>CM038145.1:253057786-254257786 GCA_021437245.1 Aegilops speltoides | reverse complement strand
CATCCTTCTTATCCGCCAAATACTTGGGGCGTTCCGCTTCGAAGTCCGATCTACTTGCGGTAGAAGCACTTAGTTTAAGGCTTAGGTCCGCACTTGGGTTTCTTCTCTTGAGCAAAGAACTTGTTTGTCTGTTCTTCTTGAAGTTCCTTCTTCTTCCCTTTGCCCTTTTTCTTGAAACTGGCGGTCTTGTTAACCATCAACACTTGATGCTCCTTCTTGATTTCTACCTCCGCGGCTTTTAGCATTGCGAAGAGCTCGGGAATAGTCTTGTTGAAAGTGCAACTAATCCCCGGGTGGTTTTGGTAATTAATAACAACATATATATCATTGAACTAATAGTTTCTTGAGAATCATTTCAGAAAGTTCAATGATATGGGTATGGCAATGACTCAAGATGTGGACCCTCAAAATGCTAAGGAAAACATTGGCAAAAGCTCAAGACTCCATTTTTGGTTTAGTGATCCAAGATCACATTGAGTCTATAGGAAAGCCAATACTATTAAAAGGGATGAGGTTATGATAATGATCTGGTTGCTCAAAGTGCTTAGTGATCTATCTCCCAAACTATCGCAATCTTTCATTCCAACATATACTCATAAGTAATCTCGGTCCCACCGATTCCATAAACTCACCACACCGAGATGAACCACCTCACCATATACCCAAACCCTAGTAATTTCGGATTTTCCGATTCCAAACTCGGTCTCACCGAAACTAGTGTTGCCAAGCTTCAGAACCTTCATCATCATCATATCGGTGTCACCGAGATGATAAAGTCGGTCCCACCGAGATTGGCAAACCCTAGTCTTTGGAAGAATCGTACTCACCGAGATTGTATTTTCGGTCCCACCGAAAATCCCAACGTTCACAAGATTTGAACTTTCGGTCTCACCGAGTTGTCAACTTTGGTCTGACCGAGATTGGTCAAATGTGTGTAACGGTTGGATTTTGTGTGGAGGCTATAAATACCCCTCCACCTCCTCTTCATTCGTGGAGAGAGCCATCAGAAAGAACTACCACTCCTACCTTACATTTCGAGAAGAAAACTACCTACCCTTGTGTTGAGATCAAGTTGCTCCACTCCCACCATATGAAACTTGATTTCTAGCCTTCCCAAGTTGCTTTCCACTCAATCCTTCTTCCACCACAGCCAAATCAGTGAGGAGAGTTGAGTGTTGGGGAGATTATCATTTGAAGCACAAGAGCAAGGAGTTCATCATCACCAACACCATCTATTACCTTTTGGAGGGTGGTGCCTCCTAGATTGGTTAGGTGTCGCTTGGGAGCCTCCACAAGATGTGGAGTTGAACCAAGAAGTTTGTAAGGGCAAGGAGATCGCCTACTTCGTGAAGATCTACCCGAGTAAGGCTAGTCCTCCGTGGGCGTATGCCATGATGGCATAGACAAGGTTGCTTCTTCGTGGACCCTTCGTGGGTGGAGCCTCCGTGGACTCTCACAGCCGTTACCCTCCGTGGGTTGAAGTCTACATCAACGTGGATTGACGATAGCACCACCTATCGGAACCACGAGAAAAATCTCCGTGTCTCAAATTGCGCTTGCTCTTCTCAACCTCTCTTTACTACATGTGCAATTTACTTTCCGCTGCCATTACTCTAGAATTGCATGTGTAGGGTGATACTTGACTTGATCATCATTGTGAACTTGCTAAAAACTTGTCATAATCAAAAGGCTAAACCTTTAAATTGTCAAGTAGTCTAATCACCCCCCCTCTAGACATACTTTCGATCCTACAAGTGGTATCAGAGCTTTGGTCTCCATTGGATTGGTTTCCATTGCATTGGACTCCATAAGCTTGGTTTCACAACCTAGGAGAGTATGGCCTCTAGTGAGGGTAATTTTCGTAGAGGTCCTTACTTTGATGGTTCAAATTTTGCTAGTTGGAAGCATAAAATGAAAATGCATATTCTTGGACGTAACCCTGCCGCATGGGGCATTATTTGTGTTGGCTTGCAAGGTGAGTTCTTCGAGGAAGGAAAAGTTCCGGATCGTGAAGCTACAGCGGATGAATTGCGGATGTTGCAAAACAATGATCAAGCTTGTGACATTCTCTTCAATGCTTTGTGTCCCGAGGAGTTCAACAAAATCAGCCGTCTTGAGAATGCAAAAGAGATTTGGGATACTTTGGTCGAAATGCACGAAGGTACCGAGTCCGTGAAGGAATCAAAGCTAGATGTTCTTCAAGGTCAACTTGACAAGTTCAAGATGAAGGAGGTGAAGGAGTCGCTGAAATGTACTCTAGGCTTGCTCTCATCACAAATGAGATTGCCGGCTTAGGAAGCGAAGAAATGACCGACCGATTCATCATCAAGAAGATTCTCAGAGCTTTGGATGGAAAGTATGACACCGTGAGCACTTTGATCCAAATGATGCCAAACTACAAGAATCTCAAGCCTACCGAAGTCATTGGAAGAATTGTTGCTCATGAGATGACACTTAAAGATAAGGAAGAGCTTCACAACAAGTCAAGTGGTGCTTACAAAGCTACAGTTGAAGCTCCCACAACCTCAAGTGACAAGCTAGTTTCCAATGAAGAGATAAGCCTAATGGTGAAGAACTTCAACAAATTCTACAAGAGTAGAAGCAAGGAAAGAAGCTCAAAGTCTAGATCATATGATGAAAAGAGATCTTCTAGTCGTGATCGAATGCTACAATTGTGGAAGACCCGGACACTACTCAAATGAGTGTTCGACTCCCCACAAGAGAAGAGAAGAATCTCCAAGAAGAAGAAGCTCAAGAGAAGAGTCACCTCGAAAGAGAGAAGGAGTAGAGATGATCGTTATGAACGAAGATCCTCTCGGAGAAGCAAGGATTCGGAAAGGAAAGACAAGTCATCAAGGAGCTACACAAGAAGAAAACATCAAGCTCATGTAGGTGAATGGGTCTCCGCTCCGACTCGACAATCATCCCGAAAGAAGCTATCACTCCAACTCCGAATACATCAAGATGAAGGTGTTGCGGTCTTGCTCTCGATCCTCCAACTCCAACTCCTATGACTTATTTGATTCACCAAATGAGGGAATTGGAAGATGCTTCATGGCTAAAGGCCCCAAGGTATCACACCCTGAATTTATTGACTTTGATAGTGATGAGGATGACTTGCTTGGTGAAGATGAGCTTTTACATGACAAATCTAGTGAGCCTAGTAATGATGAACATACTAGTAGTCTTTATAGTCGAGAAGAGTCGAATGACAATGCTATGAAGGAGATTGAGCGCCTAACTAAAGAACTAAACACTCTTAAGTTAGCTCATGAAACAACTCAAGAAGATCATAGAGAGCTCCTAAGATCTCATGAGAAGCTACGCTCGAGAAGCTCAATCTAGAGCAAGAACATGAGTTTCTAAAAGCTATCAATGACGATCTTCGAAAGAAGAGTTCTTCATATCTTGCCAAACGACTTCTCTTGTCTAATTTCTTGCCACCTATTAAAACTAAGCATGACAAGCATAAGAAAAATTCTTCATCTAGTAGTAACAATAACCATGCTAAATCCAATATTGTTGCTTCTAGTAATTCTCTTGATTCTACTAACAATGTTTCAAGCCAAGTTACACTTGAGCAAGAAAATAGTCTATTGAAAGGGATTATAGAGAAAGGTGTCTACAAGAGCCTTGCCGGAAGCAAGAACTTTGAGGAAATTGTTCGCAAGCAAGGAAGGCACCGGAAGAATCAAGGAATTGGTTTTGAGCGAAAGTTCAACGCCGAGGGTGTTGAATGGGAAGAAGGTCAATATCCCACTCCAAAGTTTGTTTCTCAAAAGGAGAAGTATGATCCTACTTCTTCCAATGTGGAACAAGCTCAAGATGACCTTCCACCACAAGACCACAAGCTAAAAGGCAAGGACAAGCTTCAAGAGGAGATTGATGCATTTATTGAAGCACCTAAGGCCATGGTCAAGTGGGTTCCCAAGGAAACTTCAAGTTCTACTTCGTCAAGCTCAACTACTACCCCAAGGATTCCCATCAAGATGATGTGGATCCCGAAGAAGAAGAACTAGAGAGTTCTTGAGGGTGACTCCGCCAACATACTTCACTCACATTCATTTTGGCAAGAACTTGTGCAATCAACTTCCACATCTTGCACTAGTTCATGGAGTCACAAACCCTCTTGTTGGTAAGTCAAGGGACAAGGTAATCATTGCATTCGTGGACATCATCTTTTGTGCACTACAATCTATGTCCATGGATATCCTTGTTTGTTCCTTGTGGGACTAACCCATGTAGGTATTGAAAGTGCCCGAATCCAAAGGATTGCTCCCAACTCTTGATGACCTTCATCAACATTGAGCATCCACATCTTCAACATCTACATGAAGTCTTCTACGACAACCCAAGGTTAGTTTGACCCTTTAAAAGGGGTTCTCACATCAAGGGGGAGCTTTGCTCTAAAGAATTGAGCTAAAGCATCTTCAAATGATGTGAACACATTAATGCTTTATGTAAAAGTGGTAACCCCACTTGTGCTTAAACGATGAGTATGACCTATGATCAAATGTTCTCATTTGACTCCTAAGTCAATATACTCATATATAGATGACCTAGTCATCGACAAATTGTGTGATAGTAGCTAGTGTGTTGTTTGTGCATGTTTGACACATATTTCATTTGCTATCTTATTGTGTGAGCATGTTGGATGCATGATTTTATCCATTCGAGGACATCCATTTGTTGCTTTGGTCTCTTTTGGATTTCTTCTTGACCAAATGGATGGACAAGAATGCCTAAGTTCCTCCCCTAGCTATCTATGCTTTCTTGTCTCAAACTCTATTCATGCTTATATCACAAACTTTGATCAAGTCTTTTTCGGACCCACCGAGTGAGGAGCACTCGGAGCCACCGATCCGTCAAAATCTTAACCTCCAAAACCTTCTAAGTATTTTCGGTCAAACCAACCCACTCAAAATCGGACGCACCGAAATCACTTGATTGATCTAGGTTTTCACCTCGGTGAAACCGAAGTTAAATTTCGGCGTGATCAAGTGTGTAATCGCTGCGAGTTAACCATCTCGGTGCCACCGAAGTTTTACAACTCGGTCCCACCGACACTAAAGGGTATATATACCGAGGGCAGCGCGTTGATTCTTTCTTCAAAACGCCTCGCCCCAAACCCATTGCCGCCGTCGCCGTGGTCTCCGGATCGCCTCCGTTGTCATCAGGCGCCCTCGCCGCAGTCTCCGTCGCCGTCACGGTCAATCTCTCGCGCCGTTGCTTGCCAGAGAAAACTCCACCAAGTTAGGGTGAGTTTCGATCCTCTCGTGTTTCAACCTCCGATTCAATACATGATTGGTTTGCCTAGCTTCTTGCCACGCTTTGAGATCTTCCTATCCAGCAGATTAGTTCTTAGAACGAAATTCGAGTAAAAGTTTTAGGGTTAGGTTTCCGCCAACACATCTCGGTGTGACCGATTCTACATTCTCGGATGACCGATTTGGCCTCTGGCCATTGATCGCACTTTTCGGTCCAACCGAAGTTGTGCAAATCGGTGTGACCGAAATGAGGATTTAGTGAAACCCTAGTGTTCTCGGCTAGACCGAAACCCATTTCGTCCAACCGAAAGTGGTGTGAATGGTTCTGTTCGACACTTGGATTCACCGAATTTTAGACTCGGTCCGACCGAAATGCATTCTCGTGAAAACCTAAAACTGAAATTTGAACTCATTTTTTGCAAAATCTTCGCAGTTTGTGATAACTCTTCTATTCTCGCCTATACCTAATCTATTCACGGGTTGTCACCATGTCGATGCCGTGACAGCCGAACAGTGTCCGAATCACCATTCTTTGAGATTCCAGAGGCGTGCACTAGTCCCGAAGCCAGCAGTTTTTCGATGATGGTGAGAGGAGCACACCAAGTGGTTTGCCTCCTGCGCCACCAGGCGTGAAGAAGAGAAATTCGATGAAGAAGATTCGATTTCATAGCCGAGGAAGAGATCACATCTAAGCCTAAGAGGAAAGTGGTTGCCAAAGAGCATCAAGGGCAACAAACCAAGAAAGGCACCAAAGAAAGTGAAGAAGTCCACAGTTGCTAAGAAGTGAGCATGGAAGAAGAAACATCCAAAGAAGGTAAAGAAAACTTCCAAGAGGAAGAGGATTGTGCATGATGAAGCGGTGATGATGATTCGATGAGGAAGCACCCCAGCCTCCTCGAAGCCTAAGTTGATGGGAGATGCCATCGAGGCGGGAGCACCTACTAAGTCTAAGCCATCGGCTCCAAAGAAGGGCAGCTCAAGCCAAGCATGCCGCCAAGCCCAAGAAAACAAAGAGAAACATTCCCGCTTGAGAGAAGAAGAAAGACAATGTGCCACCAATGAGTCGATGATGAGGCACATGTATTGTCAAACTCCGTCGAACCGCTCATCCACAATGATGCTCATCCTCGAGCTGAAAACATGAAGGAAAGAAAGGACAAAGGTCTCGGGCTATGGAGACAAGCTGATCCATATGTTGTGAGAAGAAGGACTGCTGTTGACCCAAGGTTCCACACCGAGAGCAAAAAGATTTCTATGAGATGTGCTTATGGACAAGAAGCCCATTGTTGTCGACACTAGATATGTTGACTGGGCATACATTGACAGTGAAGAGCACAGAGACTACTTTCCACATGTGCATGAGAGCCTCACTGCATGTGGTGTTGCTGAGTTCGTTGGTCGGTCGACAAAGATGGAATGATGAGATGATCATGCAATTCTATGCCACACTCATTTCTATCCAGATGGCGAGGATTGTATGGATGATCAAGGCCGAGATTCTCTTCAACTGTTGAAGAGTGGGCAGACTCGCTGAATGCTCCAAAGTCAAGAGATGATGATGTTGATGTCTATGGAATTCCCAAGAAAAACCATGAGTCTATGAAGAACATGTACAATGAGGTACCAGCTAAGGATGTAGAGATCTGGAAGCTCGGCTCAGTGTATTATCTCCAGGCAGGTCTTCCTACCACGAACACAATTCTGAGGCATACCTTGATGCCCAAGTCTGGAGATCATCGCATGATAAGAGGCTATTCTATCAACATGCTGCATATACTAGATCGAAGGCACCTTTCAAGGTGATGGACCCGATAGTTGAGACTATCAAGAGGACTGCAGCAGACTGAAGAGGTCATGTGGGTTTGCCCGCACATTCAGATGCTTATCAATGCCAAGTTTGGCACGGCACCTACTTGTTGGATAGACCCCACTTGCCACCGCAGCTGAGCATGAGGACAATGAAGTTGTGATGACCGAGGATGATCCCACGTCTGTGAAGGTCAAGCAAAGTCTGAAGCGCCAAACAAGCCAAAGCCGAGAAGGAAGCAAAGAAGCAGCAGCAGCTAAACCCAAGAGTGTTGGAGAGCAGCTCCTTGAAGCTACCCAGAGGATTGAACTACGCCTGCCAAAGATAGTGCGCCTCGGGAGAGTCTTGAGAGGATAGTTGAAGACAAGTTCCATGCTCGGATGTCAAGTCGATCAAGTGCAAGTCACCGTCAACAAGCTTGAGGCGATATCGAGGAAGCCAAGAGGGAGAAGGCAGAGCTCATGAAGGAGATGCAGATGACCTTGTCCAGATGACTATGAGCAGCTGCTCCGGTTCCCACAAGACCCAGATCACCGCTATCCCAAAGGATGACACTGTAGCTCTGATCAAGACCTCCCACAGCTCCATCGGTTCCAGCTCCACAGACTTCACCAAGCCTTTGCAGATGCAGCTATCTCAACTCCATCAACCTGCATAGAGCCGCCAGAGAGTCCCTAGTGACGTTTAGCTCTATACCTTCGAACTTTTGGTAACTTGTTGCCAAAGGGGAGAAATTGTATAGATCATAGGACTTCGAGAGAGAGTGCTCGCTTTTGCTCTTTCGCTTATGCGGTTTCTTTGAGATACTTTTGAGTTTTTCAAGACATTTCGTGTGTTTGATACTACGCTTGTTTCTACTTTGATGAGTGCTTGATCATACTATGCCTTAATGTGTGCTTAATGCTTATCATATGTTATTCATATCTTGTATGATCATTTACTCATGTCTTGGTGATTGGGTGCATGTTATTCATTCTTATCATTTTGTGCGCTCCACCAAGATGTATGTGACATGGAAGAGTGACCCATGATCCTAATCGATTGTGCATTTGCATTCAAACGCAAATCTTAAATAATGCACAAATTTAGGGGGAGCTCTTGCTTATCACATACTTCTCAAAGCGATTTATATTATTCATTGATTATATCATTTGTCGAAGCTTTGATCTATATGTTGTCATCAATTACCAAAAGGGGAGATTGAAAGTGCAACTAATCCCGGTGGTTTTGGTAATTAATAACAACATATATATCATTGAACTAATAGTTTCTTGAGAATCATTTCGAAAGTTCAATGATATGGGTATGGCAATGACTCAAGATGTGGACCCCTCAAAATGCTAAGGAAAACATTGGCAAAAGCTCAAGACTCCATTTTTGGTTTAGTGATCCAAGATCACATTGAGTCTATAGGAAAGCCAATACTATTAAAAGGGATGAGGTTATGATAATGATCCGGTTGCTCAAAGTGCTTAGTGATCTATCTCCCAAACTATCGCAATCTTTCATTCCAACATATACTCATAAGTAATCTCGGTCCCACCGATTCCATAAACTCACCACACCGAGATGAACCACCTCACCATATACCCAAACCCTAGTAATTTCGGATTTTCCGATTCCAAACTCGGTCTCACGAAACTAGTGTTGCCAAGCTTCAGAACCTTCACATCATATCGGTGTCACCGAGATGATAAAGTCGGTCCCACCAAGATTGGCAAACCCTAGTCTTTGGAAGAATCGGACTCACCGAGATTGTATTTTTGGTCCCACGAAAATCCCAACGCTCACAAGATTTGAACTTTCGGTCTCACCGAGTTGTCAACTTCGTCCGACCGAGATTGGTCAAATGTGTGTAACGTTGGATTTTGTGTGGAGGCTATAAATACCCTCCACCTCCTCTTCATTCGTGGAGAGAGCCATCGAAAGAACTACCACTCCTACCTTACATTTCGAGAAGAAAACTACCTACCCTTGTGTTGAGATCAAGTTGCTCCACTCCCACCATATGAAACTTGATTTCTAGCCTTCCCAAGTTGCTTTCCACTCAATCCCTTCTTCCACCACAGCCAAATCAGTGAGGAGAGTTGAGTGTTAGGGAGATTATCATTTGAAGCACAAGAGCAAGGAGTTCATCATCACCAACACCATCTATTACCTTTTGGAGGGTGGTGCCTCCTAGATTGGTTAGGTGTCGCTTGGGAGCCTCCGTCAAGATGTGGAGTTGAACCAAGAAGTTTGTAAGGGCAAGGAGATCGCCTACTTCGTGAAGATCTACCCCGAGTAAGGCTAGTCCTCCGTGGGCGTATGCCATGATGGCATAGACAAGGTTGCTTCTTCGTGGACCCTTCGTGGGTGGAGCCCTCCGTGGACTCTCGCAGCCCTTACCCTCCGTGGGTTGAAGTCTCCATCAACGTGGATTGACGATAGCACCACCTATCGGAACCATGAGAAAAATCTCCGTGTCTCCAAATTGCGTTTGCTCTTCTCCACCTCTCTTTACTACATGTGCAATTTACTTTCCGCTGCCATTACTCTAGAATTGCATGTGTAGGGTGATACTTGACTTGATCATCATTGTGAACTTGCTAAAAACTTGTCATAATCAAAAGGCTAAACCTTTAAATTGTCAAGTAGTCTAATCACCCCCCCTCTAGACATACTTTCGATCCTACACTTGTCCATCCCTTGCATATTATAGTTCATCACGAAGCTCTTGTAGCTTGGTGGCAGTGATCGAAGAATTCTGTCAATGACACTATCATCAGGAAGATTAACTCCCAGTTGAATCAAGTGATTATTATACCCAGACATTTTGAGTATGTGTTCACTGACAGAACTATTCTCCTCCATCTTGCAGCTATAGAACTTATTGGAGACTTATATCTCTCAATCCGGGCATTTGCTTGAAATATTAACTTCAACTCTGGAACATCCCATATGCTCCATGACGCTCAAAACGTCGTTGAAGACCCGTTCTAAGCCGTAAAGCATGGCACAATCGAACTATCGAGTATTCATCGCCTTTGCTCGCCAGCGTTCTTAACGTCGTCGGTTGCATCAAGAAGCGGGTTCGGCACCCAGCGGTGCTTCGGGACGTAATTCTTACAGGCAAAGAATGAGGATAATCCTCAAATTACGGACCCGATCCGTGTAATTGCTGCCATCATCTTTCAACTTTGCTTTCTCAAGGAATGCATTAAAATTCAACGGAACAACAACACGAGCCATCTATCTACAACAAACATAGACAAGCAAAATACTATCAGGTACTAAGTTCATGATAAATTTAAGTTCAATTAATCATATTACTTAAGAACTCCCACTTAGATAGACATCCCTCTAATCCTCTAAGTGATTACTTGATCCATATCAACTACACCATGTCCGATCGTCACGTGAGATGGAGTAGTTTCAATGGTGAACATCAGTATGTTGATGATATCTTCTATATGATTCACGCTCGACCTTTCCGTCTCCGTGTTCCGAGGCCATATCTGTTATATGCTAGGCTCGTCAAGTTTAACCTGAGTATTCCGGGTGTGCAATTGTTTTGCACCCGTTGTATTTGAACGTAGAGCCTATCACACCCGATCATCACGTGGTGTCTCAGCACGAAGAACTTTCGCAACGGTGCATACTCAGGGAGAACACTTCTTGATAATTTTAGTGAGAGATCATCTTAAAATGCTACCGTCAATCAAAGCAAGATAAGATGCATAAAGGATAAACATCACATGCAATCAATATGAGTGATATGATATGGCCATCATCATCTTGTGCTTGTGATCTCCATCTCCAAGCACCGTCGTGATCACCATCGCCACCGCGCGACACCTTGATCTTCATCGTAGCATCGTTGTCGTTCGCCATCTATTGCTTCTCGACTATCGCTACCGCTTAGTGATAAAGTAAAGCAATTACGTATGCGTTGCATTTCATACAATAAAGCGACAACCATATGGCTCTGCCATTGCCGATAACTTCGTTACAAAACATGATCATCTCATACAATAAAATATAGCATCACGTCTTGACCATATCACATCACAACATGCCCTGCAAAAACAAGTTAGACGTCCTCTACTTTGTTGTTGCAAATTTTACGTGGTTGCTACGGGCTTAGCAAGAACCATTCTTACCTACGCATCAAAACCACAACGATAGTTCGTCAAGTTAGTGCTGTTTTAACCTTTGCAAGGACCAGGCGTAGCCACACACGATTCAGCTAAAGTGAGAGAGACAGACACCCGCCAACCACCTTTAAGCACGAGTGCTCGTAACGGTGAAACCAGTCTCGCGTAAGCGTACGCGTAATGTCGGTCCGGGCCGCTTCATCTCACAATACCGCCGAACCAAAGTATGACATCTTTGGTAAGCGGTATGACTTGTATCGCCCACAACTCACTTGTGTTCTACTCGTGCATATGACATCTACGCATAAAACTGGCTCGGATGCCACCGTGTGGGGAACGTAGTAATTTCAAAATTTTCCTCGCACACGCAAGATCATGGTGACATAGCAACGAGAGGGAGAGTGATGTCCACGCACCCTCGTGGACCGTAAGCGAAGCGCGTATGACAACGCGTTGATGTAGTCGTGCGTCTTCACGATCCAACCGATCCAAGTACCGAACGTCACGGCACCTCCGAGTTCAGCACACGCTCACTCGATGACAATCCCGGACTCGATCCAAAGAAAGTGTCGGTGATGAGTTCCACAAGACGACGGCGTGGTGGACGATGATGATGCTCTACCGGCGCAGGGCTTCGCCTAAACTCCGCGACGATATGACCGAGGTGGAATATGGTGGAGGGGGGCACCGCACACGGCTAAGGAACGGTCCGTAGATCAACTTGTGTGTCTAGGGTGCCCCCTGCCCCCGTATATAAAGGAGCAAGGGGGGTGCGGCCGGCCCTAGGAGGAGGCGCGCCGGAGGAGTCCTACTCCCACCGGGAGTAGGACTCCTCCCATTCCCTAGTTGGACTAGGACTTGGGGGGAAGGAGGAGAGGGGGAAAGGAAAGGGGGGGCGCCGCCCCCTCCTTGTCCTATTCGGACTGGGGGGGGGGGGGGGGGGCACGCGGCTGCCCCTTGGCCCCTTCTCCTCTTCCTCCACTAGGCCCACTAAGGCCCATTAAGTCACCGGGGGGTTCCGGTAACCTCCCGGTACTCCGGTAAATGCCGATTTCACCCGGAACACTTCCGATGTCCAAACATAGGCTTCCAATATATCAATCTTTATGTCTCGACCATTTCGAGACTCCTCGTCATGTCCGTGATCACATCCGGGACTCCGAACAAACTTCGGTACATCAAAACTTATAAACCCATAATAAAACTGTCATCGTAACTTTAAGCGTGTGGACCCTACGGGTTCAAGAACTATGTAGACATGACCTAGAACTATTCTCAGTCAATAACCAATAGCGGAACCTGGATGCCCATATTGGCTCCTACATATTCTACGAAGATCTTTATCGGTCAAACCGCATAACAACATACGTTGTTCCCTTTGTCATCGGTATGTTACTTGCCCGAGATTCGATCGTCGGTATCCAATACCTAGTTCAATCTCGTTACCGGCAAGTCTCTTTACTCGTTACGTAATGCATCATTCCATAACTAACTCATTAGCTACATTGCTTGCAAGGCTTATAGTGATGTGCATTACCGAGAGGGCCCAGAGATACCTCTCCGAGCAATCGGAGTGACAAAACCTAATCTCAAATACGCCAACCCAACATGTACCTTTGGAGACACCTGTAGTACTCCTTTATAATCACCCAGTTACATTGTGACATTTGGTAGCACCCAAAGTATTCCTCCCAAATGGGAGTTGCATAATCTCATAGTTACAGAACATGTATAAGTCATGAAGAAAGCAATAGCAATATACTAAACGATCAAGTGCTAGGCTAACGGAATGGGTCATGTCAATCACATCATTCTCCTAATGATGTGATCCCATTAATCAAATGACAACACATGTCTATGGTTAGGAAGCATAACCATCTTTGATTAATGGGCTAGTCAAGTAGAGGCATACTAGTGACGTTATGTTTGTCTATGTATTCACACATGTATCATGTTTCCGGTTAATACAATTCTAGCATGAATAATAAACATTTATCATGATATGAGGAAATAAATAATAACTTTATTATTGCCTCTAGGGCATATTTCCTTCAGCATAGCAACGAGAGGGGAAAGTGTTGTCTACGTACCCTCGTAGTCCGAAAGCGGAAGCGTTTCAATAACGCGGTTGATGTAGTCGAACGTCTTCATGATCCAACCGATCAAGTACCGAACACTCGACACCTCCGCGATCTGCACATGTTCAGCTGGTGACGTCCCTCGAACTCTAGATCCAGCTGAGGCCAAGGGAGAGTTCCGTCAGCACGACGGCGTGGTGACGGCGATGATGAAGTTACCGGCACAGGGCTTCGCCTAAGCACTACGACGGTATGACCGAGGTGTAAAACTATGGAGGGGGGCACCGCACACGGCTAAGAGATTGTCTGTTGTGCCTTTGGGTGCCCCCTGCCCCTGCATATAAAGGAGGGGTGGAGGAGGCTGGCCAACAAGGGGCGCGCCAGGGAGAGGGGAGTCCTACTAGGACTCCAGTCCTAGTAGGATTCAGCCCCACCCTTTTTTTCCTTCTACTGGAGGGGAAAAAGGGGAAGGAGAGGGAGTAGGAGAAGGAAAGGGGGTGGCGCCCCCTTCCCAAGTCCAATTCGGCCTCCTGCCCAAAGGGGGGGGTGCACCAGCCCCTTTTGGGCTGGTGTGCTTCCTTCTTATGGCCCATAAGGCCCATAACTTCTCCTAGGGGGTTCCGGTAACCTCCCGGTACTCTAAAAAAAATGCCTGAACCACTCGGAACCATTCTGATGTCCAAATGCAATCTTCCAATATATGAATCTTTATGTCTCGACCATTTTGAGACTCCTCATCACGTCTGTGATCTCATCCGGGACTCTGAAAAAACTTCGGTCATCAAATCACATAACTCATAATACAAATCGTCATTGAACGTTAAGCGTGCAGACCCTATGGGTTCGAGAACTATGTAGACATGACCGAGACATATCTCCGGTCAATAACCAATAGCGGAACCTGGATGCTCATATTGGCTCCTACATATTCTACGAAGATCTTTATCGGTCAAACCGCATAACAACATACGTTGTTCCCTTTGTCATCGGTATGTTACTTGCCCGAGATTTGATCGTCGGTATCATCATACCTAGTTCAATCTCATTACCGGCAAGTATCTTTTCTCGTTCCGTAATACTTCATACTGCAACTAACTCATTAGTCACAATGCTTGCAAGGCTTATAGTGATGAGTATTACCGAGAGGGCCTAGAGATACCTCTCCGAAACACGGAGTGACAAATCCTAATCTTGATCTATGCCAACCCAACAAACACCTTCGGAGACACCTGTAGAGCACCTTTATAATCACCCATTTACGTTGTGACGTTTGGTAGCACACAAAGTGTTCCTCCGGTATTCAGGAGTTGCATAATCTCATAGTCTAAGGAACGTGTATAAGTCATGAAGAAAGCAGTAGCAATGAAACTGTAATGATCATAATGCTAAGCTAATGGATGGGTCTTGTCCATCACATCATTCTCCTAATGATGTGATCCCGTTCATCAAATGACAACACATGTCTATGGTTAGGAAACATAAAACATAACCATCTTTGATTAACGAGCTAGTCAAGTAGAGGCATACTAGGGACACTATGTTTTGTCTATGTATTCACACATGTACTAAGTTTCCGGTTAATACAATTTTAGCATGAATAATAAACATTTATCATGATATAAGGAAATAAATAATAACTTTATTATTGCCTCTAGGGCATATTTCCTTCACCCACTACATCACAAGCCGATCTACCATATGTCCGGTGGCGATTTTTGCCACTCCCGACCATCGTCCACCACATTGTGGCACATACATGAAACACTAGGCATCGGTGATAGTCAACCCCCCTTAGCACCCTCGGTGAATAAGCAATAAAGTGTGGGAGAAGGAAAGAGAGGGGACCGACGACAAGAAAGGGGGGAGACAAAGAGAGAAGGGACAAAGGGAGAAGATAAAGAGGTGGAGAGGGCGAAGGGCGACACGGAGACCAAGGGGTAAGGGGAAGTATAGCCGATTTCATAAAAAAAATAAAAGATTGAAGTGGTTGATCCAAATATTGTATTTAGACAACTACACATGAAATCAATTCGTAAAATTATAAATGGATGCATTTTTCTATAATGGTGTGTGTGTGTGTGTCTATATATATCATCAGTACGAGTTTTTGCATACAAGATAAAAAAGGGCATGCCTCCGGAATGAAAATTCTGCTAATAAAAATAGAGATATTGCGTATTATTTGTGTAGTTTCATTGTCACATCAACCTCTAGTGATGAACCGACAAATAAACGATTAAAAATTCAAACATGATGTGATTAATAGAAATTGAAATCCTTTAGAATAAGCTAGAAGCTTTACTGTCTGACTTCAACGGTCGAATAATCAATAACAAAGTTGGCCTTGAGAAGTGTAAAGAGTAAATTTTAAACTTATGTTTGGTCATCTCAACGACAGGCAAAAAGTAATATTAAAATATTATGTTTGAAAGGAATGTGCGCGCGCGATAACTAGTACATTTGGCCTGGTAGCTTGAGAGGGACATTAGTTTGGACGTGGATAAAGTATCGTGAAAAATAACTTCCACCATGTTTCTGTGCAATATCTCAAAACTAACTAACATCTATGAGGAAACACAAACTTGCTAAAGAAGCACATATATCTTCCTTATTTAAAGACGCACGAGATCCTCTTCCCTCATGGTCAATCATCGGCCTCATTCTCACCGCAATCTTCTATTTCTCACAACCAAACACCACACATACACAAATTAAGCACAACAAAATACCCAAAACTCGGCTAAGCACCAAAACATATGGGTGGACAGCAACCCCCACTACATCACATGTCGATGTCGCCACTTGATTGATGGCGATTTTGCCACTGCTTAGCACTGACCACATTTGGGCTCATAAATGCAACCATAGACATGTGGTGATCGATGCCCCTTGGCGCACTAAGTGAAGAAGCGACGAAGTGTAGAAGGGTGAATGAGAGGGGAACACCAACGAGACATGGGAGGCAAGAAAGGAGGGACAAAGGGACATGACAAAGAGATGGAGAGAGAGCGAAGGGCGATGTGGAGACATGGAAGGAGGGGGAGGGGGTATCAACAATTTGTTAAGAATAGAAGATTAAAGTGGATGATCCAATGATGTATTTAAATTGAATTTAGAGAAGTACTCCCTCTGTAAAGAAATATAAAAGCATTTAGATCACTAATGCTCTTCTTTACAAAGGGAATACAAAAGAAAATCAAGTCGTAAGACTGTATGTACAACGACGACCAATCTTTGCATGTAAGATAACAAAGAAGACGAAAATCTATTAACAACAGAAACCATCTCAACGTTGGTTTAGCTTCATCGTCGCATCAACCTCTACTAATGAGAATCGACAAAAATAAAATTAAAATAAACAACATATCATATACCATTCTTAATAAAATCCGAACTCATTTGATATGATAAAGCCGAAAGCTTTACCCGCTAGTTTCAACGGTCGAATAATCAGCAATGGAGTCGACCGTTGAGACGTGCGGAAAATAATATTAAGACTTTACGTTTGAAAAGTACGCGCGTCCGCGGCAACTAGTACACCCGCCCCGATGACTCGATAGGGACACCTGATCATGTGTGGCTAAAGTAGGATGATAAATAACTTTCACAATTTCCTGGTACGAAATCTCAAAAGTAACTCACTGCTACGGAAACACAGTCTTGCTGAAGAAGCACATGCCAGGTCCCTTATTTAAAAGCCGCAGGGGATCCTCCCCCTCGTGGTCAATCACGCGGTGTCATCCTCACAACAATCTTCCCCCTTCACTGCTCTTCTCTCTCTCTCACAACCTAACACCATTTGTCCCCTCTCCCCATTTCCCCAAAAACGAACAATCCAACACTCGACCGAGTCAGTGCTGCCTTCCCCCACTCGATTCGCTCGATTCTTCGCCCCCAAGACCCTCCCCTCACTCGATCCTACTCACCCCCTCTCCCCGCGCGAGCTCCCGATCCGCCTCGCCGGCGGGCCGGCCGTCCTCGCCGCCGCCGCCCTTGACCTCGCTCGCTCGCGCCGCCCGTTCTCTCTGCCGAGGTCGAGGTCGCGCGGACGCAGCTAGGGTTGGAGGGGTCGTCTCCCGGCCTGGCACCGGCGCCTCCCTCCCCTCTCCCCCCCGGAGCTGCAAGCGGGAGGTATCGTCTCGGGCTTCCCAGATCTGACTTTTGAGCGTTTCCCCCCAGGGTTCTAGTACATATCTGTGATTAATCAAGTGGAGAGTCTGTTTGTTCGTTAGGTGTTCAAATATCGATTTTGTTGGATCGAAAATTGTGGTTGAGGGAATCAGAACTTGGATGTGATAAAATTTGGTATTGCTCGAGCTGAAAATTTAACGTTGCTCAACCTGATTTGTAGTTCAGCATGTCAAAGTTTGTTTTTGATTGATCGGATGTTATAGTAAAGGGAGTTGAAATGTTGAATTTTGGGAGAGGACGACAGAGTTCCACAGGGGGCGGTTGGGTGTGATGAGCGATCACGCAATTACTTTTTTGGCTTGTTTAGATGGATTTGGAAAATGTTGCTTACATGGGTGTAAAGTGACAAGTGATTTAGCCATCCACGGGCAGTGGTGGGGGCACGTGAGTGCCCATGTTTTTTCTTGCACCAGGATAGTTTAAGTACGCCAATGCTTTGGCAGGAAAGTACAAATGCGGATATTTGAGATAGTATGTGTAAAGGAACTTCGCAGAAGTACTTATGGTTACTCCAGTGCATACTTTATTTTGTTCTTTTTCATTTTATTGTTTTGATCTAAGTGTCTAAGGAGTTTCATGCTGGCCACTGATAAGGTGACAATTGGCTCCTTGCTTTTAGTAATAGTGATATATTTTAGCTAAATGCAATGTCTTGGTTGTGTATATATGACAGTTGCTTCACTGGCTGTTTGTACTGGAGGTTAATGCACCGTGCCTTGATATTTTGCAGCTGGAGACTGGGAGACCAGATGGAGGGCCCTGCCTGATCAAATCCTGCTGTTCCTGACGAGTGACAAGAAATTACACAGCAACACATGGCACACGGGCTATTTGTGTATGCCAGGGAGATTAAGTAGATTGAGGAAATATGCAGGGCTTTGGACAATGGCTTCCTCAATCGCAGAGCGCAGCCGATCTTTATTTCTCAAGTATTATGTCATCTCAGTTGGACACTTCCATAGAGATGCAGACTAGAAATACTGCAGTTGCAGTGTTGGAGGATGAGTCTGCTCATTCGTTTGGCATTACAAGTGCTGCTGGGCCAATTGAAGTCACTAGAAATGATGCTGGGACAATTATAGACCATGAAAATGTTGCTGAACCGACTGGAGGTATTGACTTGAACAAGACCCCACCACCAAAGGCTAAGAGGAAGAAGCACAGGCCAAAGGTCCTGAAACCATCAAAGCCTCCTAAGCCTGCAACTCCAAAGCCTTCCAAGGCAAAGGAGGAAAAACCATCTGGTAAAAGAAAGTATGTCCGTAAGAATATGCCAGCAGGCCAACCTCCCTCAGACCAGACTGCCGAGTCACATCGCAAAGCTACACTGAAACCCGCTAAGCGGTCTTTGAACTTTGAGGGGGAAGTTCCACAAGAGAACACACATCCTGGATCCCAAGCTCAAGTGGTATCTTGTGATCCCAAGGACTATCAACCATCCATGCCTTCTACCGGTCAAAGAAATGTCCAAAGCCAGTTGACATGCCATTTGGATTTTACCACCAGTTCAATGTACAGTTCAGCCAATCAGATGGCTGATACACAGCTATTGCCTGCAGATAATATGAAAACATCAATTTACAGTTCAGCCAATCAGATGGCTAATGCACAGTTTTTGCCTGCACATAATATGCCAAAAGGAGTATTATTTGACCTCAATAGTTCGACGAATCAGATACAGAATGAGTATGCTAATTTTTTGGATGGGCCTGCGCAATTTTTTCAGTCTGGAATAACAGAAACATTACAAACAAATCCTTTGCTAGAGCTCTGTGCTGGCATGCCAGATAAAAGTTTACCTGATCTCAACAGTTCAACCACTCTAATGCAGGGCATGCCAACTAATTTTACTGAATACTTGCTTTCATCGTCACAAGCTTCTGTAAGAGAAACACATATGGGCAAACAGATGCCTAATTGTCAAAGAATGCCAGAAAATCCAGTTACACCTGCTCAGTGTTTTGAAGGGGTTGCAACGAGGGAAAACTTCAATCTTAATTCTTGTTTAAGAGAAGGAGGGGTAACCAACCAAATATGTCATGGCTACAGATCGACACAAAGCCCAATCCCACCTCCCAAGCAAATTGAAGGGCATTCTGCAATGGAAAATTTGAATGGGCTTGGAACAATAAGTGACTACTTAAAGTTTACCACCATTCCTAGTCCTTACAGGCAAACAGGTGGTGCACTTGGACTTCATGGTTCACACAGCTCGTCACATGGGCATGCACTGGACACCAGAGAACACAATGCTTCCAATGGTGCCCATATTCCACTAGGTATGAATCTTGACCAGCAGAGGAATGGATGGGCATCTGTAGATGCGTGCCATGCTGCACCCTCTCAGGGGTCATATTTTCCTGAAACCTACAAAAGAATGAGAACAGATAATTATAGTAAATGCCTGAATGGAGCTGTGGGCAACACATCCACCCCAACTATGTATTTGTCAAACAATCGGAATACAAATGTGGTTTCAGCTATCAACTCTAATGTGTTTACCCTAGCTGATGCTCAAAGACTGATAGCCCGTGAGAAATCACGAGCTTCCCGAGGAATGATTAGTTTTGGTGGATCAGGATGCAATATGGTTAAAAGACCGGAAATGATTGAAGAACATTATAGACCTGCTATCCGTGGCACTGCATGCAGTGATTCTGTTGAAGCACCTGATAAACATTTCAGACACATAACAGATAAAATTACACAGGTGCCTAGTAATAATCCAAACACCTTGCAAAGTCAAAACTGTAGTCCGAGAATTGGACATCAACCACAGTTTTGGGAAGGCAACACGATTGAAGTGTCAGATTTGCCTGTTGAACAGCATAATCAGAGCACTGCCCCTCAGGATGATACTCGAAATAGTTTCTGCATTGGTCCTTCCGACGAGCTTGGCAGAAGCATCAATGGTGAAATTTCTAGGTTCCCTGTCACTCCAACAGGCCAATCAACAGGTAACAACACTATGAAAAAGTTTGGTTTCCAACTGGAGACTTCTGGAGAAGTTATTATGCCCCTTACCAGTCCAAGAAATTCATCACCAGGTACTGATGTTCTGAGAAATGAGAATCATCAAGTGGAGGTTTGTGGAGAAACTACTGTAGCTAAACCTAGTGAGAAGCGAAAACCAGGACGACCCAGAAAAGAGATAAAACCTGGTGAGAATCCAAAGCCTAGAGGTCGTCCAAGGAAGCAAAAGGTGGTTGGTGCAGAACTTGCATCCAAAGGTAGCCATACTGATCCATGGCCAATTGAGGATATTTCTATTATCTCTGGACCTCACGCGGGAGTGTCTCCTGGTTCCAAAGGGATTAATACGGAACGAAGTGGAGAAAGTTCTCCTGGAGCTATAGCACCTCCAGTGGATCCTTTGGATCTCATAATTCAAAAGATAAAAGTCTTAGACATAAACAAATCAGATGACACCGGGTCAGCTGAGCCGCATGGTGCTCTTGTCCCTTACAAAGGAGAATTTGGTGCAATTATTCCATATGAGGGGAAAGGGAAAAGAAAATATGCCCGGGCCAAAGTGAACCTTGATCCAGTGACTGCTCTAATGTGGAAGTTATTGATGGAACCAGATATGGTTGATGGTTCCGAAGGGATGGATAAGGACAAAGAGAAATGGCTTGAAGAAGAAAGGAGAATATTCCGAGGACGTATTGATTCGTTCATTGCTCGCATGCATCTAGTTCAAGGTAATACTACTATTTCAAATCTTTATTCCTGACAGGGCCTTCTATATGCTACTCCACATATTGCATTCCAGAACCTTATAGGGACTCATGTTCGAACTCCTGACTTCACGCTAATGGGATGATCACAGATCATTAATGGTTTGGGTTGCACTGTATTGGATGCGATGATGGCTTATAGGTTTTGCAGAAAGGTACCTAACTCTTGAATGATCTCTATCTGTTTGCAGGAGATCGCCGTTTCTCTCCCTGGAAAGGATCAGTTGTGGATTCAGTAGTGGGTGTTTTTCTCACCCAGAATGTTTCAGACCATCTTTCCAGGTGAAATAAAGCTTGCAGCCTATTTGAACTGGAAGCTGTTTGTGACTAGCATTCTGAGATTGTGTTGTTTGTCTGACTGTTGTCTTCTACTGTTTTGTAGCTCTGCGTTTATGGCTCTTGCTGCAAAATTTCCTGCAAAGCCAGAAGTCTCTAAAATATCTGCAGATAGGATGTTTCACACAGCATCAGAGAACGTTGGTTGTTCTGGATTGTTTGGCGATTCTGTCAAATTGCCGGGCGGTATTCTTGTTGAAGAGGGAAGTAACACAACAGGCTCCTTAGTTACAACAGAAGAAAAGGAAGGAAGCAACAGTTCTGGGTTGTTTGGAAATTCTCCTGGAGATGGAGTAGACTGTACAGCAGGGGTTTATTATAATTCTTATGGGACACTGCCGGTTAGGCTGCATGAGGGCAAGCCACCGGCTGTGGGGACTGAAAGCGTTGTTGAAGTCGAAGATGGGGCACTGGAGGACGTTGTTTCATCACAGAACTCTGCTATTTCATCTCAAAGTTCCCCTGATTATCTGTTTCACATGACTGATCATATGTTCCCAAGCACATTGCTAAATTTTACAGCAGAAGACTTTGTTGGCAGAAATATGGCCAATGGTACAAGCAATTCAACCACATACACAGAACTTCTAAAGATGCAAGAGCTAAAGAGCAAGCCTAATGAAAAGGAATATGATGGAGTTCCAATACAATGTACAAACAGGGGGTCAATCCCCAGTGAAGTACATAACCTTAACAGCAAGACTCAACCTCTTCAAGCTTCTGGCTCTTATCACCAGAATGGCCGAGCTCATCTCCCAGATATAACATTTTCCAATGACTTAGAGCACTCAGTATACACTGGCCTTAATAGAACAGATGATTCCAGGGTCACACCAGCTGAGATCAGATATGATTGTTCTTTATCTTCTCCTGGAATTGACAGTGAAAATAGATCTCAAACGACTGATTCTTTAACTGCTCTTCTATACGGTATAGATGGATCCTTAAGTCAGGACAAAATCCCTTTCCCTTCCATGGCGACGCAAGGAGCTGACTCGATTTCAACATTAATGGATAAATATTTTCATCCATCAAGTTCAGAGACGGCGTCATTTGCTAGGGAGCAATTGTCCTGTGAAAATAATCTTCAAAGAAATGACGTTGTAGCTGCATTTGTGAAACAGCATGAAACTTTGAATCTGCAAGAGGAATGTACTGCCAGAGCAAAGCAAATTGGAGGTGAAAATTATCAGTCAGAATGTAGCCAACAGTATGGCAATGTTGGACTTTCATCAAACATGGATGGGAGTCATTGTTCCTCAAACTTGTATCAAAATCAAAAAGCAAATTCTGAACTCCTAGTGAGGATTGCTTCAGACTCAATAGAGAAACCCAAAGATACTAATAAGGCTTTACCTGAAGTTCCTGCTGACAGATCAAAAGCAAAGAAGGCAAGGGCTGGTAAAAAGAGAACATATGATTGGGATATTTTAAGAAAAGAAGTTCTTGCTAGTCGAGGAAACGAAGAAAGAGGTGAGAATGCAAAGGATGCACTTGATTGGGAAACAATAAGGCAAATAGATGTGAAGGAAATATCTAACACAATTAGAGAGCGAGGAATGAACAACATGCTCTCAGAGCGGATACAAGTAAGTATGCCAAAAAATAGTTATTAAATGAAGTTCTGTATTTAGACATGTGGGCAATTCAATCTAGACTTGCCTATTTGTTGAATGGTCATGGTTCGGTCATGTATACTCATCTTTAGCAATTTCCATTGTAGGATTTTCTAAACCGGGTGGTGAGAGACCATGGGAGCATTGACCTTGAATGGTTGCGATATGTCGATCCAGACAAAGCAAAGTAAGCTACTCCCTCCGATCCATATTACTTGTCGCAGCTTTAGCACAACATTTATAACTGTACTTGTTTGTTCTATACATTGTCTTCCATCATTGTTATTTGAGGCAAAATTATACAGGGTTCTCTGTTGATTTTGTAACCAGGTTTCATTGCTAAAATTTGTACATGTACTGGTTTGTGTTATTGTTGTGAACCATCATCCACAATGCGATAACTACTGTTTTGAAGATAACCAGACAACATGGCTGCTTGGGATTGAGTAAACATAGGTTGAGATGAGAGAATAACTTTTGAGATAATAGATCGAATCTTCTAGCTTGATTTCCTCAGAAGTTACTCATCCAACACTTTTCTGCTAAGGATTGGGTTAACATAGGTTGAAAGAGAGAACAACTTGGAGAGAATAGATTGATTTTTCTTGCTTGATTCCCTCAAAAGTTGCACAAGCCAATACTAAATAATACTCCTATCTCTTAAGTCTTAATTTGACCTGTTGTATTCTAACTAGGAAACCTCCTAGTAGATGTATACAATCCATGTTTCCTTAATCCTCCTAAACTCTTCCTAAGCATTCTATCCTAATTCTGTTTCTTACTCACTTTCTGAATTCAAGTTGTCTTAACACCAAAACATCCTTGCCTACTGTGTCTTGTTGGCCACTCAATGCATCTCATGCTGCTTTGATGCAACATGCTAATGTCCACATCAGTTATTTATTTCACTGCCATTTTGCAACATGCTAATTTGACCTGTTTTTGTTGAGGATCCTGATTGTACAAAAACAATCTAAAAAAACATAGACGACCTTTGTTGAGGAGCTGATTTAACAAAATCCCACCTACATGGGTCTGATTAAATTGTAGTTAACCTGTCAACTCAGCTGTGACTCTTAAAAGGGCCTCCTTGACAATTATGTATAAATGGCTTTAACTGCACATAATCTGGACTGAGGTGCTTGATCATATCAGAATAATGCAGGGTCTCTCATGTAGATCTGTAATTCTGCCCCCACTCAAATTTTATTATACTTAGCCACATATACTATTACAAATATGTAGACCTATCACAAGAAAACTAATGGTCATATTCTTATGAAAAGTAGCTAAGACTTTAATTAACATACCATGTTACACATTAATGGCCGAAGTCGCATTTTGGAACTGCAAAGTAAAGACTAGTCATTTTTGTTTTGGGCTGGAAGAAGTATCTGGTGCTCCTTTTCTTCTTTGAACAAATACAAGATGCTGAACAAAAACTCAATTAGAGGTGGAACGAATAGTTCACTGACTGCTTTCTTGTGGTGTTTCATTCTTGTTACATATGGATGCATATCAAAAGACCAATTCAACACTGCCATAAGTCATAACTGAGTGCATACATGCAGACGTGTTCGTTATTTAAAAAGTTATCATTGATGGACTCATAGGGTCTTGAGATGATGGGAGCCCTCGAAATGCTTTTCAACATGTAAAAGGGTTATTCTAAAAGTTATGGACCATGTGACCTCAACCTTAGATGAATGTTTTTTGTCCAATTCTCTTGTATGACCGTTCACTCGGGAAGTTTGCATGGTCGACTGAAATAAATGTTTGCAGCATATTATATTATGCGGCATCGCGCAATGGGCTATAAATGCATATAAATTTCTTTTGTTGAACAGTTTTGACATTTAAAAATTATAACCTCCTCGCTGTTGTCTCTTTCAGGGAGTACCTCCTAAGCATTAGAGGTCTTGGACTGAAAAGTGTAGAGTGTGTGCGTCTTTTGACACTCCATCATATGGCTTTCCCTGTATGTCCTCCCATTCCAAATTTTGTTAAATTTATTTATTTAATTTTGGAGGTTCATCAGTATCATTTGATTATGTAGGTGGACACAAATGTTGGTAGGATTTGTGTGAGGCTGGGATGGGTGCCACTTCAACCCCTACCTGAGTCTCTTCAGTTGCATCTGTTGGAGCTGTAAGTGCCCTCAAATCCTTGTGGTTGGTTTGACTAGTATATACACAAATTACTGAGTTTGATCATGCAAATTTGAAGGTATCCGATGCTGGAGAACATACAGAAATACCTCTGGCCTCGATTATGCAAGCTTGATCAACGGACATTGTAAGTCTTAGAAACCCAGTTAATTACTTATTTTGGAAAAGGACTTTATCTGCAGCTATATAGTTAAAATTTACTATGTGCAGGTACGAGCTTCACTATCAAATGATAACGTTTGGAAAGGTGAACATGAGATATATTAAAGCAACATGTAACTGACTTACTGTGTGTTACTGAATTATTTTACTTCTTTCCCCTGTTAGGTATTTTGTACAAAAAGTAAGCCAAATTGCAATGCATGCCCAATGAGAGCTGAATGCAAGCACTTTGCGAGTGCATTTGCAAGGTAATTTATCAAGATATATGTACAGTTTGATATACACTGTACTGGGCTAATCAACTATGCATCTTGCACTCTGGTATTTAAACTTCTATCATGTTTGTGGGACCTATTTTCCTGTGGAACCTGTGTATTGCAGTGTGTTAATTTGTAGCTAAAATACCTCCCTCGTGGATAAAAAGCTAACCATCTACTTTCTTGACGGCAGCGACTGATGATATTTCCCTGCAAAAAATTTGTTAGTTGGTTTCGTTGGAAAAAAAATTGGGTTGTTGGAAAAGATTTTATTCCAGTCCAATAGATTTCACAAACTTAGCAAAACTATGAATTCTTTCGATAGAACAAATAAAGTGCCAATGGATGGCTTGCTAAAAGGTTTGTTTCTATTCCAATTTCAATACGAAAAGTTCACTGCTAATAAGTTTTTTTTTTTGATACAGTGCTAGACTTGCTCTTCCTGGACCTGAAGAGAAGAGTTTGGTTACGTCAGGAAACCCAATTGCTTCAGGGAGCTGCCAGCAGCCATACATAAGTTCTATGCGTTTAAATCAACTTGACTGGAATGCAAATGCCCATGACCATATTCTGGACAATCGCCAGCCAATCATTGAGGAGCCGGCAAGTCCGGAACCAGAACCAGAGACTGCAGAGATGAGAGAGAGTGCCATAGAGGATATTTTTCTTGATGATCCTGAAGAAATTCCTACAATCAAGCTTAATTTCGAGGAGTTTGCACAGAATCTCAAGAATTATATGCAAGTCAATAACATTGAAATGGAAGATGCTGATATGTCAAGTGCCTTGGTTGCCATAACTCCGGAAGCTGCATCTATCCCGACTCCTAGGCTCAAGAATGTTAGTCGCCTAAGAACAGAGCATCAAGTGTATGTCCTTGTCTTCCACAAAACCAGTATCAACTATAGTACCTTCGTATCTTTTGTTATGTTGCTAGTACAGCAAAGAAATTTACACAGGATCTGTACTGAAATGTTCTCATTATTTGGCTTCTCTGTTTTCTACATGGCTGCAGCTATGAACTGCCGGACTCACATCCACTTCTGGAAGGAGTGAGTTCATCGGTCATTATCAAAAAAATTACTGTGCTAAATGTGAAATAAGATTACAATGAAAAAAATTTCTTTCTTTTGTGCAGTACGACCAAAGAGAGCCTGATGATCCTTGCCCGTATCTACTCTCTATATGGACCCCAGGTAAGAAACACAATATAAGCTGAAGTATTATGGCTGTCATACTCCTGTACAGTTGAGGGCTGCTAATGTTCATTCAAATATAAAACAGGTGAAACAGCTCAGTCAATTGATGCACCCAAGACGGCATGCAACTCCAATGAGAGCGGTAAACTATGTGACAGCAGTGCATGCTTCAGTTGCAACAGTATGCGAGAGGCGCAGGCTCAAACAGTCAGAGGAACAATTTTGGTACGTTACTCATTTATGTAATATACTTGCCAGAACAGTACTAAGCGGCTGGCCAGCAAGATGCTCTGTAGGAAACCAGTGTCCAACTCCACATTGATTAGGAAGACTCCATTATTACGATATATCAAGTTAAGAAGCTAATTTGTAAGCTAGTAAGGAAATATTAGAGTTGGAGTCCAAAAAGAGATAAGTGGATCCTCCTATTAAGATGGATTTTCAGAACATGGGGCAACGGAGCACTTCATTTTGAACCCCCCAAAACAAGTGCTTAAAAGATTTGATTTTTTACATGAATACGCATGCATGTGGTCTTAAGTACGTGTGAAAGTTCGTTCAAAAATACGTTGTATTGTAAGCCGCACAAAGAAGACAAAATTTTGGCCCAAAAACAAAAAAAACTGGCCCCAAATTTGCATGTATTTTGTCTTTTTGTATCTCTCACATGCAAGCACGTATATTGGTGAAATTTTGGCACGTTATACTGCGCTGCTATATGTGCATGTACACAAAATTTTGAAATTTTTCAAGCTGTACAAATTCGTTTTTTTGAACTTCAAAATAAAGTTCTCCATTGTCCCCATGCTCAGAACTCAATTTTCGATCCTCCTATATGCATCCTAACAGATGAATACTATTCTCTCCCAAAAGTTCTCTCATCTCAATGCATCCATCACCCCCCTTCTAAACACCAATCCCCTTCAAGCCTGATGTCTGGCCTTCCTCTACATGATGGTTATCTTTAATGGGAACCCCAAGGTTCATATCAGCTATAGATTTTGGGAAATGATTCCTAAGTTGTCTTTAAAATCCTGAACTCTTAATAGATGATGCGTGCTCTAACGGAGACAAATAATTTGTGTTAAAAATCCTTCCCGTCTCAACTAATTGTGTGATGTATTAACGGGTATACAATTTTGGTGTTTGTGCATGGCATGGTGAGATCGATTGGTCTGATCCTTTTGAGTATGTGAGGAGCAAACCGACGACTTCCCCTCATTGTCACTTTTCATTCACGCATTATGCAATTTGGAAGTCAAGAAACAGTGGCATTACTTATATTGTGTTTGGTTGAGAACCGCTATGGCCCATGTTGTACATACCATCCACATTGTATGATGAGAGTGAACATCAAAATTTTAGATTTATGTATGTGTCGAATATGTTGTAGTAGTAAGCTACCTGGCCGTGAATTAATCCATGGAGTAGATTATCTACTGTTATCTACCGTACAAAAGTTCAGTATGTCAAATATCAATGACCCAATGAGCTTACATATTACTATCTTCAAAATGGTAGTGCCTAACTATCTTTTTGTTAATAGGTACCGTGTCGAACAGCTATGAGAGGAAGCTTTCCACTTAATGGGACATATTTCCAAGTAAATGAGGTAATGACTGAGTTACATCTGTTCATAGTTGGAATGGTATAATAACATCAACAGAAATACAAATGTTCCTGATATTATAGTTACCAGCTGTTCAAATGTTATACTGCAGGTATTTGCTGATCACGACTCAAGCCGAAACCCAGTTGATGTTCCGAGGAGATGGATATGGGACCTCCCTAGGAGAACAGTTTACTTCGGAACTTCAGTTCCTTCAATCTTTAAAGGTATATCCCTAACGAGAACCAAGGATTCAGCATTTGATTGCACTGTGGTGGGTTTCTTATCTTTCAAAACAAACCATATAGATTGACTGAGAAGTTTGAGATAGGCAAAATAAAGTACTGTCAGTAGAACTCCAGTTATGTTACCTGCTGACTATTATTTTATTCCCACTAATTTTGTTGGACTTCCTTTAGTCATGGTAATTTGGCAAGAGATTAGTTTTTGGCATATATGAACATCTAGCTGTCCCATGCAATACTAGTACCAACTGCCAAAGGAACATGAAGAACACAAGATGGAAGAGCATGTACACTAATCGCATTGTCAAGATTCAAAAACAGAAGAAATAGGGGCGGTGGTATTGAATGGGATTCAGGCTATCAAATCACTGGACCAAGATCCTTGATGGTGCATGTCTTGAAGTCTTTGCTCTGGCCGTGGTGGTACTGCAGGGTGTGCAGTCATGTAGAAACTAGAAAACTCATTGGGAAAATCCGATCTGTGCATATTCGATGAGGCTTTATTCCCAAGCAAAGCTCATCAGTTCATTTCCACCGTCTAGATAGACACATAGAAATACGTTCGCATGCACGATTAGCACATGTGTGGAGACATTAGGTGGCGATGTTACGTTGGGGCTTGCATTGATGTTGGAGTTTCTACTACAAAACGGAATGATGGATTGAAATTATTATTATACGAATGAAGAAATCACTTTGTAATAAAATGCGGTAAACCTTAAATTATGTTAGAAATTAGCTAACTGCACAAAAAAGTTTAACTGGGAAGTACTAGATGTTATGGAAAATGATATATTCAGCAAAATTCCTTACTTCCAATTTTTACCTGGTTTTACGTTCACGCATGGGAGATTGCATCTGTTTTAAGCACCAGAATGTACTCCCACATCCATTTGTCCTGTGTCAACGCTTGAGTTTTATACTAACATTATTAACCTTGTATAAACAAACAATATTTTTTTGGCGGATTATCTTCTACTAGACGAATATAAAACATGGCAAGGGTTAATAATTAGATTACCACATCGAGAATGTGTAGATGATTATACTTTGCATGTTTCTTTTGCAGGTTTAACAACTGAAGACATACAGCAGTGCTTCTGGAGAGGTAAACATCTAAAAGTTTTTGTCATTTATAATTAGGGATGCTGCGATCAAAACTATTTCCTGGAGTCAAATATTTCTTGTCTTATTTTATGTTCCAGGATGTACCTCAGATGACTAATATTTGCCAAAAAACTTGTGAAGCCCATAAATGCGTAACATTATGGAAGCATTTTTAATACAAAATTAACTTATGTAATTTTACACAAAAAATATGATTACTTTGAAATATATTGGTCAAATACGAACTTTGTTGCATCAGACAGAAACATAAATTTATGTGATTTAACAGTAACAGCTCCCAAGAGGATAAACATGTCTAAGATGTCGGTTTTATCTGTCAAACAAAGAAAAGCTGTGGGAATTGGAGGATTATCATATTGGAAATAAACAAAAGTAAAAAAAAATAATATATCAATGTGGATAGCGTATTTGTCCATGATGATTGTTGGAGGGAGCTATAATGGGGTAGAATGCTATTGATGAGATTTCATTTAAGTTCATCTGGGAGATTTCCAGTAACATTCTTACTTGGGAAAGTAGATGTTTATACGTCTGAACGAACATCTGCAGGATTTGTTTGTGTGAGGGGCTTTGATAGGACATCAAGAGCACCAAGACCACTGTACGCAAGGCTTCACTTTCCAGCAAGCAAAGTTACCAGGAATAAAAAGGGTGCAGCTTCTGCAGGCACAGATGATGCATAGCCCGTCAAGGAAATAAAAAAAAACCGAGTTACATAGAAGACCCTGCCAGAAGATCACTGACATGAAAATGGATCACTGACCAATAAGTTGTTGTCACCAATTCAACCATGTTTTAGCCTTTCGTATCTGTGAACGTTATGAATGCCAGCCACTCGCGAATTTGTGAAGCTGGCGTTGTTCAGCAACATGATCCATTACTACACAGATTTATGCTCATTTGGTTCCCTCCAAGGAGTTCGATACAGCAAATGGGGAGGGGAGAAAATCTGCTGTCTGGGCCATTCTGTTTGTTGTTTCATGGGATTTGAACCAACTGTTGTACATTGGAGACGTCATCCATTCAAAGTTGTTCATGTTGTTCGGTAGTTCATGCGAACGTTGTCAGATTATTCGTCAATTATTTGATTGTTTCATTGAGGAGGCCATTTCGCTCTCTTAACTCCTGTTTCATTGACGAGACATTTATATTCATTCGTATTTACTCCCTCCATGTCAAAATATAGTGCAGATTAGTCGTTTCAAGTCAAACTTTGTAAATTTTGACCAAGTCTTTAGAAAAGGTTATCAACATCTGCAGTACCAAATCAATATTATGAGATTCATAAAGAAATATATTTTTATATCGTTTATACTCGGTATTGCAAATGTTCATACGTTTCTATAAACTTGGTCAGGCCTAACCTAATTTGACTTGGAGCAAATCTAATATACTCCACTGTATTTTTTGTAATCTGACATGGAGGGAGTATTATGCCAAAATTTGTCTGTATAGTGTTCCCTCATCCTTTAATACTTTCAAGTGCGGGATACAAGTGCTCCCGCGCTACAATGGATACGAAATGGAGTGATACGTGTTCACAAACTTGAAAACAAATCACCATGTCTTTTTTACTTTTTAGTATACATCATTAAAATATTTTTGGTTCCACCCATACTTTATTCATTTTATTTGTTTGCATGATGGGAGGGAAATTTGGAGCAGGGATTAATTCTTGCTTGTAATAACTTTATGAATCGCCGCATCGGTTCCATTCGAACCAACGCCACCCTTGTTTTTTTATGAACGATAAATGAAGCCCCTTGTAAAACGACTGTTCCAGTGCTATATATATCACTTCATGTAGTTTGATCATTTGTTCTTTTCGATCTCAAACACATTATGAGCAAGTAACTTCTACTCCCTCCGTCCTGAAATACTTGTCGGAGAAATACATAAAAAGGATGTATCTAGAACTAAAATACGTTTAGATACATCCATTCCTCCGACAAGTATTTTCGGACGAAGGGAGTACTAAAGAGCGAAAACGGAGACACCAGAAAAGGAAGGAGCGAGCACTCGCCTGTGAGATGTTCGCCTCTTCTTGTCTGATCAGCGGTGATGGCCGCCGGTTGCTACTTCGGCCGGTCACCGCGCCATTGGAAAATGCGCGCGTGGTGGTTGCCGCTCCGGCCGGTCACCACGCCGCTGGAAGAGGCGCGCGTGGTGATCACCACGCCCCTGGTGACGGTCTTGGCGCCCTGGAATTTTTTGAATTTACTGTTTATAGAGGGTGTAGGGGCATCCGGGAGCTGAAAAATCAATCTCAATGTTTGAAAGGCATACGTACTCTTTACTGATTCTGTGAGATCGATCATTGTCAGCGTCCGACAAGAGATCCGATCCATCTCGAAACCTGAGTAGTACATCGAGTCGGTCTCTTGTTGCCTTGTGTGGCCCTTTACATATGGGAGCACCCAGGTGGCCTGAACCAAATCGATCCAAGCTTACAATCAAGATCAAGAGTCGACGAGATCCAAGCAAGCGGGGACCATGGCTTCGACGGCGGCGGGCGCAAGCAGCAGCGGCGAGGTGGTTGCCGTGGGCGACGAGAGCAACAAGATGTTCACGCTGATCAGCTCCGACGGCGAGAGCTTCGAGGTCACGGAGGAGGTGGGCAAGATGTCGCAGACCATCAAACACATGATCGAGGACGGCTGCGCCGACAACGGGATCCCCCTCCCCAACGTCCCCGCGAAGACCCTCAGCAAGGTCATCGAGTACTGCAACAAGCACGTCGACGCCAGCGCCGGCGAGAAGGAGGACCTGCAGAGCTTCGACGCCAAGTTCATCGCCGTGGACCAGGCGACGCTGTTCGACCTCATCCTCGCCGCCAACTACCTGGACGTCAAGGGGCTCCTGGACCTGAGCTGCCAGACGGCGGCCGACATGGTCAAGGGCCAGCCGGTCGAGGGCATACGCAAGATGTTCAACCTCGAGAACGACTTCACGCCGGAGGAGGAGGCGGAGATCAGAAGGGAGAACCCCTGGGCGTTTGATCTTTGAAGCTGTATAAGATTTCATAGGTTTTCTTGCGTCTAAATTAGTAATGGATGATTAGGCTAGTTTATTTAGGTCTGTTTGAAGCGGTGAAAATCTATACTTACTAGAAGAACGCCCGTGCGTTGCAACGGGGCCATATTAACTTTAAGAGTTCAATATTACGACATTGGCGACCTTTTTTACCATCAAATCCTCACACACACAGACACACACTCTCCCTCCCTCTTCCTCACTCTCTATCCCCCTCTCCCTCTCTCCCTAACACACACATATCCATCTTATTGGGTACGGGACCATAATCCATCTATTTCACACATACACCTACGAAAAAAAACCGGACGAAAGTGGTGGGACGAAAAAAACCCTGGAAGCGAGACTACCAACTGCTCCATTAGGAGTAGAGATTAACTATGCAGGCAGCAGGCTTGTTACAACATAGAGAGATAGGAAAATGTCACCTCCAGTAATGTAGCGCAAAGGAGTGGAACGAAGCATGAATGAGCGGTTGTATGTTCTTCTCCATGTACATGGATAGTAGAGGCCAAGTATATAAGTACTTGACTGAACTCCACTCTTCGTGTACGGAGAGCCATGTCACCTTCTCGCCGCTACAGCATGGGAGGACGGCTGGTTCACGTGACCCTCCAGCTGGGGGATCCATGGTGGCTGACCGTCGAGCTCGAGGCAGAGAAGTTGAGGGCAGCAGTGGCGAGATCCATGCCGGCCAACCGGGCGAAGAGGAGATCATGTGACTCTAATTACTTCGGATTGTTATGTGCACACTAAGCGGGGTGCAGTTAGGAAAGAAAATGTTTTCTAATTGAAGTGATTGAGTGATTTAAGGTAAGATTAATTAATTTAGATTTGATTTTTAGTGATTGTTAGTAAAGTATGACGCGTCTTTAAAATCTTTTATTTGTTTCCTTAAAATCTATTATTTGTTTCCTAAAGAAATTTGCAATAATGGAAGGTATCAGTTGATTTGGATAAGTTAGTAAATTTAGATCCGTGATTGCGTGCACGTTTGGAAAGTGCTGATTTGCAAGGAAAGAGCTGAGGGGTAAATAAACCGGTGAATAAGAAACCAGCATCGAAAAAAATCTACGACGGTTAACCTACGAAAAAACCCAGACGAAAGTGGTGGGACGAAAAAAAACCTAGAAGTGAGACTACCAACTGCTCCATTAGGAATAGAGATTTACTAAAATAGTGTACCCCTACTATATATATTTATTAAAATAGTGTACTCCCTCCGTTTTATATAAAATATAAGATGCATTATTTTTCCGTGAAAGACATACATATATGTGTTTTCTGATCAAGATTATAGAATAATCAGTGGCGGATCTAGGGCCCAGGCCGGGGCCTGGGCCTGGGGCGTCAGATTGATTTACTTTGTTGCCTGTAGCAGTACCCCAATCCTAGGTCCGCCCCTGAGAATAATGAACATCTACAATTTAAAATTAATAAAATGGGAGGTAATCTGCGCCGGCGCACCGACCCAACTGTTCGGCCGGTCAGCCCGCAGCCGTCTGATTTGTTTGCTGGGAACCGTCCGATGCACTTCGTCTCCGTCAAAAGCAACACCCGTATGAGAAAAATCCATTGCATCGATCTCATTGTCCCTTCCGTTCTCTCCGGCCGCACGCGTTCTCCCGTCGGCGCCCTTCGCCTGGGTCCTCATCTCTGGTCGCTGCCCTCGCCGGACGTCCTCGCCGGTCGTCCTAGTCGCTAGTCCCAGCCCCTCGTCGGTCGTCCTCGTCACCGGCTTCGCCCATACAACAGCCGCACCCTGCGGTTGCAGCTCCTGTGGCGACCGTTGTAGCTCCGATGGCGACGACTGCAGCTCGCCGGCGTACTCACCGCCGCTCATCCCTGACGCTTGCAACATCTCGCTTGCCCCCTGTCGAGAGATGACCAGTGCTGCAACCGACAACCAAAAAACTACAAACGGTAATGAAAAATGCTTCAACCGGCGATGAAAAAAGTTTCAACCCATATACGACGAAAGCTATGGACGACCACCAAAAGTTGCAACCGGTTGATAAAAGAGCTTCATCTGGAGACAGGAAAAGCTTCATACGTAGACGAAAAAAGTTTCAACCGTAGAGATGAATGTTGGGGAACGTAGTAATTTCAAAAATTTTCCTACGCACATGCAAGATCATGGTGATGTATAGCAACGAGAGGGGAGAGTGTTGTCTACATACCCTTGTAGACCCGAAGCGAAGCGATCACAACGTAGAGGAAGTAGTCGACGTTCTCCTCGCGATCCGACCGATCCGGTGCCGTTATCTGACGCCCCGAGTTCTTGACACACGACAGCTCGATGACGTCCCTCGACTCGATCCAGCCGAGTGTCGAGGAGAGTTCCGTCAAGACGACGTGGTGGACGATCTTGATGTTTCACGGCGCAGGCTTCGCCTAAGCTTCATGACAGTATGACCGAGGTGGAATATGGTGGAGGGGGCACCGACACGGCTAAGGAACGATCTAAAGATCAAACTTGTGTGTCTTGGGGTGCCTCTACCTCAGATATAAAGGAGCCAAGGGGAGGGGCGCCGCCAGAGAGAGAGGCGCAGAGGAGTCCTACTCCTTCCGGAGTAGGACTCCCTCCAATCCTATTCCAATTAGGATTCCCGAGAGAAAAAGAGGAGGGGGGCCACCTCTCCTAGTCCTAATAGGACTAGGGAAGGGGAGGCGCAGCCCATCTAGGGCAGCCCTTCTCTTTTCCACTAAGGCCCACTATGGCCCATTTACCTCCCGGGGTTCCGTAACCTCCGGTACTCGAGAAATTCTGTTTTTCCGGAACCATTCCAACTCCAAACATAGGCTTCCAATATATCAATCTTTATGTCTCGACCATTTCGAGACTCCTCGTCATGTCCGTGATCACATCCGGACTCGAACTTCTTCGGTACATCAAAATACATAAACTCATAATAACTGTCATCGAAACCTTAAGCGTGCGGACCCTACGGTTCGAGAACAATGTAGACATGACCTAGAACTATTCACGGTCAATAACCAATAGCGGGACCTGGATGCCCATATTGGTTCCTACATATTCTACGAAGATCTTTATCGGTCAGACCGCATAACAACATACGTTGTTCCCTTTGTCATCAGTATGTTACTTGCCCGAGATTCGATCGTCGGTATCCAATACCTAGTTCAATCTCGTTACCGGCAAGTCTCTTTACTCGTTCCGTAATACATCATCTCACAACTAACTCATTAGTTGTAGTGCTTGCAAGGCTTTCAGTGATATGCATTACCGAGAGGGCCCAGAGATACCTCTCCGACAATCGGAGTGACAAATCCTAATCTCGAAATACGCCAACCCAACATCTGCCTTTGGAGACACCTGTAGTACTCCTTTATAATCACCCAGCATCGTTGTGACGCTTTGGTAGCACCAAAGTGTTCCTCCGTAAACGGAGTTGCATAATCTCATAGTTTCGTGAACATGTATATGTCATGGATAAAAGCAGTAGCAACATACTAAACGATCGTGTGCTAAGCTAGTGGAATGGGTCATGTCAATCGATCATTCTACTAATGATGTGACCTTGTTAATCAAATAACAACTCCTTTGTTCATGGTTAGGAAACATAACCATCTTTGATTAACAAGCTAGTCTAGTAGAGGCATACTAGTGACATGTTGTTTTGTCTATGCATTCACACATGTATTATGTTTCCGGTTAATACAATTCTAGCATGAATGATAAACATTTATCATGAAATAAGGAAATAAATAATAACTTTATTATTGCCTCTAGGGCATATTTCCTTCATCTCCCACTTGCACTAGAGTCAATAATCTAGATCACATTACCATGTGATTAATATCGATAGTTCACATCATCATGTGATTAACACCCATAGTTCACATCGCCATGTGGCCAACACCAAAGGGTTTACTAGATTCAGTAATCTAGTTCACATCGCTATGTGATTAACACCCAAAGAGTACTAAGGTGTGATCATGTTTTGCTTGTGAGAGAGTCTTAGTCAACGGGTCTTTCACATTCAGATCCGTTATGTATTTTGCAATTTTTCTATGTCTACAATGCTCGCACGCTACTCTAGCTAATTGCTCCCACTTTCAATATGTATCTAGATCGAGACTTAGAGTCATCGGATCGGTGTCAAAACTTGTATCGACGTAACCCTTTACGCACCTAACCTTTTGTCACTTCCATAATCGAGAAACATATCCTTATTCCACTAAGGATAATTTTGACCGCTGTCCATGATCTACTCCTAGATCACTATTGTACTCCTCTTGCGAAACTCAAAGTGCAGGGTATACAATAGATCTGGTACACAAGATGGCATACTTTATAGAAACTATGGCCAAGGCATAGTGAATGACGTTCATTCTCTTTCTATCTTCTGCTGTGGTCGGGTTTTGAGTCTTACTCAATTTCACACCTTGTAACACAGGCAAGAACTCTTTCTTTGACTGTTTCATTTTGAACTACTTCAAAATCTTGTCAAGGTATGTACTCATCGAAAAAACTTATCAAGCATCTTGATCTATCTCTATAGATCTTGATGCTCAATATGTAAGTAGCTTTACCGAGGTCTTTCTTTGAAAAACTCCTTTCAAACACTTCTTTATGCTTTGCAGAATAATTCTACATTATTTCCGATCTACAATATGTCATTCACATATACTTATCGAAATGTTTGTAGTGCTCACACTCACTTTTTAGTAAATACAGCTTCACCATAAGTCTCAGATAAAACTATATGCTTTGATCAACTCATCAAAGCGTATATTCCAACTCCGAGATGCTTGCACCAGTCCATAGATGGATCATTGGAGCTTGCACAATTTGTTAGCTCCTTTGGATCGAAAAACCTTCTCGTTGCATCATATACAACTCTTCCTCCTAAAACCCATTCAGAATGCAGTTTTACATCCATTTGCCAAATTTCATAAATTGTGGCAATTGCTAACATGATTCGGACAGACTTAAGCATCGCTACGCTTGAGAAAATCTCATTGTAGTCAATACCTTGAACTTGTCAAAACCTTTTTGCGACAAGTCGAGCTTTGTAGATAGTAACACTACTATCGTCGTCCGTCTTCCTCTTGAAGATCCATTTATTTTCTATGGCTTGCCGATCATCGGGCAACGCCACCAAAGTCCACACTTTGTTCTCATACATGGATCTCATCTCAGATTTCATGGCCTCAAGCCATTTCGCGAATCTGGGCTCATCATCGCTTCCTCATAGTTCGTGAGGTTCATCATGGTCTAGTTACATGACTTCCAGAACAGGATTACCGTACCACTCTGGTGCGGATCTCACTCTGGTTTACCTACGAGATTCGGTAGTAACTTGATCTGAAGTTACATGATCATCATCATTAGCTTCCTCACTAATTGGTGTAGTAGTCACAGGAACAGATTTCTGTGATGAACTACTTTCCAATAAGGGAGAAGGTACAATTACCTCATCAAGTTCTACTTTCCTCCCACTCACTTCTTTCGAGAGAAACTCCTTCTCTAGAAAGGATCCATCTTAAGCAACGAATATCTTGCCTTTGGATCTGTGATAGAAGGTGTACCCAACAATTTCCTTTGGATATTCTATGAAGACGCACTTCTCCGATTTGGGTTCGAGCTTATCAGGATGAAATTTTTTCACATAAGCATCGCAACTCCAAACTTTAAGAAACGACAACTTGGGTTTCTTGCTAAACCACAGTTCATATAGTGTCGTCTCTACGGATTTAGATGGTGCCCTTTTTAATGTGAATGCAGCTGTCTCTAATGCATATCCCAAAACGATATTGGTAAATCGGTAAGAAACATCATAGATTGTACTATATCCAATAAAGTACGGTTATGATGTTCGGACACACCATAACGTTGTGGTGTTCCAGGTGGCGTGAGCTGTGAAACTATTCCACATTGTTTAAATTGAAGACCAAACTCGTAACTCAAATATTCATCTCCACGATCAGATCGCAGAAACTTTATTTTCTTGTCACGATGATTTTCCACTTCACTCTGAAATTCTTTGAACATTTCAACTATTTCAGACTTATGTTTCATCAAGTAGATATACCCATATCTGCTCAAATCATCTTGTGAAGGTCGAAAATAATGATACTTGCCACGAGCATCAACACTCATTGGATCGCATACATCGGTATGTATTATTTCCAATAAGTCAAGAGCTTGTTCCATTGTTCCGAGAACGGAGTTTTAGTCATCTTGCCCATGAGGCACGGTTCGCAAGTGCCAAGTGATTCATAATCAAGTGACTCCAAAAGTCCATCAAGATGGAGTTTCTTCATGCGCTTTACACCGATATGACCTAAACGGCAAGTGCCACAAATAAGTTGCACTATCATTATTAACTTTGCATCTTTTGGTTTCAATATGTGTATCACTACGATCGAGATCCCATGAACCATTTTCATTGGGTGTGTAACCATATAAGGTTTTATTCATGTAAATGAATAACAGTTTATTCTCTTACTTAAATGAATAACCGTATTGCAATAAACATGATCAAATCATATTCATGCTCAACGTAAACACCAAATAACATTTATTTAGGTTCAACACTAATCCCGAAAGTATAGGGAGTGTGCGATGATGATTATATCAATCTTGAAACTACTTTCAACACACATCGTCACTTCACTCTTAACTAGTTTCGCTTATTCGCAACTCCGCTTTGAGTTACTACTCTTAGTAATCGAACCAGTACCAAATACCGAGGGGTTGCTATAAACACTAGTAAAGCACACATCAAACACCTGTATATCAAATATACCCTTTTCATTTTGCCATCCTTCTTATCCACCAAATATTTAGGGCAGTTCCGCTTCCAGTGACCATTTCCTTTGCAGTGTAAGCACTCAGTTTCAGGCTTTGGTTTAGCTTTGGGTTTCTTCGTGGGAGTGACAACTTGCTTGTCAATCTACTTGAAGTTCCCCTTTCTTTCCTTTGCCCTTTTCTTGAAACTAGTGATCTTGTCAACCATCAACACTTGATGCTCTTTTCTTGATTTCTACCTTCGTCGATTTCAACATCACGAAGAGCCCGGAATCATTTTCGTCATCCTTGCATACTATAGTTCATCACGAAGTTCTACTAACTTGGTGATGGTGACTAGAGAATTCATCAATCACTATCTTATCGGAAGATTAACTCCCACTTGATTCAAGTGATTGAAGTACCTGACAATCTGAGCACATGCTCACTAGTTGAGCGATTCTCCTCCATCTTTTAGCTATAGAACTTGTTGGAGACTTCATATCTCTCAACTCGGTATTTGCTTGAAATATTAACTTCAATTCTGGAACATCTCATATGGTCCATGATGTTCAAAACATCTTTGAAGTCCCGATTCTATGCCATAAAGCATGGTGCACAAAACTATCAAGTAGTCATCATATTGAGCTAGCCAGACGCTCATAACGCCTCGCATTGCATCTGCTCCCGCAATAGGTCCATCACCTAGCGGTGCATTAAGGACATAATTCTTACAGGCAGCAATGAGGATAAACCTCGATCACGGATCAAATCCGCATCATTGCTACTAACATTTTTCAACACAATTTTCTCTAGGAACATATCAAAATAAACATATGAAAGCAACAATGCAAGCTATTGATCTTACAACATAATTTGCAAAATACTACCAGGACTAAGTTCATGATAATTTTAAGTTCAATTAATCATATTACTTAAGAACTCCCACTTAGACAGACATCTCTCTAGTCATCTAAGTGATCACGTGATCCAAATCAACTAAACCATAACCGATCATCACGTGAGATGGAGTAGTTTTCAATGGTGAACATCTTATGTTGATCATATCTACTATATGATTCACGCTCGACCTTTCGGTCTCCGTGTTCCGAGGCCATATCTGCATATGCTAGGCTCGTCAAGTATAACTCGAGTATTCGCGTGTGCAAAACTGGCTTGCACCCGTTGTAGATGGACGTGAGCTTATCACACCCGATCATCACGTGGTGTCCGGGCACGACGAACTTTGGCAACGGTGCATACTCGGGAGAACACTTCTTGATAATTTAGTGAGAGATCATCTTATAATGCTACCGTCAATCAAAGCAAGATAAGATGCATAAAAGGATAAACATCACATGCAAATCAATATAAGTGATATGATATGGTCATCATCATCTTGTGCTTCGTGATCTCCATCTTGCAGCACCACCATGATCACCATCGTCACCGGCGCGACACCTTGATCTTCATCGTAGCATCGTTGTCGTCTCGCCAAACTTATGCTACTACGACTATCGCTACCGCTTAGTGATAAAGTAAAGCATTACAGGGCGATTGCATTGCATACAATAAAGCGACAACCATATGGCTCCAGCCAGTTGCCGATAACCGGTTACAAAACATGATCATCTCATACAATAAAATATAGCATCACGTCTTGACCATATCACATCACAACATGCCCTGCAAAAACAAGTTAGACGTCCTCTACTTTGTTGTTGCAAATTTTACGTGGCTGCTACGGGCTTAAGCAAGATCCAGTCTCACCTACGCATCAAAACCACAACGATACTTCGTCAAATAGACTCCGTTTTAACCTTCTCAAGGACCGGGCGTAGCCACACTCGGTTCAACTAAAGTGAGAGAGACAGGCACCCACCAGTCACCTTTAAGCAACGAGTGCTCACAGCGGTGAAACCAGTCTCGCGTAAGCGTCTGGCGTAATGTCGGTCAGGGCCGCTTCATCTCACAATACCGCTGAACCAAAGTATGACATGCTGGTAGGTAGTATGACTTGTATCGCCCACAACTCACTTGTGTTCTACTCGTGCAAAACATCAAACCATAAAAACCTAGGCTCGGATGCCACTGTTGGGGAACGAGTAATTTCAAAAATTTTCCTACGCACATGCAAGATCATGGTGATGTATAGCAACGAGAGGGAGAGTGTTGTCTACATACCCTTGTAGACCCGGCGAAGCGATCACAACGTAGAGGAAGTAGTCGACGTTCTCCTCGCGATCCGACCGATCCCGGTGCCGTTACTCGACGCCCGAGTTCTTGACACACGTACAGCTCGATGACGCCCCTCGACTCGATCCAGCCGAGTGTCGAGGGAGAGTTCCACAAGACGACGGCGTGGTGACGATCTTGATGTTTCACCGGCGCAGGGCTTCGCCTAAGCTTCGCGACGGTATGACCGAGGTGGAATATGGTGGAGGGGGGCACCGCACACGGCTAAGGAACGATCTAAAGATCAAACTTGTGTGTCTTGGGGTGCCTCTACCTCAGTATATAAAGGAGCCAAGGGGAGGGGCGCCGGCCAGAGAGAGAGGCGCAGGAGGAGTCCTACTCCTTCCGGGAGTAGGACTCCCCTCCAATCCTATTCCAATTAGGATTCCCCGGAGGGGAAAAGAGGAGGAGGGGGCCGGCCACCTCTCCTAGTCCTAATAGGACTAGGGGAAGGGGGAGGCGCGCAGCCCATCTAGGGCAGCCCCTTCTCTTTTTCCACTAAGGCCCACTATGGCCCATTTACCTCCCGGGGTTCCGTAACCTCCGGTACTCAGAAATTCCTGTTTTCCCGAACCATTCCAACTCCAAACATAGGCTTCCAATATATCAATCTTTATGTCTCGACCATTTCGAGACTCCTCGTCATGTCCGTGATCACATCCGGGACTCGAACTTCTTCGGTACATCAAAATACATAAACTCATAATAACATCGCCATCGAAACCTTAAGCGTGCGGACCCTACGGTTCGAGAACAATGTAGACATGACCTAGAACTATTCACGGTCAATAACCAATAGCGGGACCTGGATGCCCATATTGGTTCCTACATATTCTACGAAGATCTTTATCGGTCGATCGCATAACAACATACGTTGTTCCTTTGTCATCAAGATATGTTACTTGCCCGAGATTCGATCGTCGGTATCCAATACCTAGTTCAATCTCGTTACCGGCAAGTCTCTTTACTCGTTCCGTAATACATCATCTCACAACTAACTCATTAGTTGTAGTGCTTGCAAGGCTTTCAGTGATATGCATTACCGAGAGGGCCCAGAGATACCTCTCCGACAATCGGAGTGACAAATCCTAATCTCGAAATACGCCAACCCAACATCTGCCTTTGGAGACACCTGTAGTACTCCTTTATAATCACCCAGTTACGTTGTGACGTTTGGTAGCACCCAAAGTGTTCCTCCGTAAACGGAGTTGCATAATCTCATAGTTTCAGGAACATGTATATGTCATGGATAAAAGCAGTAGCAACATACTAAACGATCGTGTGCTAAGCTAGTGGAATGGGTCATGTCAATCAGATCATTCTACTAATGATGTGACCTTGTTAATCAAATAACAACTCCTTTGTTCATGGTTAGGAAACATAACCATCTTTGATTAACAAGCTAGTCTAGTAGAGGCATACTAGTGACATGTTGTTTTGTCTATGCATTCACACATGTATTATGTTTCCGGTTAATACAATTCTAGCATGAATGATAAACATTTATCATGAAATAAGGAAATAAATAATAACTTTATTATTGCCTCTAGGGCATATTTCCTTCAATGAACACCATGGCCGACAACGAAAAGCTGCAACCGGCGGTTACAAAAAGCTACATCCGGCGTTGAAAAAAGCTTCAAACTTTGTGTCTGAGCTGCGACCCACGACGACGATGATGATGTTTTGCTGCAACCATAGTTGACTTTTGCTACAAAAGGCGATGGAATTTGCTACAAACCATTTTCATGGCTGCCATGATGCTACAAGTGCGCCGACGAGCCCGGCGAGGTTGATGGGGGTGGGATGTTGTGAATCACAGACGGCGAATTATGTTTGCAGGCGACGAGCGGCACGGTGTTGCAATCGGGACGGGGGGAGAGTTGTGACCAAACAGGTCAGGGCTACAATGGCGGCCGTGGCAAGCTACAACCTTGGGAAGGAGGCAGGATGTTGCACGGCGAGGCACGGCCATGTCGTCGTATTGAAACGGCGGGGTGCGACATGGCGTTCTGCGCGCGGTGATACGCGCGCGCGAGCCACTAACGGGCACATCAGTTGGCGGCTCAAGGTCCTGGCGTGCTTATGCTGTGTTTGGACCAAGGAAGGAGATGAAGGAAGGAGACGAGGGAAGAGGATGAATCAGTGGAGAAAAAAACGGTTCGAAAGGGGCGCTCCCGTCGCCACGATCGTGAGCGATCGCAAGGCCCGCGTGCGACCGGCGTAACGTTTCGGCCGACGCAGCGGGTAGAAACGTTTCCCTAATAAAATAGGATTTTTCATGACGAATCTTATGATACAAATTGGATATAGTATCTAATTTGTAAATGAGATAACATCAGCCAATTAATTGGATATATAGTATCTAATTTGGACTTAAACATAATTGAGCAATAATTTCATAGATTAAACAGAGTACACAAAGCAAAGGTATATGGATCACAGATGAAAGCCATTATCTAATTGGATATAATCTACAATGAGATATTAGAGACGGAATTAATTCTTTGCCCGTTTGAAGCAAATCGTGCAGTTAACAAATCGTTTTACACGAGACAATTGGCGACAAACAAATAACTAGCTCAACATGCTTGTGGCGCTCACACACTTTTGTTAAACCATGCGCCAAACAAATGTATTGCATAAATGTTTATCCGAACCAACGTATGAGTGGGTGCGGTGGTGGTGTGTTTCATTACCCTCTAGGTTGACGGCGGGGTCAGCATTGGTGTAGGAAAATAATAAGCAAAACTTTTTTTAAGTTGAAGCAAAAGATATATAATACATGCCTTTTCGTAGGTTAGAGGATCCTAATTTTAAGTTTCTTTCCATCCTCTACTTGATTTTTTTTCATAATTTGTTAAAACTTACTAAGATGATTTTTGCTAAGTTTCAAATTTTGGATTGCTTACTTAGCGGTTCTCCACTATTAGATATTGCCACCATCTCACGACATGTATCTCCACCGCATGTTTGTGCGCCTTTTAAGCGTATAATTTTTCGCAATGCAATGCAATGGCATCAGAAATTCCATCGCGCACCGCCGTTTCCGAGATTGACAGAAATCTGGAAGCTATGGATTATTTCCCGCGAAGGCGATCCGCCTAATCGCTTTGCTCCGATCGCGTATCGAGGCGCCTGGAGTCCCGAGGCAACAACAATCTGCCGCGCTGCTTCCGCCGCTGCTTCGCATCAATCCAAGCAATACTACCTGCTCACATGAAGACAAGGAGTACTTAGATTTGTTGACTTACTAGGGCTCAGTTCTTTTCTGACTTATGGATGGCTTATGGTGGGAAATAAGCTTTAGCCGAAAAGAACTCGTTTTTTTAGTGTTCGGCTTAATTTCCAGCCAAAGCTGGTCCCTTCACGTTTTTTTTGAAACTCAATGCATTGCATTAAACAGTGTGCGAAGCGCAGTCGCTCGCCACCAGAGTAGATACACACGGATCACATCCGTCAGGTACAGAGTCAGGCACATCGGCCATAAGCGTTCCCTTCGCAGCCAAAGCATGCACTACTTGATTACATATTCTGGGGCAGTCCTTAATCTTATACGCCATGAACTGGCTACGAATAAAAGTTCTGAGCCGATCAAATACAACCCCCAAATAGGAGAAATTGATACCCTCCTCTTCAAGTGCTTCCTTCAGTAGTAGTGCATCAGTTTCTAACACAACCTTCAGAACTCCCAACTCCGCCGCCAGTCTAAACCCAGCTTCAGCGGCAAGCACCTCAGAGTGCAAAGCACTTTGAATGTTTGGAAGAAAACTTGCAACGCAAGATACCACCTCTCCATCATGGTTTCGAAGCACAGCGCCCCACCCGCCATTCAAATTTGTCGCTTTGAAAGAGCCATCAACATTTATTTTAATCCATTCCTCCGCTAGTGGTGTCCAACGCTTCACATGTATCATCGCCTTGCTTTTCATTTCCGTCTGCATCTTGCAAAACTCAGAGGTTTGGTGCTTTCTAATCCACGCTAGCTCCTCACATTTTCTCCCTTTTCCTCCCTATCTGCGGGTATTGCGCTCGAACCACTAATTCCACATAAGAGTGGCAATAAGAGTTTGCTTCTTAGCCATGAGAGCCGTTAGTTTGTCCATCATCGCCAAAGCCGTTCTCTGGTCCTTGAGCAGCGCTCTCTCCTCCTCCAGTCCACATTCTCTCCAGATCACTTTGATTTGTTTGCATTTGAACAGAAGGTGGCCCCCATCTTCTCCATTCATTTGGCAGACAGGGCACCGCAGGGAAACATCCATGCCTCTTCGGGCCAAGTTTACACAAAAGGCTGTAGAATTGTGAGCCAATCTCCACAAAAGGTGTTTTATCTTGCCTGGTACTTCAATTTTCCACAATTTCTTCCATGGGGAAAGCATGTTTGAGGCTTCAGTTGTGGATGCAACCCCCTTGGTCCCTCTAGGTTTCTGTTATTCATATGGACCCAATACGCAGACTTGACCGAGAATTTACCCTTGTTATCGAAACGCCATGCAGGAAGATCCTCGAGGTCCCCGTTGATTGGGATAGAAAGTATCCATGCCGCATCCTCTTCATTAAACACATATCTCACAAGTACCTCGTCCCACATGCGAGTCGCTGGGTTGATTAGCTCACTAACTTTTGATAGCAGGTTTGTGCCTTTTGGGGTAGCCCGCAGACTGGTAGTTCCCATGGGTATCCATGGGTCATGCCACATGTTGATCGAGGATCCATCACCAACCCTCTAAATTAGCCCCTTTTTTCAGAAGGTCAATACCTTTTAAGAGGCTTCTCCAAGTATAGGACATATTACTTGTGGCCACCGCATTCAAGCAATTTCCATCTGGGAAATTTAGCCCCAAGCACCTGTGCACACAAAGACTCCGGGTTTTGAAGCATCCTCCATCCTTGTCGGGCAAGCATTGCCATGTTGAAACTATGGATATCCCGGAAACCTAAACCTCCCTCGGCCTTTTGTTTTGTCAACTTCTCCCAACTCAGCCAATGAATGTTATTTGTTTTATCCTGCTGACTCCACCAGTACTTGCACACCGCGGTGCCGATCTGTTCACAAACGGTTTTGGTCAAGTCAAAACATGACATAGTGAAGGTGGGGATAGCCTGGGCCACAGCTTTGATCAGTATCCCACCCCGAGACAACAGCTTCTCCTGCCATCCCTGAATCCTCTGCAAAATTCTCTCAATGATGTGCCTAAATGTCTTCGATCTTGACTTCCCACGTGAATTGGCATACCTAGGTATCTCTCATTAAGAGCCTGTTTCGAAATACCTATAGTACACATCACATCATCTTTATCCTTGGCTTTCACATTATTGCTAAAGAAAACAATAACCTTGTCGTTGTTTATGGTTTGGCCTGAGCTTGCTTCATACACTCGTAGGATGTGCTGGATCTGCTCCGCTCTTTCTTTATTTGCCTTGAACAAAATGAGAGAATCATCTGCGAAAAACAGAAGGGAGATGCTAGGGGCATTGGGGCACACCTTGACCCCATGGATCAGGCTGTTTTCTTCAGCTTTAGTCAACAGACTTGAGAAAGCCTCGGCACACAACAGAAAAAGGTAAGGGGACATGGTATCCCCTTGCCTTAGACCTCTTTCAGGGAGCACCTCATCCGTCAAATCCCCATTTATCTTGATTTTGAACTTTACCGTCCTTACACACTTCATAATCAGCTCCACAAATCTTTGATGGAAACCCAACTTAACCATCATAGCCTCTAAAAAGTGCCACTCCACTCGGTCATAGGCTTTGCTCATATCTAATTTCACCACCGCATAACCCTCCTTTCCATGTCTTTTATTACACATGTAGTGGATGACTTCATAAGCCAGTAACACATTATCCGTTAGAAGTCTTCCAGGCACAAACGCACTTTGCATCGGAGAGATTATCTCAGGCAGAATCCCTTTTAGCCTTTTGGATAGAATCTTTGCAATGATATTATAAACCACATTGCAAAGGCTTATCAGTCTCATGTTCTTGATGGTGTCTGGATTCTTCACCTTCGGGATCAAGGTAATGGAGGTATTGTTCTAGTCAGCCGGCATTGGACCATGATGTCTGCTAGAACTACGTAGGTATTTCCCCAAAGAGGAAGGGATGATGTAGTATAGCGACGGTAGGTATTTCCCTCAGTAATGAGACCAAGGTTATTGAACCAGTAGGAGAACCTCCTCACACCATGTAAACATCACCTCCACACAAATAACTAATACTCGCAACCCGACATGTTAAAGGGGTTGTCAATCCCTTCCGGGTACGACGCCTCAAGATAGGCAAATAACGTGAGGTAAAAGTGGTAGATAGGATAAATAGATCGCGAAACTAATAAATTGCAGCAAGGTTTTTTTTGTATTTTTGGTTTAATAGATCTGAAAAATGCAAAGGAAAATAGATCGCAAAAGCAAATATGATGAAAAGAGACCTGGGGGCCGTAGGTTTCACTAGTGGCTTCTATCGAGAAAAATAGCAAATGATGGGAAAACAATTACTGTTGGGCAATTGATAGAACTTCAAATAATCATGACGATATCCAGGCAATGATCATTATATAGGCATCACGTCCAAGATTAGTAGACTGACTCCTGCCTGCATCTACTACTATTACTCCACACATCGACCGCTATCCAGCATGCATCTAGTGTATTAAGTTCATGGAAAACGAAGTAATGCAATAAGAACAATGACATGATGTAGACGAGATCCGTTTATCTATTGCAGAGATATAGATCTCATCTTGTTATCCTTAATAGCAATGATACTACGTGTCGGTTCCCCTTCTATCACTTGGATCAAGCACCGTTAGATCGAACCCACTAAAAAGCACCTCTTCCCATTGCAAGATAAATAGATCAAGTTGGCCAAACAAAACCCAAATATCGTAGAAGAAATACGAGGCTATATAATCAATCATGCATATAAGAGATCAAAGAACACGCAAATAACTTTCATGGATAAAAACATAGACCTGATCATAAACTCAAAGTTCATCGGATCCGAACAAACACACCGCAAAAAGACTTACATCATATGGATCTCAAAGATACCATTGTATTGATAATCAAGAGAGAGAGAGAGAGAGAGAGAGAGAGAGAGAGAGAGAGAGAGAGAGAGAGAAGCCATCTAGCTACTAACTATGGACCCGAAGGTCTACAAAGAACAACTCACGCATCATCGGGGAGGCACCAATGGAAGTGGTGAACCCCTCCATGACGGTGTCTAGATTGGATCTGGTGGTTCTGGACTCTGTGGCGGCTGGAATTTATTTTCATCGATTCCTCTAGGGTTTTTGGAATATTGGGGTATTTATAGAGCAAAGAGGCGGTTCATGGGGCACCCGAGGTGGGCACAACTCACCAGGGCGCGCTTGGGCCTCCCGGCGCGCCCTGGTGGGTTCTGCTCCCCTCGAGCGACCCTCAGGTGCTTTCTTGGCCCACTAGATGTCTTCTGGCCCAAAAAATCCTCCAAGAGTTTCGCTGCGTTTGGACTCCGTTTGATACTGATTTCCTGCGATGTAAAAAACATGCAGAAAACAATGACTGGCACTGGGCACTATATCAATAGGTTAGTACCAAAAAATTATATAAAATGACTATAAAACAATTGTAAAACATCCAAGAATGATATATAACAACACAGAACAATAAAAAATTATAGATACATTGGAGACGTATCAGCATCCCCAAGCTTAATTCCTGCTCGTCCTCGAGTAGGTAAATGATAAAAACAGAATTTTTGATGTGGAACGTTGCCTAACATGTTCATCACATTTCTTTTCTTTATAGCATGGACATATGGACTTTTATGTGATTGAAAGCAATAGTCTAGTTTTGACATGAATACTTTAATACTCAAGCATACCAACAAGCAACCATGTCTTTCAAAATATCAACACTAAAGCAAGTTATCCCTAGCCCATCATGCTCAATCATTGATCCATTCATGAAACACACTCGAATATTAGATACACCCAATGCTCAAATACAATCATAGTGCCCCTTACTTGGTGCTTTATAAGAGAAGTTGGAGATTCAAATTCAAAATAAAAATTGCATAAGTAAAAGAAAGGCCCTTCGCGGAGGGAAGTAGGGATTTGTAGAGGTGCCAGAGCTCAAAGCTTAAATTGAGAGATAAAAATATTTTTGAGAGGCATACTTTTCCCACCAACGAAAACGACTTGGAGAATCCCAACACTTTCCATGCTAGATACATCATAGGCGGTTCCCAAACAGAAAATAAAGTTTATTCCTTTTTTCACCATTACTTTCACATTCCATGGCTAACCGTATCCACGGGTGCCCTCCATACCAACACTTTCCAAGGAATTTAATATTTGATAACATAAAGTAAATTCATTATTCATTTCGGGACTAGGCATCCCTAGTACCTTTGCCGTACTCTCATGCAATGACAAGTGAATAAACACTCATCGTGAGAATAACACATCTAGCATGGAAAATATTGGCTACCCTTTACCCCTTCACGAGCGGTAGAGCACACAAAAGAGAAATTTATTTTGAACATTAGAGATGGCACATGGAAATTTTCTTAGAACGACATGGAAATACCGCATATAGGTAGGTATAGTGGACTCATATGGCAAAACTAGTTTAAAGGGTTTTGGATGCACAAGTAGTGATCATACTTAGTGCAGAATGAAGGCTAGCAAAAATATTGAGAAGCGACCAACCAAAAAGCGAAAAATCTTGTACCCAAGCATTAAGCATAAGTAACACCGAATAATGCACCATAAGTAGGATATAAATTTCATTGTATAACTATTGACTTTCGTGCTTGCATAGGGAATCACAAACCTTAACATCAATATTCTTACTAAAGCACAATTACTCATCAACATGACTCACATATCATATCATCATATCTCAAAACCATTACTAAGAATCAAGTTTATTTTGTCCAATGATCTTCATGAAAGTTTTTATTATATCCTACTTGGATATCTATCACTTTGGGACTATTTTCATATGTTGCTTTTGATAAGCTCAAACAAATATAAGTGAAGAACATGAGCATAAATTTTCTTTCTCTCAAAATAATCTAAGTGAAGCAAGAGAGAATTTCTTAAAAATTTACTAACTCCCAAACAAATCTAAGTGAATCATCAGAGCATTTCTTCAAAATTAACAAAGCACACAGTGGTTAAAAAGATATAAGTGAAGTACTAGAGCAAATCCATGGCTCTAAAAATTTAAGTGAAGCATAGGAGCAAGCATAGCATAATTTTTGGCTCTCTCAAAAAGGTGTGTCCAGCAAGGATTCAACACTTAAAACACAAAGCAAAACAAGCAAAGACTCATATCATACAAGACGCTCCAAGCAAAACTCATATTATGTGATGAATAAAAATATAGTTTCAAGTAAAATACCGATGGTTGTTAGAAGAAAGCGGGGATGCCACTCAGGGGCATCCCCAAGCTTAGTTGCTTGCTACTTCTTTGAATATTATCTTGGGGTGCCTCGAGCATCCCCAAGCTTAGCCTTTTGCTTATCCTTATTCTTTCATCCATCATAAGATAACCCAAACTTGAAAACTTCAATCACACAAAACTCAAACAAAACCTTCATGAGATCCGTTAGTATAAGAAACCAAACCACTACTATAAGTACTGTAGCAAACCTATTATTATTTTATTTTTTTGCATTATATCTATTGTATTTCAACTTTTCTATGGCAAAAACTCATCAAAGAAAACCATAGAATCATCAAAACAAGCACACAACACAAAGAAAACAGAATCCGGGGTTGTAGAGGTGGCTGCCCATGCTTTTATCCCTGGATCTCAAGTTTTGGGCTCTCATCCCCAGGGAGATCTAGTGCCAGGTTCTGAACCTTGCTTTACTGCTCAAGCTGGTGTTTCTTCAGACCAGGCCATTCATTGCAGTTCTGAACATATCAATACTTCCAGAGGAGGACTTGAGCCAGTCACAAACATTGAGGATCTTCAGTATGGACTTCAAGGTAACTGGGTTAATCAAATTAATGAGCATTTCAGCATGGCACCCTCTCTTCTTAGTTTGAAATACATACAACTTGCTGCAACTGCTAATAATGATCATGTTGTATCTGAAGAAGGCCTCTTGCTGTGGAAGAAGCACTTCCAAGAGCAGTCTGTGGAAAATAAAAACTCCTTTTCTGCCAACATTCCTGTAAGTTGGTTTAATTTTATCGTCCACCTTCTCTTGACTCCTCATAAGTTTGATTGGACTGTCAATATGCTCAAGTCTGGAATGTGGGAACTTTTCTCTGCTGTGGAGAACATGGAACAAGCTATAATGTTTCATATACCTGATAAGTGTCCTACTTCACATGCTCCTATTTGTCAGGCCATTGTCCTTGAGGAACAGCTTGCCAAGGATAAGGATAAGGAGAATATTGGAGTGGCTTCCAACATGCAAGATGTGGAGTCCCAGGCTTTACTGCAACCTTTTTGCCTTGACAACCTAAGGAAGAGAAGGAGTGGAAAAACTCCCCTGGTAGAAATAGAGGTAAGGAGGAGTGAAAGAATTAGAAAAGATAATGACGGATACAAAAGAAACTCCTGCTCAAATAATAGCTGTCTACCTTGTAATGTTGTCCCTCCTATTACTCAAAAATCAATTGTTAAAAACCTCATTGCCTCTTTCTGTAAGGTTGCTGAGAGGGAGCTGGAGGACAAGCTGGCTAAGAAGCCAAGAAGAAGGCTTGACAAGGAGTTGGTCAAGGTGCCCTTGGCTAATGGAGAGGAAAATATTTCCACATCTACATGATGATAGCTGACCTCAGTTGGAAAAGTGGTTGGGGGGGGGGGTAGTATGGTTGGTTCCCCATGTTCTCTTTTGGATAGCTCTTTTTATAGTGTAAACCTTGGATGCTGGCACTTTAAACAACTATTTCATCTGGAGATGTACTATCTTAATGGAACTTCTGTGATGTATGGCTTTTGGATGTGTTGCTGGTCTTGTGATGTGTTGTGGCTCAGGGTCCTTTGTGATCTTTTCTCACTTTTAATTGTTGATCAAGTGCTGGTGCTTGATTTCTGGTGCAGTATACCTCTTTGTATCCATGAATAACACAAATAGAAGTTGGAATATTCTTAACTGGAACATTAGAGGGATGAATTCTCAGGATAAATGGTTGGCCTTAAGGCAGAAAATAGATGAGAGTGACTGCAATATATTGTGCCTCCAAGAAACTAAGAGAGAGACCTTTGATATTGCTTACATCAAAAATTTCTGTCCCAATAGAATCAATAAATTTGCTTTCCTCCCCTCTGTTGGAGCTTCAGGGGGCCTTCTAGTTGCTTGGAATGGTTCTCAATTTGCTGGAGAAGTTATTGCTCAAAATAGATTTTCACTTTCCATTCAGTTCACAAGTTTGCTCTCCAATCAGTCTTGGATTCTCACCAACATTTATGGACCATGTGACCCATAGGACAAAATTGAGTTCATTGAGTGGTCTTTGAATATTCACATGCCTGCTGATGTGGACTGGATTCTCATGGGAGATTTCAATTTTATGAGGGCTCCATCAGATAGAAACATACCTGGTGGAGATGTTAATGATATGCTTATGTTCAATGAAGCAATTAGCAACCAAGGTTTAGTTGAATCGCCTTTGCATGGTAGAAAATTCAGCTGGAGTAACATGCAGCAAAATCCTCTTTTGGTCAAGCTTGATTGGTTTTTTCACTTCTGCTTCTTGGATGACCACATTCCCAAACACAATGGTACTCCCTCTTGCAAAGCCCATATCATATCACTTGCCATGTGTCATAAAAATTGGTACTTCTATCCCCAAAGCAAGAGTTTTTAGATTTGAGATCTATTGGTTGCAACACTCAGATTTTAAACAGGTAGTTGCTGCTGCTTGGAGCATTCCAGTGGGGAATCTTGATGCTGTAAAAAGTTTGAATGCTAAGTTTAAAAACTTAAGGAGAGCTCTGAAACTGTGGGTCAGATCTTTATCTTGTCTTAACCTCAAATTGAAAAAAAATTAATGAGCTCATCTTCCCATGGAACTTTTTTGAGGAGTTCAGAGAGTTTGACACTTATGAGTGGAATTGTAGGATTCTTCTTAAAGAACATTTGCTAGTTCTACTGAGAAACCAAAAGATTTACTGGAAGCAAAGGGGGAAAATTAAAGGGGTAAAGTTTGGGGATGAAAACACCAATTTTTTTCATACCAAGGCTTCTATCAACTACATGCATAACCACATTGCTGTGCTGCAAAATGATGACCAAGTTGATATATCTGATCATGCTGGGAAAGCTGCCATACTCTGGGAAACATATAAGAAAAGAATGGGGACATCCCACAAAACCTCCATGCACTTTGATTTGGAATCCTTGTTTGTCCAGAGACAAGATCCCACACTGTTTGATAACTTGGAATTGCCTTTCACTAAGGAAGAAGTTAATGATGTAGTAAAAGAACTACCACTGGACAAATCACCTGGCCCTGATGGTTTCAATAATGAATTATTTAAAGATTGTTGGGACATTATTAGAGGAGATGTGCTCAAATTCATTTCTGATTTTCATGTTGGGCAAATTTCTCTGGAAAGTTTGAACATCTCTTTCATAACCTTAATTCCTAAAGGAAGTACTCCTCTGACAGCAAATGATTATAGGCCAATCTCCCTCCTCAATTGTTGTCTCAAACTAGTCACTAAATTGTTGGCAAACAGGTTGCAGAAAGTGATTCTAAAGTTGGTCCACTTTAACCAATATGGCTTCCTCAAAGAGAGATCCATCCATGACTACTTGGGTTGGGCCTATGAATATCTGCATCAATGCCATAAATCCAAGGAAGAGATTATTGTGCTGAAACTGGACTCTGAAAAGGCTTTTGACACCATTGAACATCAGACAATTTTGGATATTCTAAAAGCTAAAGGTTTTGGAGACAGATGGATTAACTAAATCAAAATGTTGTTCACCTTTGCCTCATCTGCTATCTTGCTCAATGGTGTTCCTGGTAAAAAATTCTATTGTCTTAGAGGAGTGAGGTAGGGAGACCCCCTGTCACCTCTTCTGTTTGTGCTTGCTGCAGACCTTCTTCAATCAATCCTCAACAAGGCCATGTAGCTGGGCTTACTTACTTCACCTTTGCAAGTGGATGCCTGCCCTGATTTTCCCATAGTTCAATATGCAGATGATACTTTGGTCCTCCTTCAAGCAGATGCCAAGCAACTTCACTGCCTCAAAGCCCTTCTCAATACTTTTGCAGATGCTACTGGTCTTAAAGTTAACTACAATAAATCAAGCCTCATCCCAATCAATGTGTCAGAAGAGAAAGTTGAGATTTTGACTAATACTTTTCAATGTAAAAGGGAATATTTCCCCATTCAATATTTGGGTGCACCTTTGGGTCTCCATAAACCCACTGTTGAACAATGCCTCCCCCTGGTCACAAGGCTGCAGAAGAAACTTGTGGGTCTATCTTCCTTCATGACCATGGCTGGGAGACTGTTGCTGGTGAAATCTGTTCTCAACTCTCTGCTGATTTATCTCATGGGATGCCTTGATGTGCCTGTCACTATTAAAACTCAAGCTATTAAATTGTTGAGACATTGCCTCTGGAGAGGCCCTGACTTGGAGGATCACAGGCCTGCCATGGTGGCCTGGAGCACTGTCTGTAGACCAAAAGATCAAGGAGGTTTGGGAGTGATGGACATCTTTGTCCAAATCAAAGCATTGTTACTTAAGAATCTGCACAAGTTTTATAACAGACACAACATTCCATGGGTTAATTTGATCTAGGAGTCCCATTACAGTGCTGGTTTGCTACCTGGCAGTAGTTGGATTGGATCTTTTTGGTGGAAGGCAAACCTTAAGCTCATTGACAACTTCAAATCTTTGGCCAGATGTCACATAGGAGATGGTAAAAGTGCCCTTTTCTGGTCTGATCTATGGCATTCAGCTTGTCTGTAAGACATGTTCCCCCACCTCTTCTCTTTTGTGAAGAATAGGAATTCTACTGTGCACACCATTATTCACACTGAATTTCTGGAGGATCTGTTTCATTTACCCTTGACTGTGCAAGCTTTCCAAGAATTTGAAGCTATGGAAGACATTTATATAGCTTTGTGGGGTTCTGAATACCTGGATTGCACAGATACCTGGAGCTACATTTGGGGAAATGATCAATTCTCAGTTGCTAAGGCCTATAAAATGATGATGGGAGTTAAAATTGTGCCCCAGCAATTCAACTGGATTTGGAATAGCTCCTGTCAACCAAAGCACAAGGTATTCTTTTGGAGGCTCCTTCATGACAGGCTCTATACTAGGAATCTCCTTCGAAGGAAAACTTTTCAGTTGGACAACTATAATTGTGCTGTAAATAACTGCCAGCAGGAGGAAACACTTCAACATCTTTTTTGGACATGTCCTTTTGCTGCTCAGTGTTGGGACCTGATTTGTCCCTTAAGACAGGCCAATGTTTCAGTGCTTGAAGCTTTTGCTGATCTAAAACAAAAACTTCATGTGCCTTTCTTCATGGAAATCATCATCCTAGCTTCTTGGGCCATTTGGATCTCAAGGAACAATCTCATATTTCAAGCCATTCAACCTAGCTTACAGGGGTGGAAGGCCATTTTCTTGGAGGAGCTTAATTTACTAAGGTTTAGAATAAAGAAGAGCTATGCTAGAGCCTTTTGTTTCTAGCTTGACGGCCTTGTCTTGTAATTATTAGTAGCTAGTAGTTTTTTCCTTTACTTCTGGCTTATCTCAAGCCTCTTTGTACTGCTATACCTTTTTTAATTCTGAAATAATAATAAAATTGCAGTGGGGTTTTGCCCTACTGTGTACAGTCCAAAAGGAAAATAGAATCTGTCAAAAACAGAACAGTCTGTAGCAACCTGAATATTTCGAATACTTCTGTGACTCTAAAAATTCTGAAATAAATTGGTGGACGAGAGGAATTTTTCTAGTAATTTTCTACAAAAATAATAAACTCAAAAGCACTCTTCTAATAAAAATGAAAAATAATCTTGTGAGCGCAGAAGTTTCTGTTTTTCAGCAAGATCAAATAAACTTTCACCCAAATCTTTCCAAAGGCCTTGCTTGGCACAAACACTAAATAAAACACAAAAACACAATCATAACAGTAGCATAATTGTGATATCACTCAATAACAGGAAGCAAAAATCAATAAATATATAAATTTTATTCATTGGGTTGCCTCCCAACAAGCGCTATCGTTTTACACCCCTAGCTAGGCATAACACGTATGATTTAAGTGTTGTCATCTTTAGTTCTAGATCCATAACATGCCCTCATGATTGATTCATATGGTGGCCTAATTCTTGTTCCAGGGAAGTGTTCCATTCCCTTCCTTAGTGGAAATTGAAATTTAATATTGCCTTCTTTCATATCAATCACGACACCAATAGTATGCAAAAACGGTCTACCAAGAATAATTGAACAAGACGGATTGCAATCAATATCAAGAACAATAAAATCTATGGGAACATAATTCCTATTTGCAAGAATAAGAACATCATTAATTCTTTCCATATGATTTTTAATAGTAGAATCCTCTTAGTGCAAATTCAAAGAGAATTCTTCTCTATTGGTAAGACCAAGCACATCACATAAAGATTTTGGAATTGTAGAAACACTAGCACCCAAGTCACATAAAACAAAATACTCATAATTTTTGATCTTGACTTTGATAGTAGGTTCTCATTCATCATGCAATTTTCTAGGAATTGAAACTTCTAATTCCAACTTTTCTTCAAAAGCTTTCATCATGGCATCAACAATATATTTAGTAAAAGCTTTATTTTGTTCATAAGCATGGGGTGAATTTATCATGGATTGCAACAAAGAAATGCAATCAATCAAATAGCAACTATCATAATTAAAGTCTTTGTAATCCAAAATAGTGGGCACATCACTAGTTAAAGTATTGACCTCTTCAAACCCACTTTTATCATTTTTTTCAACAAGATTTTCACCCTCCGAATCATAGGGACGCCTTCTAACAAAAGTTGACTCTTCTCCAGTCCCCTTTTCATCAATCTTAAATTTACTAAACAAGGAATCAATAGAAGAAACACCAATCATTTTAAAATTTTCATCACTTTTATCTTCTAGCGCGATTGGTTTAGCGGCCATTTGATTCACTAAAGTGGCTTGTGCATCGGATATTTTTCCCAACAAACTTGCAGAAAAAGCATATTTAGATTGAAGATTGTAAACTTCTCTACTAATATCATCAAGTTGTTTCGTTATAGCTTCTAACACAACGAAGTGTTCCTTAAGTTCTTCAGTAAAATATTTTTTATGCTCAAATTGTGTAGTCATATATTCCTTAGTACTTTTCTCAATTTCAAGCAAAATATTTGGATAAGGAACATCATAATATTTTGTTTGAGGCCTCATGACTGTGCAAACAAGAACACACACAAAAAAAGAGATCTGACGAGAAAACGGCAAACGAAAAAGAGGGCGAATAAAAAGACAAATTTTTGTGAAGTAGGGGAGAGGAAAATGAGAGGCAAATGGCAAATAAAGCAAATTGCTAGGAGATGAGATTTGTGATTAGGAACCTAGTCGATGTTGAAGATCCTCCCCGGCAATGGCTCCAGAAATTCCTTTTGATGTCTGCTAGAACTACGTCGGTATTTCCCCAAAGACGAAGGGATGATGCAATATAGTGATGGTAGGTATTTCCCTCAGTGATGAGACCAAGGTTTTCGAACCAGTAGGAGAACCTCCTCACACCACGTAAACAACACCTGCACACAAATAACAAATACTCGCAACCCGACGTGTTAAAGGGGTTGTCAATCCCTTCTAGGTACGACGCCTCAAGATAGGCATATAACGTGTGGTAAAAGTGGTCGATAGGATAAAATAGATCGCGGAACAAATAAATTGCAGCAAGGTATTTTTGTATTTTTGGTTTAATAGATCTAAAAAGAATGCAAAGGAAAATAGATTGCAAAGGCAAATATGATGAACAGAGACCCGGGACCCGTAGGTTTCACTAGTGGCTTCTCTCGAGAAAAATAGCAAATGGTGGGAAAACAATTACTGTTGGGCAATTGATAGAACTTCAAATAATCATGATGATATCCAGGCAATGATCATTATATAGGCATCACGTCCAAGATTAGTAGACCGACTCCTGCCTGCATCTACTACTATTATTCCACAGATCGACCGCTATCCAGCATGCATCTAGTGTATTAAGTTAATGGAAAACAGAGTAATGCAATAAGAATGATGACATGATGTAGACGAGATCCATTTATCTATTCTGGAGATATATATCTCATCTTGTTATCCTTAGTAGCAACGATACATACGTGTCGGTTCCCCTTTTGTCACTGGGATCAAGCACCGTAAGATCGAACCCACTACAAAGCACCTCTTCCCATTGCAAGATAAATAGATCAAGTTGGACAAACAAAACCCAAATATCGGAGAAGAAATACGAGGCTATAAGCAATCATGCATATAAGAGATCAAAGAATACTCAAATAACTTTCATGGATAAAAACATAGATCTGATCATAATCTCAAAGTTCATCGGATCGCAACAAACACACCGCAAAAAGACTTACATCATATGGATCTCCAAGAGACCATTGTATTGATAATCAAGAGAGAAGAGGAAGCCATCTAGCTACTAACTACTTACGCGAAGGTCTACAAAGAACTACTCACGCATCATTGGGGAGGCACCAATGGAAGTGGTGAACCCCTCCATGACGGTGTCTAGATTGGATCTGGTGGTTCTGGACTCTGCGGCGGCTGGAATTGATTTTCGTTGGCTCCCCTAGGGTTTCTAGAATATTGGGGTATTTATAGAGCAAAGAGGCAGTTCAGGGGGCACTCGAGGTGGGCACAACCCACCAGGGCGCGCTTGGGCCTCCTGGCGCGCCCTGGTGGGTGCTGCTCCCCTCTAGCCACCCTAGGTGCTTTCTTGGATCATTGGATGTCTTCTGGCCCAAAAGAATCCTCCATGAGTTTTGCTGCATTTGGACTCCGTTTGATATGGATTTCGTGCGATGTAAAAAACATGCAGAAAATAACAACTGGCACTGGGCACTATTTCAATGGGTTAGTACCAAAACAATGATATAAAATGAGTATAAAACGATTGTAAAACATCCAAGAATGATAATATAACAGCATGGAACAATAAAAAATTATAGATACATTGAAGACATATCAGACCACCATTCAAGAAAGCCAAGACTTCTCCTGTGATCTCCTCCCCCATGTCCTCCCAATAGTGCTTGTAAAATAAGGCGGGCATGCCATCCTCTCCTGGAGCCTTCAAATCCCCAGTATCCTTAAGAGCTGCCTTCACCTCATCTGCATAAACTCTGCCATCAATGCATGATTCATCTCCCGAGTTACCCTCCTCTCAATGGTTAGCAACACAGCACCGTGATCAGTTTTGCCCGTCGACCTGAAAAGCTAAGAGAAATAGTTAGTGATAACCTCCTTCTTCTCTTCCTCCTTCACCGCCCAACTCCCATCCTCCTTTAGTTTTCCAATTTTGTTTATTCTCCTCCTTTCCTTTACCCACGCATGATAAAATGAGGTATTTCTATCTCCCTTCATCAACCAGCTAGTGTGTGCTCGCTACTTCCAAAAAAGGTTCACTTGCTCCTCCAATCTTTCCACTCGGTATCTAGCCACTTCCTCTCCCGCCAACTTCTCCTTGCTCACTGGCATACGTCTCCACCACTCTACCTCTTTATTTGCTTTCTTTAATCTTTTCTCCAGGCTACCCAGTATGTTTTCACTCCAATGATGGAGTTTCCCAGCCGCATGCTTCAGGTCATCCTTGACGCAGCAGGCCCCACCACCTGTGGCCTCTCTCCATGCTTCCTTTACCAACTTGTCACAGTTCTCCTCCTCCAGCCATCGAGCCTCGATTTTGAAAGCATGACTCCCACCCTCCCCTTTCCGCCCTCCTTCTCTAGGTCTCCTTCTCTCACCCTCCTCCATATATATAATTATTGGCCTATGGTCAGAGTGTCTCTGGTCCCCATTCACCACCCTGAAATCTTCAAAACGATTCCTCCATCCCTCATTCGCTACGGCTCTATCCAACCTCCCCTGGATGTAGTTTTCCCATCTGTGGTTGTTGTTTCACCAAGTAAACTTGTCACCCTCAAAGCCAAGATCCTCCAGGACACAGAAATCTAGAGCCTCTTTGAACTTATCCATGCATGCCTGGACTTTCTCTCTTCCTCCCTCCTTCTCTTCAGCAAGAAGCACCTCATTAAAATCCCCCCGCGCACAACCATGGCAGTGAGACTTGGTTGTGAAGAATCCTCATCAGCTTCCACGTTAAAAATTTCTTCTCCGCCCGCGGCTCCCCATACATGCCGGTGAACCTCCACTTGAAATCGTCCTCCTCTCGAATCTCTAGGTCGATGTGAAACCTAGAGAGATTGCGCAACTCCACTTGTAACCCTCTCCTCCAAAACACAGCCACACCCCCACTCTTTCCTTCACTATCCCTCGCAACCATGCATGGCAAACCCAACATCCAATTAAACCTCTCCATTCTTTTTGCTGGTAGCTTTGTTTCGGACACAAACAAGATGTCTGGGTCCTCGAACTTCTGGATGTCCAGGAGTCCGCAAACTGCCGGGGGGTTTCCCAACCCCCGACAGTTCCAAGTCACAAGCTTCATTGGTTCCTGCAGGGCTGTACTGTCAGCCCCACAAACTGTAAATGTTCTGATTCTACCTCCACATTGATTTCGACCCCCCCTTTGCCTCTTGGTTCTAATCTCCTCCTCCAAACCACCCTCCACCTCCATCGGCGTCAACTCACGTTTCGTACCCACCACCTTTGTGCTCCTCCCCTGCATCTTCCCCTCCCCTCCATTCCCTGACCTTCTTATACGTTTTTCCTCCTCCATTCTGGCCATCCACCCCTTTTTTATTCTCCTCACTAACTTCTACTCTTGCCCCCCTTGCCTTCCCCATCTTCCACTTTACTCGATCCTCTCCCCCCTTCAGCTCCTACGCCTTTACTTATCAAGATCATACTCCCATCCTCCCCTCCCTGTTTCTCCCTACCATGATGTTCCCCTTTCTCACCCTGGACTACTCCTGCACTTCTATCTCATCCACCCCCGTTTTTTCTTCTTCCTCAAACATCAGCTTCTTTTGGTTTTGTATAACGGTTTTTGGTGCCGGGAGCTTGAGGGGCTCGTGACTTCCTTTTCTTCTCCTTTCTTTTTTCCGGTGCTCCAATCCTGCACATCCCCCTTCCTACGCCAGGACTCCATGTCACTCCTTGTCCATCTTCTCCTCCCACCCGAGTTGTAGCTTCTCGCTGTCCCCCCACCACGGCCACCATTCCACTAACCCCTGTCCTCTTCCCCTAATGATCTCTTCACATTCAGTGGCATGTTAGCCTTCATATCCCCACTGTACATTTGCTTCTCACCACTTTTCAGTTGATAATTGCATTTTTTTCCCGTGTGACCAATGATGCCACATGTGTAACAGAAGTCAAGCAGGAATTCGAATGTAAATGGGCACCACTGCCTCTCTTTTTCTTTCTCCCCTCATCTTCAGCCTCCTCCCCCATCTTCTCATCTTCACTCTCCTCCTCCTAACTTTCTTCCTCCTCCCCATTATTGTCATCATCATTTCTTATCCTGATCTTGATGCCACGCATGAGAGGTTCGCGAACATCCAGTTTCACCTTTATCCTCATGAACACTCCAATCACCATATCTTCCCCATCCACGTCCACTTTGAGACACTCACCCATAGCCTCCCCAATATGTTCTCTCGTCTCCCTATTCATCATTCCCAGGGGGATATTGGATACCCTGACCCATATTGGAAAGAACCTGAATTCATACTCATCCAGCGTTTTACTCGCTACAAAATCCTCGATGACAAGTAGATCCTTTCCCACTAGCCAATGTCCATTCTCCAGTGCTTTCCTCTTCCGCGACGCCTGGCCAAAGGTGAACAAGAACACATTCCTCTGCAGTTCCTTACACACTGTACCCTCTCTCTGGCACCAAATCCTCCCCAATGTTTGCACAATTTCATCTACATATGCAACCTTCTCCAAAATCACTTTCCCAATGGCTTAATTTGGGTTTACCTTCGTGTTGTTTCTCGCCCTGCCAATCACCACGCACTTCTTCTTCTCTGCTATCTGAAGCTTCTTGAGTAGGGCCTCCACTCCTTCCTCTTCCGAAACCTTCCCCTTCTCCTTTGCTGATGCCATGCCGGAGGTGTATTACAACCCCAAGCCACGGGCTCCAGAGGAAGGCTTTTGGTGGATGGGGAGCACTCACGCTCCTACAACTCTCCGGCAGTCGGACGAATCCGCACAGAGAAGCAGAGCAAATTTTGGATCTGGGCTTCCTCACCGCTCTCACTCACGAAACTAGCCGCGCAAGACAACAACTACTCGGAGCCAAACACAGGAGGCACACGGCGGCACAGGGATGGCGGACGAGGAGACATGCGTAGGGTCGGGAACTAGCTTGGGCTCAACCCAAAATAGTAAATCGATGATGAAGCTCGAACCCTAACTGTATCACCCACACGTCGCCACGGGGTACCTATCTATCACACAGGGACACACCAAGCCAGTGTCATGATTTTAGTTCAGGCCGCTCCCTTCACGTTTGGGAGAGGCCACTCGAGAGCAGCTTCCCGGGTGCAACCCATTACAAATCGAACCGGTATATCTTTACGCCCTCGCCGCTGGCAGTTATTACAAGAGAAATGCCACCCATGAAAAATATGACCCCAACATTGCCCATCTATTCCAACACATCGTTGCTTCGTGCCTCTTGTCCAGCCGCCACCGCTGCCGCCCTTCTCGATGTCATGCAGAGAGGTTAGCCAACATCGCTACCCTGCTCCAACATCGAGATTGTCGGCCTTCACCCGTCCATCTGCTGCTCCCGTCATGCTACACATCTGATACGTCTCCGTCGTATCTATAATTTTTGATTGTTTCATGCCAATATTATTCAACTTTCATATAATTTGGCAACTTTTTATACTATTTTTTGGGACTAACATATTGATCCAGTGCCCAGTGCCAGTTCCTGTTTGTTGCATGTTTTATCACAGAAACCCAATATCAAACAGAGTCCAAACGGGATAAAAATGGACGAAGAATTATTTTGGAATATTTGTGATTTTTGGGAGGAAGAATCAACGCGAGACGGTGCTCGAGGGGGCCACGAGACAGGGGGGCGCGCCCCAGGGGGGCAGGCGCACCCTGGACCCTCGTGGGCACCCCGTAAGGCGGTTGACACTCTTCTTTTGCCGCAAGAAAGCTAATTTTATGAGAAAAATCTGGGCGAAATATTCACCCCAATCGGAGTTATGGATATCCGGATATAAAAAAAATGGTGAAGGGGAAGGATCTGAAAACGCAGAAACAGAGAGAGACAGAGAGATAGATCCAATCTCGGAGGGGCTCTCGCCCCTCCCATGCCATGGGAGACAAGGACCAGAGGGGAAACCCTTCTCCCATCTAGGGAGGAGGTCAAGGAAGAAGAATAAGAAGGGGGCTCTCTCCCCCTTGCTTCCGGTGGCGCCGGAGCGCTGCTAGGGGCCATCATAATCACCGCGATCTTCACCAACACCTCCGCCATCTTCACCAACATCTCCATCACCTCCCCCCTTCTATATTCAGCGGTCCACTCTCCCGCAACCCGCTGTACCCTTCACTTGAACATGGTGCTTTATGCTTCATATTATTATCCAATGATGTGTTGCCATCCTATGATGTCTGAGTAGATTTTTGTTGTCCTACCGGTGATTGATGAATTGATATGATTGGTTTGAGTTGCATGTTCTATTATTGGTGCTGTCCTATGGTGCTCTCCATGTCACGCAAGCGTGAGGGATTCCCGTTGTAGGGTTTGCAATATGTTCATGATTTGCTTATGGTGAGTGGCGTGAGTGACAGAAGCACAAACCCGAGTAAGTAGGTTGTTTGCGTATGGGATAAAGGGGACTTGATACTTTAATGCTATGGTTGGGTTTTACCTTAATGATCTTTAGTAGTTGCGGATGCTTGCTAGAGTTCCAATCGTAAGTGTATATGATCCAAGAAGAGAAAGTATGTTAGCTTATACCTCTCCCTCAAATAGAATTGCAATAGTGATTATCGGTCTATTAACGTAGTCAATTGTTTAGGGACAATTTCACAACTCCTACCACCACTTTTCCACACTCTCTATATTTACTTTATTGCTTCTTTATCTAAACAACCCCTAGTTCATATTTGCGTGCTCTTTATTATCTTGCAAACCTATCCAACAACACCTACAAAGTACTTCTAGTTTCATACTTGTTCTAGGTAAGGCGAACACTAAGCATGCGTAGAGTCGTATCAGTGGCAGATAGGACTTGAGAGAATATTTGTTCTACCTTTAGCTCCTCGTTGGGTTAGACACTCTTACTTATCGAAATAGGCTACAATTAACTTGTGGGTTATCAACATCCTACACATCCGGCCTCTATACTAGTACGATCTTGACGCCCAGCTCCAGTTTAGTCGTCTCTGTCCAAGCTCTTGCCAAGGCAAGCACCTTCTATCATTTTATATTTCTCCTACATACTCTTGTTTCCAGTTCGACATGTGATGCAAGTTCTGGAGCATGTCATGTGTAAGATCTGTGCTACATTAGAGAGTGAAAATAAATACTCTATCCATGTAGATGATGTGTGCTACATTAGAGAGTGAAATGCACCCAACAAATGTATTGCATAAACGTTTTTCTACGCACACGCAAGATCTATCCATGTAGATGCATAGCTACGAGAGGGAAGAGTATGTCTATGTACCCTCGTAGACCGTAAAGCAGAAGCATTTATCAACGCGGTTGATGTAGTCAAACACCTTCGCGATCCAACCGATCAACTACCGAACGTGCGACACCTCCGTGTTCAACACATGTTCAGCTCGATGACGTCCTCACCTTCTTGATCCAACAAGATGGGCGAAGTAGTAGATGAGTTCTGGAAGCACGATGACGTGGTGACGGTGGTGGTGAACTTGTTCCCGCAGGGCTTCGCCGTGCACTGCGGGAAACTAGACGGGGGATGAAACTGTGGAGACGGGCGCTGCACACCGCTAAGAGATTGTCGTGGATTGTGTCTATGTGGTGCCGCCTCCCTCTCATATATATAGGTGGGGGGAGGGAGGCAGCCAGGGTGCACCCCAAGGTGGATGGCCGGTCCCCTTGGGCGCATGCCCTATGGCGGCCCCTTTTCCTTGTTTGGTGCCTGGGAGAAGGCAGGAGGGGGTGGCACCCCTCCCTTTTTCTCATGCGGGAGAAAAGGCAAGAGGGCTAGCCCCTTCCCTTTCCTTCATTAGGGCCGGCGGCCTAGAGGTGGAGGCGCACCAGCCCCATCTGGGCTGGTGTGCACTCCCTCATTGGCCTGTTTGGCCCATTAAACTTCCGGTCTTCCCGGAGCCCCTTTCGGTGATCTGATGACTACCGGATTCACTCCGAAAACTTTCCCCTGACCAAATAGCATCGTCATATATATCAATCTTTACCTCCGGACCATTCCGGAGCTCCTCGTCATGTCTGTGATCTCATCCAGGACTTCAAACAACATTCGGTCACCAAATCACGTAACGTAACTCATATAATACTATATCATCAACGAACGTTAAGCGTGAGGACCCTATGGTTTCGAGAATGATGTAGACATGACCGAGACACCTCTCCGGTCAATAACCAATAGCGGGACCTGGATGCCCATATTGGTTCCTACATATTCTACGAAGATCTTTATCGGTCGAACCTTTATGACAACATACATAGTTCCCTTTGTCTGTCGGTATGATACTTGCCCGAGATTTGATCGTCGGTATCTTCATACCTAGTTCAATCTCGTTACCGGCAAGTCTCTTTACTTGTTCCGTAATACATCATCTTGTAACTAACTCCTTAATCACTTTGCTCGCAAGCTTCTTGTGATGTGTATTACAGGGAGGGCCCAGAGATACCTCTCAGACACACGGAGTGACAAATCCCAATATCTATCCATGCCAACTCAACAAACACCTTCAGAGATACCTGTAGAGCATCTTTATGATCACCCATTTACATTGTGACGTTTGATAGCACACAAGGTATTCCTCCGGTATCTGGGAGTTGCATAATCTTATAGTCGAAGGAATATTTATTTGACATTAAGAAAGCAGCAACAATAAACTAAATTATCATATGCGAAGCTAACGGATGGATCTTGTCCATCACGTCAATCTCCTAATGATGTGATCCCATTATCAAGTGACAACACATGTCCATGGTTAGGAAACCTTAACCATCTTTGATCAATGAGATAGTCTAGTAGAGGCTTACTAGGGACACAATATTTGTTTATGTATCCACACATGTATTTACGTTTCCGATCAATACAATTCTAGCATCAATAATAAACCTTTATCATGAACAAGGAAATGTAATAATAACAACTTTATTATTACCTCTAGGGCATATTTTCATCAGTCTCCCACTTGCACTAGAGTCAATAATCTAGATTACATAGTAATGAATCTAACACCCATGGAGTCTTGGTGTTGGTTATGTTTTGCCCGTGGAAGAGGTTTAGTCAACGGGTCTACTACATTCAAATCCGTATGTGTTTTGCAAATTTCTATGTCTCCATCCTTGACCTTTTCACGAATGGAGTTGAAGTGTCGTTTGATGTGTTTAGTTCTTTTGTAAAACCTGGATTCCTTTGCTAAGGAAATTGCTCCAGTGTTGTCACAAAAGATTTTCATTGGACCCAATGCACTCGGTATTAGACCCAGATCGGATGTGAATCCTTCATCCAGACTCCTTCATGCGCTGCTTCTTGTAACGCCCCGGATCCGATGCGCCAGGTGTCCGCAAGTTATTCACCGTTGTTGCCATGTCATTTGCTTGCGTGTTGCATTTTATCATGTCATCATGTGCATCTCATTTCGCATACGTGTTCGTCTCATGCATCCGAGCATTTTCCCCGTTGTCTGTTTTGCAATCCGACACTCCTATGTCATCCGCCGTCCCCTTCTTGTCTCTTTTCGTGAGTGGGTGTTAAACATTCTCGGAATGGACTGAGGTTTGCCAAGCGGCCTTGGTACACCACCGGTAGACCGCCTGTCAAGTTTTGTTCCATTTGGAGGTCGTTTTATGCTCCAACGGTTAACCGCGTAGCCCGAAACCCCCTTTTCATTTGCAGCCCAGCCCCTCTTCACCACAGCCCATGAGCCCATCCAAACCCCCTCAATGCGCTTGGTCGTTCGGTCGTGATTGCGTGGCCGAAAACCGCTCTTCATTTGGACACTCCTAGCTCCCTCTATCTATAAATTAGCCCCTCCCCCCGAAATTCACGGATGAATTCCACCCTAACCCTAGTCTCCTCCTTCCTCCCGCCGCCGGACACGTCCACCCCGCCACCGGACGCGTCCGCCGCCGCACCGAGCCTATCCCGAGCCGCCACATCACCGCCGCCGCTCTCTCTCTCTTCTCTCCGCCCGGGACCCGGGGCCCAGATCCGCCACAGAGCCAGCCACAAGGCACACCGCCCGCCCGTCCGCCCGCCTCCTCATGCGCCCGCCGCCTCGCTGAACCGCTCATCGCCGCCGCCGCGCCGCCTCGTTGCCGGACTCACCACCGGCCGCCGTCGCCGCCGCCCTCCACCACCTCCGCCCGACCCACACCTGCGCCGGCCTCGCCGCCGCCCGGCGCCGTCGCCCGCCTTGCTCCGCCGCCCAGCTCCGCCCGTCGCCGCCGCCTCCGCTGATCCCCGCGCCGCTGCTCCTCCGTCCGCGCCACCGCCAGGTCGCCGACCCAGCGCCTCGCCCCGCCTCCTCCAGTTGCCGGCACGCCGTCGTCCTCACCGGATCCCTCCTCTCCGGCCAGCTCTCCCATCTCCGGTGCATCTCTGGCAGAACTCCGGTGAACCTCGGGCCCGGCGCAGCCTAGATCCAGATCCGGTCAAATCTGAAGGTTGACCCCGAAATTTCCCTAAGTCCCCAGTTTCTTGCATTTTCATGCCCTGTTCATCATGCCATAACTCCGCATCTGTAGATCTGTTTTGCATGCATGCTATATCGAAATGTTCATTGGGAGATGCTCTTCATTTCATTACATTGTGACATGCTTGTTTGAGTTCATCTTGATGCCCTAATTATCGTTGCAAGAGTGCTATATGATGTTAACTGTTGTCTGTTAACAGAACTTGATGATTTGTCTTTTTCATTGCATTTTGTGTGTGCATCCTATGAGATTGATGTCTACATGAGTTTTGATCTACATCATGCCATCTTTACAGTGGTGCAATCCATGTATTTTTGTGAGTATTGTAGTGAGTGCATCGAGCTCGTGAAGTAGGGTACTTCTGTTACTGTTTTGCTAGGCTGAATCTGCTATATCATGATGCTATGTAAACCTGCTGCTACAAGTCATTCTGTGCATAATCTGGAGATGTTCACTAAGGATGTTTTGTTATACATGTCATGGTCTATCCATCCATGTCCTTGGTTGCATTTATAGCCTGCCTTAGTGTGTTGTAATCTTGCTCCAAACTTGCTAAATAATGTTGCTGTCAGCCTGTTAACATTAAGTTCAGTATTGCCATGTGTTTTGCTAGTGATCCATGCATCCTATGAACTTGATATTGCCATGCTTAGCTTAATAAACATGTATTCTTACTACTGGTCACCTTTTCATGCTATGTATTGCTCTTTGGTGAGTGATACAAGCTTACCAACATGCCTACTTATTGTTGTTCCTGCCATGTCTGAATCTGTCATATCATTTGCCATGTTTGCGTGGATCCTACCATCTTTTCTGTTGGTCTTTGGAATAAGTTCAGTAAGGGAGTTTTGTTCTGTCTTTAGTGTTAGCATGGCATGCCTTTGTTTTCCATGATAAGTTCATGTAGCATGTTGTTTGGTAGCTCTAAACTTTGCAACCTGATGTTATTTCTGCTAAGTCTGTAAACTGTTATCATTTGCAATCTTGCCATGTCCTTTTGAGCATGTTATATTGTTTTCTGGAGATAGCTCAGTGTTCATGTTTTGTCATGCTTTACCTGTACTTCATGCCCATGCCTTTTGTTCTCATGTTGAGGTGCTGTAGCATATTTTTGTGAAGTTTGTAAGATGCCTAGTTGCTGTTTTGGACAGCTTGTCCTTTGAACTTGTTTAGAGTGTATGTGTTGAACCGTTGCTCCGTTTTGAGTGTGCTCTATATTAAACTTGCTTGATTTTGCATGAAGTTTCATATTATCATGTTGCATCCATGTTTTGAGAGTGTTTTCTTGAGGTTTGTATGCCTTTTGCATCAATGCCATGTTTAACTTGTTTTGCTCATATCTTCTAGGCCGTAGCTCCGAACTAAATGAACTTTATATGTAACATGACTAGAATTTCCTATAGATTCTCTTGGTGCTCTTTAACTTGCTGTTTGACAACATCAACTTAATGTTTGTTCAGATCTGGACCAACTTCTAAATTTGCATATGAGGACTTACCAGATTTGTTATATGTTGTTTCCGGCCTCATCTAAACTTGCCTTGATGTGTTGTTCTTGTTTGCATCATCTCTTGCCATGAGTAGACTCATCTAGTTTTGTCATGCATCATGCTTGGTTGTGCATCTTGTCGTGTTTATGTGTGGTGTGTTTACCATGTTGTGTGCTTCTTCTCGATAGTTCCTGTTGCGTTGCGATCGTGAGGGATTCGTTCGTCTACGCTTGGTTCGGCTTCATCCGTTCATCTTCTTCATGGACTCGTTCTTCTTCCTAGCGGGATTTCAGGCAAGATGACCGTCACCTTGGATCTCATTACTATCATTGCTATGCTAGTTGCTTCGTTCGATCGCTATGCTACGCTTCCTATCACTTGTTCTTCAAGCCTCCCCAAATTGTCATGTCAGCCTCTAACCTTTTCACCCTTCCTAGCAAACCGTTGCTTGGCTATGTTACCGCTTTTGCTCAGCCCCTCTTATAGCGTTGCTAGTTGCAGGTGAAGTTGAAGATTGCTCCATGGTGGACATGATTATGTTGGGATATCACAATATCTCTTATATTATTAATGCATCTATATACTGGGTAAAGGGTGGAAGGCTCGGCCTTATGCCTGGTGTTTTGTTCCACTCCTGCCGCCCTAGTTTCCGTCATATCGGTATTATGTTCCCGGATTTTGCGTCCCTAACGTGGTTGGGTGATTTATGGGACCCCTTGACAGTTCGCCTTGAATAAAACTCCTCCAACGCAAGGCCCAACATTGGTTTTACCATTTGCCTACCACCTATACCTTTCCCTTGGGAGTAATTAACCCAAGGGTCATCTTTATTTTAGCCCCCCCGGGCCAATGCTTGTCTAAGTGTTGGTCCAAACTAGAGCACCGTGCGGGACCATCCCTTGGCAACTTGGGTTACGTAGGTACCTGTACGCTTCGCTTATCCGGTGTGTCCTGAGAACGAGATACGTGCGACTCCTATCGGGATTGTCGACACATCGGGCGGCTTTGCTGGTCTTGTTTTACCATTGTCGAAATGTCTTGTAAACCGGGATTCCGAGACTGATCAGGTCTTCCTGGGAGAAGGAATATCCTTCATTGACCGTGAGAGCTTGTGATGGGCTAAGTTGGGACACCCCTGCAGGGTATAAACTTTCGAGAGCCGTGCCCGCGGTTATGTGGCAGATGGGAATTTGTTAATGTCCGGTTGTAGATAACTTGACACCGGATTTGAATTAAAATGCATCAACCTTGTGTGTAGCCGTGATGGTCTCTTCTCGGCAGAGTCCGGGAAGTGAACACGGTTTTGGGTTATGTTTGACGTAAGTAGGAGTTCAGGATCACCTCTTGATCATTGCTAGCTTCACAACCGTTTCGTTTGTTCTCTTCTCGCTCTTATTTGCGTATGTTAGCCACCATACTTGCTTAGTCGCTGCAGCAACCTCACCACTTTACCCCTTCCTTACCCATTAAGCTTTGCTAGTCCTGATACCCATGGTAATGGGATTGCTGAGTCCTCGTGGCTCACAGATTACTACAACAACAGTAGCAGGTACATGTTATGCGATGATCATGACGCGAGAGCGATGTTTGCTTGTTTTGGAGTTCTTCTTCTGCTTCTTCTTCGATTAGGGATAGGTTCGGTCGGCAGCCTGGCTAGCAGTGGTGGATGTCGTTTGAGCTTGTTTGTGTTTCATCCGTAGTCGGATGTTGATCTTATGGATGATGTATTGTTGTATTCGTGTGGCATTGTATGCCTCTTGTATGTATCCCCATATATTATGTAATGTTGATGTAATGATATCCACCTTGCAAAAGTGTATCAATATGCAGTTCTATCCTTGGTGGGACCTTTGAGTCTCTTTAGGATAGTATCACATATTGGGCGTGACACTTCTGAAGCAGCTATATATTCCGCTTCACACATAGATCCCACCACGACGCTCTGCTTAGAACTGCACCAACTGACAGCTCCACTATTCAATATAAATATGTATCCGGTTTGTGACTTAGAGTCATCCGAATCAGTGTTGAAGCTAGCATCAACGTAAACATTTATGACGAGCTCTTCATCAGCTACATAAACGAGAAACATATCCTTGGTTCTTTTCAGGTACTTTAGGATGTTCTTGACCGCTGTCCAGTGATCCACTCCTGGATTACTTTGGTACCTCCCTGCCAAACTTATGGCAAGGCACACATCAGGTCTGGTACACAGCATAGCATACATGATAGAACCTATGGCCGAGGCATAGGGAATGACTTCATTTTCTCTCTATCTTCTGTCGTGGTCGGACTTTGAGTGTGACTCAATTTCACACCTTGCAACACAGGTAAGAACCCTTTCTTAGACTAGTCCATTTTGAACTTCTTCAGAATTTTTTCAAGGTATGTGCTTTGTGAAAGTCCTATTAAGTATCTTGATCTATCCATATAGATCTTGATGCCCAATATATAAGCAGCTTCACCGAGGTCTTTCATTGAAAAATCTTATTCAAGTATCCTTTTATACTATCCAGAAATTCTATATAATTTCCAATCAGTAATATGTCATGCACATCTAATATCAGAAATGCTATAGAACTCCCACCCACTTTCTTGTAAATACAAGCTTCACCATAAGTCTATATAAAACCATATGCTTTGATCACCTCATCAAAGCGCATATTCCAACTCCGAGATGCTTGCACCAGTCCATAGATGGATCATTGTAGCTTGCACACTTTGTTAGCACCTTTAGGATCGACAAAACCTTCTGGTTGCATCATATACAACTCTTCTTTATGAAATCCATTAACGAATGCAGTTTTTGATGTCCATTTGCCAGATTTTATAATCATAAAATGCAGCAATTGCTAACATGATTCGGACAGACTTAAGCATCGCTACGGGTGAGAAAGTCTCATCATAGACAATCCCTCGAACTTGTCGAAAACCTTCTTCTTGAAGATCCATTTATTCTCATGGCTTGCCTATCATCGGGCAAGTCCACCAAAGTCCGTACTTTGTTCTCATACATGGATCCTATCTCAGATTTCATGGCCCCAAGCCATTTATCAGAATCTGGGCTCATCATAGCTTCTTCATAGTTCTTAGGTTCGTCGTGGTCTAATAACACGACTTCCAGGACAGGATTACTATATCACTCTGATAACCCACAAGTATAGGGGATCGCAACAGTTTTCGAGGGTAGAGTATTCAACCCAAATTTATTGATTCAACACAAGGGGAGCCAAAGAATAATCTCAAGTATTAGCAGTAGAGTTGTCAATTCAACCACACCTGGAAAACTTAATATCTGCAGCAAAGTATTTAGAAGCAAAGTAATATGGAAGTAACGGTAATAGTGGCAAAAGTAACAGTAGCAGTTTTGTAGTAATTGTAACAGTGGCAATGGTAAAGTAACTAAGAAAAGATCAATATGTGAAAAGCTCGTAGGCATTGGATCCTTGATGGATAATTATGTCGGATGCGATTCCTCATGCAACCGTTATAACATAGGGTGACACAGAACTAGCTCCAGTTCATCAATGTAATGTAGGCATGTATTCCAAATATAGTCATTCGTGCTTATGGAAAAGAACTTGCATGGCATCTTTTATCCTACCCTCTCATGGTAGCGGGGTCCTATTGGAAACTAAGGGATATTAAGGCCTCATTTTAGTAGAGTACTGGACCAAAGCATTAACAATTAGTGAATACATGAACTTCTCAAACTACAGTCATCACCGGGAGTGGTCCCGATTATTGTCACTTCGGGGTTGCCGGATCATAACACATAGTAGGTGACTATAGACTTGCAAGATAGGATCGAGAACTCACATATATTCATGAAAACCTAATAGGTTCAGATCTGAAATCATGGCACTCGGGCCCTAGTGACAAGCATTAAACATAGCAAAGTCATAGCAACATCAATCTTAGAACATTGTGGATACTAGGGATCAAACCCTAACAAAACTAACTCGATTACATGGTAAATCTCATCCAACCCATCACCATCCAGCAAGCCTACGATGGGATTACTCATGCATGGCGGTGAGCATCATGGAATTGGTGATGGAGGATGGTTGATGATGACGACAGTGACGGATTCCCCTCTCCGGAGCCCCGAATTGACTCCAGATCAGCCCTCCCAAGAGAGATTAGGGCTTGGCGGCAGCTACGTATCATAAAACATGATGAATCCTTCTCTCTGATTTTTTTCTCCCCGAACGTGAATACATGGAGTTGGAGTTGAGGTTGGTGGAGCATCAGGGGGCCCACGAGGCAGGGAGGCGTGCCCAGGGGGTAGGGCGTGCCTCCCACCCTCGTGGACAGGGTGTGGGCCCCCTGACCTTGATTCTTTCGCCTATATTTTTTATTAATTCCAAAAATATTCTTCGTGGAGTTTCAGGTCATTCCGAGAACTTTTATTTCTGCACAAAAATAACAACATGGTAGTTCTGCTGAAAACAGCGTCAGTCCGGGTTAGTTCCATTCAAATCATGCAAGTTAGAGTCCAAAACAAGGGCAAAAGTGTTTAGAAAAGTAGATACGATGGAGACGTATCAACTCCCCCAAGCTTAAACCTTTGCTTGTCCTCAAGCAATTCAGTTGACAAACTGAAAGTGATAAAGAAAATTTTTACAAACTCTGTTTGCTCTTGTTGTTGCAAATATGTAAAGCCAGCATTCAAGTTTTCAGCAAAGATTATGAACTAACCATATTCACAATAACACTTAGGTCTCATGTTTACTCATATCAATGGCATAATCAACTAGCAAGCAATAATAATAAATCTCAGATGACAAAACTTTCTCAAAACAACCATAATATGATATAACAAGATGGCATCTTGCTATCCCTTTCTGATACCGCAAAACATAAATGCAGAGCACCTGAAGATGAAGGACTGACTAAACATTGTAATTCATGGTAAAAGAGATCCAGTCATAGTCATACTCAATATAAATTAATAGTAATGCATACAAATGACAATGGTGCTCTCCAACTGGTGCTTTTTAATAAGAGGAGGATGACTCAACATAAAAGTAAATAGATAGGCCCTTCGCAGAGGGAAGCAGCGATTTGTAGAGGTGCCAGAGCTCGATTTTGAAATAGAGATAAATAATATTTTGGGTGGCATACTTTCATTGTCAACATAACAACCAAGAGATCTCGATATCTTCCATGCTACACACATTACAGGCGGTTCCCAAACAGAATGGTAAAGTTTATACTCCCCCACCACCAACAATCATCAATCCATGGCTTGTCCGAAAGAACGGGTGCCTCCAACTAACAACAATCCTGGGGGACTTTTGTTTGCAATTATTTTGATTTGATTTGAGCATGGGACTGGGCATCCCGGTTACCGGCCATTTTCTCGTGAGTGAGGAGCGAAGTCCACTCCTCTTGAGAATAACCCGCCTAGCATGGAAGATACACACAACCCTAGATGATACATGAGCTGTTCAAGCATGCAAAACAGAATTTCATTTGAAGGTTTAGAGTTTGGCACATGCAAATTTACTTGGAACGGTAGGTAGATACCGCATATAGGAAGGTATGGTGGACTCATATGGAATAACTTTGGGGTTTATGGAAGTGGATGCACAAGCAATATTCCCGCTTAGTAAGTGAAGGCTAGAAAAAGACTGGGAAGCGACCAACCAGAGAGCGACAACAGTCATGAACATGCATTAAAATTAATCAACACTGAGTGCAAGCATGAGTAGGATATAATCCACCATGAACATAAATATCATGGAGGCTATGTTGATTTTGTTTCAACTACATGCTTGAACATGTGCCAAGTCGAGCCACTCGAGTCATTCAAAGGAGGATACCACCCTATCATACCACATCACAACCATTTTAATAGCATGTTGGCATGCAAGGTAAACCATTATAAACTCCTAACTAATTAAGCATGGCGTAAGCAACTATAATCTCTAATTGTCATTGTAAACATGTTTATTCATAATAGGCTGAATCAGGAATGATGAACTAATCATTAAAAAAATAAGATAGGTCGAGTTCATACCAGCTTCTCTCATCTCAATCATTTCATCATATATCGTCATTATTGCCTTTCACTCGCATGACCGAACGGTGTGGATAATAATAATAGTGCACATGCATTAGACTAAGCTGGAATCTGCAAGCATTCAATTCAAGGAAGAAGACAAGGTAATATGGGCTCCTGGATAAATCAATCAATAATGCATAAAAGAGCCACTCAACATTTTCATCATGGTCTTCTCTTCTCGACCCCCAAAGAAAAGAAAAGAAATAAAACTATTTACACGGGAAAGCTCCCAACAAGCAAAAGAAGAATGAGAAATCTTTTTGGATTTTCTTTTAGTTACTACTACTACTACAGGCATGGAAAGTAAACTAGCTAAAAGCTACAACTAATTTTTTGTTTTTTCTTAAGGTTTTTCAAACACACACAAAGAAAGCGAGAAAAAGAAAATAAACTAGCATGGATAGTACAATGAAAAAGTATGAGCACTCACAACTAGAATGAGTGTGTGAACATGAATGTAATGTCAGTGAGAAATATGTACTCCCCCAAGCTTAGGCTTTTGGCCTAAGTTGGTCTATGCCCATGGATCGAAGTTGCAGCTGGGATCGTACCGAGATGCAGCATCTACTGCCTCATGAGCTGCAGCTTGGAGGCAAGCTGCCTCCGTTCTCCTCTCGTACTCGTTCGCCTCCTCCCTAGTTATAAAGTATCTCCTTTTGCCTGAAAGTCAAAGAAACCAGGAGCAGGGAGAGCAACATGGACAGTGCGACGTCTGTCAAAGATTAGTCGGTACTGGAGGAACCGTTCATTCCTCTCAAGAAACTGATGGCTAACCATGGCACTATAATCTAGATAAGCAGGAGGCAACTCCATGTCACTTTCATGTATGGGTATCTCAAGAAAATTAGCCACATGGGTTGCATAAATCCTACCAAACAAGTCTCCATTTAAACTATTATTATGCAACCTACGTGCAACAATGGCTCCCAAGTAATATTGTTTATCTCCTAGCACAGCACTCTTGAGAACACTAAGATCTGGAACACACATGTGGCATGCCTCGTCCTTGCCATTTATGCATCTACCTATAAAGAGAGCAAAATAATGTATAGCGGGAAAATGAATGCTCCCTATGGTAGCTTGTGTTATTTCTCTAGATTCCCCCACAGTGATACTAGAAAGAAAATCTTTAAATTCAGATTTGCGAGGTTCACTAGCACTATCCCATTGCGGGAGTTTACAAGCAGTATTAAAATCTTCTAAGTCCATGGTATAAGATTTATTATAAAGATCAAATAGGATAGTGTGAGAATTGCGTGAAGATGTAAATTTGAACCTTCTCACAAAGGAATCAGTTAAGTGGTAATACCGAGGGCACTTATCTAGCATGAAGCCCTCGAGTTCAGCATTACGCCCATATGCGTCAAATTCATCCTTGATGCCTGCTTGGACCATAAACTCCTCTGACGGACACTCACAAGGCCGCACTTGAGCTTCCCTCGGTGGTTCATCATCTGGCTCACGTATTGCGGGCCTGGGTCCTTGCTTCCTTGAAGAACCACCTTGGTACATTTTTCTATGCATATTTCTTCCTCTGAAAAATTTCTGCAAATTTTAGTAACTCAAAATAAAAGTAAACCAAACTCAACAAAATTAATAGCAACTACTCCCACAAGTGCCTAGAGACTATATCATGCATTAGAACTACTTGGGACCAAATAAATTTGACATGCAAGCTCAAGAACAGGGTCACCTAGGCAGCAAAAATTTGCAATGAATAAAGCACTAGAACAAAAACTAACTGGACCATTGGAGGAGTCACATACCAAAGAACAATCCCCTAAAGCAGTTTTGTGAATGGAGCTTCGAGCAAGGAGATCGAAAATGGCAGCAAAATGAGCTAGAACTCGTGCTTGAGCTCGTTGGTGATTTTTTTGGGAGGAAGAAGGAGAGTGTGGGTGCAGGAATAAGTGGAGGGGGCCACCAGGGGCCCACGAGGCAGGGGGCGCGCCCTGGACCCTCGTGGCCAGGCGGTTGCCCCCTCTGGTGTGTTCTCAGTGCCAAATATTCTCAAATATTCCTGAAAAAATCATATTTCATTTTCAGGGCATTTGGAGAACTTTTATTCTCAGGGTATTTTTTTATTGCAAGGATAATTTAGGAAACAGACAGAAAATGTTATTTTTGCTTTATTTAATCTAAATTATAGAAAGTAAAAGGAGGGTAGAGAGAGTTGTGCTTCCTAACTTCATCCATCTCATGCTCATCAAAAGGAATCCACTAACAAGGTTCATCAAATCTTGTTAACAAACTCATTCCGAATCGCATGAAACTGGAGAAATTTGGAATAACACTAGGTTACCTCAACGGGGATAGGTACATCCCCAATAATAAGAATATCATATTTCTTCTTGACAGTAGGAAGAGGAAATTCAAAACCTCCAATAATAATCGATGGAATTTTTCCAATAGAATTGATACCGTGAACTTGAGGTTGTTTCCTCGGAAAGTGTACCGTATGCTTATTACCATTAACATGAAAAGTGGCATTTCCTTGCAATCAATAACAGCCCCTGCAGTATTCAAAAAGGGTTTACCAAGGATAATCAACATACTATCATCCTCGGGAATATCAAGAATAACAGTCCGTTAAAATAGTAACATTTGCAACCACAACAGGCACATCCCCACAAATACCGACAGGTATAGCGGTTGATTTATCGGCCATTTGCAAAGATATTTCGGTAGGTGTCAACTTATTCAATTCAAGTCTACGATATAAAGAGAGAGGCATAACACTAACACCGGCTCCAAGATCACATAAAGCAGTTTTAATATAGTTTCTTTTAATGGAGCATGGTATAGTTGGTACCCCCGGATCTCCTAGTTTCTTAGGTATTCCACCCTTAAAAGTATAATTAGCGAGCATGGTGGAAATTTTCAGCTTCGTGTATCTTTCTTTTATTAGTAATTATATCTTTCATGTACTTAGCAGAAGGATTCATTTTAAGCATATCAGTCAAACACATACGCAAAAAGATAGGTCTACTCATTTCGGCAAAGCGCTCAAAATCCTCATAATCCTTTTTCTTGGATGGTTTAGGAGGAAAAGGCATGGGTTTCTGAACCCATGGTTCTCTTTCTTTACCATGCTTTCTAGCAACAAAGTCTCTCTTATCATAATGTTGATTCTTTGATTGTGGTTATCAAGATCAACAACAGGTTCAATCTCTACATCATTATTATTGCTAGGTTGAGCATCAACATGAACATTATCATTAACATTATCACTAGGTTCATGTTCATCACCAGATTGTGTTTCAGCATCAGAAATAGAAATATCATTAGGATTCTCAAGTGTGTCAACAACAGGTTCACTAGAAGCATGCAAAGTCTATCATTTTTCTTCCTCTTCTTTTTAGAAGGACTAGGTGCATCAACATTAGTTCTCTGAGAATCTTGCTCAATTCTCTTAGGGTGGCCCTTAGGATACAAAGGTTCCTGAGTCATTTTACCCCCTCTAGTCATAACTCTAACAACATTATCATATTTCTTATTATTTAATTCATTGAGCAAATCATTTTGAGCTTTAAGCACTTGTTCTACTTGAGTGGTAACCATAGAAGCATGTTTACTAGTGAGTTTTAAGTTCACCTTTAACTCTAGACATATAATCACTCAAGTGTTAAATCATATAAGCATTTCGTTTCAATTGTCTACCAATATAAGCATTGAAGTTTTCTTGTTTAGCCATAAAGTCATCAAACTCATCTAAGCACTAGCTAGCAAACTTAGTAGACCGGATTTCAACTTTATCATATCTATGGAGAGAATTTACCTTTACTACATGTGTCGGGTTATTCAGGCCATGTATTTCTTCAACAGGAGGTAAATTCTTAACGTCTTCAGCTTTAATACCCTTTTCTTTCATAGATTTCTTTGCCTCTTGCATATCTTCAGGACTGAGATATAGAACACCTCTTTTATTCAGAGTTGTCTTAGGAGTTGGTTCAGGAAGTGTCCAATTATTGCCATTAGTCAACATATTATTCAATACCAATTCAGCTTGATCAACAGTTCTTTCCCTGAAAACAGAACCAGCACAACTATCCAAGTGGTCTCTGGAAGCATCGGTTAGTCCATTATAAAAGATATCAAGTATTTCATTTTTCTTGAGAGGATGATCAGGCAAAGCATTAAGTAGTCGGAGAAGCCTTCCCCAAGCTTGTGGGAGACTCTTCTTCAATTTGCACAAAATTATATATTTCCCTTAAAGCAGTTTGTTTGTTATGAGCAGGGAAATATTTAGTAGAGAAGTAATAAATCATATCCTGGGGACTACACACACAACCAGGATCAAGAGAATTAAACCATGTTTTAGCATCACCCTTTAATGAGAACGGAAATAACTTAAGGATATAGTAGTAGCGAGTTTTCTCATCATTAGTGAATAGGGTGGCCATATCATTTAACTTAGTAAGATGTGCCACGACAGTTTCAAATTCATAGCCATAAAAAGGATCAGATTCAACCAAAGTAATTATCTCAGGATCGACAGAGAAATCATAATCCTTATCAGTAATACATATAGGTGAAGTAGCAAGAGCAGGGTCATATTTCATTCTAGAATTCAGAGACTTTTCTTTTAGCTTAGCTAATAATTTCTTGAGATCAGATCTATCATTGCAAGCAAGAAAATCTCTAGCAGTTTCTTCATCCATAACATAATCCTCTGGCACAACAAGCAATTCATATTTAGGGGGAGAATCTTCATCATCACTTTCATCAGTTTCAATAATTTCATTCTCTCTAGCCCTAGCAAGTTGTTCATCAAGAAATTCACCTAATGGCGTAGTAGTATCAAGCATAGAAGTAGTTTCATATTAAGTATCATGCATAGCAGAAGTGGCATCATCAATAACCTGCGACATATTAGAATTAATAACAGAATCAGGTTTAGGTGTCTCAAGTTTACTCAAAATAGATGGTGAATCAAGTGCAGAGCTAGATGGCAGTTCCTTACCTCCCCTTGTAATTGAGGGAAAAATCTTAGTTCTTTCTTCTTTCAAGTTCCTCATAGTGATCAACAGATATAAATCCCAAGTGACTCAAAGAATAGAGCTATGCTCCCCGGCAACGGCGCCAGAAAATAGTCTTGATAACCCACAAGTATAGGGGATCACAACAGTTTTCGAGGGTAGAGTATTCAACCTGAATTTATTGATTCGACACAAGGGGAGCCAAAGAATATTCTCGAGTATTAGCATTTGAGTTGTCAATTCAACCACACCTGGAAAACTTAATATCTGCAGCAAAGTATTTAGTAGCAAAGTAATATGGAAGTAACGGTAACAGTGGCAAAAGTAACAGTAGCAGTTTTGTAGTAATTGTAACAGTGGCAACGGTAAAGTAACTAAGCAAAGATCAATATGTGAAAAGCTCGTAGGCATTGGATCAGTGATGGATAATTATGTCGGATGCGATTCCTCATGCAATAGTTATAACATAGGGTGACACAGAACTAGCTCTAGTTCATCAATGTAATGTAGGCATGTATTCTGAATATAGTCATATGTGCTTATGGAAAAGAACTTGCATGACATCTTTTGTCCTACCTCGTGGTAGTGGGGTCCTATTGGAAACTAATGGATATTAAGGCCTCCTTTTAATAGAGTACCAGACCAAAGCATTAACACTTAGTGAATACATGAAGTCCTCAAACTACGGTCATCACCGGGAGTGGTCCCGATTATTGTCACTTTGGGTTTGCCGGATCATAACACATAGTAGGTGACTACAGACTTGCAAGATAGGATCAAGAACTCACATATATTCATGAAAACATAATATGTTCAGATCTGAAATCATTACACTCGGGCCCTAGTGACAAGCATTAAGCATAGCAAAGTTATAGCAACATCAATCTTAGAACATAGTGGATACTAGGGATCAAACCCTAACAAAACTAACTCTATTACATGGTAAATCTCATCCAACCCATCACCGTCCAGCAAGCCTATGATGGAATTACTCACGCACGGCGGTGAGCATCATGAAATTGCTGATGGAGGATGGTTGATGATGACGACGGCAACAGATTCCCCTCTCCGGAGCCCCGAACGGACTCCAGATCAGCCCTCCCGAGAGAGATTAGGGCTTGGCGGCGGCTCCATATCATAAAACGCGATGAATCCTTCTCTCTGATTTTTTTCTCCCCGAACGCGAATATATGGGAGTTGAGGTCGGTGGAGCATCAGGGGGGCCCACGAGGCAGGAAGGCGCGCCCAGGGGGGTAGGGCGCGCCCCCACCCTCCTGGACAGGGTGTGGGCCCCCTAACGTTGATTCTTTCACCAATATTTTTTATTAATTCCAAAAATATTCTCCGTGGAGTTTCAGGTCATTTCGAGAACTTTTATTTCTGCACAAAAATAACACCATGGCAGTTCTGTTGTAAACAACATCAGTCCGGGTTAGTTCCATTCAAATCATGCAAGTTAGAGTCCAAAACAAGGGCAAAAGTGTTTGGAAAAGTAGATACGATGGAGACGTATCACACTCTGGTGCGGAATTTGTTCTGGTCGACCTACAAGGTCCAGTAGTAACTAGATCCGAAGTTTCATGACCATCATCATTAGCTTCCTCTCTAGTTGGTGTAGGCATCACGTGAACGGTTTTCTCTTATGTGCTACTTTCCTATTCGAGATAAGGTACAGTTACCCCATAAAGTTCTACTTTTCTCCCACTCACTTCTTTCGAGAGAAACTCCTTCTCTAGAAAGGACCCATTCTTGGCAACAAAGATCTTGCCTTCGGATCTGTGGTAGGAGGTGTACCCAATAGTTTCCTTAGGGTATCCTATGAAGACGCACTTCTCCGATCTGGGTTCGAGCTTATCAGGCCGGGGCCTTTTGACATAAGCGTCACATCCTCAAACTTTAAGAAACGACAGCTTAGGTTTCTTGCCAAACCACAGTTCATACGGTGTCATCTCAACGGATTTAGATGGTGCCCTATTTAATGTGAATGCGGTTGTCTCTAATGCATAACCCCGAAATGATAAAGACAAATCGGTAAGAGACATCATAGATTGCACCATATCTAATAAAGTGCAGTTGTGATGTTCGGACACACCATTACGCTGCGGTGTTCCAGGTGGTGTGAATTGTGAAACAATTCCACATTGTTTTAAATGAAGGCCAAACTCGTAACTCAAATATTCAACTCCACGATCAGATCATTGAAATTTTATTTTCTTGTTATGATGATTATCTACTTCACTCTAAAATTCTTTGAACTTTTCAAACGTTTCAGATTTGTGTTTCATTAAGTAGATACACCCATACCTACTCAAATCATCTGTGAAGGTTAGAAAATAACGATACCCGCCGCATGCCTCCACACTCATCAGACCGCGTAATCGGTATGTATTATTTCCAATAAGTCATTAGCTCGCTCCATTCTTCCGGAGAACGGAATTTCAGTCATCTTGCCCATGAGGCATGGTTCGCAAGTATCAAACGATTCATAATCAAGTGATTCCAAAAGACCATCCGTATGACGTTTCTTCTTGCGCTTTACACCAATATGACCTAAACGGCAGTGCCACAAGTATGTTGCACTATCATTATCAACTTTGCATCTTTTTGCATCAATATTATGAATATGTGTATCACTACGATCGAGATTTAACAAGAATAGACCATTCACCAAAGGTGTATGACCGTAAAAGATATTACTCATATAAATAGAACAACCATTATTCTCTGACTTAAATGAATAACCATCTCGCAATAAACAAGATCCAGATATAATGTTCATGCTCAACGCTGGCACCAAATAACAATTATTGAGGTCTAAAACTAATCCCGAAGGTAGATGTAGAGGTAGCGCGCCGACGACGATAACATCGACCTTGGAACCATTCCCGACGCGCATCGTCACCTCGTCCTTAGTCAATCTTCATTTACTCCGCAGCTCCTATTTCGAGTTACAAATATGAGCAACTGAACCAGTATCAAATACCTAGGCGCTACTACGAGCATTAGTAAGGTACACATCAATAACATGTATATCAAATATACCTTTGTTCACTTTGCCATTCTTCTTATCCGCCAAGTATTTGGGGCAGTTCCGCTTCCAGTGATCATTTCCTTTGAAGTAGAAGCACTCAGTTTTAGGCTTGGGTCCAGCTTTGGGCTTTTTCACGGGAGCGGAAACTTGCTTGCCATTCTTCTTGATGTTCCCTTTCTTTCCCTTGCCCTTTTTATTCAAACTAGTGGTCTTGTTAACCATCAACACTTGATGCTCCTACTTGATTTCTACCTCCGTGGCCATAAACATTGCGAAGAGCTCGGGAATTGTTTTCGTCATCCCTTGCATATTATAGTTCATAACAAAGCCTTTATAGCTTGGTGGCAGTGACTGAAGAACTCTGTCAATTACACTCTCAACAGGAAGATCAATTCCCAGCTGAGTCAAGTGGTTATGATGCCCAGGCATTTTGAGTATGTGTTCACTGACAGAACTTTTCTCCTCGGTCTTGCAGCTATAGAACTTGTTGGATACTTCATATCTCTCAACCCGGGCATTAGCTTGAAATATCACTTCAGTTTTTGGAACATCTCATATGCTCTATGACGTTCAAAACATCTTTGAAGTCCCGGTTCTAAGCCGTAAAGCATGGCACACTGAACTATTGAGTAGTCATCAGATCGAGACTGCCAGATGTTCATAACATCTGCAGCAGCTCCTACAGCAAGTCTGTCACATAGCGGTGCATCAAGGACACAATTCTTCTATGCAGCAATGAGGATAATCCTCAAGTTATGGACCCAGTCCGTGTAATTGCTACCATCATCTTTCAACTTAGCTTTATCTAGGAACACATTAAAATTCAGGGGAACGGTAGCACAAGCCATTGATCTACAACATAGATATGCAAAAACTATTAAGACTAAGTTCATGATAAATTAAGTTCAATTAATAAAATTACTAATAAACTCCCACTTAAAATAACACCCCTCAAGTTATCTAAGTGACACATGATCCAAATCAACTAACCCATGTCTGATCATCACATGAGATGGGGTAGTTATCAATGGTGAACATCTCTATGTTGATCATATCTACTATATGACTCACATTCGACCATTTGGTCTCTAGTGTTTCGAGACCATGTTTGTACATGGTAGGCTCGTCAAGTTTAACCCAAGTATTCTGCATGTGCAAAACTGTCTTACACCCGTTATATGTGAACATAGAGTCTATCACACCCGATCATACGAGGTGCTTCGAAACGACAAACTTTCACAATGGTGCATACTCAGGGAGAACCATTTTATCTTGAAATTAAGTGAAGGAATCATCTTATAATGCTACCATTGTTCTAAGCAAAATAAGATAAACATCACATGCAATCAAAATACGCGGCCAGATATGGCCATCATCCTCTTGTGCTTTTGATCTCCATCTCCAAAGAATCGTCATGATCTCCATGGTCACCGGCTCGAGACCTTGATCTCCGTCGTTGCATCGGGGTCATCTCGCCAACTATTGCTTCTACAATTATTGCTAATGCATAGCGATAATGTAAAGCAATTACATGGCACTTATATTTCATACAATAATTAAGAGACAATCCTAAGGCTCATGCCCGTTGAAGATATTACAAAACATGATCATCTGATACAACAACATATATCACATCACGTCTTGACCATATCACTTCACAACATACCCTACAAAAACAAGTTAGACGTCCTCTACTTTGTTGTTGCAAGTTTTACGTGGCTGCTACGGGCAACTACCGAGAACCGTTCTTACCTATGAAAAACCACAATGGTGATTATCAAGTTTGCTGTTTTAAGCTTCTTCAAGGACCGGCCGTAGTCAAATTCGATTCAACTAAAGTAGGAGAACAGACACCCGCGAGCCCCTTTTATGCAAAACAAGTTGCATGTCAGTCGGTGGAATTGGTCTCATGTGCGTGGACTTGTAAGGTTGGTTCGGGCCGCTTCATCCCAGAATGTCATCGAATCATAATAAGACATTTGTGGTAAGTAGTATGACCATCACCGCCCACAACTCCTTTGTGTTCTACTCATGCATATCATCTACACATAGACCTTGCTAGGAGGCCATTGTTGGGGAACGTTGCATGGAAAACAAAAAAAATTCTAGGCACGCGCAAGATCTATCCATGGAGATGCATAGCTACGAGAGGGAATAGTATGTCTACGTACCCTCGTAGACTGTAAAGCGGAAGCGTTTATCAACGCGGTTGATGTAGTCGAACACCTTCTTGATCCAACCGATCAAGTACCAAACGTACAACACCTCTGCATTCAGTACACGTCCATCTCGATGACGTGCTCGCCTTCTTGATCCAGCAAGACGGGTGAAGTAGTAGATGAGTTCCAGTAGCATGACGACATGGTGGCGGTGGTGGTGAACTTGTTCCTGCAGGGCTTCGCCGTGCATTGGGGAAAACTAGACGGAGGATGAAACTGTGGAGAGGGGCACCGCACACCTCTAAGAGATTGTCGTGGGTTGTGTGGCGCGCCCTACGTCTCATATAACCCCTCCGCCCCAAAACTCTTGTCTTAGATTTGTCTAGATACAGAAGTATCTAACACTAAAAGTAACTAGATACATCCGCATTTAGACAAATCTAAGACAAGAATTTTTGGGACGGAGGGAGTATATAGGTGGGGGAGGGGAGGCAGCCAGGGTGCACCACAAGGTGGCCGGCCGGCCCCCTTGGGCGCCTACCCCATGACGCCCCCCTTTCCTTGTTTGGCGCCTGGGAGAAGGCAGGAGGGGGGGGGGCGCCCTCCTTCTCTTTTTCTCATGTGGGAGAAAAGGCAAGAGGGGCTAGCCCCTTTCCTTCCTTAGGGCCAACAGCCCAGAGGTGGAGGTGCACCAGCCGCATGTGGGCTGGTGTGCACTCCATCGTTGGCCCGTTTGGCCCATTAAACTCCTGGGGCTTCCCGGAACCCCTTCCGGTGATCCGATGACTACCCGATTCACTCCGAAACCTTTCTGGTGACCAGATAGCATTGTCCTATATGTCAATCTCTACCTTCGGACCATTTCGGAGCTCCTCGTCATGTCCGTGATCTCATCCGGGACTTTGAACAACATTCGGTCACCAAATCACATAACTCATATAATATTATATCGTCAACAAATGTTAAGCGTGCGGACCCTATGGGTTTGAGAATGATGTAGACATGACCGAGACACCTCTCTGGTCAATAACCAATAGCGGGATCTGGATGCCCATATAGGTTCCTACATATTCTATGAAGATCTTTATCGGTCGAACCTTTGTGAAAACATACGTAGTTCCCTTTGTCTGTCGGTTTGTTGCTTGCCCGAGATTCGATCGTCGGTATCTTCATACCTAGTTCAATATCGTTACCGGCAAGTCTCTTTACTCATTCCATAATACATCATCTTGTAACTAACTCCTTAGTCACTTTGCTTGCACGGTTCTTGTGATGTGTATTAACGAGAGGGCCTAGAGATACCTCTCCGATACACGGAGTGACTAATCCCAATCTCGGTCCATGCCAACTCAAAAAACACCTCCGGAGATACCTGTAGAGAATCTTCATGGTCACCCAGTTATGTTGTTACGTTTGATAGCCCACAAGGTATTCTTCTGGTGTCCGGGAGTTGCATGATCTCATAGTCGAAGGAATATGTATTTGACATTAAGAAAGCAATAGCAATAAATTGCACGATCATATGCTAAGCTATCTGATGGGTCTTGTCCATCACATCATTCTCCTAATGATTGATCCTGTTATCAAGTGACAACATATGTCCATGGTTAGGAAACCTAACCATCTTTGATCAACGAGCTAGTCTAGTAGAGGCTTACTAGGGACACGGTATTTGTTTATATGTCCACACATGTATTTAAGTTTTCGATCAATACAATTCTAGCACGAATAATAAACCTTTATCATGAAAAAGGAATATAATAATAACAACTTTATTATTGCCTCAGGGCATATTTCCATCAGTTTTGAGCGAGAAAATTGCCACTGCTCTATGGTTAAAGCTGGAAGGGATTTGCATGACAAAAGATCTTACCAGCAAGATGCATCTGAAGCAAAAATTATTCCTGCACAGGCTACCCGTGGGAGATAATGTTTTGAATCATATTTTAGAATTTAAAGAGATTATATCCGATCTAGCCGCAATGATGTTAAGTATGAAGAGGAAGATATTGCTTTAATGTTACTTTGTGTTAGGGAACGTTGCATGGAAAACAAAAAATTTCTCTACGCACACGCAAGATCTATCCATGGAGATGCATAGCAATGAGAGGGAAGAGTGTCTCTACATACCTTCGTAGGCCGTTAAGCGGAAGCGTTTATTAACATGGTTGATGTAGTCGTACACCTTCACGATCCGCCCGACCAAGTACCGAACGTACGACACCTCAGCGTTCAGCACACATTCAACTCAATGATGTCCTCGCCTTCTTGATCCAGCAAGACGGGCGAAGTAGTAGATGAGTTCCGGCAGCATGACGGCGTGGTGACGATGGTGATGCCACTATATTTGTAGGGCTTCGCCGAGCACTACGAAGATATGATCGAGATGGACTAGAGGGAGAGGGGCGGCGCACACGGCTTGGGGATCATGGTGTGTGTTTCCCCTCTCCTCCTCATATATATATATATATATATATATATATATATATATATATATATATATATATATATATATATATATATATATATATATATATATATATATATATATATATATATATATATACCGGCGCCTGCCTGCCGCCCCTTCCATATTTGTGCATGGGGGGAAGGAAAGGGGGCCTGGCTGCCTTACGACTCCTCCCCTTTCCTTTCCTCCCTTCTTTGGTGTGTTGGTAGGGATGGAGGGGCGCGCCAACCCCCTTGCGGGCTGGTGTGCTTCCCCCCTGTTTTCCCGTAAGGCCCATCACTTACCGGTGGCCTCCCAGAACCCCTTCCCGCACTCTGATAAATACCGGGTACTTTCTGAAACCATTTCGGTGACTGAATAGCATCATCATATATATCAATCTTCACCTATGGACCATTCCAGAGCTCCTCGTCATGTCTGTGATCTCATCCAGGACTACTAGCAACATTTAGTCACCAACTCACATAACTCATATAGTACTATATCATCAACGAACATTAAGCGTGCGGACCCTACGTGTTTGAGAATTATGTAGACATGACCAAGACACTTCTCCGGTCAATATCCAATAGCGGGATGACCGTATTGGTTCCTACATATTCTACGAAGATCTTTATCGATCGAACCTTTATGACAACATATGTTGTTCCCTTTATTTGTCGATATGTTACTTGTCCGAGATTCGATCACCGGTATCTCCATAACTAGTTCAATCTCGTAACTGGCAAGTCTCTTTACCCGTTCCGTAATACATCATCTCGCAACTAACTCCTTTGTCACTTTGCTTGCAAGCTTCTTGTGATACTGTATTACCGAGAGGGCCCAGAGATACCTCTCCGATATATGGACTGACAAATCCCAATCTTGATTCATGCCAACTCAACAGACACCTTCAGAGATACGTGTAGAGCATATTTACGATCACCCAGTTACGTTGTGACATTTGATAGCACACAAGGTATTCCTCCGGATCCGGGAGTTGCATGATCTCATGGTCGAAGAAACATGTATTTGACATTAAGAAAGCAGTAGCAATAAACTGAACGATCATATGCAATGCTAACGGTTGGGTCTCGTCCATCATATCATTCTCCTAATGATGTGATTCCATTATCAAATGACAACTCATATCTATGGTTAGGAAACCTTAATCATCTTTGATCAATGAGCTAGTCTAGTAGAGGCTCACTAGGGACACAATATTTGTTTATGTATCCACACATGCATTTAAGTTTCCGGTCAATACAATTCTAGCATGAATAATAAACCTTTATCATGATAAAGGAAATATAATAATAACCATTTTATTATTGCCTCTAGGGCATATTTCTTTCACTTTTTTCACTGCCAAGTTCTTATACCAATTTTAGAGACACCATATTATACATTCGTGATACTCTAACGCTTAATGAAGTTTATGAAGCTTTGAACTCTAAGGAGAAGAGGAAATTAATGGTGCCTCATGATGGTTCAATTTCATCGCAAGCCGAGGGATTATCTGTTCGTGGCAGGACAAAGGAGAAGAACTCACATAATGGAAACAGAGGCAAAAGTAAAAAATGGCTGCAGGGGCCGGTCGCAATCCAGAGACAAAAAATATTGTAGATATTGCAAGAGAGACGGGCATGACATCTCAGAATGTTTATCGCCTGCCATTACGGGACAAGATGCATTAAATGCGCTCCTGAGGTGTCCCCCTGCTTTATCGCCGCCTCGCCCTGCCTCGACACACGTCCAGGCCAGCAAGGCGGGCAGCGCCATGTAGGCTGGCAGGCTGCTGAGCTGGCGCGGTGGCGGCGTCTTCATGAAGATCGGCATGCCACCACGCAGGTGCTTGCTGAGTTGGCTTCGGGACCGCGCGTCGCCACGCAGGTGCCCGCCTGGCTGGCTGGGCTAGCAGCTGCATGGGAACGGCGGTGGGTCTTGGTGCGCGCGGGTTTGGCCGCGGCCTCGCTAATGTCCTCGGCAAGGGTCTTGCCGGGGGCCCCGGCAAGGGTCTTGCCATGGCACTGCGGTCATACCTGGCAAGGATGTTGCTGGAGGTCTCGTCTGCTGGTCCTTATCTGATATTGTGTGTTAATGATCTTCACAAAGATCTGCATGCCACCATGGAGGCACCTCCCGAGCCTTGGTTCCAATGTTGCTGATGATGTTGGAAACCTCAGGCTCAAGGGTGGCACGCTCCACTGGCGTCGGGCAAGTTGCCCCGGCAAGGGTCTTGCCGGGGGAGTCCACCTCGCCCTTTCTGCTTCTTGCATTTCTGTCTTGGTGTTGCTCTGATCGTCTTGTGGCTTCAACTTCCCTCACCTGCCCTGCTAAGTGTGGCCGTGGGCGTGGCTCTGACTGCCCGGGCATAGGTAAAGGGGTGCAAAGTAGAGCCCCTACTTCTGTACACCGACAATCATATGCATTGGGTGTTGTCAGTAGATACATGGCTAATATGGAAAGGAGCATTGGAAAGCAGTTGAGTGGATTTTCATATATCTGCGAGGTACTTCTAATGCTTATTTACAGTTTGGGAAAACTAGAGATGGACTTGTTGGTTTTTTTTATTCTAATTTTGCTGGTGATTTGGATAAGAGAAGATCGCTCACAGGTTATGTTTTCACCATCGGTGGTTGTGCTGTGAGTTGGAGAGCAACTTTGCAGTCTATTGTGTCTTATTCCACTACTGATGCCAAGTATATGGCTACTTCTGAGGCATGCAAAGAAGCTATCTAGTTGAAAGGTTTAATATACTGAGCTTTGTGGAGATTCATCTTGCCCTGCCATATTTTTTGCCAGTCAAAGTGTTATGTATCTTACAAAGAATCCAATGTATCATGAGAGAACAAAGCACATTGATGTCAGATTTCACTATATTCGAGTTGCTGTTGTTGAAGGATATTTGTAGGTATGCAAGATAAATACTCATGATAATGCTGTTGATATGATGCAAAGCCAGTTCCTACCAATAAGTTTGAGCTTTGCTCGGGCTTAGTTGGTATTTCTCACTAGTCCTATGGACGTCGACGTACAAGGTGTTTATGCTGATTTGGATGGAGTTATTTACTTTCCTCGACTACTGGAGGGAATTTGGCTCAAGGTGGAGATTGTTAAATTATAATCCAAATTCTAGTACCGTATTGGACTAGACGTAGTACAAACGGTGTGGGCCTTTGCGTTGGTACCGACGCGTACGAGTACAACTCGTTTACTTGTCCTCCAAGGATTCTTATGTATTGCCCTCATATGTAGTCACACCTAAGACGGTCTGTTACCTTGTGCTTGTAATACTCATTCATCATAGTGATCACGCCTTTGTTTTTTTTGGAAAAAGGGTGTAACCCCGGCCTCTACATCAGAACGATGCATACGACCACCTTTATTAGAACGCAAATAAGTTCAACACAGGTCATGAGGTCTTAAACAAAGGAGACAAAAAAGCTCACGAAGAGCAGAAAATAAAAGCCACAACCGACAGGCAAAAAATATAGATAGGAAAACTAATTGCCTATCCTATTACATGACCGCCATCCAAACCGACTGAATATAGCCCAAGCTACCATCTCCCATCGGGTAGATCCAGTAACCAAATGCTCCCTGGCCTCCGTCTGAGTGAGTAGTGACCACATACGGATCAATGTAGTGGCTCGGAAGATAACCTGCAAAAAATGAGTATTTGATGCTTTGTTAAAAACCAAATCATTCCTGCAGTTCCACACTGCCCAAAGTAAAGCACATACTCCTACACGAATGTGTCTCGCTGTTTGGGACTCTATCCCAACCAGCCACGTCCCAAATAACATGTTGATATTAGTCAGAGGAGTAATATTAAACGCAATGTGAACAGTCCGCCATAGAACCTTTGCCATCGGACAGTCAAGAAAGAGGTGTTTGATGGTCTCATCACAATCACAAAAACTACATCTCGTGGAACCAGTCCAGTTGCGCTTTGTCAAGTTGTCCTTAGTTAAAATGACTTGTTTGTGTACAAACCACATAAACACTTTAACTCTCAAAGGTACCTTGACATTCCAAACATGTTTGGAACTAGGAATAGAGCTAGAGTTAATCACATCTAAATACATAGATTTAACCGTGAACTCTCCATTCCTAGTTAACTTCCAGCACAACGTGTCTGGCTGTTGAGAAAGCTGCACATCCATCAGTCTTCTCACCGAATGGAGCAAGGCTTCCCAACGGGCTCCGACAAGTGTTCTCCTAAAGTGGATATTGAGGGGAGTGGACTGAAGCACGGTATCAACGAAGGCGTCTCTTCGTTGCACAATGCTATAAAGGGAGGAATATTGCAGCGTGAGAGGGGTTTCCCCTAGCCATGTATCCTCCCAGAATCTCGTGGAAGTACCGTTTCCGACTATAAACTTTGTTCTGTTGAAAAAGACTACTTTAACTCTCATCATTCCTTTTCAAAAAGGTGAGTCCGTCTGCCTCACTGTTACCTGTGACAAAGTTTTGGAATGAAGGTACTTATTACGCAGAATCTGTGCCCACGTGGCCTCCGACTCTACAGATAACTTATACAACCACTTGCTGAGAAGGCATCTGTTTTTCACCTCAAGATTTTTGATATCTAGACCCCCTTGGTCTTTCGGTCGACAAATAATATCCCATTTAGTGAGTCTATACTTCTTTTTCAGGTCATCACTCTGCCAGAAAAATCGGGATCGATAGAAATCCAGTCTTTTCCGAACTCCAACCGGTATCTCAAAAAACCACAAAAGAAACATAGGCATGCTCGTGAGTACCGAATTAATTAGAATTAGACGGCCCCCGTACGACATCAGCTTGCCTTTCCAGCAACTCAGTTTCTTTTCGAATCGATCCTCAATACACTTCCACTCTATTTGTTAGCTTACGATGGTGAATTGGTATACCCAAATACGTAAAGGTAGATTCCCAAGTTCACACCCGAACAATTGCTTGTAAGCCTCTTGTTCCTCTTTGGCTCTTCCAAAGCAGAACAATTCACTCTTGTGAAAGTTAATTTTTAACCCGGTCAATTGTTCGAATAAGCATAACACCAGCTTCATGTTTCTTGCTTTTGCCATGTCATGCTCCATGAAGATGATAATATCATCAGCGTATTGTAGGATAGACACCCCTCCGTCAATTAGATGAGGTACCAGGCTACCTACTTGACTAGCATCCTTTGCCCTACCTATTAGATTGGTCAACATGTCAGCTATAATGTTGAACAGAATAGGTGACATCGGATCTCCTTGTCTCAGGCCCTTATGTGATCACGTCTTCGTGCGTCCGTGATTTTCTCCCGCAAAGGTTTTCACGTAAAAATCTGTGCATCTTGTGTCTCGTTTATTCTCGTCTTATCTAACAGAATGCATTACTCAAGGTGCCCCCGTGCCAAGTTGTTACAGAGATGCGCTAGAGTGCGAGGCAACATAATGCCGCCAAGGACACAACGGCAGCCTTCTGAGCATGCTTGGTAAATCAGCCTCCAGAAAGCGGCGGCGTTCCACGAGTCTCACAGCTTCCAAACAATGGTGCACAGCTTCCAAACAATGGTGATGGCGACATCCGGCCAAATATTCGCATCAAGACCGGAGGGGGTCCTGACATCCCAAATGTCGAAGACGGTGGAGGGTGGCTGAAGGCCGAGCAGGAGCCAAACTTGGGCAGCGGCAGGCCTTGGAGTTCAACCGGTCCTGGCATCGGGGGCAGACGGTCGAGTCGGGGGTGTTTTTATTGTAGAGGTTGGCCTTGGAGTTCAACCTGTCCTTGAGAAATAGCCATCCCAAGATCCTGAGCTTGATCGGGGACGTTGGTGTTCCAGATGGTGATGGAGTGATGATGAAGGTCCTCATCATGGTCATGGGTGAGGAGGTCAAACGCATGTTTGGTGGAGAAGCCAACGCCCCTAGATTTGATAGATGACCCAGGCCAAATCCATATATTTCAATGACAAACATAAGAATCTAGATCTGTCCTAAAACTTCATTCACCTATCATCAAATGCATGTTTCTTCCGAAAAAAATAAACCATCAAATGCATGTTCCAGTTTAGTGACCAAGCAAAAGAGAGAGAAAAAGCGACATGTTTAACAGGTATACAGGTCATGCACTCAAGTGGAACGCTGACAATATCAGGATAAGGATAAAAAGGAGTAATTCACAGCAAGCCAGCAAGTACGTGGTATAAGCATCTTTTTGACCCATAAGACCTAGTAGCAAGTTTGGGAGGAAATCTGTAGTATTTGACCCCTTTGTACAGAGCTGCAAGTTTACAACGTTGTCAAGAGATGAGGGAGAAACACATGTTCGACGGCCTGTCTTACAAACATGTAGAGGGAAAATTCCTGGATGGTGCTACAAACATGCCAAGTAATCAGTGTATTTTCCATACGAGTTCAGCACGACCTCTGAAATTCATGAGTTCTCCCTGAAAGAACTCGACACGAACTCACCGAGCCGTAACCATATTTCCTTCTGCAGTGGGATAGTGTCAACATCTACAAACTTCACAAACTATCACCAAAACTTCAGAGTTCGCCAACATGATTAGTCTTCGCGGCAGCTTTACCTGCACATCAGAAGTTCACGAATCAAGAATGGATAATCTGATAATACAAGCATGGAAAATCACAGTATAGAGCAGTTTGTTTATCTTGTACAATCTTGGGCTCCTGCATGTTATAATATCAAAAGCAGTAGCTCAATTTGGCACACTCTTTTCATGAGATAATGCTGCAAGCAAGGCAAAGATCAAAGCACTAGCGTGTGATTCAGCTACCGCTCTGCTGTAGTGAGGTGGTGTTGGTGCAAGTTACAATTGATTTCTATCAGCAGGTAGCAGTTCTGGTGCCAACACCTGAAGTGCTGAGCTAATGCTAGCATCATTCAAATTCAATAGACTATATGGACTAGTTGTTCACATATTTGGACTAGAATATAATTATGCAGCAATTTCATAGATTAAACAGAATGCACAAAGTAAAAGTATATGGATCACATATGAAAGCCAGTATATACCTGCAAAAAACTTCTTACCTAGTTTATATCGATTTTCAGCTCAAAGAGATCACTTGAAACTGTACTCTGATTGCACTCAGAAACTATCCCCTCAAGATCCATAGGTGCATTTGAAACGAAAACAAGCAGCGGCTTCTTTTTCGGAACAGGCAATGGCTCACTCTTGCCCTCCAGTATGCCTAGAACATTCCTCATGACAGGTCTCTCTTCTGAAAAGGGATTCACACAGCTCAAACCTAGAAGAAGCAGCCTCGTCATTTGCTCTGTGTCATACTCCCCATTCAGGCTCATATCAACAGCATCTAAAAGTCTGCCCTTAGAGTGCAAATTCCAAACCCAATCAACAACATTCAGCATGTTCATGCTGCCAGGAGCTTCTCGGTCTATTGGCCGCCTTCGTGTGCAGATCTCCAGCAGTACAACCCCATAGCTGTAGACATCGCTCTTTTCTGTGGCTCTTCCCATCTGGAGGTACTCAGGGGCAAGGTAACCAACAGTCCCTGCTGCTAAGGTTGACCGAGGGCTAGTACTAGGATCCTTCAACCTTGCAAGCCCAAAATCCCCCAGCTTCGGATTGAAATGCGAATCCAGAAGTATGTTACTGCACTTGATATCCCTGTGGATCACCTGCTTGTCATGTTCTTCATGTAGGTATGCAACCGCAGAGGCAATGCCGACTGCCACATTGTACCGCCGAGCCCAGTTGAGAGTGGGATAACGGTGGACACCTGAGCAAGAGTGGAGAGCCATGTCCAGGCTGCCATTTGACATGAACTCGTACACAAGCAGCAGCTCGTCCTTCTCCGCGCACCACCCTCGCAGCTGAACCAGATTAGGGTGCTTCAGGTCAGCGATTATGGTAAGCTCGGCGGTGAACTCGTTGTGGCTCTCCGTGGATTGCTTGGAGCGCTTGACCGCATATGTGACCCCAGAGCGCGGGCACACCGCCTTGTATACAGTACCGAAACCACCACTGCCAACCACTAGAGAAGGATCAAATCCCTTGGTCGCCGAGAAGAGATCTTGGTACATGAACCGCCTTGGATGGCCCGCTGTTTTTGCTCTGACGCCGCCGTTAAACCCTGCAGGACGAGACCTCCACTTCTTCATAGACAATATCACAAACAGCATGACTGCACCGAGAAACACGATGGACAAAGGAATGCCGAGCCCCATCGCAAGCCTTTTGCGGTGCCCATCCTTACGGCTGGCGACACCCCCCGACGCGGGGGCGCTGCGGACGCTGTCGGACACGCTGTGCGAGGGCCTGGACGCGAGGCCGACGGCGCGCAGCCCGTTCGTCTGGAAGCTCCAGCTGTGGATGACGAAGCCGCCATCGGTGCTCCTGTTGTCGGACGAGTACGAGACCTGGAAGCCGACGAACATGAACTCCGCGAAGCGGGCCGCAAGGGCCGTGGCGTTGGCTACCACCAGCGCGGGCGTCGGCGGCCGCAGACTCGCGTGGCTAAGGAACACCTCCAGGCGAGCCCGGAGCGCGTCGTAGATGACCCACGAACCGACCTCGTTGCCATTCCGCAGGTCCACCGCCCCGGTGGAGTTCCCGCCGATGTGCTCGCCAGCGGAGGACGTGCGCACGCGATTCTTCGACGCGTCGAACACCACCTCGAGCGGGAGAGACCTGTTCCCGCCCGTGCCCTCGACGGCGGCGACCGGGTCGGGGAGGAGCAGGAAGGAGAGGCGGGAGGCGGGGCGCGCGGAGGCCGGGGAGGCGAAGAGGAAGGAGGTGGAGAAGGAGGCGTTGGGAGGAAACGGTAGAGGGAGCGGGAAAAGGGCGTGGGAGGAGGGCGGCGGGAGGGACACGGAGGCGGAGCGGAGCGAGGCCCCGCCGAGGAGGGTGAGGTTTCGGAGGGAGAAGGACGGGAAGGAGAAGGCGACGGTGGTCGCCGCTTCGGCGGTGGGCGGTGTCTGGAGGGGGAGGAGGAAGAAGACGACGACGAGGAGATAGCAGGGTGGAGGCCTTGGAGCCATGGCGTGGCGGTGGCCGGTGGCCGGTGATCAGAGGGGAATGAGTTGACGAGGTCAATGCGGGGTGGAAAAAGGAAAGCGGGGCCTTATATAGGGGAGAGTGTGGGGTCAATTTGTCAGTGACAGTGAGAGCGCGCAACGCGAAAGATGACGGAGAGAGGGGGTTGTCGATAGGTTTGCTTGCTTTTCCTTAATTAAATTTTATTATCTGTTTTTCCATGATGAATCAACAAGCCACAATGGGTAGTAACATAGCGTAGTAACAATGATCATGTTACTATCTCTACAGTTGGGAGTAACATATGTGTGGTAACATGCAACACTTCATTTATTAGGTCATAGACTCATCTTACCTTGATATGTGTGATGTTACTCATACTACTACCTCCGTCTCGGTGAATAAGTCATTCGCGTAGTTCTATGTTGACGATTTAACTATCTAAATATGTATTATATGTGACAAAAATATATATTTAGAAACTACATCCTTGTAAAAATCTAGTGATATACTTTTCATGACATATAACACATATTTAATTCCTCAAATCGGTGACCTAGAACTACGCGAATGACTTATTCACCTAGACGGAGGTAGTAGTAGTAACTAGCTATATTACCACATGCCTCTCTTTCTTCATTTATTGTTTGTCACATCATCTATTTTATGTAGATACGTGTGATGTTACTATTTATATTACTCCCACTGTGGGTAGTCTTACCATCACTTACGAAGCCTTTTATCGCGAACAAGTTGGGTAGGCTAGATATGAAACCCTTTCACGAAGACTTCCCAGAAAGTCACCCATCCTAATAGTACTCTCATCCAAATGGGTTTCATACCCAAAAGACTGACTAGTTTTTACGTTGGCCCGCCAAACCTATCACAACCCTTAGATATGAAACTCTTTCACGAGGACTTCCCAGGAGGTCACCCATCCTAGTACTATTCTCGCTCAAATGAGTTTCATACCTGAGACTGGCCTATCACAACTCTCCTCCTTTACCGGGGCTTGGGACCGGCTATGCCTAGAAGCCATAGGTTTATTTTCTGTTTTTCCATGATAAATGTCGTTCCTAATATTTTTTTACAAAAGATCAGATCTATTATAAAGATTCACGAAAACTACAAACACCCCAAACATAATAAAAATTACATCAAGGTCCATGAACAATCGAGCGACCATTGCAGCCGCCAGAAAGAGCCGCCGACACGCCGCTGTCGTTGCTCCCATACCGAAGCCGGCCTGACCTTGTCGATGAAACCCCCTCGTAATTAGTAGTGTTGGCTCACGTTTGTCTTCATGCCCACATGCAACATGCTGATTATGTATGAGAGGTGCTTTGAAATAACTTGTAGACGTAAAACCATAAGCACACTAGATGGACATTTGTGTCACTTTTAGACGACACGGGACGTTTTGACGATCGTGTTGGAACTGTAATAATAAAAGGTGGCACAATTCATTTTTTTCATTTAAGATGCTTGTTCGAATGCAAAGGCCGGAGGTGAATTCTTGAAGTTGTATCACTTGATGCAACGGGGTTCGGTAACGCTATAATTTTAGGGGGGAAATCTAGGACTTTATGCCCAAATAACTCACCTGTTGGTTATGCTTGACATCTCTAATTTCATATCATATCTAATGCCTAACTAAATTGGGGCTTAATATGTGTGCATCTTTGTTCGTGAGGAACATAGGTGATTGTTTGGTTACATGCAACTAGTGCAACACTTTTCTACACGCACATTAACATCATCACATGTGTGCACTCACACAATGCCTACTAAAACCTAAAGTCGCAGAAGATGGAAGATTGACGAAATCGAACATAGTATCATGTTGGTCTAGGATACGACCACCTCTACTATCGCCTAGAGTTGCTTTATTCTCAAGGAATATGTGGTGTCGATAAACTTTTTTTGTAGCAAAATCTTGGACTATGATGTGATATATTGAGAATTAATTAAGAAAAAAAGTCAAGTTAAAATGCAAATTGGAAACGTGGTTTCCCTAGTGTGGTGTTTATTTACCGTGGTTTTGGCACATTGTGTGAACTAGTGCGAAGTCTATAAGGCCCATAGACCATAACAGTGTCTTTTGTAAGTGCTTGTCGTTTTTTTTACTTGTCTTCGCCCATAAGGGAGCAAGTAAATAGATTTCAAACAAAATAGTGCTAAAGTACAAAAAAATGTATGGTGCTTGAAAGAACATGTGGTGCCCCCATGTTTGGTTTTGGTAATTAATGACAATCTCTATGGACTAATGGTTGCCTTGAGTTATATTTAAAGGATTTGTCCATAGGCATTTCTTGAAGTCCATGTGTTGGTTTCAAGGAGTTTATGAGTTGACCAAGGTGCTATTAAGGAATTATTCTAAGATTGGTAATGTGAGTGTTGAGCATATTGCAAGCATGCCTTGAAGAAGAAGATTGTGTGATCATTCATGTTTACCTTCAAGACATCATCCAAATGAAGAGAGTTGGAAAGATTCAAGGTTGATCAAGACTAAGTCAAGAGTGAATCAAGTTGATCGACTCACAAAGCGTAGAAGATGTATCGAGAAGGATCAAGTGATCCCATGGTATGGTAAGCATTGTCCATTGCGCTTTGTGTACTAACCCATGGTCTATGTGAGAGTTCTATGTGGGGTTAGGTACGTGTTCATGGGCTTGCGTCAAGAGGAAGATATCACTCAACCCATGGAGAGGATGACTTCAAGTGGTGATCGTCATCAAGATTGTCGTGTGCAAGTTAAAGTGAAGCATCACGGAGAGATCAAGTGCTTGAAGCTTGCCATCCATTATGGTGTCAATGGACTTGTGAAGATGTGCTGAAGAGTGGCTCACCCATAGTGGAGTATGGGGGAGCAATCATCTAGTCTTCATCGAGCCAATGCAATCAAGAAAGGTGGTCCAACAGGGAGTCAAGATTGTCATCATCTAGCTCAAGTAGACCATGTGCAAGGCAAAGGTTTGCCCTTGATAGGTTTTCTATTTTACCGGTCTCATTGTGTTAGTTGGGAGACCGGGTTATAGGATCGATTGCCGTACTATCAAGGGGGCTCTCGATGAGTAGCTTGATCGTATCATTCGTAGAGAGCTCAAACCATTGCATCCTTGCATGATCTTTCTTGGTTCTTTGTTGGTTATCTTTGTGAGTCTTAGAGCTTATGGTCGTTTTGATGACAAGCTCGAGTTCTTCGAAAACCGATTTCTTATGCATCTTCTTTTGTGTTTTCGATGTTGGAGTTTTTACCGTTCTTAATTGAGAAAGGGTTCTCACCATTTTTATTATGTGTATTTTCTCAATTTCTATTTCTTGATATTTATATCAAGATTGTGTTTTCTCTTGTCTTTATCTTTCTAACAAACTTGATTTCGTTGAATTCGGAGCTCGTATGCGAAAGTTGTGGCTGTTTTGATCTTACCTGTTTTACATAGAGAGGTTGTACCGCCCCATGGAGAGGTTGTACCGGTTGACCGGCACAACCGGTGTTTGGAGCGGTTGTACCGCTCCAGAATTGGTCCGGAGGTTGTACCGGCCATGTATCGCTCTACCACTGGACTAGTTTCTGTTGTGGTGCGGTTGTTGGGCGGTTGTGGGCCGGTTGTACCGCTTATTGCCTGTTACCGGTTGTACCGGTGCTCTTAGCAGTTGTACCACTCCTATGTTATTCTGCACATAACGGGCAGATTCGTGGGGACCTATTTAAGGGCGGGGGTCTTCTTCCCCAATGGTTCCCCATCTCTTGAGCTTGTTTTTGCCCCCATTGTTGATCTTCTTTGAGCTTGCTAACTCTCAATCCCTCCATGGATTCTTGCTATTTTTGAGGGAAAAGAGAGAGGAGATCTAGATCCACACTTCCACCAATCACTTTCTCCTCTATGTGAGGGGAACCCCTTGGATCTAGATCTTGGAGTTCTTGGTGTTCTCCTTCTTGTTCTTCCTCTCATTTTCCTCCCTAGTATTAGTTGCTTTGGTGGGATTTGGGAGAGAAGGACTTGGGCACTCCGTGTGCCCTTGCCATTGCATTTTGTGCATAGGTTTGAGTTCTCCATGGTGATACGTGGAAGTTACAAGTTGAGAAGCTTATTACTCTTGGGTGCTTGGTACCCTTGAGCTTTTCCCTCTTGGGTGCTTGGGCGCCCGAGACGGTTGGTGGTGTTCGGAGCTCAATCATTGTGGTGTAAAGCTCTGGGCAAGCGTTGGGGGTCTCCAATTAGGTTGTGGAGATCGCCTCGAGCAATTTGACGGGTTTCGGTGACCGCCCTCAAGGGTTGTCAAAGTGTATGGGTTCGGTGACGACCCCTAAGGGTTGCCATTTGTACGGGTTCGGTGACTGCCCTCAAGGGTCCCTTAGTGGAATCACGACATCTTACATTGTGCGAGGGCGTGAGGAGATTAGGGTGGCCCTAGTGGCTTCTTGGGGAGCATTGCGCCTCCACACCGCTCCAAATGGAGATTAGCATCCGCAAGGGTGTGAACTTCGGGATACATCGTCGTCTCCACGTGCCTCGGTTATCTCTTACCCGAGCCCTTTACTTACGCACTTTACTTTGCGATAGCCATATTGTTTCTTGTCATATATCTTGCTATCACTTAGTTGTTTATCTTTCTTAGCATAAGTTGTTGGTGCACATAGGTGAGCTTAGTTGTTGTACGTTTTGTGCTTGACAAATTAACTGCTAGGTTTATTCCGCATTTGTTCTAGCCTAAACCGTAATTATTTTAAAGCGCCTATTCACCCCCCCTCTAGGCGACATCCATGATCTTTCAATTGGTATCAGAGCATCGTCTCTCTTTGTTAGGCTTAACCGCCTAGAGAGTTAAGATGTCGACTAGGGGATTAGGATTCTCTGACACCCTTAGTTTCGATGGCACAAATTTTGATGTTTGGGTAATTCGCATGCTTAATCTCTTTAGGGCCATGGACCCAAATTTAGAGCGAATTGTAGATATGGGTTTTTCTCCTCCAAAGGATTCCCAAAGATTATCTTTAGAGGATGAGAAAAACTCTTATCTCAATGCTCAAGCTTCTAATGTACTTTTCGATGCTTTGAGCAATGTAGTCATTTTTCAACTCATGCTGTTCCGGGATGCTCATGAGTTGTGGATAAAGCTTCAAGATAAAGATGGTGTGTCCAAGATTTGTGGGGATGATTGTTATCCCTCCACCTCCAGCCGTGTTGCCTTCTCAACTTCTTCTACTTCACCTACATGTGGATTGCCACAAGGTAATGTTATGATGATTAGTGTTGGTCATTGCAATGATGATAGTGTGCTTATTGTTGATGACTCTTCATCACTATCTTGTCGCAATGATCCATCTTTGGACTTTAACACTTCATGCACCTTACATGTTTCACATGCTTGTGTTGATAGTCCGTGCATATCATGTAGAAATTGCTTGACTAAACCTCATGATGATATGCTTGCTATATCTTGTTGCCATGATAAAAATGCATGTATTTCCTTGAGTTGTTGTGCTAACAATGTAGAGGAAACCCAACACTCCATGGAACAAGATGTGGTCTTAAATGGTGCTTCAAGGGATCCTACATCATCATCTATTGTGGTTTGCCTTATGGACAAGGCTTAAAAGGTATCTCCTACCTTGAACCCCAATATGTCTCTTGTTGATGATGTTGATGCTAATAATGATGACGATAATGATGAAGAGAATGATAATGTTACCTCCTTAAAAATTAAGGGGGAAATTATTTTTAAAGCTCTTCATAAGAATAAAATTGCTCGTTCCAACTTCATGGAAATCATGTCTATTGCTATTGAGGGCAAGAAATATATAGAGGAGTTGGAATCTCATCTAGAGGAGCTTGAGGTCACCATTGAAAAAATGGAAGGTCATGAGCGCGATTACGCTAATGAGATTGCGAACCTCTCTCAAGCTCTTGAACTTTAACAAACCACCAAGGAATCTCTTGAAGATACTTTTGCTCTAGAATTATTTAGAGCGAAGGAATCTCATGATAAATCTCTTGAGGTGGCAATGATTTTGAAACTAAAAATGAGAAGCTTGAAGTTGCGCATGCTAAACTTCTTGAGGACTTTGGGGACCTCAAAAATGGCTCAAGGGTCATTAAGAGAGAGCTCATCAAACTCACCAAGTCTCATGCACAACTTAAAGCTTCATATTCAAAAGAGCTTGCCAAGTTGCCTTCTCCTCTTGCTATTATTGATGATGCTTGTCTTACTAACTCTATTACTTGTGAAGCATCCATTTCGAAGGAGAATGTTCAGCTTTTGGCTCAACTTGAGTTGCTATCTAGCAATTATGGGAAATTGGAAGAAAGCCATGAAAAGCTCTCAAGCTCTCATGATGATCTTCTAGTATCCCATAATGTGTTAAAGATAGATCATGAGGCCATGATTGCTAAGGGCCAAGAACAAGTCAAGAGTTCGGCCAAGATTGTTTGCTTCAAGTGCAAAATTGAAGGGCATCATGTTAGATCTTGCCCATTTAAGAACAAGTCCATTAGTGACAAGCAATAAGGGAAGCGGCCACAAGTTCAATATCATGCTCAACCACAAGTTTAAGAAAGGCCTCTTCCCAAGAATACTCAAGCTAATGCTTCTCAAGTTGAGAACTCAAGTGAGAAGAAAGTGAAGAGTAGACGTTGCTACTTATGTCGTGAGAAAGGTCACCTCGCTTCTTCATGCACTAGTGGTAACTCATCCAACCCAATTATTATTGATGATATCTATTCTCTTGGGAAGGATAAGGTTAGAAATGTGTTTGCCAAGTTAGTTGGTACTCAAAGTGGTGTCAAGCAAAGAACTATTTGGGTAGCCAAGTCTATTGTGACTAACCTCTTAGGAGCCAACTTGGTTGGGGACCAACTAGCTCAAACTTGATCAATAGGTGTCTGCGGAGGGCATTGGAGACTTGGCTACATTATGAAGAATTAAGGGGATTTTCATCATTCATATTGTCTCAAGCCAAGTCATTCGAATTATCAAGTTTCTATCTTATATCCAATGTTCCTCCTTGCGGTAACTCGTGCTTAAAGTGTTTACATTGATAGTTACTTGCCCCTTTGCATGTTTGGTTTCGTTCCTTGCATGTGTTTGTATATGTTGTGCTTCCAATTTGATTATCTTGAGCAACCAAGTATGTGTGTGTTGGTTTGCACATGATGTACGTGTGTGTCATGCGTTGAGCCTTTTGCATCTTGTTTATATCTTAATTGGCCCATGTGGGAGATTAATGGAACATACCATTTTGGGGGAGTGATGTGCTTGCACCTCACGGTCCCACAAATGTGTGTACATGAGGAATACCACCTAGTATTGATATTGCAAGCTTATCTAGTCACTATGTGGTATGTCTTCTCATGAGAAATTCAAATTCTGAATAGTCCATTAATTAATTCTTGTTGGATCCTCTTATTGCCTCTTGTTAAGTTTTTATTGGTATCACATTATGGGGGAGTAACATGCTATGTGCATATTACAAGCCTAGAAAATGTGTACATTTGAGATATTGTCACCTAGAATTGATATTGTAAATTATCTTGTTCCTAGGTGGCATGTTAGCTCTACAAGTTGCAATTTGCTTATGTTTGGTGTGAAGATGATGTTGGATATCCTTGCTATCTACCAACGGAATTATTTCCAAATACTTCTTGTCTTTTGAAAATTTGTACTCACTTATGTGTGGTAGAAATTATTGATCATCTTTACATTGGCCTTTGCTTTTATTTGCCTTATCCCTTGCCTAGGATTGTGTCAACTCCCATTGTATTCCATACCACTTGTGGATCTTGTTATTTCCTTAAGATTGTCTAGAGTTTGTATATATATAGTGAAAGTGGTGATACCATCTTGTGCTTTTTGTATTCAAATGTAAATTATCTATAATTGCACAATGCTTGGGGGAGCTATCCTATTTTTCTTAGAACGCTCACCTTGTGATCCTTATCAAGTGCGTGTTGGTGGAATGCAAACCGTTTCTTTTTGGTACTTTATGCCATCACGAAACTTTGTAGAGCACTTGGTTTTTTTGGAACCATTCTCTCTTTTGGGAGTTTGACATCATTCTTTTTGAGTGTGCCAATGGATATCTCATTCCTTGATGTATCGGTTAATGATATCTTCCAAGTGACGGTTTCTCCTTTTGGTATCCTTTTCACTTGGTATTCCTTTTTCATTTGGTGTTGGTTCTTGAAAGTCTTTAGCATGCATATTTACTTCATGTATTTTATTTGTCATGCTTTCTTTCTCTGACCCAAAATATAGGGGAAACTCCACCAAGTCTCAAATTGGATGAGATGTGCATGAAATTCATTCCATCTTGTGATACTCGTTTCCTTTCTCAAAGCATCTCAATGATGATCTCATGTTGCTAGTTGTGATGTCTTTAATGGTTGTGCGTTAGGAATCCATTTATATACAATTAGACCGTATCTAGCCATGTGCTATGCTTCCAAGCAAATATATTATTGGTATATTTATGAATTCCTTTTGGATATCTTATTCCTTCGTGTTGTAACTATTTCGGGTGTACATCCTTCTTTGCAGATATATATCATCATGATTTCATCTACCTAGAACCTTATACAATTGAGAGAAATTACATCTCTAGATGATATCCTTTCTTTCACGTCCACCTTGTCTTTCTTATGTTATTTCTTTGGTGGCTCGGTGAAAGCTTTTGCCTTGAGTGCGTGTCTTATCTCGTTGCATCTTGATGCACTCTTGTGTGGTGAAGATTTTTTCTTCATGCTTGTCCTTATGAGGCTTTTGCCATCTTAATTGGTATCCCTCGTCTTGATGAGGCTTTCTTCTTCTATCTTCACCATGGGTTGTCACAAGCTTTGTTGTTTTCTTTTTAGTGAGCTTGCGAACCCATTTGCTAGTTGGGTGTGTGTGGGGAGGAATGTCATGCACCGTGTATCTCACTTATCCAAGACTATGTTGATGCTTATGTTGGGGAACGTAGTAATTTCAAAAAATTCCTACGGTCACGCAAGATCATGGTGATGCATAGCAACGAGAGGGGGAGTGTATCTTCATACCCTTGAAGATCGCTAAGCGGAAGCGTTTGTCAACGCGGTTGATGTAGTCGTACGTCTTTACGATCCGACCGATCCAAGTACCGAACGCACGGCACCTCCGAGTTCTGCACACGTTCAGCTCGATGATGTCCTCGCCTTCTCGATCCAGCAAGACGGGCGAAGTAGTAGATGAGTTCCAGCAGCACGACGGCGTGGTGACGGTGTTGGTGAAGAACAATCTCCGCAGGGCTTCGCCTAAGCACTACGGAAACTATGACGGAGGATAAACTAGAGGGGACGGGGTTGCCGGCACACGGCTTGGTGTTTCTTGATCTGTCTTTGGTGCTAGCCCTGCCCTTCTATTTATATGTTGAACCTTGGGGTCGAAACTTGGAGTAAAAGCCTCCACAAAGTCGGTTTCACCCGAAAGGCAAGAGTCCTTCTCGGACTCGGGGCGACGCCGGGGTTCCCTGCCCCGACTGGACTCCTAAAACTTTATTTTGCACTTTCCAAAACCTTGTGGGCTTTCCCTTTGGCCCAAATAACGTGTTCTCGCACTCCAAACATTTCGAAACATCCGAACCCCTTCCGTGAATTCGAACCCTTCCAAGATCAAACACTATTATCCCATATATCAAACTTTATCTCCGGACCATTTCGGAGTTCCTCGTCATGTCCATGATCTCATCCGGGACTCCGAACAACATTCGGTCACCAACATACATAACTCATATAATACTATGTCATCAACGAAACGTTAAGCGTGCGGACCCTACGGGTTCGAGAACTATGTAGACATGACCGAGACACCTCTCTTGTCAATAACCAATAGCGGGACCTGGATGCCCATATTAGCTCCTACATATTCTACGAAGATCTTTATCGGTCAAACCGCATAACAACATACATTGTTCCCTTTGTCATCGGTATGTTACTTGCCTGAGATTCGATCGTCGGTATCTCAATACCTAGTTCAATCTCGTTACCGGCAAGTCTCTTTACTCGTTTCATAATGCATCATTCCGTAACCAACTCATTGGCCACATTGCTTGCAAGGCTTATAGTGATGTGCGTTACCGAGATGGCCCAGAGATACCTCTCCGACAATCGGAGTGACAAAACCTAATCTCAAAATACGCCAACTCAACATGTACCATTGGAGACTGATGAGGACATAAGTACCTTGTATATGACCAAAAATATTGCATACATGCATATTTGTCAGGTGATTTCTAGTGCAAACTATTCAATAATATATTTATGTTATCCAGAACAAAAATACTTCACACAGTTTTGTGTTTTGTCTAATTGCAGGTGTATGGGACATTTGTACAATCCACATATGAAGATAAGGAAGAAAGAGATGTTTATTTGCTGTTCAAAAAGTCCTCTCACGTCACTTTTGGCCCAAGAGAAGATAGAGTCCAAGTCTCTCACGTTCGGATTCAGATTCGGACTGCATGTACATACCGACTCAAAACGCCAACAACTTTTTCATACGGACTCCGAATTGGGTGATTCTTTTTTTGTTGGAAAGTAGATTTCATGCTCTTTCCAGCACAATTGGAAACACCTTAAAAATCTGTCCGGAGCGTTCAGTTATGGATGAAACAATCTGACGCTGCAGCAGAATCTGAGTCAAACTACAAGTCCAAAGGTGTTACGTCACCTCCACTTGGGCCCATGAGCCTTGTACGACCTAGGGTTGGTTTTAGGCTGCCTTGGGACGTCCTCCCACCTCCTTGGCCGCCACCCCTTGCTCCTATATAAGTAGATCCATCTAGTAGCTTTTTCCTTGGGATTTGTTTAGTTAAAAGTTAGCCATTGCAACTTCGTGTACTTCGTTTGTGTCCAACGACCAAACCAAGACCGCTTACGGATCCCCACCATTATCAACACTTCATATATATTCGCAATATTCAGATTGCTTTATCATATTCTTGCTTGTTCTTCGATTGCTTGCAGGAATAGACCTTCGTGGTCGTTGATCGTGCTCCAAATAAGTGATCAATAACCTCTCGGAGTTGGTTTAGCGATTGCTAAGGCGCAACGTCGTGCACGTTTGTAGTCGGATCGTCAAAGTCGTCTCCACCAAATCGATAGTTATCATCTCATCGAAAGATCGGGACACCCTCGCCTCTATCAGAGACACTTATAGAGCTCCTTTATAATCACCCATTTACGTTGTGACGTTTGGTAGCACACAAAGTGTTCCTCTGGTAAACGGGAGTTGCATAATCTCATAGTTGTAGGAACTTTGTATAAGTCATGAAGAAAGCAATAGCAACATACTAAACGATCAAATTTTAAGCTAACGGAATGGGTCAAGTCAATCACATCATTCTCCTAATGATGTGATCCTGTTAATCAAATGACAACACATGTATATGGTTAGGAAACATAACCATCTTTGATTAATGAGCTACTCAAGTAGAGGCATACTAGTGACATTAAGTTTGTCTATGTATTCACACATGTATCATGTTTCCGGTTAATACAATTCTAGCATGAATAATAAACATTTATCATGATATGAGGAAATAAATAATAGCTTTATTATTGCCTCTAGGGAATATTTGCTTCAGTCTCCCACTAGCACTAGAGTCAATAATCTAGATTACACAGTAATGATCCTAACACCCATGGAGTCTTGGTGTTGATCATGTTTTGCTCGTGGAAGAGGCTTAGTCAACGGGTCTGCAACATTCAGATCCGTATGTATCTTGCAAATCTCTATGTCTCCCACCTGGACTTGGTCCCGGATGGAATTGAAGCGTATCTTGATGTGCTCGGTCCTCTTGTGAAATCTGGATTCTTTTGCCAAGGCAATTGCACCAGTATTGTCACTATGACACCTAGATCGGAAATGAACTCCTTCATCCAGACTCCTTCATTTGCTGCTTCCGAAGCAGCTATGTACTCCACTTCGCATGTAGATCCCGCCACGACGCTTTGTTTAGAACTGCACCAACTTATAGCTCCACCGTTTAATAAAAACACATATCCGGTTTGCGATTTAGAATCGTCCGGATTAGTGTCAAAGCTTGCATCGACGTAACCATTTACGACTAGCTCTTTGTCACCTCCATAAACGAGAAACATATCCTTAGTCCTTTTCAGGTATTTCAGGATGTTCTTGACCGCTGTCCATGATCCACTCTGGATTACTTTGGTACCTACCGCCAAGCTTATTGCTACATACGTCAGTCTGTACACAAGATTGCATACATGATAGAGCCTATGGTGAAGCATAGGAACATCTTTCATTTTCTCTATCTTCTGCTGTGGTGGTCGCATTGAGTCTAGCTCAACTTCACACCTTGTAATACTGTGCAAGAACCCTTTCTTTGCCTGATCCAATTTGAACTTTTTCAAAACTTTATCAAGGTATGTGCTTTGTGAAAGTCCAATTAAGCGTCTTGATCTATCTCTATAGATCTTGATGCACAATATGTAAGCAGCTTCACCGAGGTCTTCCATTGAAAAACTTTTATTCAAGTATCCCTTTATGCTATCCAGAAATTCTATATCATTTCCAATTAACAATATGGCATCTACATATAATATCAGAAATGCTACAGAGCTCCCACTCACTTTCTTGTAAATACAGGCTTCTCCAAAAGTTTGTATAAAACCATATGCTTTGATCACACTATCAAAGCATTTATTCCAACTCTGAGATGCTTGCACCAGTCCATAAATGGATCGCTGGAGCTTGCACACTTTGTTATCACCTTTTGGATCGACAAAACCTTCCGGTTGCATCATATACAACTCTTCTTCCAGAAATCCATTCAGGAATGCATTTTTGACATTCATTTGCCAAATTTCATAATCATAAAATGCGTCAATTGCTAACATGATTCGGACAGACTTAAGCATCGCTACGGGTGAGAAAGTCTCATCGTAGTCAACCCCTTGAACTTGTCGAAAACCTTTCGCAACAAGTCGAGCTTTGTAGATGCTTATATTACCACCAAGGTCACTCTTATTCTTGAAGATCCATTTTTCTCAATGGCTTGCGATCATCGGGCAAGTCAACCGAGTCCATACTTTGTTCTCATACATGGATCCCATCTCGATTTCATGGCTTCAAGCCATTTTATGGAATCTGGGCTCATCATCGCTTCCTCATAGTTCGTAGGTTCGCCATGGTCAAGTAACATGACTTCCGAATAGGATTACCGCACCACTCTGGTGTGGATCGTACTCTGGTAGACCTACGAGGTTCAGTAGAAACTTGATCTGAAGTTTCATGATCAATATCATTAGCTTCCTCACTAATTGGTGTAGTTGTCACAGGAACCGGTTCTTGTGATGAACTACTTTCCAATAAGGGAGCAGGTATAGTTACCTCATCAAGTTCTACTTTCCTCCCACTCACTTCTTTCGAGAGAAACTCCTTCTCTAGAAAGGATCCAAATTTAGCAACAAAAATCTTGCCTTCAGATCTGTGATAGAAGGTGTACCCAATAGTCTCTTTTGGGTATCCTATGAAGACACATTTCTCCGATTTGGGTTCGAGCTTATCTGGTTGAAGTTTCTTCACATAAGCATCGCATCCCCAAACTTTAAGAAACGACAACTTTGGTTTCTTGCCAAACCACAGTTCATAAGGCGTTGTCTCAACGGATTTTGATGGTGCCCTATTTAACGTAAATGCGGCCGTCTCTAAAGCATAAGCCCAAAACGATAGCGGTAAATCAGTAAGAGACATCATAGATTGCACCATATCTAGTAAAGTACGATTACGACCTTTGGACACACCATTTCGTTGTGGTGTTCCTGGTGGCGTGAGTTGCGAAACTATTCCGCATTGTTTCAAATGTAGACCAAACTCGTAACTCAAATATTCTCCTCCACGATCAGATCATAGAAATTTTATTTTCTTGTTACGATGATTTTCCACTTCACTCTGAAATTCTTTGAACTTTTCAAATGTTTCAGACTTGTGTTTCATCAAGTAGATATACCCATATCTGCTCAAATCATCTGTGAAGGTGAGAAAATAACGATACCCGCCGCGAGTTTCAATATTCATTGGACCACATACAACGGTATGTATGATTTCTAATAAATCAGTTGCTCGCTCCATAGTTCCGGAGAATGGCGTTTTAGTCATCTTGCCCATGAGGCACGGTTCACAAGTACCAAGTGATTCATAATCAAGTGATTCCAAAAGTCCATCAGTATGGAGTTTCTTCATGCGCTTTACATCGATATGACCTAAACGGCAGTGCCACAAATAAGTTGCACTATCATTATCAACTCTGCATCTTTTGGTTTCAACATTATGAATATGTGTATCACTACTATCGAGATTCAATAAAAATAGACCACTCTTCAAGGGTGCATGACCATAAAAGATATTACTCATATAAATAGAACAACCATTATTCTCTGATTTAAATGAATAACCGTCTCGCATCAAACAAGATCCAGATATAATGTTCATGTTGAATGCTGGCAGCAAATAACAATTATTTAGGTCTAAAACTAATCCCGATGGTAGATGTAGAGGTAGCGTGCCGACCGCGATCATATCGACTTTGGAACCATTTCCCACGCGCATCGTCACCTCGTCCTTAGCTAATCTTCACTTAATCAGTAGTCCCTGCTTGAGTTGCAAATATTAGCAATGTAACCAAGATCAAATACCAGTGTGCTCGCAAGCATTAGTAAGGTACACATCAATAACATGTATATCACATATACCTTTGTTCATTTTGCCATCCTTCTTATCCGCCAAATACTTGGGGTAGTTCCGCTTCAAAGGTCCATCGCTTGCGGTAGAAGCACTCGATCTCGTGCTTAGGTCCGACTTGGGTTTCTTCTCTTGAGCAGCAACTTGTTTGCTGTTCTTCTTGAAGTTCCCTTCTTCTTCCCTTTGCCCTTTTCTTGAAACTGGTGGTTTTATTGACCATCAACACTTGATGCTCCTTCTTTATTTCTACCTCCGCAGCCTTTAGCATTGCGAAGAGCTCGAATAGTCTTGTCCATCCCTTGCATATTATAGTTCATCACGAAGCTCTTGTAGCTTGGTGGCGTGATTGAAGAATTTCATCAATGACACTATCATCGTGAAGATTAACTCCCAGCTTGAATCAAGTGATTATTATACCCAGCACATTTTGAGTATGTGTTCACTAATGTAACTATTCTCCTCCATCTTACAGCTATAGAACTTATTGGAGACTTCATATCTCTCAATCCGGGCATTTGCTTTAAATATTAACTTCAACTCTGGAACATCTCATATGCTCCATGACGCTCAAAACATCGTTGAAGACCCGGTTCCAAGCCGTAAAGCATGGCACATCGAACTATAAAGTAGTCATCGACTTTGCTCTCGCCAGACGTTCTTACGTCGCCGGTTGCATCCAAGAAGAGGCACGGCACCTAGCGGTGCTTCCAGACATAATTCTTCTATGCAACAATGAGGATAATCCTCGGTTACGGACCTAGTCCGTAATTGCTACCATCATCTTTCAACTTAGCTTTACAAGGAACGATTAAAATTCAACGGAACAACAACACGAGCCATCTATCTACAACAAACATAGACAAGCAAAATACTATCAGTACTAAGTTCATGATAAATTTAAGTTCAATTAATCATATTACTTAAGAACTCCCACTTAGATAGACATCTCTAGTCATCTAAGTGATCACGTGATCCAAATCAACTAAACCATGTCCGATCATCACGTGAGATGGAGTAGTTTCAATGGTGAACATCTCTATGTTGATCATATCTACTATATGATTCACGCTCAACCTTTCGGTCTCCGTGTTCGAGGCCATATCTCAGATATGCTAGGCTCGTCAAGTTTAACTCGAGTATTCGCGTGTGCAACTGTTTTGCACCGGTGTATTTGAACGAGAGCCTATCACACCCGATCATCACGTGGTGTCTCAAAGACGAAGAACTTTCGCAATGGTGCATACTCGGGAGAACACTTCTTGATAATTTAGTGAGAGATCATCTTAAAATGCTACCGTCAATCAAAGCAAGATAAGATGCATAAAGGATAAACATCACATGCAATCAATATAAGTGATATGACATGGCCATCATCATCTTGTGCTTGTGATCTCCATCTCCAAAGCACCGTCGTGATCACCATCGTCACCGGCGCGACACCTTGATCTCCATCGTAGCATCGTTGTCGTTACGCCATCTATTGCTTCTACGACTATTGCTACTGCTTAGTGATAAAGTAAAGCAATTACAGGGCATTTGCATTTCATACAATAAAGCGACAACCATATGGCTCCTGCCAGTTGCCGATAACTTCGGTTACAAAACATGATCATCTCATACAATAAAATATAGTATCACGTCTTGACCATATCACATCACAAAGATGCCCTCGCAAAAACAAGTTAGACGTCCTCTACTTTGTTGTTGCAAATTTTACGTGGCTGCTACGGGCTGAGCAAGAACCGTTCTTACCTCGCATCAAAACCACAACGATAGTTCGTCAAGTTAGTATTGTTTTAACCTTCGCAAGGACCAAAGCGAGCCACACTCGCTCAACTAAAGTGAGAGAGACAGACACCCGCCAATCACCTTTAAGCACGAAAAGTGCCCGTAATGGTGAAACCAGGTCTCGCGTAAGCGCACGCGTAATGTCGGTCCGGCCGCTTCATCTCGAATACCATCGAACCAAAGTATGACATGTTTGGTAAGCAGATGACTCAGACGCCCACAACTCACTTGTGTTCTACTCGTGCATATGACATCTACGCATAAAACCTGGCTCGAATGCCACTGTTGGGGAACATAGTAATTTCAAAAAAATTCCTACGGTCATGCAAGATCATGGTGATGCATAGCAACGAGAGGGGGAGTGTATCTTCATACCCTTGAAGATCGCTAAGCGGAAGTGTTTGTCAACGCGGTTGATGTAGTCGTACGTCTTTACGATCCGACCAATCCAAGTACCAAACGCACGGCACCTCCGAGTTCTGCACACGTTCAGCTCGATGAAGTCCTCGCCTTCTCGATCCAACAAGACGGGCGAAGTAGTAGATGAGTTCCGGCAGCACGACGGCATGGTGACGGTGTTGGTGAAGAACAATCTCCGCAGGGCTTCGCCTAAGCACTACAGAAACTATGACGGAGGATAAACTAGAGGGGACGGGGTTGCCGGCACATGGCTTGGTGTTTCTTGATCTGTCTTTGGTGCTAGCCCTGCCCCTCTATTTATATGTTGAACCTTGGGGTCGAAACTTGGAGTAAAAGCCTCCACCAACTCGGTTTCACCCGAAAGGCAAGAGTCCTTCTCGGAATCCAGGCCGACGCCAGGTTCCCGCTTCGACCCCAGCACGCCAGGACCCTAGCGTCGCCCCTCGGACTCATAAAAACTTTCTTTGCACTTTCCAAAAACCTTGTGGGCTTTCCCCTTTGGCCCAAATAATGTGTTCTCGTACCCAAACATTTCGGGAAACATCCGGAACCGCTTCCGGTGAATTCCGGAACCCTTCGGAAGATCAAACACTATTATCCAATATATCAAACTTTATCTCTGGACCATTCCGGAGTTCCTCGTCATGTCCATGATCTCATCCGGGACTCTGAACAACATTCAGTCACCAACATACATGTTGGAAATATGCCCTAGAGGCAATAATAAATTAGTTATTATTACTATATTTCCTTGTTCATGATAGTCGTTTATTATCCATGCTATAATTGTATTGATAGGAAACTCAGATACATGTGTGGATACATAGACAACACTATGTCCCTAGTAAGCCTCTAGTAGACTAGCTCGTGGATCACTAACCATGGACATTGGATGTCGTTGATAACGGGATCACATTATTAGGAGAATGATGTGATGGACAAGACCCAATCCTAAGCCTAGCACAAAGATTGTGTAGTTCGTATGCTAAAGCTTTTCTAATGTCAAGTATCATTTCCTTAGACCATGAGGTTGTGCAAATCCCAGATACCGTAGGAATGCTTTGGGTGTACCAAACATCACAATGTATCTGGGTGGCTATAAAGGTGCACTACTGAAAGTGCAACTATCCCTAGGTGGTTTTGGTAATTCATAACAACATATAGCTCATTGAGCTAATGCTATTCCAAGACTATTATTTCAGGAAAGCTCAATGAATGGCATGGCATGAATGGCATGGCATGGATGATGAAAGTGGATCCCTCAAAATACTAAGGACAAAGGATTGGCTCAAGCTCAAAAGCTCAAGACTCTTCATTTTACATTTTAGTGATCCAAGATCACATTGAGTCTATAGGAAAAGCCAATACTATCAAGGAGGGATGAGGTGTTGCTTAATGAGCCTCTTGCTTCATGTGCTTAGTGATATGCTCCAAAACCCTCAGCTACTTTCTCACATCCACAAATGACCTAAACCCAAAGCCAAAATCGGTCACACCGATTCCTCCTATCCGGCGCCACCGATTCCAAAATTCATAGCCACTACCACAAACCCTAAGCAAATCGGTCTTACCGATAGGGATCTCGGTCTCACCGAGATGGGGTTGTAATCTCTCTGCTTCCTTCAGAACGCTTTGGTCTAACCAAGTGAGCGATCGGTCCCACCGAGATTGCAATGTAAACTCTCTGCTTCCTTTTGTAACATTTCGGTCTCACCAAAAAGAGCAAATTGGTCCCACCGAGTTTACCTGACCAACTCTCTGGAAAGCTTATTACCAAATCGGTCTCACCGAGTTTGTGTACTTGGTCTTACCGAGATTACGTTATGCCCTAACCCTAACCGAATCGGTCTCACCGAGATGCATGTCAGTCCCATCGAAAATCACTAATGGTCACTAGGTTTACTAAATCGGTCTGACCGAGTTTAACTATTCGGTCCCACTAGTTTGGTAAATTGTGTGTAACGGTTAGATTTTGTGTGGAGGCTATATATACCCCTCCACCTCCTCTTCATTCGTGGAGAGAGCCATCAGAACGAACCTACACTTCCAACTTACCATTTCTGAGAGAGAACTACCTACTCATGTGTTGAGGCCAAGATATTCCATTCCTACCATATGAATCTTGATCTCTAGCCTTCCCCAAGTTGCTTTCCACTCAAATCTTCTTTCCACCAGATCCAAAACCTATGAGAGAGAGTTGAGTGTTGGGGAGACTATCATTTGAAGCACAAGAGCAAGAAGTTCATCATCAACGCACCATTTGTTACTTCTTGGAGAGTGGTGTCTCCTAGATTGGCTAGGTGTCACTTGGGAGCCTCCAACAAGATTGTGGAGTTGAACCAAGGAGTTTGTAAAGGCAAGGAGATCGCCTACTTCGTGAAGATCTACCGCTAGTGAGGCAAGTCCTTCGTGGGCGACGACCATGGTGGGATAGACAAGGTTGCTTCTTCGTGGACCCTTCATGGGTGGAGCCCTCCGTGGACTCGCGCAGCTGTTACCCTTCGTGGGTTGAAGTCTCCATCAACGTGGATGTACGATAGCACCACCTATCGGAACCACGCCAAAAGCATCCGTGTCTCCAATTGCGTTTGAATCTTCCAAACCCTTCCCTTTACTTTCTTGCAAGTTGCATGCTTTAATTTCCGCTGCCTATATACTCTTTGCATGCTTGCTTGAATTGTGTGATGATTGCTTGACTTGTCCTAAAATAGCTAAAATCTGCCAAACTCTAAAATTGGGAAAAGGTTAAGTTTTTATTGGCCAAGTAGTTTAATCACCCCCCCTCTAGACATACTTCAAGGTCCTACAAGTGGTATCAGAGCTTTGGTCTCCATTTGCTTTGATTTCCATAGCTTTTGGTGGTCATAGCCTTGGTTTCACAACCTAGGAGAGTATGGCGTCTAGCGAGGGAAATTATCACCGTAGAGGTCCTTACTTTGATGGTACTAATTTTGCTAGTTGGAAGCATAAGATGAAAATGCATATTCTTGGACATAACCCCGCCGCTTGGGCAATTATTTGTATTGGCTTGCAAGGTGAATTCTTTGATGGGAGAGAACCGAACCGTGAAGCTAATGCGAAGAATTGAAGATGCTGCAATACAACGCTCAAGCTTGTGATATCATCTTCAACGGATTGTGCCTCAAGAATTCAACAAAATCAACCGCCTTGAGAATGCAAAGGAAATTTGGGATACTTTGATTGATATGCATGAAGGTACCGAGTCCGTCAAGGAATCCAAGTTGATGTGCTCCAAAGTCAGCTTGACAAGTTCAAAATGAAGGATGGTGAAGGTGTCATTGAAATGTACTCTAGGCTTGCTCTTATCACAAATGAGATTGCCGGCTTAGGGAGTGAAGAGATGACCGACAAATTCATCATCAAGAAGATTCTAAGATCATTGGATGGAAAGTATGATACTGTATGCACATTGATCCAAATGATGCCAAACTACAAAGATCTCAAGCCAACGGAAGTCATTGGAAGAATTGTTGCTCATGAGATGTCACTCAAGGATAAGGAGGAACTTCACAACAAGTCAAGTGGTGCTTACAAACCCTCAAGTGAAGCCCCCACATCATCAAGTGAGAAACCAACCTTCAATGAAGAATTGAGCTTAATGGTGAAGAACTTCAACAAATTCTACAAGAGTAGAAGCAAAGAAAGAAGCTCCAAGTCAAGGTCGCACAATGACAAAAGATCTTCTAGTCGAGAGCGCAATTGCTACAATTGTGGGAGACCCGGAAACTACTCCAATGAGTGTACGACACCCTACAAAAGAAGAGAAGATTCTCCAAGAAGAAGGAGCAAAAGAGAAGAATCACCACCAAGAGAGAGGAGGAGTAGAGATGATCATTATGAACGAAGACCCTCACGGAGAAGCAAGGATTCGGAAAGGAAGGACAAGTCATCAAGGAGCTACACAAAACAAAGACATCAAGCTAATGTTGGTGAATGGGTATCCGGCTCCGACTCCGACAATCACTCCGAGAGAAGCTATTACTCCGACTCCGAACATACTCAAGATGAAGGTGTTGCCGGTCTAGCACTTGTGTCAACCAACTCCTACGACATATTTGATTCACCAAATAGAGGTGTTGGAAGATGCTTCATGGCCAAAGGTCCAAAGGTAACACATCCCCAGTATGTTGATTTCAATAGTGATGAAGATGACTTGCTTGTGGATGATGATTTACTTGTTGACAACTCTAGTGATGAATACTATGATGAAATGTCAATTAATCATGCTAATCAAGATAAAACGAATGACAATGATAAGGAGAAGATTGAGCTTCTAACTAAAGAACTAAACTCTCTTAAGTTAGCTCATGAAACTATCTACGAAGATCATCGAGAAAATTTAAGGGCTCATGAGAAGTTACGCTTTGAAAAGCTCAATCTTGAGCAAGAGCATGAGTTCTTAAAAGCAATCAATGATGATCTTCGCAAGAAAAGTTCTTCTTACATTGCCAAGCGTTTACTCTTATCTACTTACATGCCTCAAGTCAAGTCTAGTAACAAGTACAAGAAAGATACTTCCTCTAGTAGTAACAATAACAATGTCAAATCCAATATTGTTGCTTCTAGTAGTTCTCTTGATTACACTAATGATTCTCTTAGCCAAGTTACACTTGAGCGAGAAAATAGCTTATTGAAGGGAATTATAGAGAAAGGTGTTTACAAGAGCCTTGCCGGGAGTAAGCAATTCGAGGAAATTGTACGCAAGCAAGGAACGCACCGGAAGAATCAAGGTGTTGGTTTTGAACGAAAGTTCAATGCCAATGGAGTTGAGTGGGACGAAGATCAATACCCCAAGACGAAGTTTTTTACTCAACAAGAGAAGTATGATCCTACTTCCTTCAAGGGAACACAAGCTCAAGATGATCTTCCACCACAAGACCACAAGAACAAAGGCAAGGACAAGTTTCAAGAAGAGATTGATGCATTTGAAGAAGCACCTAAAGCCTCGTTCAAGTGGGTCCCCAAGACTACGTCAAGTTCTACTTCATCAAGTACAACTACAACTCCAAGGATTCCCATCAAGATGATGTGGGTCCCAAAGAAGAAGAACTAGAGAGTTCTTGAGGGTGACTCTGCCAACATTCTTCACTCATATCATTTTGGCAAGAACAAGTGCAATCAACTTCCACATCTTGCACTAGTTCAAGGAGTCACAAACCCTCATGTTGGTAAGACAAGGGACAAGGTAACCTAATGAATTCATGGACATCATCTTGTGTGTGCATCACTCTATGTCTATGGATATTCTTGTTTGTTCCTTGTGGGACTAACCCATGTAGGTAAGTTGAAAGTGCAACTCACTCCAAAGGATTGCTCCAAATGATCTACACCAACATTGAGCATCTACATCTTCAACACCTACATGAAGTCATCATCGACAAAACCCAAGGTTAGTTCATCCCTCTAAGGGGGGATCTCACATCTAGGGGGAGCTTAACTCTAAGAATTGAGTCAAAGCAACTCTAATGGTGTGAACACATCAATGCATTATGTAAAAGTGGTAACCCCACTTGAGCTTAAACGATGAGTATGACCTATGATCAAATGTTCTCATTTGACTCCTAAGTCAATATACTCATATATAGATGACCTAGTCATCGCCAGTTGTTTGATAGATGCTAGAATTGGTTGTGCATGCTTTCCCACATATTTCATTTGCCATCTTATTGTGTGAGCATGTTGGTGCATATTTTACTCATTCAAGGACATCCACTTGTTGTTTTGGTTGTTTGGTTATTTTCTTTTAGCCAAGTGGATGGACAAGAATGCCTAAGAACCTTCTTTAGCTATCTATGCTTTTCTCATCACAAACTCTATTCATGCTACATCACAAAATTTGATCAAGTCAGATTCGAACCACTCTGTGTGAGGAGCACTCGGAGTCCCCGATTCATCATAGACTTAAACTTCCAAAACCTCTTTGTGATTCTCGGTCAGACCGATTCCTCCTTTTCGGTCCTACCGAGATCACCAAGTTGATCAGAGTTTTCAATCTCGGTGCAACCGATTTGAACTTCTCGGTCTCACCGATTTGCCGTAACTGAACACAGTTATGCATGTCGGTGCCACCGAGTTGTTCCACTCGGTCACACCGACAGGGTCGGGCTATATATAGCCACGGGCAAAATTTTGAAATTTCTCCAAACCCTTCGCCACAAATAGCTCGCTCTGCCATCGGAGGTCTCCGGATCGTCTCCTTGTCGCCAGCAGCCTCCTGTCGCTGGTCGCCGCCGCCGTCAACGGATTTCATCCCCACCGTTGCCGCCGTAGCAAGTCCACCGCCAAGTTAGGGTATGGACTTGATCTTTGTGCTATCCACGTCTGATTCCAAGCACATTGTATTTTTATTGAATATTGCCATGATTGAAACTCCTCTATCCAGCCAAAGTAGTCCATAGATTAGATGAGATTCAAATTTTTAGGGTTAGGTTTCCGCCGAAACCATCTCGGACCCACCGAGTTGAAAAACTCGGTCTCACCGATTTGGCTTATGCCATTGCACTAGTGACTCTCGGTCTAGCCGAGAATTACTAATCGGTGCGACCGATTTGAGGATTCTGTGAAACCCTAGCAGTCTCGGTGCCACCGAACTGTGACTCGGTCCAACCGAGATCATCAGTTTAGGTTCCAAAACTGCTTCGGTATCACCGAGTTTGAAAATCGGTTGATCCGAAATGCTTTATGTGGAAAACTAAAACTGAACTTTTGAATCATTCTTTTGCAAAAATCTCTGCATTTTGTGATGCTCATCTATTCTATCTCATCTATAACTCTTCACAGGGTCAACAGTCAACTTTTGCAGTATGTCAGATTAGAGTGACAGCCAGAACATGTCAGTAGAGCAGATGGACTTGAGTGAGGGCAATATTCCCTCAACTACAGATGAAGGGAGCGGAAGTACTCCTAGCAATTTGCCTAAGGCTGCAACTAGGCAAAGGAGGAAAAGAACCTCAGACTGAGAGGATGAAGATTACAAAGCTGAGGAAGATGAGGCTACTTCCAAGAAAGTGGTTCTCAAGAAGGAATATGGCTCTGCACACAGCACTAAGCCAGGTCTGAAGAAGAAAGTTCCTGCCAAGAGGACACCAATGCCAAAGGCCGAAAGTCCACTCAAGTGCCACCAGCTCAACTCAAAGAAGCACACGAGAAGAAAGTCACTTCTTCCAAACCTCGAAAGTCCCCACCGTGAAACTATGAAGTTCACAATTGAATCAGAGGATGATGGTGATCAGGACAAGAAAAGAAGAGAGCAAGAACCACAACTGCCAAGGTCCTTGGAAAGCCCTCTATGAGAAGAGATTCTGAAGAAGAGGAAGAGGATGCTGCACCAGCACCTAAGGCACCTAAGCTTATGGGTGATGCAATCAGATCAGGGGCTGCAACATCCAAGCCCAAGGATGCACCCAAAGCTACCTCCAAGGCCAAGCGAGTTCCAAAGAGGAATACTAGGAGTATTCTAGCTGCTGAGAAGAACAAGGCCCCAGTGCCAAATGTTGCTGAAGATGAGGATGAAGAAGGACAGGTCCTAAGAAAGCTCAAGCCCAAGATACTAGACCACAATGATGCCCATCCTGTGGCTGAGGACATGAGAATCAGGAAGGATTCAGGGCTGAGACTATGGAGGATGGAAGATCCATATGCTTCAAGAAGAAGAACTGTTGTTGACTACAAGTTCCATACAAAGGAACAGCAGGACTTTTATGAAACAATTCTATTGGACAAGAAACCCATAGTTTGTGACATGAGGTGGGTCGACTGGACCTACATCAAGGACAATGAGCAGCACTATCCTGGAGTGCAAGCAAGCTTTGTTGCTTGTGGAGTTGCTGATTTTGTTGGACAGAAGTTCACCAACTGGAATGATGAGCTTATCATGCAGTTCTACTCCACAACACATTTTTACCCAGATGATAGAATTGTTCGGATGTCTGAAGGTACAAGGTACCAATCCACTGTTGAAGAATGGGCAAGTCTGATAAATGCCCCCAAGGAAAATGAGGATGACCTGGACATTTATGCAAAGAAGAAGATGGATCACAACTCCATGGCTCACATGTACAAGGAGATCCCAGACAAGGCAGTAGAGACTCACAAGTTTGGATCAGTTCACTTTCTGTTGTCAGGGTTTCCAACCATCAATTGGATTCTGAGGCACACCTTGTTGCCCAAGTCTGGTGACCATAACATGATCAGAGGGCATGCCATCAACATGTTACATGTGTTTGATGTGCCACAGAAGTTCAAAGTCATGAGCCTAATGATTGAAACAATCAAGAGGACTGCAGCACATCAGAAGAGGAGCTGTGGATATGCACCTCAGATTCAGGAATTGATCAACTCAAAGATGGGCACAGGGAAATATCAGTTGGATAAGGAACATTTTCCACTTTATCCAGACTTTTAGGACAATGAGGTTGTCATGAATGAAAATGATCCACAATCAGTTCAAGCTCAGGAGAAGGAGAAGGAAAAGAAGGAGAAGGTTGCCAAGATGCCAACTCAAGAGGAGGCATCTGAATATTTCTTGAAAACCAAAAAGGAGCAGCTTGGTTACTTGATAGCATCTACACCGAGGATTGAGAAAGGACTGCCACCTCACTCGTAATCGAGAGCCTTGAGAGAATCATGGAACTCAAATTCCATGACCTTGATGTTAAAGTAACGAGATTCATCATTGTAGAGCATTTGCAGGATGATATGCAGGAGAGATAGGGCAAGACTACCACCAATGTGTTTGCCAGAGTGCCCAGAGCCCAGTGGTCATTGCAGTGCAAGGATGCATACACTAGAGCAACAACTTCAAGACCAGCCACGCCTCTACAGCCCCAAAGGCAACCAGCTCCAGCTTCCATTCCAAAGACCTCTACTTCAACTCAAGCCTTCGTCCTTGGAGTCATCAGACACCACCACCGTAAGATCAAGCCCGAGAGTCGATCTAGCACTATGCATTTTCTATGAACTTTTTGGTAACTTGTTTCCAAAGGGGGAGAAAAATGTATAGATCATAGGCTTCGAGAGAGAGAGGGTGTTGCTTTTGTTCTCTCTTGCTTTATTTGGTGGTCTTTAAACTTTGTTTGCTTTTGGTTGAGATACTATGCTTGTGAGACATTGATGATCATGTGTTTGATCATAAGCTACACTTATGCATGCTTGATATTATCCTATCTATCTTATGTGATCATTCACTATGCTTGGTGATGAGTGCATGTATTCATTGTTTATTATTTTGAGCGCTCCACCAAGATGTATGTGACATGGAAGAGTAACCCATGAGCCTAATTCATTGTGCATTTGCAGTCCAAAGCAAATCTTAACCCATGCACAAATTTAGGGGGAGCTCTTGCTTATCACATACTTCTCAAAGCGACGATGTTATTCAATCTTATTATCATTTTTCGAAGCTTTGATCTATATGTTGTCATCAATTACCAAAAAGGGGGAGATTAAAAGTGCAACTATCCCTAGGTGGTTTTGGTAATTCATAACAACATATAGCTCATTGATCTAATGCTATTCCAAGACTATTATTTCAGGAAAGCTCAATGAATGGCATGGCATGGATGATGAAAGTGGATCCCTCAAAATACTAAGGACAAAGGATTGGCTCAAGCTCAAAAGCTCAAGACTCTTCATTTTACATTTTAGTGATCCAAGATCACATTGAGTCTATAGAAAAGGCCAATACTATCAAGGAGGGATGAGGTGTTGCTTAATGAGCCTCTTGCTTCATGTGCTTAGTGATATGCTCCAAAACCCTCAGCTAATTTCTCACATCCACAAATGACCTAAACCCAAAGCCAAAATCGGTCACACCGATTCTTCCTATCCGGCGCCACCGATTCCAAAAGTCATAGCCAGTGCCACAAACCCTAAGCAAATCGGTCTTACCGATAGGAATCTCGGTCTCACCGAGATGGGGTTGTAATCTCTCTGTTTCCCTTCGTAACGTTTCAGTCTAACCGAAGTGAGCGATCGGTCCCACCGAGTTTGCAATGTAAACTCTCTGTTTCCTTTTTGTAACATTTCGGTCTCACCAAAAAGAGCAAATCGGTCCCACCGAGTTTACCTGACCAACTCTCTGTAAAGCTTATTACCAAATCGGTCTCACCGAGTTTGTGTAATCGGTCTTACCGAGATTACTTATGCCCTAAACCTAACCGAATCAGTCTCACCGAGATGCATGTCAGTCCCACCGAAAATCACTAACGGTCACTAGGTTTACTAAATCGGTCCGACCGAGTTTAACGATTCGGTCCCACCAAGTTTGGTAAATTGTGTGTAATGGTTAGATTTTGTGTGGAGGCTATATATACCCCTCCACCTCCTCTTCATTCGTGGAGAGAGCTATCAGAACGAACCTACACTTCCAACTTACCATTTCTGAGAGAGAACTACCTACTCATGTGTTGAGTTCAAGATATTCCATTCCTACCATATGAATCTTGATCTGTAGCCTTCCCCAAGTTGCTTTCCACTCAAATCTTCTTTCCACCAGATCCAAAACCTATGAGAGAGAGTTGAGTGTTGGGGAGACTATCATTTGAAGCACAAGAGCAAGGAGTTCATCATCAACGCACCATTTGTTACTTCTTGGAGAGTGGTGTCTCCTAGATTGGCTAGGTGTCACTTGGGACCCTCTGACAAGATTGTGGAGTTGAACCAAGGAGTTTGTAAGGGCAAGGAGATCGACTACTTCGTTAAGATCTACCGCTAGTGAGGCAAGTCCTTTATGGGTGACGGCCATGGTGGGATAGACAAGGTTGCTTCTTCGTGGACCCTTCATGGGTGGAGCCCTCCGTGGACTCGCGCAGCCGTTACCCTTCGTGGGTTGAAGTCTCCATCAACGTGGATGTACGATAGCACCACCTATCGGAACCACGCCAAAAACATCCGTGTCTCCAATTGCATTTGAATCCTCCAAACCCTTCCCTTTACTTTCTTGCAGTTGCATGCTTTAATTTCCGCTGCCTATATACTCTTTGCATGCTTGCTTGAATTGTGTGATGATTGCTTGACTTGTCCTAAAATAGCTAAAATCTGCCAAACTCTAAAATTGGGAAAAGGTTAAGTTTTTATTGGTCAAGTAGTCTAATCACCCCCCCCCCCTCTAGACATACTTCAAGGTCCTACAACTACGGGTATCTCCGAAAGTGTCTGTTGGGTTGGCACGAATCGAAACTGGGATTTGTCACTCCGTGTGACGGAGAGGTATCTGTGGGCCCACTCGGTAAGACATCATCATAATGTGCACAATGTGGCCAAGGGGTTGATCACGGGATGATGTGTTACGGAACGAGTAAAGAGACTTGCAGGTAACGATATTGAACAAGGTTCGGGCAAATAATATACCGGTAGACAAAGGGAATTAAATATGGGATTGATTGAATCCTTGACATCGTGGTTCATCCGATGAGATCATCGTGGAACATGTGGGAGCCAATGTTGGTTATTGGCCGGAGAGTTGTCTCGGTCATGTCTACGTGTCTCCCGAACCCATAGGGTCTACACACTTAAGGTTCGATGACGCTAGGGTTATAGGGAATAGATATACGTGGTTACCAAATGTTGTTCGGAGTCCCGGATGAGATCCCGGACATCACGAGGAGTTCCGGAATGGTCCAGAGGTAAAGATTTATATATGGAAAGTTGTTGTTCGGGTTCCGGGAAAAGTTCGGTTTTTTCCGGTATTGTACCGGGAAGCTTCCAGAAGGTTCCGGAGGATTCTGGAGGGGTCCGGAGGTCCGGAAAATGTTCCACCACGTCCAATACAGCAGCATGGGCTGTAAGGGGGCGCCCTAGCCTTAATGGGCCAGGGGCACCAGCCCCCCCAAGGCCCATGCGCATGGGAGAGGGGAAACCCTAAAGGGGAGGGCCTCCACTTGACTTGGGAGGCACTCCTCCCCCCTTGGCCGCCGCCCCAACCCTAGATGGGATCTAGGGGGGCCGGCCCCCCTCTCTCCCCACCTATAAATAGTGGAGGGATGGGAGGGCGGCCACACCCAAGTTCTGGCGCAGCCCTTCCCCTCTCCGAAGTCCTCCTCCTCTCCCGTTGCTTGGCGGCCTGCGGGATTGCCACGCTCCTCCACCACCACCACGCCGTCATGCTGATGCTGGACGGAGTCTTCCCCAACCTCTCCCTCTCTCCTTGTTGGATCAAGGCATGGGAGACGTCACCGGGCTGCATGTGTGTTGAACGCGGAGGTGCCGTCCGTTCGGCACTAGGATCATCGGTGATCTGGATCACGACGAGTACGGCTCCATCAACCCCGTTCACTTGAACGCTTCCGCTTAGCGATCTACAAGGGTATGTAGATGCACTTCCTTTTCCCTTATTGCTAGATTACTCCATAGATTGATCTTGGTGTTGCGTAGAAAATTTTGAATTTCTGCTACGTTCCCCAACAGTGGCATCATGAGCTAGGTCTATTGCGTAGTTTCTATGCACGAGTAGAACACAAGTTGTTGTGGGCGTTGATTTTTGTTCAATATGCTTACCGTTACTAGTCCAATCTTATTTTGATGGTATTGTGGGATGAAGCGGCCCGGACCGACCTTACACGTACACTTACGTGAGACAGGTTCCACCGACTGACATGCACTTGTTGCATAAGGTGGCTAGCGGGTGCCAGTCTCTCCCACTTTAGTCGGATCGGATTCGATGAAAAGGGTCTTATGAAGGGTAAATAGCAATTGACATATCATGTTGTGGTTTTTGCGTAGGTAAGAAACGTTCTTGCTAGAAACCCATAGCAGCCACGTAAAAACATGCAAACAACAATTAGAGGACGTCTATCTTGTTTTTGCAGGGTATGCTATGTGATGTGATATGGCGAAAAGAATGTAATGAATGATATGTGACGTATGAGATTGATCATGTTCTTGTAATAGGAATCACGACTTGCATGTCAATGAGTATGACAACCGGCAGGAGCCATAGGAGTTGTCTTAATTTATTGTATGACCTGCGTGTCAATGAACAACTCCATGTAATTACTTTACTTTATTGCTAAACCGTTAGCCATAGTAGTAGAAGTAATAGTTGGCTAGACAAGTTCATGGAGACACGATGATGGAGATCATGATGATGGAGATCATGGTGTCATGCCGGTGACGATGATGATCATGGATCCCCGAAGATGGAGATCAAAAGGAGCGAAAATGATATTGGCCATATCATGTCACTTTATTGATTGCATGTGATGTTTATCATGTTTATGCATCTTATTTGCTTAGAACAATGGTAGTAAATAAGATGATCCCTCATTATAAAAAATCAAGAAAAGTGTTCCCCCTAACTGTGCACCGTTGCGAAGGTTCGTTGTTTCGAAGCACCACGTGATGATCGGGTGTGATAGATTCTAACGTTCGAATACAACGGGTGTAAGATAGATTTACACACGCAATACACTTAGGTTGACTTGACGAGCCTAGCATGTACAGACATGGCCTCGGAACACGGAAGACCGAAAGGTCGAGCATGAGTCGTATAGAAGATACGATCAACATGAAGATGTTCATCGACGTTGATTAGTCCGTCTCACGTGATGATCGGACACGGCCTAGTTGACTTGGATCATGTAATCACTTAGATGACTAGAGGGATGTCTATCTGAGTGGGAGTTCATAAGATGAACTCAATTATCCTGAACATAGTCAAAAGGTCTTTGCAAATTATGTCGTTAGCTCGTGCTTTAGTTCTACTGTTTAGATATGTTCCTAGAGAAAAAATTTAGTTGAAAGTTGATAGTAGCGATTATGCGGGCTAGGTCCGTAAACTGAGGATTGTCCTCGTTGCTTAGTAGAAGGCTTATGTACTTAATGCACCGCTTAGTATGCTGAACCTCGAACGTCGTCTGTGGATGTTGCGAACATCTGACATACACGTTTTTGATAACTACGTGATAGTTTAGTTAAACGGTTTAGAGTTGAGGCACCAAAGACGATTGAGAAACATCGCGGAACATATGAGATGTTTCGAGGGCTGAAATTGGGATTTCAGGCTTGTGCCCACGTCAAGAGGTATAAGACCTCCAACGATTTTCTTAGCCTGCAAACTAAGGGAGAAAAGCTCAATCGTTGAGCTTGTGCTCAGATTGTTTGAGTACAACAATCACTTGAATCAAGTGGGAGTTGATCTTCCAGATAAGATAGTGATGTTTCTCCAAAGTCATTGCCACCAGGCTGCTAGAGCTTCGTGATGAACTATAACATATCAGGGATAGATATGATGATCCTTGAGATATTCGCGATGTTTGACACCGCGAAAGTAGAAATCAAGAAGGAGCATCAATTGTTGATGGTTGGTGAAACCACTAGTTTCAAGAAGGGCAAGGGCAAGAAGGGATACTTCATGAAACGACAAATCAGTTGTTGCTCTAGTGAAGAAACCCAAGGTTGAACCCAAACCCGAGACTAGGCGCTTCTGTAATAAGGGGAACAGCCACTGGAGCAGAGTTACCCTAGATACTTGGTAGATGAGAAGGCTGGCAAGGTCGATAGAAGTATATTGAATATACATTATGTTAATGTGTACTTTACTAGTACTCCTAGTAGCACCAGGGTATTAGATGCCGGTTCGGTTGCTAAGTGTTAGTAACTCGAAATAAAAGCTACGGAATAAATGGAGACTAGCTAAAGGTGAGCTGGCGATATGTGTTGGAAGTGTTTCCAAGGTTGATGTGATCAACCATCGCACACTCCCTCTACCATCGAGATTGGTGTTAAACCTAAATAATTGGTATTTGGTGTTTGCGTTGAGCATAGACATGATTGGATTATGTCTATCGCAATACGTTTATTCATTTAAGGAGAATAATGGTTACTCTGTTTATTTGAATAATACCTTCAATGGTCTTGCACCTAAAATGAATGGTTTATTGAATCTCGATCGTAGTGATACACATGTTCATGCCAAAAGATATAAGATAGTAATGATAGTACCACCTACTTGTAGCACTACCATGTAAGTCATATTGGTATAAAGCGCATGAAGAAGCTCCATGTTGATGGATCTTTGGACTCACTCGTTTTTGAAAAGTTTGAGACATGCGAACCATGTCTATTGGTGTATATGCATGAAGAAACTCCATGCAAATGGACCGTTTGGGCTCACTTGATTTTGAATCACTTGAGACATGCAAATCATACCACATGGGCAAGATGACTGAAAGCCTTGTTTTCAGTAAAATGGAACAAGAAAGCAACTTGTTGGAAGTAATACATTTTGATGTGTGCAGTCCAATGAGTCTTTGAGGCCTGTGATGGATATCGTTATGTTCTTACTTCACGGATGATTTGAGTAGATACTAAGTATATTTACTTGATGAAACACAAGTCTGAATTATTGAATGGTTCAAGTAATTTCAGAGCGAAGTTGAAGATCATCGTGACAAAAGGATAAAATGTCTATGATATGATCATAGAGATGAGTATCTGAGTTACGAGCTTTGGCACGCAATTAAGACATTGTGGAAATTGTTTCACAATTAATACCGCCTGGAACACCATAGTGTGATGGTGTGTCCGAACATCATAGTTGCACCCTATTGGATATGGTGCGTACCATGATGTCTCTTATCGAATTACCACTATCGTTCATGGGTTAGGCATTAGAGACAACCGCACTCACTTTAATAGGGCACCACGTAATTCCGTTGAGACGACACCATTTGAACTATGGTTTGGAGAAACCTAAGTTGTCGTTTCTTAAAATTTTGGGGCTGCGACGCTTATGTGAAAAAGTTTCAGGTTGATAAGCTCGAACCCAAAGCGGATAAAATGCATCTTCATAGGACACCCAAAACAGTTGGGTATACCTCCAGTCTCAGTTCCGGAAGCAAAAGGGATTGTTTCTAGAATCAGGTCCTTTCTCGAGGAAAAGTTTCTCTCGAAAGAATTGAGTGGGAGGATGGTGGAGACTTGATATGGTTATTGAACCATCACTACAACTAGTGTGTAGTAGGGCACGGGAAGTTTTTCCTGTGGCACCTACACCAATTGAAGTGGAAGCTGATGATAGTGATCATGAAGACTCGGATCAAGTCACTGCCGAACCTCGTAGGATGACTAGGACGCGTACTACTTCAGAGTGGTATGGTAATCCTGTCTTGGAGGTCATGCTGCTATACAACAATGAACCTACGAGCTATGGAGAAGCGATGGTGGGCCCGGATTCCGACAAATGGCTCGAGGCCATAAAATCCGAGAGAGGATCCATGTATGAAAACAAAGTGTAGACTTTGGAAGAACTACTTGATGGTCGTAAGGCTGTTGAGTACAGATGGATTTTAAAAGGAAGACAGACAATGATGGTAAGTGTCACCATTAAGAAAGCTCGACTTGTCGCTAAGATGTTTTCCAACAAGTTCAAGGAGTTGACAACGATGAGACTTTCTCACTCGTAGTGGTGCTAAGAGTCTGTTAGAATTATATTAGCAGTTGCTACATTATTGTAACGCCCTGGATACAACTTTCCATATCCGTAACTCCAACTCTTGCCTTTTCCGGAGATGTGATATGTTATTTCCTTGTGGTTGGTTTTTTGTCTTCATTTTGCTTTTTGTTCATGTCATGCATTCATCATTACATCATTTGCATTGCATCATGCCATCATGTCATTTAATTTTTAAAACCTCTTCTAAATAAATGGCATGGATCTTTGATCCATTTAAATCGAGGGATATTCACATGGTGATTTCTCTTTAAAACATATTCAAAGCCTCTCAATATTATTAGGGAGCTATAATAAAATTATTCCATTTATTTGGAATTAACCATAACCCACTTGCAAAATAATCCCAATGCCTTTGTTATCACATCTCTCGACCTCTAACCTTGTCTTTTATTTCTTTCATCATTTTTCGGAGCTCCACCAAAAATCCTCTTGCCATTTTATTTAAACTCCTCACATTTTTACGAGTCCGTGAAAATTATCCCCATGCCCAGATTCCACCCCTAACTTCTCTTTCTCTTCTTCCTCTTTTTCTGTTTTGTCTGTAAATGGAAAAAGAATAGGAGAGAGAGAAGAGAAGCCCAGCCGGCCTCTTGGGTCTGACCATCTAGCCGGCCCATAGGCCCAGCCGCCCCCACCAGTTTCCTAACCCTAGCGAGCATCTCTCTTCCTCCCCTCGCTCCCATCGAGCGCCGCCACACACGCACACCCGCATCGCTGTCAGGGAAAGCCCTCGATCCACCGATCCAGCGCCGCCATCTTCCTCGCTCGTCCCGATCCCCATCTCACTCTCTCCCTCTCGATCCCGTGCTCCTCCTCTGCCTCGCCCCTTCCTCCCCGCAGCGCCCGAACCCTCCTGCTTGAGCTCCGAAGTCCGCCGTCTTCCACGACCGGCCGGACTCTGCTTCCTCGCCTCGCCGCCTTGGCCTCGCCAAGCTTGCCGGCAGCCATGAGATCGCCTATCCCCGCCGTCCTTCTCCGTCGCGCGCCTCCTGCCTGCTCGCCGCGACCCATCTCCGCTCGCGCCCCCTCGTCGGCCTCCTCGAGCACCGGCCGCGCCGCGCGCCCAACCTTCCTCCCGCGCCATCTCTCCTACTGCTCCCGCCTCGCCCGATCGCCTCTGCCTCGACCCGCGTTCCCGCCTCAGCGGCGCCGCCTTCACCGGAGGTCGCGCCAAGTCTTGCGCCGCCTCGCCCGGGCGTCGACCTGCTGTTGCGCCTCTGCCGCCTGCTTCCTCTCGTCCAGCGAGCGTCACCGCCTTGCTTCTCACACCCGCACCCAAGCTGCTCCACCCCTTGCTTCGCCTCGTGCCCGACAGCTTGACCGACGCTGCCCCGCACCAGCTCGTGTGTCCGCGCGTGTAGCCACGGCTGCCATGGCTAAGGGTTTTTCGTGCGTCGCCGGGAGCTCCTCCAATTGTTGCCCCGTACACCGCATTGCTGCTGCCGCTGGATTGCCGAGACCGTTACCCCGAGGAACCTCGTGTTCAACTACACAACGAGCGTCAAGTACCACTACAACCCATGTTCGACTACGTGGATTCGCCAAGTACATGGATACGCCAAGTTCCGCTCCGAACGTGTACATCTACGGACGCCAAGACAGGACCAACAAGTACCCCGACGATGCACCAAGTACCTCTACCCAAACGTCTACGACCCGTGAACCTCTACCGTTGCCGTGAACGACTACTTCCCACGACGACACGTGAACAACTACTTCCTCTACGACCGCTACGTGAACGTCTACTTCCTTCGCCGAACCCGAACCGCTCCAAAAATGCACGCTTCAAAGGTATAACCCTGAGAAGACCTTTCGAGAACGAATGCATGTGTTGAATGAGATGCACCGTTTTCACCATGTCTGAATTGTCACTCGTTGCCATGCCATCGTCTCGTGGGAACCCGGTATCCGAGATCACCCCACCATCTTGCTCAACTCGCATCCGCACGCTTCCTTTTGCACTGTTATCTCCGTGAGTACCGGAACTGATTTGTTGTCGTGGCACCATTTTCGGATTCGTTGCCGTGGCACCCCTTTCGCTCTGCCATGGTGACCGAATGCTTCATTTTATGCTCTTGTCTACATTTTTATAAAATTGCATAAAACTTGTTTATGTCATCCGCATCATGATAACAACATTTAAAATGTTTAAAATTGTTGTTGCATTAATTTGCTAAATAACATGGGGATTTTTCCGGAATTGTTGTTTGTTGTTCCGGCCTCATTTAAACTTGCCTAAAGTGTTAGTTTAATTTTGCTTCACCCTTTGCCATGTTTAACAACATTTAATATTGATGAGTAGCATAACCGAGAGAGAACTAAATAAGTCATGTGGTGTTTTCGTCAATATGCAACTCCGTTGCATATTGAGCTCCACTTAATTTGTAAGTTTGTTTTGTGCACTTTGCCATGCCATGCCTCATTAAACCGGACATGCATCATACTTGTTTGTGCATCATGACATGTTTATGCTTGTGTGTTTACCATGTTGCTTGCTTCTTTCCGGTTTGCTTCTCTCGTTAGCTTCGGTTTCGTTCCGGAGTTGTGAGGATCCGTTCGACTTCGTCCGTTTGTCTTCTTCATGGAATCGTTCTTCTTCCTTGCGGGATTTCAGGCAAGATGATCATACCCTCGAAATCACTACTATCTTTGCTATGCTAGTTTGCTCGCTCTTTTGCTATGCCAATGCTACGATGCCTACCATTTGCTTGTCAGCCTCCCAAATTGCCATGAACCTCTAACCTTTGACACCATTCCTAGCAAACCGTTGTTTGGCTATGTTACCGCTTTGCTCAGCCCTCTTATAGCGTTGCTAGCTGCGGTGAAGTTGAAGATTGCTCCATGGTGGATGGGGTTTTGTTGGGATATCACAATATCTCTTATATTATTAATGCATCTATATATTTGGTAAAGGGTGGAAGGCTCGGCCTTATGCCCAGTGTTTTGTTCCACTCTTGCCGCCCTAGTTTCCGTCATACCGTGTTATGTTCCCGGATTTTGCGTTCCTAACGCTGTCGGGTGATTTATGGGACCCCCGACGTTCGCTTTGAATAAAACTTGTCCAAAGAAGGCCCAACATTGACTTTTACCATTTGCCTCACCTAGCCCTTTTTCCCTTGGGTTTTGAGCCTAAGGGTCATCTTTATTACCCCGGGCAAGTGCTCGTTGTGAGTGTTGGTCCAAATCGTCACCGCGGTGTACCGGGGCAACTCTGGGCTGGCCTACCGGAAGTTTGGACAATCCGGTGTGCCACGAGAACGAGATATGTGCAGCTCCTATCGGGATTTGTCGGCACATTCGGGCGGCTTTGCTGGTCTTGTTTTACCATTGTTGAAATGTCTTGATGTACCGGATACCGAGTCGATCGGAGTGTCTTGGGTGAAGGTCTATTCCTTCGTTGATCGCGAGAGCTTGTCATGGGCTAAGTTGGGACACCCTGCGAGGTATAAACTTTCGAGAGCCGTGCCATGTTTATGTGGCAGATGGGAATTTGTTAATGTCGGTTGTAGAAAACCCGAAGTTGACCTTAATTAAAATACATCAACCGTGTGTGTTACCGTGATGGTCTCTTTCCGTGGTCCGGAAGTGAACACTGATGTTGGAGTTATGCTTGACGAGGTTGCTATAGGATCACTTCTTGATCATACTTTTGTCGACCGTGCTTTGACTTCTCTTCTCGCTCTCATTTGCGTATGTTAGCCACCGTTTATGCTAGTCGCTTGCTGTAGCTCCACCTCATGCCTTTACCTTACCCATAAGCTTAAATAGTCTTGATCTCACGGGTGCGAGATTGCTGAGTCCTCGTGACTCACCAGATACTTCAAAACCAGTTTGCGGTGCCTATGTTACAGAAAGCGGTGGCGCAACCAAGCTCAAGGAGGAGCTCGATGAAGATCTTGCCCTTTGTGTTGTTTCGTTCTAGTTGATCGATGAGTGGAGCCCGGTTGGGGTCGATCGGGGACCTTTGTCGCATTTGGGGTTCTTCTTTTATTTTGGTTCCGTAGTCGGACCTTGATTGTATCTGGATGATGTAATGCTTTATTCATGTAATTGTGTGAAGTGGCGATTGTAAGCCAACTATGTATCTCTTTCCCTTATGTATTACCTGGTTGTGTGAAGATTACCTCACTTGCGACATTGCTTTCAATGCGGTTATGCCTCTAAGTCGTGCTTCGACACGTGGGAGATATAGCCGCATCGAGGGCGTTACAAGTTGGTAATCAGAGCCTTCCCCGACCTTAGGAGCCCCACTGCTTGATCGTTTTTACCGGCTGAGTTGTGTCTAGAAAAATGTTTTGAGTCATTTAGGATTATATATATCGGAGAGTTAGGAATTCGTTTTACTCCTCAGTCCCTTCGTCGCTCTGGTGAGGTCTCCTGACGTAGAAGTTTTGACTTTTCTCTTCTCAAATTTCACTAAATATTTTGTTAGGATCACGCGGGTATCTTAGAATCGTTCCGATGGTTTTATGATGACAACATTGTCTTGGTTGCCTCCCGTCAGCAGGGGTTTAGTGGAAGTGTCCCGGGGAGTTGAGCTCTAAGGTGTTGTCGTCATAATTTTATCGTTGCAGTTCTGGAATACCCGAGTTTAGTACGCCGACATCGAAAATCTCTTTTATGCGATTCGTTGGTGAGATAACCCGATAACCCGATCTTGAGGTGAGTACGGAGTATTGCCATGACTCGTATAACGGATGCTTTTCAAGGTTGAGGTACACGATTTCGAAGGTTTCTTGGTTATGTGTTGACGGATGGATACAGCTTGGATGCGTATTGTTAGTTTGGGTGAGATATATTGCTTCCTGTATCCCCAACACTGATTGCATAACCGGAAAATTTCGGAGTTTTATAGGTGGGAATTCAAGTAGCTCCTAGAATATCTTTTTCGACGGATGCATGATATGGGATTGGGTAAATCTCTATCATATGTATTTGTTCCGCTTATTCTCGCAAGCCAGTCCTTTGTTTTTGTTTTGAGTTGTGGTATTCGAGTTGCTTCAATGTCAAGTGTTGATTCCATACCTTTCCGAAATGGTGTTCTCATACTCCGATGTGAATACCAATCCTTCTCGACAATCGAGATTGTCATGTCAATCTTTTTTTCAACCGGCGTGTTTCTCTTCAAGTGGATCCGATCAGTTCATCATCAGCAAGACCAATTATCATTTCTTCTCAACGGTGTTTGTTTCATCCGTCTCTAAGTTGCCTTTGTTTTTCCCGCCCACCCACCCTTTTTCCTCAAGGACTAAGATTTCTTTACCAAGTATCCTTTTATTTTTGTGAAGTTTCTCCATTCTTTTCCGTCAATGTTCTTACCCGGTGGTTCTCAAGAAGATGTTCTACTAGTTCGTCATTCCTCATTCCTTTCTCTTCTCCGGTGGATTCAAGTCAAGTTTTGTTGATCATACCTTTTTTTCTTCATTTCAATGTCTTCTCATACCGGTGCACCTCATTATCATTCTACTTCTCGCTATTTGTTATTCCGGAGTGCTCAAGATATCTCGAAGATTCGTGTTTCCACTCTGCATTAGTTCAAGCTCTTTCGAGATTGGTATCTCATTCAAGTCATTTAATTCAACCGGTGCAACATCTCTTTTAAATCTTTTCAACGGTGTTCTTTTGAGTGGGCCCTAACCCACAGGTCTTTTCCCAGGATCTTACCTGACCCTTCTGATTCTTTTCGGAGTTATTCTCAAATTCTTCTCCAAGTTTGACGTAAGATGAGCTATCATCAGTCAATTGCTTTTCTCTAAGATCTTTCAAATTCTTTTCATAGTTGGCTCAACCTCTTTGCTTTTGATTCTTCCGGTGTGCCTCAATAATTCTTGGTGGTGTTTCTCGTTGTCATTCTCATCATTTGAAGACCGAAGAAGAGTTTCTCTTTAATCTTGCTCTATTCTCTTCAAGATTCATGGTGCTAGCTTGTTGCCATCCTCTCATAATTGTTTTCGATTGTGAGAATCTTTTCACCCATCCGGAGCATTTTAGGAGTCTTTTCAGTTTCATTCTTTGAAGCCCATCATCTCAGTATTATTCATTCAAGCTTTCAGCTCTCGTTCTCCAAATCATACCGGTGCATCATTCAAGTATTCTCTAATCAGCTCGTGATCTATTCGTTCATTTGTATCTAAATACCCTCAAGTATCTTCATTCCTTTTGCAATTCTTACCGGTGATGCACCCCTACTTCGATTATTTTCAATCCTTACGGTGGTTCTTTCAAGATCTCTCTTCCTTGTTCATCATATCAATTCATTTGTTGTTCCAATCCTACCGCTGGTTCGTTGAAGACCTTCTCAAGTTTTGATATATCTCTTTTAATCCTTTCTATGGGAATAAGTAGTATGCCAAATCCGTTGCTTGTCATCAATTTAAATTGGTGAAGGATACGCATAACATAATTCTTGTTCTTGTTTCATCCAAGTGATTAATCCTTTCCTTCAGAGTTTGTTCAGGTGGAATAAATTCTTGGCTTCTTGTTGTTCATCTTTCTTCCGGAGTTCTAAGTTTTCCGCATTATCTCGTCGCGAAGCTCCATCTAAATCATTGCAAGGCTTCACCTAGTGTTTTCAACTTCTCTTTCTTTCTATCACCCTTTTGTTTACCGGAGTTCTTCATGGAGGCTCTACATGGTGGTTCCTCAAGGATTCTTTTCACTCTTCAACTGTTCTTCAAGATTTCTCTCGAAGTTATGACCCGCCAAGCTATACTCAAAATTAAACATGGTGCTCAACACATGTTTTGTTTTGAGGCATTCAAGTATTCTTCTTCTTGCATTTCGAAGTGCAATTCTTCTAACTTAGCTTTTGAGGTGGTATTATGTCATTCTTGATGATTTGAGTTCATGTTTCATGATTCATATTGTTGTCAAGAATGAGGTATTTTAAATCCATCAGTCTCTTCATTGGAGTTATCTTGGGTTATATTTCACCTAAAGCTTTCGCTAAGGATTGTTGCTATTTATGGTGCTTATAAATGACCCAAGTTCTTCATTTGTCCTCCCGGTGAAATAAGTTTCTCGTCTCCTTGTTGATATCAATCCAATCATTTGTTTCCATTGGTGGCAGAAGCTAACCTCATAATTTTGAGATGTTTTCAATAAGTCCACTACAAGCTTATTCTTTTCGTTGTTGGTTTTCTAACAACTCCGTTCAATCCTTCTTTTTAAAGATGCTCTCTCAAATTCATTTGAGGTAGTACATGTTGTTTTCTTCTCCATTCTTTTATTCCAATGATCTATCTTCTATTCTTTCTTCCGGAGGCATTGTGATGTTGCTCTTTTCACTCATCATCTCGAATTGTGAGCATCGTGTTCTTTTCATTCTTATCCATTTAACCGGAGTGTTGTGTCATCTCTTCAAGTGCTTTTCATCTTATCAAGTTTTCCTTCTTCTTTCGATCAGTCTTTGCCCAAGTTATATCAATCTTACCCCTTCTCTATCTAGTTATAACCGGAGTGGTTTCAATATCTATCTTATCACTAAACCTCTTGGTTCTCGTTGTATCCCTTGCTCCTCTTTTCTAACGGAGTGTTTTCAACTTTGCTCATCTTCGTTGTTTTCTTCATTTCATTTTGCTCAACCTCTCAAGGTTCTTTGGTTTCACTCATTGGTCGAAGAAGCAACTTAGGTTACCTCTTATCTTCCTCTTCCTTTTCCCTCCGGTGCCATCCTAGATCTCGGGACGAGATCCTCTCGTAGTGGTGGAGTGTTGTAACGCCCCGGATACAACTTTCCATATCCGTAACTCCAACTCTTGCCTTTTCCGGAGATGTGATATGTTATTTCCTTGTGGTTGGGTTTTTGTCTTCGTTTTGCTTTTTGTTCATGTCATGCATTCATCATTACATCATTTGCATTGCATCATGCCATCATGTCATTTAATTTTTAAAACCTCTTCTAAATAAATGGCATGGATCTTTGATCCATTTAAATCGAGGGATATTCACATGGTGATTTCTCTTTAAAACATATTCAAAGCCTCTCAATATTATTAGGGAGCTATAATAAAATTATTCCATTTATTTGGAATTAACCATAACCCACTTGCAAAATAATCCCAATGCCTTTGTTATCACATCTCTCGACCTCTAACCTTGTCTTTTATTTCTTTCATCATTTTTCGAGCTCCACCAAAATCCTCTTGCCATTTTATTTAAACTCCTCACATTTTTACGAGTCCGTGAAAATTATCCCCATGCCCAGATTCCACCCCTAACTTCTCTTTCTCTTCTTCCTCTTTTTTCTGTTTTGTGCGTAAATGGAAAAAGAATAGGAGAGAGAGAAGAGAAGCCCAGCCGGCCTCTTGGGTCTGACCATCTAGCCGGCCCATAGGCCCAGCCGCCCCCACCAGTTTCCTAACCCTAGCGAGCATCTCTCTTCCTCCCCTCGCTCCCATCGAGCGCCGCCACACACGCACACCCGCATCGCTGCCAGGGAAAGCCCTCGATCCACCGATCCAGCGCCGCCATCTTCCTCGCTCGTCCCGATCCCCATCTCACTCTCTCCCTCTCGATCCCGTGCTCCTCCTCTGCCTCGCCCCTTCCTCCCCGCAGCGCCCGAACCCTCCTGCTTGAGCTCCGAAGTCCGCCGTCTTCCACGACCGACCGGACTCTGCTTCCTTGCCTCACCGCCTTGGCCTCGCCAAGCTTGCCGGCAGCCATGAGATCGCCTATCCTCGCCGTCCTTCTCCGTCGCGCGCCTCCTGCCTGCTCGCCGCGACTCATCTCCGCTCGCGCCCCCTCGTCGGCCTCCTCGAGCACCGGCCGCGCCGCGCACCCAACCTTCCTCCCGCGCCGTCTCTCTGCTCTCTGCTCTGCCCGCCCGATGCGCCTCTGCCTCGACCCGCGTTCCCGCCTCAAGCGGCCCGCCTTCACCGGAGGTCGCGCCAAGTCTGGCGCCGCCTCGCCCAAGGCCGTCGACTGCTTGTTTCGCATCTGCCGCTGCTTCCTCTCGTCCGAAAGCGTCACCGCCTTGCTTCTCACCCCGCACCTGCTGCTCCACCCTTGCTTCGCCTCGTGCCCGACAGCTTGACCGACGCTGCTGCAAGCACCAGCTCGTGTGTCGGTAGCGTGTAGCCACGGCTGCCATGGCTAAGGGTTTTTCGTGCGTCGCCGGAGCTCCTCAATTGTTGCCCGTACACGCATTGTTGCCGCCGCTGGATTGCGAGACCGTTACCCCGAGGAACCTCGTGTTCAACTACACAACGAGCATCAAGTACCACTACAACCCATGTTCGACTACGTGGATTCGCCAAGTACATGGATACGCCAAGTTCCGCTCCGAACGTGTACATCTACGGACGCCAAGACAGGACCAACAAGTACCCCGACGATGCACCAAGTACCTCTACCCAAACGTCTACGACCCGTGAACCTCTACCGTTGCCGTGAACGACTACTTCCCACGACGACACGTGAACAACTACTTCCTCTACGACCGCTACGTGAACGTCTACTTCCTTCGCCGAACCCGAACCGCTCCGAAAATGCACGCTTCAAAGGTATAACCCCGAGAAGACCTTTCGAGAAGGAATGCATGTGTTGAATGAGATGCACCGTTTTCACCGTGTCTGAATTGTCACTCGTTGCCATGCCATCGTCTCGTGGGAACCCGGTATCCGGGATCACCCCACCATCTTTCTCAACTCGCATCCGCACGCTTCCTTTTGCACCGTTATCTCCGTGAGTACCGGAACTGATTTGTTGCCGTGGCACCATTTTTGGATTCGTTGCCGTGGCACCCCTTTCGCTCCACCATGGTGACCAAATGCTTCATTTTATGCTCTTGTCTACATTTTCATAAAATTGCATAAAACTTGTTTATGTCATCCACATCATGATAACAACATTTAAAATGTTTAAAATTGTTGTTGCATTAATTTGCTAAATAACATGGGGATTTTTCCGGAATTGTTGTTTGTTGTTCCGGCCTCATTTAAACTTGCCTAAAGTGTTAGTTTAATTTTGCTTCACCCTTTGCCATGTTTAACAACATTTAATATTGATGAGTAGCATAACCGAGAGAGAACTAAATAAGTCATGTGGTGTTTTCGTCAATATGCAACTCCGTTGCATATTGAGCTTCACTTAATTTGTAAGTTTGTTTTGTGCACTTTCCCATGCCATGCCTCATTAAACCGGACATGCATCATACTTGTTTGTGCATCATGACATGTTTATGCTTGTGTGTTTACCATGTTGCTTGCTTCTTTCCGGTTTGCTTCTCTCGTTAGCTTCGGTTTCGTTCCGGAGTTGTGAGGATCCGTTCGACTTCGTCCGTTTGTCTTCTTCATGGAATCGTTCTTCTTCCTTGCGGGATTTCAGGCAAGATGATCATACCCTCGAAATCACTACTATCTTTGCTATGCTAGTTTGCTCGCTCTTTTGCTATGCCAATGCTACGATGCCCACCATTTGCTTGTCAGCCTCCCAAATTGCCATGAACCTCTAACCTTTGACACCATTCCTAGCAAACCATTGTTTGGCTATGTTACCGCTTTGCTCAGCCCTCTTATAGCGTTGCTAGCTGCGGTGAAGTTGAAGATTGCTCCATGGTGGGCGGGGTTTTGTTGGGATATCACAATATCTCTTATATTATTAATGCATCTATATATTTGGTAAAGGGTGGAAGGCTCGGCCTTATGCACTGTGTTTTGTTCCACTCTTGCCGCCCTAGTTTCATCATACCGGTGTTATGTTCCCGGATTTTGCGTTCCTAACGCGGTCGGGTGATTTATGGGACCCCTGACAGTTCGCTTTGAATAAAACTTGTCCAAAGAAGGCCCAACATTGACTTTTACCATTTGCCTCACCTAGCCCTTTTTCCCTTGGGTTTTGAGCCTAAGGGTCATCTTTATTACCCCCGGCGGTGCTCGTTGTGAGTGTTGGTCCAAACCGTCGCCGCCGGTGTACCGGGGCAACTCTGGGCTGGCCTACCGGAAGTTTGGACAATCCGGTGTGCCACGAGAACGAGATATGTGCAGCTCCTATCGATTTGTCGGCACATTCGGGCGGCTTTGCTGGTCTTGTTTTACCATTGTCGAAATGTCTTGATGTCCGGGATACCGAGTCGATCGGAGTGTCTTGGGTGAAGGTCTATTCCTTCGTTGATCGCGAGAGCTTGTCATGGGCTAAGTTGGGACACCCTGCGGTATAAACTTTCGAGAGCCGTGCTCGCGTTATGTGGCGATGGGAATTTGTTAATGTCCGGTTGTAGAAAACCCGAAGTTTACCTTAATTAAAATACATCAACCGTGTGTGTTACCGTGATGGTCTCTTTCCGTGGTCCGGAAGTGAACACGGTGTTGGAGTTATGCTTGACGCAGGTTGCTATAGGATCACTTCTTGATCATACTTTTGTCGACCATGCTTTGCCTTCTCTTCTCGCTCTCATTTGCGTATGTTAGCCACCGTTTATGCTAGTCGCTTGCTGCAGCTCCACCTCATGCCTTTACCTTACCCATAAGCTTAAATAGTCTTGATCTCACGGGTGCAAGATTGCTGAGTCCTCGTGACTCACGGATACTTCAAAACCAGTTTGCGGTGCCTATGTTCTGAGCGGTGACGCAACCAAGCTCAAGGAGGAGCTCGATGAAGATCTTGCCCTTTGTGTTGTTTCGTTCTAGTTGATCGATAGTGGAGCCCGGTTGGGGTCGATCGGGGACCTTTATCGCATTTGGGGTTCTTCTTTTATTTTGGTTCCATAGTCGGACCTTGATTGTATCTGGATGATGTAATGCTTTATTCATGTAATTGTGTGAAGTGGCGATTGTAAGCCAACTATGTATCTCTTTCCCTTATGTATTACCTGGGTTGTGTGAAGATTACCTCACTTGCGACATTGCTTTCAATGCGGTTATGCCTCTAAGTCGTGCTTCGACACGTGGGAGATATAGCCGCATCGAGGGCGTTACAATTATTTATGAAATCTTGCAGATAGGATGTCAAAACATTGTTTCCTCGATGATTTTCTTGAGGAAAGTTTGTATGTGATACAACCAGAAGGTTTTGTCAATCCTGAAAGATGCTAACAAGTATGCAAAGCTCTAGTAATCCTTCTAAGGACTGGACTAAGCATCTCGGAGATGGAATATACATTTTTTAAAAATGATCAAAGATTTTTGGTTTATACAAAGTTTATGAGAAACTTGTATTTCCAAAGAAGTGAGTGGGAGCACTATAGAATTTCTGATGAGTATATGTTGCTAATATATTGTTGATCAGAAATGTTGTAGAGTTTCTGGAAAGCATATAGGGTTGTTTGAAAGGAGTTTTTCAAAGGAAGACCTGGATAAAGTTGCTTATATATTGGGCATCAAGATCTATAGAGATAGATCAAGACGCCTGATGATACTTTCAAAAGAACACACACCTTTGACATGTTTTTGAAGGAGTTCAAAATAGATCAGTCCAATAAGGAGTTCTTACCTGAGTTATAAGGTGTGAAGTTGAGTAAGACTCAAAGCTTGACCACGGCAGAATAGAGAGAAAGGACGAAGGCCGTCCCCTATGCTTTGGACGTAGGATCTACATAGTATGCTATGCTGTGTACCACACCTGATGTGTGCCTTGCCAAGGGGTACAAGAGTGATCCAGGAATGGATCATTGGACAGCGGTCAAAATTGTCCTTGGAGTAATAAGGACATGTTTCTCGATTATGGAGGTGATAAAGAGTTCGGCGTAAAGGGTTACGTCGATGCAAGCTTTAACACCTATCCGAATGACTCTGAGTAGCAAACCGGATACGTATAGTAGAGCAACCATTTGGAATAGCTCCAAGTGGAGCGTGGAAGCAGCATTTACAATATGACCTAGAGATTTGTGAAGTACATACGGATCTGAATGTTGCAGACCCGTTGACTAAAACCTCTCTCACAAGCAAAACATGATCAAACCCCAGAACTCATTGAGTCTTAATCACATGATGATGTGAACTAGTTTATTGATTCTAGTAAACTCTTTGGATGTTGGTCACATTGCGATGTGACCTGTGAGTGTTAATCACATGGTGATGTGAACTAGATTATTGACTCTAGTACAAGTGGGAGACTGTTGGAAATATGCCCTAGAGGCAATAATAAATTAGTTATTATTACTATATTTCCTTGTTCATGATAATCATTTATTATCCATGCTATAATTGTATTGATAGGAAACTCAGATACATGTGTGGATACATAGACAACACTATGTCCCTAGTAAGCGTCTAGTAGACTAGCTCGTTGATCAATAGATGGTTACGGTTTCCTGACCATGGACATTGGATGTCATTGATAACGGGATCACATCATTAGGAGAATGATATGATGGACAAGACCCAATCCTAAGCCTAGCACAAAGATCATGTAGTTCGTATGCTAAAGCTTTTCTAATGTCAAGTATCATTTCCTTAGACCATGAGGTTGTGCAACTCCCGGATACCGTAGCAATGCTTTGGGTGTACCAAACGTCACAACGTAACTGGGTGGCTATAAAGGTGCACTACGGGTATCTCCGAAAGTGTCTGTTGGGTTGGCACGAATCGAGACTGGGATTTGTCACTCCGTGTGACGGAGAGGTATCTCTGGGCCCACTCGGTAAGACATCATCATAATGTGCACAATGTGACCAAGGGGTTGATCACGGGATGATGTGTTACAGAATGAGTAAAGAGACTTGCAGGTAACAATATTGAATAAGGTATCGGGATACCGACGATCGAATCTCGGGCAAATAATATACCGGTAGACAAAGGGAATTAAATACGGGATTGATTGAATCCTCGACATCGTGGTTCATCCAATGAGATCATCGTGGAACATGTGGGAGCCAACATGGGTATCCAGATCCCGCTGTTGGTTATTGGCCGGAGAGTTGTCTCGGTCATGTCTACGTGTCTCCCGAACCCGTAGGGTCTACACACTTAAGGTTCGATGACACTAGGGTTATAGGGAATAGATATACGTGGTTACCGAATGTTGTTCCGAGTCCCGGATGAGATCCCGGACGTCACAAGGAGTTCCGGAATGGTCCGGAGGTAAAGATTTATATATGGAAAGTTGTTGTTCGGGTTCCGGGAAAAGTTCGGTTTTTTCCGGTATTGTACCGAGAAGCTTCCAGAAGGTTCCGAAGGATTCCGGAGGGGTCCGGAGGTCTGGAAAATGTTCCACCACGTCCAATACAGCAGGATGGGCTGTAAGGGGGCGCCCTAGCCTTAATGGGCCAGGGGCACCAGCCCCCCCCCCCAAGGCCCATGCGCATGGGAGAGGGGAAACCCTAAAGGGGAGGGCCTCCACTTGACTTGGGAGGCACTCCTCCCCCCTTGGCCACCGCCCCAACCCAAGATGGGATCTAGGGGGGCCGGCCCCCCTCTCTCCCCACCTATAAATAGTGGAGGGGTGGGAGGGCGGCCACACCCAAGTTCTGGTGCAGCCCTTCCCCTCTCCCAAGTCCTCCTCCTCTCCCGCAGTGCTTGGCGAAGCCCTGCAGGATTGCCACGCTCCTCCACCACCATCACGCCATCGTGCTGATGCTGGACGGAGTCTTCCCCGACCTCTCCCTCTCTCCTTGCTGGATCAAGGCATGGAAGACGTCACCGGGCTGCATGTGTGTTGAACGCGGAGGTGCCATCCGTTCGGCACTAGGATCATCGGTGATTTGGATCACGACGAGTACGACTCCATCAACCCCGTTCACTTGAACGCTTCCGCTTAGCGATCTACAAGGTTATGTAGATGCACTTCCTTTTCTCTCGTTTCTAGATTACTCCATAGATTGATCTTGGTGTTGCGTAGAAAATTTTGAATTTCTGCTACGTTCCCCAACAATACATAACTCATGTAATACTATATCGTCAACGAAACGTTAAGCGTGCGGACCCTACGGGTTCGAGAACTATGTAGACATGACCGAGACACCTCTCTTGTCAATAACCAATAGCGGGACCTGGATGCCCATATTAGCTCCTACATATTCTACGAAGATCTTTATCGGTCAAACCGCATAACAACATACGTTGTTCCCTTTGTCATCGGTATGTTACTTGCCTGAGATTCGATCGTCGGTATCTCAATACCTAGTTCAATCTCGTTACCGGCAAGTCTCTTTACTCGTTTCATAATGCATCATTTCGTAACCAACTCATTGGCCACATTGCTTGCAAGGCTTATAGTGATGTGCATTACCGAGATGGCCCAGAGATACCTCTCCGACAATCGGAGTGACAAAACCTAATCTCGAAATATGCCAACTCAACATGTACCATTGGAGACACCTGTAGAGCTCCTTTATAATCACCCATTTACGTTGTGACGTTTGGTAGCACACAAAGTGTTCCTCCGGTAAACGGGAGTTGCTAATCTCATAGTTGTAGGAACTTTGTATAAGTCATGAAGAAAGCAATAGCAACATACTAAACGATCAAATGCTAAGCTAACGGAATGGGTCAAGTCAATCACATCATTCTCCTAATGATGTGATCCCGTTAATCAAATGACAACACATGTCTATGGTTAGGAAACATAACCATCTTTGATTAATGAGCTAGTCAAGTACAGGCATACTAGTGACATTAAGTTTGTCTATGTATTCACACATGTATCATGTTTCCGGTTAATACAATTCTAGCATGAATAATAAACATTTATCATGATATGAGAAAATAAATAATAACTTTATTATTGCCTCTAGGGCATATTTCCTTCAGCTTAATGCTCATCCTTATTTTAGTCTTCTCAAGTGCTTTGCCATGACCACACACATCATTTTGGTTGAGCCTATTCTTAAGTTGCCTCTTTTACATGGTGCTCAACCATGTGTTTGTTGCAACTGCTAGACTTTGTTTCCTATATGCTCATTTACACTTGTTGTGAGTTTCTATTGATTTTGGGGGAGCTATGATCCTATTTTGTGCACTTTGTATCCTCATTCAAAAATTCTTATGTGTGCACAAATCATGGGGATATTCTCTAGTTTCTTTAGATCACTCCTTTGCTCATATCATAATATCCTTTATTATGTGGCTCATAGGATCTTTGGTCTAGTTGGTTCAATTGGTATCTTTTGATAGCTTGCTTCAATTGGTATTTTTTTTATTACTTGATTGCTTGTTTCTCTCTTTGTTATGTCTTTGTGGCATATCTTTCTTTTGCAATCTTTGAGCCTCAATATAGTTTGTCTTCCTCTAAGTATTTACCGTTGGATATGTGTATTGCATACCACTCTCTTGTGGAGAAATACGCAATTTATGGAGAAACATAATTTATGTTGGCCTTCTAAGCTTTTCTCCCATTTTGGCAATCGATGCCAATGGGGGAGAAGTTTTAGAGAGTTTTGTTGAGAAGTTTAGAGAGTCATATTTTCTTGCTTTGGTTGTGTTCCCAAGCGTTTGCATCTCTTACGCATGAATTATTGGTTGTTGCATTGCATGGTGATGCATAATTCCTTATATAAACTCTCTTGAAAGTGATTGTCATCAATTACCAAAATGGGGGAGATTGAAAGAACATGCGGTGCCCCCATGTTTGGTTTTGGTAATTAATGACAATCTCTATGGACTAATGGTTCCCTTGACTTATATTTGAAGGATTTTTCCATAGGCATTTCTTGAAGTCCATGTGTTGGTTTCAAGGAGTTTATGAGTTGACCAAGGTGCTATTAAGAAATTATTCTAAGATTGGTCATGTGAGTGTCGAGCTTATTGCAAGCATGTCTTGAAGAAGAAGATTGTGTGATCATTCATGTTTACCTTCAAGACATCATCCAAATGAAGAGAGTTGGAAAGATTCAACGTTGATCGAGACTAAGTCAAGAGTGAATCAAGTTGATCGACTCACAAGGCGTAAAAGATGTACCGAGAAGGATCAAGTGATCCCATGGTATGGTAAGCATTGTCCATTGCACTTTGTGTACTAACCCATGGTCTATGTGAGAGTTCTATGTGGGGTTAGGTACGTGTTCATGGGCTTGCGTCAAGAAGAAGATATCACTCAACCCATGGAGAGGATGACATCAAGTGGTGATCGTCATCAAGATTGTCGTGTGCAAGTTCAAGTGGAGCATCACGAAGAGATCAAGTGCTTGAAGCTTGCCACACATTATGGTGTCAATGGACTTGTGAAGATGTGCTGAAGAGTGGCTCACCCATAGTGGAGTATGGGGGAGCAATCATCTAGGCTTCATCGAGCCAATGCAATCAAGAAAGGTGGTCCAACAGGGAGTCAAGGTCGTCATCATCTAGCTCAAGTGGACAATGTGCAAGGCAAAGGTTTTCCCTTGATAGGTTTTCTATTTTACCGGTCTCATGGTGGTAGTTGGGAGACCGGGTTATAGGATCGATTGTCGTACTATCAAGGGGGGCTCTCGATGAGTAGCTTGATCGTATCATTCGTAGAGAGCTCAAACCATTGCATCCTTGCATCATATTTCTTAGTTCTTGGTTGGTTATCTTTGTGAGTCTTAGAGCTTATGGTCATCTTGATGACAAGCTCGAATTCTTCGAAAACCGATTTCTTATGCATCTTCTTTTGTGTTTTCGGTGTTGGAGTTTTTACCGGTCTTAATTGAGAAAGGGTTCTCACCATTTTTATTTTGGTTATTTTATCAATTGCTATTTCTTGATATTTATATCAAGATTGTGTTTTCTCTTGTCTTTAGCTTTCTAACAAACTTGATTTCGTCAAATTTGGAGCTCGTATGCAAAAGTTCTGGTTGTTTTGATCTTACCTGTTTTACATAGAGAGGTTGTACTGCCCCATAGAGAGGTTGTACCGGTCAATGTTTTACATAGAGAGGTTGTACCACCCTATAGAGAGGTTGTATCGGTTGACCGGTACAACCGGTGTTTGGAGCGGTTGTACCACTCCAGAATTGGTCCGGAGGTTGTACCGGCCATGTACCGCTCTACCACCAGACTAGTTTCTGTTGTGGTGCGGTTGTTAGGTGGTTGTAGGCCGGTTGTACCGCTTATTGCCTGTTACAGGTTGTACCGGTGCTCTTAGCGGTTGTACCGCTCCTATGTTATTCTGCACATAACGGGCAGATTCGTGGGGACCTATTTAAGGGGGTCTTCTTCCCCAATGGTTCCCCATCTCTTGAGCTCGTTTTTGCCCCCATTGTTGACCTTCTTTGAGATTGCTAACTCTCAATCCCTCCATGGATTCTTGCTACTTTTTGAAGGAAAAGAGAGAGGAGATCTAGATCCACACTTCCACCAATCACTTTCTCCTCTATGTGAGGGGAACCCCTTGGATCTAGATCTTGGAGTTCTTGGTGTTCTCCCTCTTGTTCTTCCTCTCATTTTCCTCCCTAGCATTAGTTGCTTTGGTGGGATTTGGGAGAGAAGGACTTGGGCACTCCGTGTGCCCTTGCCATTGCATTTTGTGCATAGGTTTGAGTTCTACACGGTGATACGTGGAAGTTACAAGTTGAGAAGCTTATTACTCTTGGGTGCTTGGTACCCTTGAGCTTGTTCCTCTTGGGTGCTTGGGCGCCCTAGACGGTTGGTGGTGTTCGGAGCTCAATCATTATGGTGTAAAGCTCCGGGCAAGCATCGGGGTCTCCAATTAGGTTGTGGAGATCGCCCCGAGCAATTTGACGGGTTTCGGTGACCACCCCCAAGGGTTGCCAAAGTGTACGGGTTCGGTGACCGCCCCAAGGGTTGCCATTTGTACGGGTTTGGTGGCCGCCCTCAAGGGTCCCTTAGTGGAATCACGACATCTTGCATGGTGCGAGGGCGTGAGGAGATTACGGTGGCCCTAGTGGCTTCTTGGGGAGCATTGTGCCTTCACACCGCTCCAAACGGAGATTAGCATCCGCAAGGGTGTGAACTTCGGGATACATCGTCGTCTCCACGTGCCTCGGTTATCTCTTACCCGAGCCCTTTACTTATGCACTTTACTTTGTGATAGCCATATTGTTTCTTGTTATATATCTTGCTATCACTTAGTTGTTTATCTTTCTTAGCATAAATTGTTGGTGCACATAGGTGAGCCTAGTTGTTGTACGTTTTGTGCTTGATAAATTAACCGCTAGGTTTATTCCGCATTTGTTCTAGCCTAAACCGTAATTATTTTAAAGCGCCTATTCACCCCCCCCTAGGCGACATCCACGATCTTTCAGTGCTAATATTTATCTAAGTACATGCCAAATAAAGCTAGAGTGTTATCACACCCATGAAATTCCTCAAACACGGGATCAGACAGAGGAGTGGGTGCGGGTGCCCTGCGGCTCTCTCCCAGTTGTAGGAAGTTGTGGTGCTGGTTGACGCTATTCTACTGATTCTTCTCCAAATAGGAACCACCGATTTACAAATTTTATTAACCACTGAATTTAGTGAGCGGTGCCAAATCTTCTATGGATTGCTTTTTTCGCCTCTTTTACCTTCAAAGTGCGAAGTCTAAGAGCGTTTTATGAAGTTTGAGATGAGAAATCTCTGAAAGCTATACTTAACAAAAAATTATGGTGGACTGTCTAGATAAACTCGAGAAAGATTCCTTTTTTTATGCATTACCCGCTCTCCTAGAAATTAAAGGGAGCCCAAAGGTGGATTCTAGACAACTTGTGACTATAGTGTTCGGAATAAGCATACATACACTTTAATATGAAAACTATGATGGAATCGAAGTGTAATTTCAGCACTGTTTCATGCACATATTCAGGGATCATTGCTCACCTTCGAAAGAAACACATGCATCAACATTCTAACATATACTAGCCGAATGCCCGTGCGTTGCCACGGAACAACACAATGATATCACTCTAGCTCCGACCTTTACCCTCCCTCAACTGATTTTACTTTTTTCTGTAATATATACATTATCTTGGCCAACCCTTTGACATGATAAGCCAGTGCGTACAATGCTCTTCATTTGCCTTTTAAAGGATTGGTAACACTCATGTTTAGCTGTATTTTTCTCAAACAACCAGATTTTGGACTAATAGGACATTCAAATTAATGATTCTTATGATTTCCCCTACTCTTTCACTGCTCATTGGCTATGACTTGAACTCATTGCCATTGTTTCTGTTCAAAGCACCTAGCAAAAGCATACTGAGTTGTTAAGATGAAAAATAAAAATACGCACAAAAGTATTAAATAACATAGAAGATGAACACAATTCAACCAGTACATGCTTGCTCACTGAACATAATATTGTCCGGAGTACTCAAAGCTAACTAAAAAACTATACAACAATCAGTTTACGGGGTTTTGTTTTTGGGAAAAGTTTACGGGGTTGAAATTGCACCGAGCTTGTCTGCAAATGCCTGTCATTGTAGCCTACACTACCTGTCATAGTTTAGCCATAAGTTAGTATTGCTACTAAGTTTGCATTTCTATTCTTCAGTGACATACCTTATTCTTATTCGACAAATTCGGGACCAAAACAATTATTTGAGCAGACATAGAAAAAGCTAAATTAGTTGTTCTCCACTTATGCCCCCCTCCCCGGCGAGCCCCCGCGTCGCTCCCAGGGCGACTCGGGAGGCAAAACCCTAGCCGCTGCCCAGGCTCTCCTCCTTCCCCTCCCTCCCCTCGCCGTCGCCGGAGGATGCCGCTGGGCAAAGCCCTCAAAGGTGGACGGCGGCGGCGGGGCCCTCGTTCGTGTGCTCGCGCGCTGCTGCTGGGCGCACTGGAGCGGCGGGAGCACGTAGTGGCACGGCGGGCGGCCGTCTGCTCTCGGGGAGGTCAAGATGGCGTGGACTACGTGCGCGGTGGCGCTGCCATGGCGGCCGCCGGTCGCTGATGCGTGCTGCAGAGTTGAGGGCGCCCAGATCCGGGCCGCACGAGCCCGCCCAGGTCCGCGACAATCACTCTGCTCCCACCCACCCTTCTCCTCCTTCCACCCCTCCCGGCCGCCGCCGGTAGTTGCCACTGGGTTAGTAAGCACGTGCGCGGCGACCCTAACGCTTGCTGCTCCGCTGTGCCCCGGCGGATCCTGGCGGCGAAGGTTGTAGGCCAGCACGGCGGCGGCGCGGTGCAGGTGGCTGTTGCCGCCTACTGGACGCGCTGGTCAGTGCCCACTCCTGCGACGACAACGTTTCTAGGCTTCCTCCATGTGTGTTGGTCTTCTTCGACGATTCTTCGCCATGCCCGGTCTGCCACTGCATCTGAGGTGTTCGTTCTTGGGTCGGGGCAAAATCCCCACGCGGCGACGGCCTGCGCTTTCAACGGCGACACCCGAGGGTGCCGTCACCTCCGTGGAGGCGTTGGCATGACCCTGACCGGACCTCCTCCTAGAGCACCGGGAGAAATCCTAGGTAAGGCCTCCCGGACCGGGCAGCGGCGGCGTCTCAACGTCGTTCCCCTCTTGATGGCACTGCTTTGGCTGCAAGTGGAGTACTCGATGCGTCATATGGTGGTTGGCGATGCATCGCTCTGGCGTAGACTGCTACACAAGGAGCAGGTCGCAACGTTTGCCTGCGCCGGCGCTCCCTAATGAATGCTACACCAGTTCCAATCAGCCCTGCCTTTCACCCGACTCTTTAGGCACATGGGTGCGAGGTACATCGGCCTGGGCAGTCCTGAAGCTGCACTCGTCCCTGGAAGTGTCTGGCAATAGCAGTGATGCTGCCCTGTTGCTCCGAGTCTCGGTGCTTCGCCATTTTGGCTAGAGGCAAGGCTGGGCGAGGCCTAATGTCGTTGTGTGTCTATAGTTGATGGCACCTCCTCACCTAGCTGTAGTCACTTGGTGAGGACGGTCGTGTGTGTGTGCGTGTGTGTGTGCCCCTCCTTTCTCGAGGTTGTACCCCCCATGTCTTCCTGTTCAATGCAATGGAACGCAATTCTTTTGCGTTTTCTCGAAAAAAATTGTTCTCCACTTACCACTGGTATGAAAAATATGACCCTTTTTCTTGCCATAGGACACAAAATTAAGCTGTGATCATAATTTCATCCACTATTTAAATGCAGACCATATAGTCAACTTTTCAAATCAAGAATATAAAATGCATGTTACAGGGAGTCAGGGACTCCCAGTCGACATAAATCATGTCAAAGTTTCCTTCATTCGCTAGTAGCTTCAAACTATGGTGGCATGCCCTAACACAAGCTTCAAACTATGTGCCCAATAATTGCAAATCTGAAATAGTAACCTCTTGGAATTCCCAAAATAGTAGCCACATGAGTGTTAATGCAGAATAGAAAAACTTTAAAGAGAAGTTCCAAAGGTGAACTTTTGCCAATTTTTACCGAAATTCTTGTCATGTCAGTAGCCTAACATACATGATCTCCTTCAAGGCCTTGGAAGCCAATAGTGTGCACCAGCTGGATCCAAGACGCCGCTTCAAAATCTTGTTGGATCCTTCACGTGTTACAGCCATTGGCACAAAAAAATTATACCTACAGCCTAGAAACCATCTACAAGGTTCAAGCTACAAACGAACATAAAAAATCTGATGTATTCAGAAAACCTTATAGACCATAGAAAGCACACAAACAACTTGGCTCTCCGTCTCTAGTAGGAGACGAGCACTACATCACCTCCTAGTGTGGCCACATGCCTTGTCAAATCTTGCGCTGAAGTGGCGCAACCTTATTTGTTCCAAAATTCTTCGGGTTTGGTCAAACACTGTATCAGAGTATGAAGGTATATGAAGCAAGATTTAGGTCATTTATTCACAGCCAAATAACATATGTTGACAATCCTAGTTTCATATACAAAAACAAACTCTATGTCTGCATGACTGGATATAACATCTATATTTTCAGTTGATATGAGCAACTTTTGACACATTGACAGTCAGCTATTCTCCTCCGTGCTTCACCCAATTCACAAATTGCAATTATTCATGCCATCCCCACTCCCAGTCATTTTTGTTCAAACGCGAGAAGTTAAAAGCCCCAAATTGCAAACCCAGCCATGATAGTAAGAGCAAAGATAATAAGACAACACAGCTCACCACGGATGTCCTGCTCAAGCACCACGTCGAGCACCTGGAGCCGCTCCGTCCGCCGCGTGCTGGCAGCGTTGCTCCTCCCAACAACCTAGAAGAAGAGCAGAATTCACGTTACAATCAACTACTGGTGAAGTAAAGTTGAGGCAGAAAACTAACCCGTCAGTTTGTCTCATGTCTGGCATTTCTTGGGCGGCCTTGTCCTGATCATCGCTGCCGCTGTCGTTGCCAGTCGGCCGCACACCCCGATGAGTTTCAACCTGTGTCGACGGCGGTTGGAGGCGGAGGACCCGGCCAAGCCGCTACAGTGGTGGAGGTAGCATGGCGGCGAGGGGAAAAAGGCCTCCGCCAGCGGACAAGAGGATGCAGCACGGCTGGCGACAGCGCTGCGAGTTGACGTGATTCCCGCCTCCTCCCCATCTGCCCGTCCTCCTCTAATGCATGGGGTAGTTTCTGGATCACGAAGATCAAAAGATATAATGCAAATGATGTATAAAATCTAGTGTTCTGTCCCAGGTAAACTTCGGATCCTCCGTGCAAGCATGAAAGCGGCCATCCGAGAACCTTGAATAAACTGCAGGCCCAGAAATTTTAGTGCATATTCTTGGTGCATACCTGAGCTGAAACAAACATTATATTAACAGTACGTACAGATAATGTATACTTTTACCAGTTTCAGAACTATAGAATGCATTAAAAGAGTGTTGTGCCTGACCAACTAATAGTCTAGGAAGTATGACAATGAGTAAATTTAGAAAAGCATCGGTGATGTGTATTCATCAGATGAGTTTCATGGTCTCGCGAATTACTAACCATTAATTGAGATATTTATAGGTGTGGGCTGTAACACATAATTGGAAACCAGACCAGTGTGATAGTTCACTCTAGTTTCCTGACTCTAGCATTTGCCAAATTTTTAACTCACGCAATTATGCGGGAGGAAGTACATGTAGAGCTTCTTACAGTAAAAATAAACATCTAGAGCTTCCTGCTTCAAAGTTCAACCACAAGATATTCCCACATTTGTCATACTGGATACCAGTAGATCCATATAACATCTTTCTGTAATATTTGCTGACGTATAAATAGTTAACAAACTGGTAGCATTGCGCACATTATCTATTTTGGCTAAATGCCTCAAGAATTGTCCAGCACCTGCATTGGAAAGAAAGAGTATGCATATCCAATTCATGAACTCAACAGGACATAACTGTCCAAATGGTTGAGAGAAGAAGCGAGTGTCGTATTTATACGAGTCAAGATTCTGAAAACCCATTAACTAAATCTATTTACATCAGAAAACAAGCAACCATTTGGACAGTTAGGATAACCTTTTGTGAAATAAGCTTTATATGTTTAGGCTCTAAATATACCTTAATGAGAAAGATTAGTTTTACTGAAGTTTAGGGAAGTGGGTGCACGGCCACCCGGCTGTACCAATAAGACCATGCAGAGTACAGGGAGATGACGCACTCTAGATCGCAATAAGCAAACCTTGATTTCTGATGGTGGGGGAGACGAAGTTAGAGCGGGGAATCGTGGAGGACGAACGAAGGGACTTGACGAGGTGGCGGCTCTATACATGCACGTACCTTGCTCCGGTGCTCCTCCTCCACTGTTGCACCTTGCCGCTCCCGTTCCTGCCTCCCCGCGCCTTTCCACGCGTCATAACTTCAACCTCCGATCCATATCCAATGTGATGACGCCGGAGTGCATGCTTTTCGCCGCGGACAAGGCGCCCTCGATGTGGTGCTGGATCTTCTCCTAGCCATCTCTTTTCCATGGCCGATGCAAGCAACGGGACAGGATGCAATCCCTCATCTAGTCTAGAATTCTAGATACATAAGGGACGTGACGGCGGATCGTGAGGCGGCGGATCGTGGCGGCTATAAGGCGGCGAGCACAAAGTGGCGGCAATTTTTCTCGAGTTCTCATTCGCGCCGCCAAGCTCGCCAATGGACAAACGTGATCTAGAGTGGTGAAGATAAGAGGGAGGAGTGGAAGGTATCGATGGGGTGGCTCCTCTATCACGACGGCAAGAGGCGCGATCATGTATGGACGAGAAAGGGAGGCGGAGAAGTTTTTCTCGGGATCGGAGAGAGAGGCGGCATCTGGAGCGACGGGGTGGGGTGCGGAGACGGGATCAGGAGCGAAGGGGTGGGGTGCGGGAGATGAGGCCGGGTGAGGGTACTGGGTTTTTTTTTTTTTTTTTCGAGCGGGGATGGGAGAAGCGGGGTGGGCTACAGATCGTATGTGGTGTACGGGAGGTCGAACCATCACGACGTTCGATCCCCCTTTAATAGTAGAGATGAAGTGAATTAGTTCAATCTCACTGGTTGAACTTACGGCAAGCCCTGAGTGCTTCCAGCACATAGCTAGGACAAGCAACAGGTGCTTTACATTCTTCTAGAAAAATGTAGCATCAATATCAACACACATAGACACCAAATATTAACATGGAAAAGCCCCCAAATTAGGGTAAAACCATTAGATGAAGCGACTCAAATCTTCTTTCATTATTATCAAACATGGGATAGAATTGTTTCCTCTCTAAGTAGTTTTGGAGGCTATCATACATTAAGATATCACTACCTTAGATGACGACAGTAAGATTTAGGGTAGAAAGAGCCAAGGATTATAACCTCATCAAAGATGATGGAACCAAAGCTTGAAAGAGACGGGGTGGTAGATCTCAACTTCAAAACCTCTGGGACAAACGCCATTTGCTTGATGACAATCTTCTTCATTTTTCCTCTATTCCCATTAATTTCTTTTTTTTCTCCAATGGAGACTAACTTAGAATTTCCGTCACTTCTCTCGGTGACTACTGTACGGGAGGCTAAACATCCCTCTTGCACCCATTTGGGCTGCCTATAAGAATTCAGAGGTTCAAGTCATCTCCTGAGAACCCACCCCTAGAGATAGCGTTTCGTCGATGAGGCCATTTCTGGCTCATGCTTGGCAATACAGACATCATTCTTGCAAAGAAAAGAAAAGAAAAGAAGCCCTTTCCGGTTTGAGAAGAGTGTTAGTTCGCAGAAATTGGATAACTTCAAAAATTATTTCCCTATACCTCCAGAAAATGTAAGATACACAGCATGCATTCAACAAGAAAATAGTATTACATAGCATTTAAGAATAATCCAGACACATCTGTCTGCCACAGTTGCGCTTTTGGTTAATTGACCGCTACCAGGCCTGGCATAGTAGCCCAACCTCGAACACAGGGGTGAAAGAAGAAACGACGGCTTCTCATTTCAGAAGAGATCTTGCAAAGTGTTCCCTGGCTGTGGCCAGAGCTTGAGATATTGTCTGCAGAGAACAAACAGCCAAATAGAAAAACTATAAGATACCATATGATAAATGACAGGAATGTGCAGGGACGGAGATTCAGAAATTTGCCTGCTCAGAGAAGGGAACAGAGCCGTCAGCAGCATTGGTTGCAACCTTCCCCGCAATGGTGTTCGCATCTGTTTCAAGAATTATGCTGCACAAATACAAAAAAGGATCGCATAGTTTCAGTTTATTTTCAAATATTTAGCATGCATATATAAACACTAAAAAATCACAAGAAGAAATTTCTGTGGTCTAATGAACTAAGGTCATTATTATCTGAAATCAGCATCAACCATGATATGTTCCTAAAAACTGCTGGTGACTAGTTGGCTAGTTGTTTAAGATGCTCACTTATTTAAGGGCCCTCTTGTTTGGAACACTGGATTTTTTTTACAGATTCCATAGAAATTAAACCATGTCCTGTAAAACTCATGCGTTTTAAATGGGGTCTACCTTGTCCTATCTATTACGGAAACTCCATGAGAGCTCCCAGAAAATGGACATAAAATAAAAAGTAGATAACACTACAACATAAACATGCTGCAGAATGTTGAAATGGCACAAAAGTATGATGCCCAACACCTTCATGTCAATAGAGGATTATGAAACATGAGAAGATCTCGTGGCCTCCAGCACCGGCCCCGGTGCCCGCTATGCGATCAGGCGCCAGAGACGATGAGACACCTGCTCCTGGAGTGCATCTTTGCCAAGCAAACCTGGCATGAGATCCTAGCTTGGCTAAGGATGACTGTCGCAGGACCAAACCAGGAGGATACTCTCATGGACTGGTGGCTCCACGCCAAGGAAAGCACGCCTCCACCGATGCGCAAGGGCCTCGCCTCCATTGCCCTCCTGACGCCGTGGATGATTTGGAAGCAACGCAATGCATGCATTTTCGACGGTGCCCAACCCCTTGTCCCAGTCCTGGTCTCTAAGATCAAGGACGAGGCCGAGCAATGGGCACGGGCTGGTGCTCGTGGCTTGCGGGTCATCTTACCCACCACCTGGGATGTACACTAGTTTCTACTGATCCAGCATGAACTTTGCCTCTTAGGAGGATTGTAAATAACTTTCTACCTTTCCAATGCAATGAAACGCAAATCCCTTGCGTTTTCCCGAAAAATGTGGCATAGATCACAAGAAACTTTACCCGCCATCAATAATCTCATCAATGCAGAGAAGTATCAAGTCCAAGTTCTCAAGTGCAGTCCTCTTCTCGACATCACCCCTAAAGCACAATAAGATGCACCTTAAACCAACTGCCTTACAAATACCAGTATCAAGTCCAAGTTCATGCAGTAACATTACAACATGTATATTACCTGAGTAGAAGACCAACCGAATCAGCAAAACCTTGTAGCACATTTGCTATGATGAGCTCATTCTCATCATCTCCGGCAGTGACGAAAAAGTGTAGGTCTTGTACAAACTTGTAAACAACAATATAACCATCAAGCAATGTTATCTCAGCTGCAGAGAATAAAAATAGGTGTCAAAGGTAAATCCAAATTTAACTCGGACAACAAAATTGTTGATATTATTGAACATAATATACTAATGAAATAAACCTGAAACTTTTCACCCATCCAATAACTAACATTTCACGGTCATTGGACATTCAGCGTTCCTCAATTAGGGCATAAAATTGGCAGTAAACTAGCATGAACCGTTCATGAAATACTTTCTGTTCAACTAATGGCTCTTTGTTAACACGTGATGCCATTTACATACCACAGACAAGAGATGTGTTGAATAATTGTCAATAAAATCAAATAATGCGTTCCTACCAAATACTCTAAAACCAATAAAGCATCTTACGGAGTATTACCTGCATTATAAATCAGTAGCTGGCTTTAACTTAAGGCCGGGCCTAGATATGCATGTATTGCAATTATGGTCTCAAATATGAGTCACTAATGGCAAATTCAAGTAATTTTGTGAATTACAATCGTTGACCAATGGTGAAAAATGGCAAAAGCAAATAAAATCAGTGCTACAGTGATGGTAAGACAAGAATTCACATGCTACACACTATGAATGAATTACCTTCGGAGCGTGCATTTGTCTTCAGAGTTTTAGTAAAAATGGACTTTTCAAAGGTCAACCTAGATGCGTTATTCGGCCAATCATCCGAGAAGTACTTCACAGCAACACGCTTCCCCTCAGAATCCAATAGCAAAATGTTCTTCACAGAAGGGCAAGATTCCTGTGTAACGGTAACAGGCAATCATTACAAGACTTTCTCCAGAGAAATAAGCAAGCTGCTGCTGCACTTCATATTTATCAATTAAAAGCACCATTTTCATATAAGAAAAACAAAGGTAACCACAGTGAAAGAGGGAGAAAATAAGAATTTCTGTAAATCAGTGAAGAGTATAAATAGTTGATACATAATGCATGATATGTCAGATTTCAACATTTTGGTTATCATATTACAGACTAAGTATCCCCTGGTCCTTTTCCCTTTAGCATCAAGCCGTGAACTGTAACTCTGCTTCTGAAAATCAAAATCTTAAATTATGGTACAAGAATTGTGGTCGATCGACTAGTTTCAGACAGGCCAGCGGTGCTCTATGTGGAATTGTGGAGTAGTTAAGCTTTACAGAAAGGAAGGTGCTAATCACAAACAATAATATAGTTTCAATCTCAGTTTACCCAATTCACACTATCTTCCAGCGCCATATTGTAAGGATGCTAACAACCAATTAACAGAACTATGTGATGAGATGACATATGTGAAGCCTTCACAGATTTCCAGAATGGCGGTAGTTTCAGCGCGTTGAATCTCAGTTATCATAGAGCTTCGCCGCTGGTAGATGGTAAATCAAAAACCGTTTGGTTGCAGTTATGTTGTACATCTATGCATGGTCGGCATTTCTATCTGGCAAATCAACTGATCAGTTCTTGGGAACCAAATTTAGTTGCGCAAAATCAGAGCAATGAACGCCGAATTCGAATGTAAATACATGTAGTCAGAATCGGGGGAGTAACAGGAACAGCGAAAGAATCTGCAGACCTTGGAGAATTCCCCCATGGCCTCCTCTCAGCTCCTTCCTTCGGTCCAAGCTTCCTGCCGAAGAGAGAAACGCACCCAGATAGGTAGGATCAACAGAAGCAACTCAAAACCAAATGGGGAAAACACGGCTCGGATCTGGACGGCCCGTTCTTGTCAGATCCGGGCTTAAAAGCATGCAACGAAAGCTGTCGGGATGATTGACGGGCGCGCGGATCACACGTAGGGAACGCGCGCATCGGATCAGTCGTGGAGACTTGTCGAGGATGGGGGTGGGAGAGATCTAGAGAGGAGGAGTTACCTGGAAGGGAGAGTGATCGGGACAGCGGGAGGGAGAGCTTTGGTTTGTTGGTGGCTTGGTGCCCGCGAGATCTGAGATGCAGCAGACGAGTGTAGAGAAAGACGGCAGGCGAGAGGAAATGAACGAGGTGGTTAGTTTAGCTACCAACAGGCCCGCTGGCCCGGCCCAACAGGCGACTTCAACGGGATATTGTATAACCACGAGGAGAGAGGAGGAGTTCTCAAAAAAAAAAAAGAGAGAGAAGAGCTGAGGACCAGCCCGAGCACATAATCAGATGGAGAATTTCAGGATGGCATTGGATGAATGTGGGTTACGAGACTTGGGCTTTGTGGGAGATAAATTCACCTGGCGCAACCATAGTCACACTGCTTCCAATTACATTAAAGAAAGGCTTGATTGAGCTATGACATCAAGAACCTGGTGTATGCGGTTTCCCACCTATAAAGTGTTAAATGGAGATCCTTACCATTCAGATCACAGGCCAGTTACTATTTTGATGGGAGGATCATATAAGGCAACGACCCGGGGGGGCAGAGGTCATACTTTCATATTTAAACCTAAATGGTTGCAGGAAGAGGATTGTGAAGTGGTAATAAAGAATGCTTGGGATACATCAACACTTAGGGATGAGAGTTGCATTACAGAAAAGCTGAAAACACAGCATCTGTATGAAGCCATAGTGCTTCGTGACGTGCATCTACTTCCAGAGATGCAAACTCTATATGCAACAGTATCTGGCACTTGAGCTAGCGATCCTATGGACATCCGAAGATACGTATACACTCGTTAGATATCTCACGGATACGAGCTCCATTTGTCCTAAGTCTCAATACCTTATTCTGAAGTAAGCACTTACGTCTAGTACTTTCATCGATACTATGGATCGAAACCATGTGTGAATGCTATACAACTCACCAAGTCATATCTCGATGTGAACAAGCTAACTCGTCGATTAGTCACCTTCTGCTAAGTATCATTGGCAATGCATTGACTTATGTCATGAATTCACTCTATCAGTGACATAGTCTATAGATTAGCAATCATTATAACATCAGCATTAAGCATATTCTAGAAATACTATGTAACCAATTCGTAGCATTCATTTCTTAGGTTCCTACTTATCTTCATGAAGTGCTCAATCATCACAACGTTGCAATCTTCATAGGAACTGCCTTCCTATGAACCAAAGGGCTTTAGAGGAAAAAATCCTACAAGAATCATATCCTATATAATTCCTTTGAAATTCCTCCAAACCAAAGGAGGCCTACAAGAGAAACAATGGAATGTGTACTATTGCACCTGATGGAAATCATGGTTCCAGGAATATTTTATTTGGCCACAGCTGATGCAAACTCGATTGGACACATATCACTGTATTCTTTTATTGCATGCAAAGCAACAACCTGCCCCACACCATCACCTCTCCTCGGTCTTCCGCCCAAAAAAGAGAACTGAGCGGATGTTTACAATCCAGAGGATTTAGCACTTCAGAGGAAGATTTCCTTTGGAACACTGTAGTCATTTCCCACATTCTGAACATTGGGATGGGAAGAATTCCTACATGAACAGTGTTCCTCTTAAGTTTCCAGCAGAATTCCTATGAACTGAATGCAGCCTAAGACGGTCCCATAAGAAAATATATATACCATAGCTAAAAAAAACTGAGGTTATTCTAAAAGAACAAAAAAACAAAATTGAGGCGTCTTACCTCAATCAATCAAAAAGGAAAATTACTGAGGCATCCTCCAACAATGATTTTTTTGCCTTACTATTTTTATTAAGTAGTGTTATTCAGGGCTTCGGTTCATTAAAAAAGGTATAAGATAGTTGTCCAATTGATTTGCGGAAGCCCGAGTGAAAGTGCAACTAATCCCCGGGTGGTTTTGGTAATTAATAACAACATATATATCATTGAACTAATACTTTCCTGAGAATATTTCAGAAAGTTCAGTGATATGGGTATGGCAATGACTGATGATGTGGACCCCTCAAAATGCTAAGGAAAACATTGGCAAAAGCTCAAGACTCTATTTTTGGTTTAGTGATCCAAGATCACATTGAGTCCATAAGAAAGCCAATACTATTAAAAGGGGATGAGGTTATGATGATGATCCGTTGCTCAAAGTGCTTAGTGATTTATCTCCCAAACTATCGCAATCCTTCATTCCAACATATACTCATAAGTAATCTCGGTCCCACCGATTCTATAAACTCACCACACCGAGATGAACCACCTCACCATATACCCAAACCCTAGAAATTTCGGATTTTCCGATTCCAAACTCGGTCTTACCAAACTAGTGTTGCCAACCTTCAGAACCTTCAGACTCAAATCGGTGTCACCGAGATGATAAAGTCGGTCCCACCGAGAATGGCAAACCCTAGTCTTTGGAAGAATCGGACTAACCGAGATTGTATTTTCGGTCCCACTGAAAATCCCAACGCTCACAAGATTTGAACTTTCGGTCTCACCGAGTTGTCAACTTCGGTCCGACCGAGATTGGTCAAATGTGTGTAACGGTTGGATTTTGTGTGGAGGCTATAAATACCCTCCACCTCCTCTTCATTCGTGGAGAGAGCCATCAGAAAGAACTACCGCTCCTACCTTACATTTATGAGAAGAAAACTACCTACCCTTGTGTTGAGATCAAGTTGCTCCACTCCCACCATATGAAACTTGATTTCTAGCCTTCCCAAGTTGCTTTCCACTCAATCCTTTCTTCCACCACAGCCAAATCAGTGAGGAGAGTTGAGTGTTGGGGAGATTATCATTTGAAGCACAAGAGCAAGGAGTTCATCGTCACCAACACCATCTATTACCTTTTGGAGGGTGGTGCCTCCTAGATTGGTTAGGTGTCGCTTGGGAGCCTCCGTCAAGATGTGGAGTTGAACCAAGAAGTTTGTAAGGGCAAGGAGATCGCCTACTGTGAAGATCTACCCCGAGTAAGGCTAGTCCTCCGTGGACGAGGCCATGATGGCATAGACAAGGTTGCTTCTTCGTGGACCCTTCGTGGGTGGAGCCCTCCGTGGACTCTCGCAGCCGTTACCCTCCGTGGGTTGAAGTCTCCATCAACGTGGATTGACGATAGCACCACCTATCGGAACCACGAGAAAAATCTCCGTGTTCCAAATTGCGCTTTGCTCTTCTCCACCTCTATTTACTACATGTGCAATTTACTTTCCGCTGCCATTACTCTAGAATTGCATGTGTAGGGTGATACTTGACTTGCTCATCATTGTGAACTTGCTAAAACTTGTCCTAATCAAAAGGCTAAACTTTTAAATTGTCAAGTAGTCTAATCACCCCCTCTAGACATACTTTCGATCCTACAAGTGGTATCGAGCTTTGGTCTCCATTGGATTGGTTTCCATTGCATTGACTCCATAAGCTTGGTTTCACAACCTAGGAGAGTATGGCGTCTAGTGAGGGTAATTTTCAGAGAGGTCCTTACTTTGATGGTTCAAATTTTGCTAGTTGGAAGCATAAAATGAAAATGCATATTCTTGGACATAACCTGCCAGATGGGGCATTATTTGTGTTGGCTTGCAAGGTGAGTTCTTCGAGGAAGGAAAAGTTCCGGATCGCGGGTTACAGCGGATGAATTGCGGATGTTACGTAACAATGCTCAAGCTTGTGACATTCTCTTCAATGCTTTATGTCCCGAGGAGTTCAACAAGATCAGCCGCCTTGAGAATGCAAAAGAGATTTGGGATACTTTGGTCTAAATGCACGAAGGTACCGAGTCCGTGAAGGAATCAAAGCTAGATGTTCTTCAAGGTCAACTTGACAAGTTCAAGATGAAGGAAGGTGAAGGAGTCGCTGAAATGTACTCTAGGCTTGCTCTCATCACCAATGAGATTGCCGGCTTAGGAAGCGAAGAAATGACCGACCGATTCATCATCAAGAAGATTCTCAGAGCTTTGGATGGAAAGTATGACACCGTGTGCACTTTGATCCAAATGATGCCAAACTACAAGATCTCAAGCCTACCAAGTCATTGGAAGAATTGTTGCTCATGAGATGACACTTAAAGATAAGGAAGAGCTTCACAACAAGTCAAGTGGTGCTTACAAAGCTACAGTTGAAGCTCCCACAACCTCAAGTGACAAGCTAGTTTCCAATGAAGAGATAAGCCTAATGGTGAAGAACTTCAACAAATTCTACAAGAGTAGAAGCAAGGAAAGAAGCTCAAAGTCTAGATCATATGATGAAAAGAGATCTTCTAGTCGTGATCGAAACTGCTACAATTGTGGAAGACCCGGACACTACTCAAATGAGTGTTCGACTCCCCACAAGAGAAGAGAAGAATCTCCAAGAAGAAGAAGCTCAAGAGAAGAGTCACCTCGAAAAGAGAGAAGGAGTAGAGATGATCGTTATGAACGAAGATCCTCTCGGAGAAGCAAGGATTCGGAAAGGAAAGACAAGTCATCAAGAAGCTACACAAGAAGAAAACATCAAGCTCATGTTGGTGAATGGGTCTCCGGCTCCGACTCGACAATCACTCCGAAAGAAGCTATCACTCCAACTCCGAATCAATCAAGATGAAGGTGTTGCGGTCTTGCTCTCGATCCTCCAACTCCAACTCCTATGACTTATTTGATTCACCAAATGAGGGAATTGGAAGATGCTTCATGGCAAAAGGCCCCAAGGTATCACACCCTGAATTTATTGACTTTGATAGTGATGAAGATGACTTGCTTGGTGAAGATGAGCTTTTACATGACAAATCTAGTGAGCTTAGTAATGATGAACATGCTAATAGTCTTTATAGTCGAGAAGAGTCGAATGACAATGCTATGAAGGAGATTGAGCGTCTAACTAAAGAACTAAACACTCTTAAGTTAGCTCATGAAACAACTCAAGAAGATCATAGAGAGCTCCTAAGATCTCATGAGAAGCTACGCTTCGAGAAGCTCAATCTAGAGCAAGAACATGAGTTTCTAAAAGCTATCAATGACGATCTTCAAAAGAAGAGTTCTTCATATCTTGCCAAACGACTTCTCTTGTCTAATTTCTTGCCACCTATTAAAACTAAGCATGACAAGCATAAGAAAAATTCTTCATCTAGTAGTAACAATAATCATGCTAAATCAAATGTTGTTACTTCTAGTAGTTCTCTTGATTCCACTAACAATGTTTTAAGCCAAGTTTCACTTGAGCAAGAAAATAGTTTATTGAAAGGGATTATAGAGAAAGGTGTCTACAAGAGCCTTGCCGGAAGCAAGAACTTTGAGGAAATTGTTCGCAAGCAAGGAAGGCACCTAAGAATCAAGGAATTGGTTTTGAGCGAAAGTTCAACGCCGAGGGTGTTGAATGGGAAGAAGGTCAATATCCCACTCCAAAGTTTGTTTCTCAAAAGGAGAAGTATGATCCCACTTCTTCCAATGTGGAACAAGCTCAAGATGACCTTCCACCACAAGACCACAAGCTAAAAGGCAAAGACAAGCTTCAAGAGGAGATTGATGCATTTATTGAAGCACCCAAGGCCATGGTCAAGTGGGTTCCCAAGGAAACTTCAAGTTCTACTTCGACAAGCTCAACTACTACCCCAAGGATTCCCATCAAGATGATGTGAATCCCGAAGAAGAAGAACTAGAGAGTTCTTGAGGGTGACTCCGCCAACATACTTCACTCATATTCATTTTGGCGAGAACTTGTGCAATCAACTTCCACATCTTGCACTAGTTCATGGAGTCACAAACCCTCATGTTGGTAAGTCAAGGGACAAGGTAATCATTGCTTTCATGGACATCATCTATTGTGTACTTCAATCTATGTCCATGGATATCCTTGTTTGTTCCTTGTGGGACTAACCCATGTAGGTATTGAAAGTGCCCGAATCCAAAGGATTGCTCCCAACTCTTGATGATCTTCATCAACATTGAGCATCCACATCTTCAACATCTACATGAAGTCTACTACGACAACCCAAGGTTAGTTTGACCCTTTAAAAGGGTTCTCACATCAAGGGGAGCTTTGCTCAAGAATTGAGCTAAAGCATCTTCAAATGATGTGAACACATTAATGCTTTATGTAAAAGTGGTAACCCCACTTGTGCTTAAACGATGAGTATGACCTATGATCAAATGTTCTCATTTGACTCCTAAGTCAATGTACTCATATATAGATGACCTAGTCATCGCCAAATTGTGTGCTAGTTGCTAGAGTTTTGTTTGTGCATGTTTGACACATATTTCATTTGCTATCTTATTGTGTGAGCATGTTGGATGCATAATTTTTTCCATTCGAGGACATCCATTTGTTGCTTTGGTCTTTTGGATTTTTCTTTTTGACCAAATGGATGGACAAGAATGCCTAAGTTCCTCCCCTAGCTATCTATGCTTTCTTGTCTCAAACTCTATTCATGCTTATATCACAAACTTTGATCAAGTCTTTTTCGACGCATCGAGTGAGGAGCACTTTCGAGCCACCGATCCGTCAAACACTTAACTTCCAAAACCTTCTAAGTACTTTCGGTCAAACCAATATACTCAAATCGGATGCATCAAATCACTTGATTGATCTAGGTTTTCACCTCGGTGAAACCGAAGTTACAATTTCGGCGTGATCAAGTGAGTAATCGCTGCGATTAATCATCTCGGTGCCACCGAAGTTTTCCAACTCGGTCCCACCGACACCGAAGGGTATATATACCGAGGGCAGCGCTGATTCTTTCTTCATACCGCCGCCCCAAACCCTTTCTTTGCCGTCGCCGTGGTCTCCGGATCGCCTCCGCTGTCGCTGGCGCCGCCGCTGGTCTCCGTCGCCGTCAACGGTCAATCTCACCGCCCGTTGCCGCCGTGGTGAAACTCCACCAAGTTGGGTGAGTTTCATTCCTCTCGTGCTTCAACCTCGATTCAATGCACGATAGGTTTTGCCTAGCTTCTTGCCACGTTTGAAATCTTCCTATCCAAAGCAGATTAGTTCTTAGAACGAAATTCGAGTGAAAATCTTAGGGTTAGGTTTCCACGAACACATCTTGGTGTGACCGATTCTACATTCTCGGATCGACCGATTTGGCCTCTGGCCATTGATCGCACTTTTCGTCCAACCGAAGTGTGCAAATCGGTAAGACCGAAATGAGGATTCATGAAACCCTAGTGCTCTCGGCTAGACTGAAACCCATTTCGTCCAACCGAAAGTGGTGTGAATGGTTCTGTTAAGACACTTGGATTCACCGAATTTTAGACTCGGTCGGACCAAAATGCATTCTGTGAAAACCTAAAACTGAAATTTGAACTCATTTTTTTGCAAAACTTCTAGCTTTGTGATAACTCTTCTATTCGCCTATACCTATTCTATTCACAAAGTTGTCACCATGTCGATGCAAGTGACAGCCGAACAGGTCTGAATCACCAGCTTGCAATTCCAGAGGCGTACAAGTCCCGGCCAGCAGTTTTTCCGATGATGGTGAGAGGAGCACACCAAGTGGTTTGCCTCCACCGCCACCAGGCTGTGAAGAAGAGAAATTCGATGAAGAGGACTCGACTTTGTTGCTTGAGGAAGAGATCACATCCAAGCCTAAGAGGAAAGTGGTTGCCAAAGAGCATCAAGGGCAACAAACAAAGAAAGGCACCAAAGAAGGTGAAGAAGTCCACAGCTGCAAAGAAGCCGAGCATGGAAGAAGAAACCTCGAGCAAGGTAAAGAAAACTTCCAAGAGGAAGAGGATAGTACATGATGAAGCCGATGATGATTCCGATGAGGAAGCACCCCACCTCCTCGAAGCCTAAGTTGATGGGAGATGCCATCGTAAGCGGGAGCACCTACCAAATCTAAGCCATCAGCTCCAAAGAAAGGCAGCTCAAGCCAAGCTCGCAAAGCCCAAGAAAACAGTGAGGAACATTCCCGCTTGAGAAGAAGAAGGACAATGTGCCACCAAATGAGTCGAGATGAAGAGGCACATGTATTGTCAAACTCGCATGTAAACCGCCACCCACAATGATGCTCATCCTCGAGCTGAAAATATGAAGGAAAGGAAGGACAAAGGTCTCAGGCTATGGAGGCAAGTTGATCCATATGCCTCCAGGAGAAGGGCTGCTGTTGACCCAAGGTTCCACACCAGAGAGCAACAAGATTTCTATGAGACAGTGCTTATGGACAAGAAGCCCATTGTTGCTGACACTAGATATGTTGACTGGGAATACATCGACAGTGAAGAGCACAGAGACTACTTCCCACATGTGCATGAGAGCTTCACTGCATGTGGAGTTGCAGAGTTCGTTGGTCAGAAACTGATAGCATGATGATGAGATGATCATGCAGTTCTATGCCACAGCACACTTCTATCCAGATGGCAGAATTGTATGGATGACTAAAGGCCAGAGATTCACTTCAACAGTTGAAGAGTGGGCTGCACTACTGAATGCTCCAGTATCAAGAGATGATGATGTAGATGTCTATGGAATCCCCAAGAAGAATCATGAGTCAATGAGGAACATGTACAATGAGGTACCAGCCAAGGATGTAGAGCTATGGAAGCTTGGATCAGTGTATCATCTTCAGGCAGGTCTCCCAACCACTAACACTATTCTGAGGCATACTTTGATGCCCAAGTCTGGAGACCATCGCATGATAAGAGGCTATTCTATCAACATGCTGCATATTCTAGATCAGAAGGCACCTTTCAAGGTGATGGACCCGATAGTTGAGACTATCAAGAGGACAAGCAGCAGACCAGAAGAGGTCATGTGGGTTTGCTCCGCACATTCAGATGCTCATCAATGCCAAGTTTGGCACGGACACCTACTTGTTGGATAGACCCCACTTGCCACCGCAGCTGAACATGAGGATAATGAAGTTGTGATGACCGAGGATGATCCCACATCCGTTGAAGGACAAGCTAAGTCTGAAGCCGCCAAACAAGCTAAAGCTGAGAAGGAAGCAAGAAGCAAGCAGCAAAGAAACCCAAGAGCGTTGGAGAACAGCTTCTTGAAGCTACCGGAGGATTGAACTACGCCTGCCAAAGATAGTGCGCCTCAGAGAGTCTTGAGAGGATAGTTGAAGACAAGTTCCATGCTCGATGTCAAGTCGATCAAGTGCGTGTCACCGCCAACAAGCTTGAGGCAGATATCGAGGAAGCCAAGAGGGAGAAGGCAGAGCTCATGAAGGAGATGCAGGATGACCTTGTCGAGGATGACTATGAGCAGCCGCTCCGGTTCCCACAAAGCCCAGATCACTGCTATTCCAAAGGATGACCCTGTGGCTCATGATCAAGACCTCCCACAGCTCCATCGGCCCAGCCCAGCTCCAAAGTCCACACCTCCAGCTCCACAGACTTCAGCGAAGCCTTTGCAGATGCAGCTATCTCCACTCCATCGACCTGCAGGGAGCCGCCAGCAGAGTCCCCAAGTGACGCTTAGCTCTATACCTTTCGAACTTTTGGTAACTTGTTGCCAAAGGGGAGAAATTGTATAGATCATAGGACTTCGAGAGAGAGAGTGCTCGCTTTTGCTCTTTCGCTTATGGGTTTTCCTTGAGATACTTTTGAGTTTTCCGAGACATTGCGTGTGTTTGATACTACGTTTGTTCTACTTTGATGAGTGCTTGATCATACTATGCCTTAATGTGTGCTTAATGCTTATCATATTCTATTCATATCTTGTATGATCATTTACTCATGTCTTGGTGATTGGGTGCATGCTATTCATTCTTATCATTTTGTGCGCTCCACCAAGATGTATGTGACATGGAAGAGTGACCCATGATCCTAATCGATTGTGCATTTGCATTCAAACGCAAATCTCAAATAATGCACAAATTTAGGGGGAGCTCTTGCTTATCACATACTTCTCAAAGCGATTTATATTATTCATTGATTATATCTCTTGTCGAAGTTTGATCTATATGTTGTCATCAATTACCAAAAAGGGGAGATTGAAAGTGCAACTAATCCCGGTGGTTTTGGTAATTAATAACAACATATATATCATTGAACTAATACTTTCTTGAGAATATTTCGAAAGTTCAAGGATATGGGTATGGCAATGACTGATGATGTGGACCCTCAAAATGCTAAGGAAAACATTGGCAAAAGCTCAAGACTCTATTTTTGGTTTAGTGATCCAAGATCACATTGAGTCCATAGGAAAGCCAATACTATTAAAAGGGATGAGGTTATGATGATGATCCGTTGCTCAAAGTGCTTAGTGATTTATCTCCCAAACTATCAGCAATCCTTCATTCCAACATATACTCATAAGTAATCTCGGTCCCACCGATTCTATAAACTCACCACACCGAGATGAACCACCTCACCATATACCCAAAGCCTAGAAATTTCGGATTTTCGATTCCAAACTCGGTCTTACCAAACTAGTGTTGCCAACCTTCAGAACCTTCAGACTCAAATCGGTGTCACCGAGATGATAAAGTCGGTCCCACCGAGAATGGCAAACCCTAGTCTTTGGAAGAATCGGACTAACCGAGATTGTATTTTCGGTCCCACTAAAAATCCCAACGCTCACAAGATTTGAACTTTCGGTCTCACCGAGTTGTCAACTTCGGTCCGACCGAGATTGGTCAAATGTGTGTAACGGTTGGATTTTGTGTGGAGGCTATAAATACCCTCCACCTCCTCTTCATTCGTGGAGAGAGCCATCGAAAAGAACTACCACTCCTACCTTACATTTCGAGAAGAAAACTACCTACCCTTGTGTTGAGATCAAGTTGCTCCACTCCCACCATATGAAACTTGATTTCTAGCCTTCCCAAGTTGCTTTCCACTCAATCCTTTCTTCCACCACAGCCAAATCAGTGAGGAGAGTTGAGTGTTGGGGAGATTATCATTTGAAGCACAAGAGCAAGGAGTTCATCATCACCAACACCATCTATTACCTTTTGGAGGGTGGTGCCTCCTAGATTGGTTAGGTGTCGCTTGGGAGCCTCCGTCAAGATGTGGAGTTGAACCAAGAAGTTTGTAAGGGCAAGGAGATCGCCTACTTCGTGAAGATCTACCCCGAGTAAGGCTAGTCCTCCGTGGACGAGGCCATGATGGCATAGACAAGGTTGCTTCTTCGTGGACCCTTCGTGGGTGGAGCCTCCGTGGACTCTCGCAGCCGTTACCCTCCGTGGGTTGAAGTCTCCATCAACGTGGATTGACGATAGCACCACCTATCGGAACCACGAGAAAAATCTCCGTGTCTCCAAATTGCGTTTGCTCTTCTCCACCTCTATTTACTACATGTGCAATTTACTTTCCGCTGCCATTACTCTAGAATTGCATGTGTAGGGTGATACTTGACTTGCTCATCATTGTGAACTTGCTAAAAACTTGTCCTAATCAAAAGGCTAAACTTTTAAATTGTCAAGTAGTCTAATCACCCCCCCTCTAGACATACTTTCGATCCTACACCGAGTGAAACTGTTAAAACACACTCACAAGGAAGGGTCTCCACCGACTTGGCTACCCACAAGACCACATACCCCATCAAGGTTTCCTACAATGTCAGCGCCATCATTTATCCCCAAGCAAGTGAATCCAACTTCACCTTGGACAAATCATCAAGACCTCTCTGAACAAATGACACGCAAGAACCTTGTCGGCCTATGCCAAACAGTCGGCCAGACGCGTCAAGGACTAGACAGGTCCGACTTGGGTCACAAGTCTCACAGAAGCTCGCCTTGCACCAACATAGTGATGACCCACAAGTGTAGGGGATCTATCATAGTCCTTTCGATAAGTAAGAGTGTCGAACCCAACGAGGAGCAGAAGGAAATGACAAGCGGTTTTCAGTAAGGTATTCTCTGCAAGCACTGAAATTATAGGTAACAGATAGTTTTGTGATAAGATAATTTATAACGGGTAACAAGCAATAAAAGTAAATAAGGTGCAGCAAGGTGGCCCAATCCTTTTTATAGCAAAGGACAAGCCTGGACAAATTCTTATAATGAGAAAAGCGCTCTCGAGGACACATGGGAATTATCGTCAAGCTAGTTTTCATCACGCTCATATGATTCACGTTCGTTACTTTGATAATTTGATATGTGGGTAGACCGGTGCTTGGGTGCTGCCCTTTCTTGGACAAGCATCCCACTTATGATTAACCCCTATTGCAAGCATCCGGAACTACAAAAGAAGTATTAAGGTAAACCTAACCATAGCATGAAACATATGGATCCAAATCAGCCCCTTATGAAGCAACGCATAAACTAGGGTTTAAGCTTCTGTCACTCTAGCAACCCATCATCTACTTATTACTTTCCAATGCCTTCCTCTAGGCCCAAATAATGGTGAAGTGTCATGTAGTCGAAGTTCACATAACACTACTAGAGGAGAGACAACATACATCTCATCAAAATATCGAACGAATACCAAATTCACATGACTACTGATAGCAAGACTTCACCCATGTCCTCAGAAACAAACGTAACTACTCACAAAGCATATTCATGTTCATTATCAGAGGAGTATTAATATGCATTAAGGACCTGAACATATGATCTTCCACCAAATAAACAAACTAGCATCAACTACAAGGAGTAATCAACACTACTAGCAACCCACAGGTACCAATCTGAGATTTTGGTACAAAGATTGGATACAAGAGATTAACTAGGGTTTGAGAGGAGATGGTGCTGGTGAAGATGCTGATGGAGATTGACCCACTCCCGATGAGAGGATCGTTGGTGATGAGGATGGTGATGATTTCCCCCTCCCGGAGGGAAGTTTCCCCGGCAGAACAGCTCTGCCGGAGCCCTAGATTGGTTCCGCCAAGGTTCCGGCTCGTGGCGGCGGAGTTTCATCCCGTAAGCTTGCTTATCATTTTTTCCAGGGTAAAAGACTTCATATAGCAGAAGACGGGCACCGGAGGGCTGCCAGGTGGCCCACGAGGCAGGGGGCGCGCCCTGTAAGGGTGGGCGCACCCCCCACCCTCGTGGACGGTGGGTGGCCCCCCTTAGGTATTTCTTCTGCTGAATAATTATCATTAATTCCAAAAATGACTTTCGTGGAGTTTCAGGACTTTTGGAGCTGTGCAGAATAGGTCTCCAATATTTGCTCCTTTTCCACCCTGCATCCTCACCGTTCGGCATTCTCCCTCTTCATGTTAAACCTTGTAAAATAAGAGAGAATAGCCATAAGTATTGTGACATAACGTGAAATAACAGCCCATAATGCAATAAATATTGATATAAAAGCATGATGCAAAATGGACGTATCACATAGCCAGACGTGTCCATCATGTGAGCTAGAGAGATTAGAGAGAAGATTCAACAAACTTTGATTGTCCACTACACAGGGGCATATATACAGTTTACAAGCCACAACCTAGGGTGATCATGGGGCGCTCCAGTACCCAGAGACATGCGCCACCAACTGAACTACCAGCGGCACAGTCAACACATTACACTATAGTATATGGCGGGATGTATATAAGAGCTCATACGATATAGAACTACGATATAGTCTAACATCCCTCGCTGTCGTGATGGCGGCGATGGCGACGCAAAGACTGGATTGGAATTCATAGTAAATATCTGATGGCAGCCCCTTGGTCCTGATGTTGGCAAGTTGTTGTCAAGTGGGGATGTGAAGGATGTGGAACTTGCCGAGAGCGACACACTCGAATACAAAGTGGATGCCTAGCTCAATGTACTTCGTGCGCTGGTGATGCATAGGTTTGGCGGATAGATAGACCGCAGACACATTATTGTATTACCCCAGAGTTGCCTTGGTCACCAGAGCAAAGAGTTCGCCGAGCAGCTCTCGGAGCTAGACACAATCAACAACAACATTGGCGACGATGCAGTATTCATCCTCCGCACTGGAGCGTGAGACAGACGCCTTGTGCTTCGAGGACCAGGAGACAAGTGCATTGCAGAGGTAGACGCAGAAGCCATACGTTGAGCCGCACGTGTCAGGGCAGTTAGCCCAGTCCATGTCAATGAACACGCGAAGATCCAGGACACCCAAGGCGTAGAGACGAAGGCCGAGGGAAGATGTTCCACACTCATATCGTAGAGTGCACTTCACCAACATGAGATGACGCTCGCGCGGATCATGAATGTGGAGGAAAAGTTGTTGGACAATGTAGGCGAGTTATGATGGTGTGATGGTGAGATATTGTAGGGCGTCGGGAGTCGGAGGGCTCGTACAAGGCTCTAGAGGTGGTCGGCTGTCGGATTCAGGGCTCCGCAGACCTAAGAAGGTTCAAACTCTGGGGCGTGTGCGAAGATCTCAACCAACCCGAGCCTCGTGCTTGCCATCCTATGGCCTGGCCTTGTCGGGTTCGTGCGAACAGGGAAGAAGATGAACACAATAGTTTACCCAGGTTCAGGCCACCTTGAGGTGTAAAACCCTACTCCTACTTTGTGGTGGATTGGCCTCACGAGGAGGTTTGGGGATGAACTAGTACAGTGGTTGAGCGACCTCACAAGGGCTCGAGAGGTGAGGGTGGAATGGATCCGATCCCCCTATAAGGTGGTGGCTAGCCTATACTTATAGTGGCTTGGGTCCTCTTCCCTCATATCTGGCGGGAAAGGATCCCACAACGACCAATTTTGAAAGGGGACAAGGAGTACATCTTATCCTGACAAAAGGTGGTCCTTGCCTGCAAAGCTCCCAGTCATGACGTAGAGGTGGGCTCGGCAATGACATCCTCCCTGCCGAGCCCGTGGTCTTGGCCTTGTTACTCTGGAATGAAAACCTTTGGGAGATTCCTTGGGAACCCGCGTCAGTCCTTGCCTCCTTAGCACCAAAGAGGAAACTACCTCCACTACGCCCGCTGGTGCCCGCCTGGTCATGTGGTTGTCATGGCTTACGTCATCGCATCCTCGTGAGGCTGGGTACCTGCATAGGAATCTCCGCTCCTCGGGAGGCAACCTGGGGAGGCCGCTCCTTTGGAGGTTTTGGTGTCGTTCGCCCTCGCGAGGGTCTTGTCTTGGTGGCCTTGTAGCTAGGCCGTACCAGGCCGTCGAGGGAGCCACGTCATGGGCCGCAGGTAGGTAGATCTGGGTACGCCAGGTCCCAAAACACCGACAGTAGCCCCGGGGCCCAAGGTGCGCTCGGGTTGGCTTCGGGGCGAAGCCAAGGAAGGAAGGCCGAAGCGCCACGGGCCCCAATAACCTGCAGGCCAGGCTTGATGCGTGGCGTACGGTGGACCACAGACACCTCCACTTCCCCATGTCGCCTCGATAACTGCCCTCTGCTGACAAAAATTCTGGCGCACGTAGTAGAACTAGTATCACCCCACCATGCGCGTGCCTTCTGTTCCTCCTTCATCTGCTAGCTCGGGTCTTCCTCACCTGATCTCGCGCCCGCTTCAGTCTGCTCCTCTGCCATGGCTCCCAAGAAGAAGAGGGGCAGGACTTTGATGATGCCGGAGCCCCAGCCGGGGCCGGAGCCCGCGTTGGGCCCGTCCTCCGTGCTCAACCTCCAAGGGTTGGACAAGGTCCGGCTGGCGATCGCCACCAACACAAATGAGTGGAAGGCGACGAAGATCTTGCCGGCCTCTCGGTTTTCAGCCGACCTGGAGACCACTAACACCCCCCTTCATCTTCACGCCCTCTTCTTTGGTTTGCTGCCACTGTTTTCAGACTTCTTCAACGCCGTGCTTACGCACTACCAAGTCCACACATTGCATCTTGACCCTGGGTCCATCATCCTCCTCTCCGCCTTCACGTTCTTGTGTGAGGCCTTTGTGGGCATCTCTCCGTCTGTGGCCCTGCTTCACCACTTCTTCTCCCTCCAACTGGTCACCAATGGGCAGTGCTCGGCGTGTGTGTCGCTCCGAGCAGCAGAGACGACGGCGGGCGTGACCCTTGACGCCGAGCTTCGTCCGGTGCGGAGGGATTTAGGAAGCAATGGGTATATGTCAACGCCATCATGCGCAGCCCCCAGCTCCAAATTTTGACAGCCCCCGCAGAGCCGAGCTCAGGCTGGGAACACGTGAGGCTTGTCAACCCTCGACTCGCGCGGGTCATGACCAGGTTGGCCAACCTGAGGAAGGCAGGCGTGACGATGGCGATGGTGGTGAGGGAGTTCGTCCGGTGGCGAATTGCTCCCCTCCAGCGCCATTCCCGCCCAATATGGGCCTTCACCGGCCCCGAGGACACCATAAGGCTTCAGGTGCCTTCTCTTCCTTCCAGCGCGCTGCACGGGGTGCTCCGCCTCTTGACCGACGGAGAACCACCGCACTTCCTTCAGGAGGGCTCCCTTTGTACAATTATCCTAACGGGAGAGCCTTCGCCAAGAAGATGCCACACTTCGACGAGTGGGGGCTACTCCCTGAGGGCCACGTGGGGCCTCGCGACAACCCCCTCTTGGTGGCCCCAGATCTTGGGGGTCTCGAGGCATGTGCCCCCCGAGCAGCTGCGGGGGGGGGGGGGCACGTGCCCCTCAAGTGTCCGTCTCTACCCCACCAAGCAAAGGGGGAGACACCTCGCCTGGAGGCACAGCCGCCGCCCCAACCGCGGGAGGCTGCATGCTGGACTCCAGCGTATTGTCTTCTGGTCCCTGCGCACTCCGGAGGAGGAAAGAGGAAGACAATACGGATCGCCACGGATGAGTAAGTGCCCAACTTCCTTTGATTTCTGCGTGATATGCCTCTTTGAACCCTTGCTCCTAAGGTTCCCTCTTGGCGAAGGAACAAGCGCGTTTCCGCCACCGCCTCCCGAGGGTGCTGGCCCTATAGTGACTTCGTGCCTCATGAGCCGCGTGGCCGCGTGTAGTGAGACATCTATGCTCGTGCCAAGGTCACCATTGGGGGGCCTTGTGCCCGAGTTCTTGGCGCCCTTCTTCAGGCATGGCCCTCAGCTTGCAGAGCCTCTATCGAGGCCTCCCACACCGACTCCCCTGCTGACAGGGCTCCCCGAGTGTCGGCATCTTCTTCGAGCGGGGGAGAGTTCCTACGGGGCCCAGCCCTGAGATAGAGGGTCGGACAATGGAATCTCAGCCTCCGGATCCCTGCCGGAGTCGGGCGGGCCTTCGCGCGCCTTCCCCACCGACCGGGGGGCGGGCGAAAACCCCGGTCGGGAACTGGAGCTCACATGTAGCCATAGCGCCACCCGGCATGCCTCCTTCAGGGGGAGATGAGCATGCTAGGCTGCCTCGGGGCAGAGCTCAACGACGTCGACACATACCTCGAGGCGGACCGCTTGCGCCTAGCACGCGAATGGCACCGGCTCGAGGTTGCCATCAATTACGGTCGTCTGCAACGCTCGCACGGAGGCCGAGGAATCTCTTGTCGTGGCGAGGGAGGCCCACGATCATGCCCTTGAGGAGGCCCGACTCACGGATCGTCTGTGCGAGGCTGCAGAGAAGCGCGGGAGGAGCTCCTAGCCTCCAACACTGCTCTCGAGCGGCAAGTCCAGGCGCGCAAGGCCGCGCTTGCCACCTCAGTGGGTAGGCCTTCTTTGGGCGGAGCGGGGCTCCACACACTCGAAGACACGCTAGCACTGGAGGCAATGGAGCAAAGCCTGGAGCGCGAGCGGCTGGACGTGTGATACCGCCGAGGACTCCCTTGCCTCCCGGGAGGCGGCGATCCAGGGAGAGGTCAACAAGAGGGTAGCGGGGGTCCGCAGGGCCCTCACCAAGGACTATCGCAAGAAGCTAAAGCTTCAGGTGTCCCGCTTATGCAAGAGGCGCAACGAGCTGAAAGGTGAGGCTTACAACCTCAAGAAGAAGTTAGCCACGGCGGAACGATGCGAGAAAGCTATGATGGATGCCCAAGCCGAGGCTGAGCTGTCTTTCCTCTATAAGCAGGTGAAGTATGTCACTTCCCTCGTGGAGAAGGCCTCGGACGAGGCGAACCATGTGCGGGGGCTTCAGCACATGCGCTCCCAGATGTTCCAAACTCTTGAGGGGAGGGCCCTCTGGGCCTTGAGCAGTATCTGTGATGAGAGCGTCTCCAGCCCACTCATTGCTGACGATGCATGCTACCTCGGCTTCTTCACTAGGATCGTGGAGCGCCTCGAAGGAGGCACAAAGAAGGTTCGCCTGCTCGTCGAAGAGAAGAGCCGTGACCTCCTCACGCGAGCGTGCTCACGTGTCTTCAGTCACCTTCTTCGCCCCGACCCCGACTTCGACTTTGAAGCCATGCAGCCCCCGTGCCCGAGGTGATCCAAGGTGCCCTGAGGGACTGGGTAGAGGATCACGTAGATGACCTAGCCGCGGAGTTTAACCCTACTGGAGGCGAGGGCTAGCCTGTGGCCGAGGGGCATGGGGCTGACAGCAGTGGTGGCGACGGTAGTGAGGGCAATGACAACGATGGCGACAACGCGTCTCCTTAGGCTATCTTTTTCCTGTTTACGTGTCAAGATTTTCAATTAGACCCCGCGGGGATGTGAAAGTACTTTGGAAGAAACTCCTTTATGATGTATTAAGCAACATTGCACTCTCTTATGCCGTCTCTCCTTCGCTTACCATGGGCACGTGGCTCCTAAAGAGGGGCGGATCATTACCATACTTTGGGTCGTGGTGCCCGACCAAGGTCAGGAGGCGAGTGCTTGATAGAGGCATCGGGCCCTGTGCACCCTCTAGCTCGCTTGAGAGCATCGCGCGAGGATTCAGACGTCGAAGCCTTGGCGAGGTGTGTGCATGAGTAGACTCGCGATTGTTGTGACCTGGGCCCTCAGGGGGCCCTCAACACCACTAGGGCTGGCTCGGTGTGTACACCATGCCCAGCCCCTACCCGCGGGGCGCGCGTGCGCGCAAGAGAGAGCTGGCAGATGGCCAACCTCTTAAAAATGAGACTCAAAACGAGAAACACAGTGAGGAGAAAAATTCCCACCCCCTTCCAAATAAAGACACGAGAACTTCAAACTTCATTCCAAAAAGCGAAAAATTTGGTTACAAGAGCAAGCAAAGAAACAACTGCGTCCGACGCCTACACTAGTTTTTTCGTCTTCCCACCAGCGCGGAGCATGGGGCCTCCACTAGGCGTGGGCATGGTCGTTGTTTGTCCGTGTCGTCCGCTAGCGTGGAGCATGGGGCTTCCACTTGGGCGTGAGAGGGATCCCCCGCAGGGCCGAGGAGCGGCGCACCAAGAGACTCCGGGGTGTGCCCCACTCATTATTATGTGAGAGTGTCACGAGTAGAGCCTGCGGAGGCGTAGGGGGCTTCATGCCCCTAGGGCGGAGGCCCCGTCCCTCGCCTCCAGGCACGAGGCGACAGGCCTGGGGCGCGGACAGTCCTGAACGGGCCCTCCCGCATGGGCGGAAGCCCACAATTGCCCCTCCTGGGGAGGACCCATTCCTGGGCGAGGTCACTGGCCCTTAGGGGCTTGAAGGAGGACGCCGCAGCCTTGGTAGCGCCGCGACTCCTCACGGCACGGGGCTCTCCTGCCGAGCGCAAGGTTGCCCCCCGGCATGGCGTCCTGGCGCGCCTCATCGGGGCGCCCAGGCTTGCCGGGAGCCGCACCTGGCCTCGGGCAAGTGCGGACCAAGTTGGCGAGGGAGGGGGCATGGTTCGGACCACAGCTCACCTAGCCAACCCCGCCGTGAGTACCCGGACCCCCTGAGGCCCTCTGGGCCTGAGGCCCCTGAGGCTTCGCGCCGACGTGCTCAGCCGGACCGTCGCTCCGTGAGGTTACCACTGGAGCATGATCTACGTGCATTCCAAGGTTAGTGCAATATATTTTGGAGAGAGCTTTTGTGAGCGGGGGCCGTGATTGTCAATGAAGCGGCTGGGGGCGCTGCATCAACTCATGAAGGGCCCTGGCCTCGCGAGGTCTTGACGGCCCTGGAGGCCGGGCCACTGGACTGGCGCGCTCGGTCCTTGCCTCCGCCATGTGGTGAACGTTGGTGGCGGGATGGGGGTAGTAGTGGTCATCATCTCAAAGTTAGCTCCTGACTCTTCCGCCTCATCGACTGTCATCGCTGCTGTCGGGCCGAGCCAGCAAGGAGGTGACCTGTGGTGGCGATCCGCCCTGACCGATGCCCGGGGAGGTGCCTCTTGAGCTGGAGGGGGAATCCAGCTCGCGACTCTGCCGCCGCGGGACCCTTTAGGTCCTCTCCCAAAGGACGAGCAGATGCAACACAGGAAAGCGCAGACCTAGGGTGGGGGCCACAATTCTGGCTGGAAGAGGGAAGGCTCCAGACCCCCGCAAGTAGCGTCGAGCAGCTCAGAAACCCGGTCGAGCCAAGGATTGTAGCTACCATCGATGGGACGGTAGTGAGAAGCTCTCGCGACACGAGGAGTGCGGCTTGCATGTTCATAGGCCCATAATGAGCATGAGAGGACGCCACGGCGGGGCTGAAGGGGGTGCGGCGGGGCGACTGCCATTCCGCACGAAGGGAGGCAGCGCTAGGTTTTGCCGTCGACGAGCAATAGTGCCTGTGGCTGCGCCATCCGCATAGCAAACAAGGCGACGGGGAACACTGCGCCTGAGGGGCGCCGCCTGGGAGAAGCGAGCGGCCCAATGCTCAGCGCAAGCTCGGCGAGCTCTGGCCATGGGTGGGGTGATGTGAGGACGGGGCATGGTCAATGAAAAAGTTGAGCTTCGACACGCCCCCTACCTGGCGCACCAAATGTCAGATTCAGGGCTCCACTGACCCAAGAAGGTTTGAACTTTGGGGCGTGCGCAAAGATCTCAACCAACCCAAGCCTCGGGCTTGCCACCCTATGGCCTAGTCCAATTGGATTCGTACAAATAGGGAAGAAGATGAACGCAATAGTTTACGCAGGTTTGGACCAGCTTGCGGTGTAAAACCGTACTCTTGCTTTGTGGTGGATTGGCCTCACGAGGAGGTTTGGGGATGAACTAGTAAAGTGGTTGAGTGACCTCGTGAGGGCTCAAGAGGTGAGGGTGGAATGGATCCGATCGCCCTCTAAGGTGGTGGCTAGCTTATACTAATAGTGGCTTCGGTCCTCTTCCCTCATGTATGGCGGGAAGGGATCCCACAACAACTAATTTTGAAAGGGGACAAGGAGTACATCTTATCCTGATGAAAGGTGGTCTTCTCCTGCAAAGCTCTCGGTCGTGACGCAGATGTGCGCTTGGCAATGACATCCTCCCTGCCGAGCCCGTGGTCTTGGCCTTGTTGCTCTGGAATGGAAACCTTTAGGAGATTCCTTGGGAACCCGTGACTGTCCTTGCCTCCTAAGCACCAAAGAGGAAATTGCCTCCTCTACGCCTGCTAGAGCCCGCCTGGTCATGGTCGTCATGGCTTACATCATCGCAACCTCGTGAGGCTGGGTACTTGCATATAAACCTCTGCTCCTCGGGAGGCAACCTGGGGAGGCCGCTCCTCTGGAGGTCTTGGTGTCGTTTGGTAGTGCTTCGCCATCTAGAGCTTAACATCGCCGGGGAACTAGAGGAGGCAGAACAGAACATCACGGGGCTTCTCTATTATATGGATGAGAGAAAACTAGAACTAGATCTAGTCTAGAACAAATCTAGACAAGAACTAGAACTAGAGGGAGAGAGAGAACTAGAAGGCACGCCTCCACCTGAAGAGAACTTGTGTTCTAGGGGGCGCCCCCTCCTCATGTATATATAGGTGTTGGGGAAGGGTCAACGACTTGAGGAGGGGCTCCCCTCCCCTTGCACCAGCCTAGGAGGGAGGAGGAGTCCTCCCCCAACTCCAATTCGCCCCCAAAGCTTATCCAATGAGCTAGGGGGCGCCACAACCTCATTGGGCCCATTGGCCCCATAACTTTCCCCTATTAGGCATTATTGGTATTATCTTTAGCCCATTGACTCTAAATAAATATTATTGACTTCTAAATAATTATGTAAACCCTTTATTATTTATGTTAGGTCATTGAAAACAATTTCTGCCTATATATCATTTCTGGGTATTACCCGGTACTCCCCGAAGCACTTGTGATAACCTTGAAACACTTTTGGTAACCCCGAAACTATTTCGAGGATATTTTCTCATAAATCTCACTGCACTAACACTCAATAGATCGCGATTCCCTTAAGCTTGTGACCCTGTAGGTTCGGCAAAACATATACATGAACAAAATTATGTTTCATTCAATGATAATAGCGGCACCGTGGACATCCATATAGACCCCTATGAATACATGAATGATATTTGAGTGAACCTTTGGTTATCATATGTTATTCCCTTTGCTTAATGATATGTTACAAAACCCGAGGTGAGATATATCAGTATCCTCTTGAGTCATTCTCATGCTCATTATACTGGTCTCCTCGCTACCGGTTTTGTTCTTCTTTCTCGTTGTCCTGTTTCACATCCATGTGACCTAGTCACCTATGTCTGGCAAGACAATGATGGATTCCTTCACACCAAGAGGGCCCTAAGAATATCTCTCCATCATCGGAGGAGCAAATCCCACTCTTAAGCTATCTAGAACCTTGTCACACTTCCCGATGAACTTGAAAAGTTGCCGTTATGATCACTGTATTATAGATAGCATCTAAGCCACCCCAAAGTCTATCGTCTGGTATGAAGTGACTACGATACTCTCATGGTCTAAGGAACTAAAGCATATATTAACTCGTAGTGTTATATCAATAGACTTGTGGCGATCACATCTCAAAATATAATAAACAAGGTGGGTCAATTCAATATGATTGTTCTTCTAACATCATACTCTCAATGTTGTTTTGGGATCATTGTTACACTTAAGAAAATACCCAAGATCCGAAAAACATGATCAATGCTACTTGTGAGCTGCGTTGAGATTTTCCCAAAGAGGAGAGGATGATGTAGTACAATAGAGATAAGTATTTCCCGCAGTTAAGAACCATGGTTATCAATCCAGTAGGAGAACCACGCAACACCTCGTTAGTAGTACCTACTCACAAAATAACAAATACTTGTACCCAACATAGACAAGGGGTTGTCAATCCCTCGGTGGTTAATTGCAAGGATAAATCTCGTAGTGATAGATAGATGAACAAAAACACAAAATAAAATAAAGTAAATAAAATTGTAGCAAGGTATTTTTGGATTTTAATATATGATAAATATAAGACCCGGGACCATAGTTTTCACTAGAGGCTTCTCTCTTCAACATAGCATAAGATGGGCAAACAAATTGTTGTTGGGCGATTGATAGAAAAGCGAATAATCATAAAGTTATCCAAGGCAATGATCATCTATATAGGCATCACGTCCGAGACAAGTAGACCGACTCTTGCCTGCATCTACTACTATTACTTCACACATCGACTACTATCCAACATGCATCTAGAGTATTAAGTTCATAAAGAACGGAGTAACGCCTTAAGCAAGACGACATGATGTAGACAAAGTAAATCCAATCAATATGAATGAACCCCATCGAATTATCCTTAATGGCAACAATACAAATAGATGCCATGTCCCCTTATGTCACTGGGATTGAGCACCGCAAGATCAAACCCATCAAGAAGCACCTCTTCCATTGCAAGATAAATCAATCTAGTTGTCCAAACCAAATAGATAGATCGGAGAGAAATACAAAGCTATAACAATCATGCATAAAATAGTTCAAAGAAGAGTCAAATATTATTCATGGATAATCTAATCATAAACCCATAATTCATCGGATCCCAACAAACACACCGCAAAAAAGGATTACCTCAAATAGATCTCCAAGAACATCAAGGAGAACATTGTACTGAAGATCAAAGAGAGAGAAGAAGCCATCTAGCTACTTACTATGGACCCGTAGGTCTGTGGTAAACTACTCGCACATCATCGGAGGGGCAGCAAGGTTGATGTAAAAGCCCTCCATGATCGAATCCCCCTCTGGCAGAGTACTGGAAAAGGCTTCTAGATGGGATCTCGTGAGAATAGAATCTTGCGGTGGTGAAAAAAGTGTTTTGGGTGGCTCTTTGTTGGTTTCCCGATTTTAGGGAATTTATAGAGCTGGAATTAGGTCAAACAGAGGAATGAGGGGCCCATGAGGCACCTCGCCTTCTGGTCTCCTCTCGAAGCTTCTAGTGTCTCTTATGTCCAGGGCAAAATCATCAAAAAGTTTCGTGGCATTTGGACTTAGTTTGGTACTGATTTCCTGGAATACTAAAAACAGGCAAAAATAACAATTGGCACTTGAAACTAAGTCAATAGGTTAGTCCCAGAAAATGATATATAATTGCATATAAAACATCCAAGATTGACACTATAATAGCATGGAACAATAAAAAATTATAGATACATTGGAGACATATCAAGCATCCCCAAGCTTAATTCCTGCTCGTCCTCGAGTAGGTTAATGATAAAATAGAATTTTTGATGTGGAATGCTACCTAACATGTTCATCATGTAATCTATCTTTTGTTGCATGAATATTAAGATCTGAATGGTTCAAAGCATTCGTCTATAATTTGACATAAAAACAATAATAATAAGGCATACCAACAAACAATCATGTCTTTCAAAATATTAATGCTAAAGAACGTTATCCCTACAAAATCATATAGCCTCGTAATGCTCCATATTCTTAACACAAAGTATTTATCATGCACAACCCCGATGACAAGCCGAGCAATTGGTTCATACTTTTTAATGCGCTTTAGCTTTTTCAACTCTCACGCAGTACATGAGCGCCAGCCATGGATATAGCACTATGAGTGGTATAGAGTATGATGATAGGGGTTGATATGGAGAAGAAAAAAAAGGAGAAAGTATCACGTCGACGAGGCTAATCAACGGGCTATGGAGTTGCCCATCAATTGATGCCAATGCAAGGAGTAGGGATTGCCATGCAACGGATGCACTAAGAGCTATAAATGTACGAAAGTTCAAAAAGAAAACTAAGTGGGTGTGCAACCAACTTGCTTGCTCATGAAGACATCGGGCATTTATGGAAGCCCATCATTGGAATATACAAGCCAAGTTCTATAATGAAAAAATCCCACTAGTTATATGAAAATGAAATCATAAGAGACTCTCTATATGAAAAACATGGTGCTACTTTGAAGCAAAAGTGTGGAAAGGATAGTAAGATTGCCCCTTCTGTTTTTTGGGGCTCTTTTTGACCTCTTTTTTCTTGGGCTCTTTTTGGCCTCTCTCTTTTTTCTTCACTTGGGACAATGCTCTAATAATAAATAATGACGATCATCAAACTTCTATTTACTTACAACTCAATATTACAACTCGATACTAGAATAAAATATGACTCTATATGAATGCCTCTAGCGGTGTACCAGGATGTGCAATGATCTAGTGTAACATGTATAAAAATGATGAACGATGGTTGAGCCACAAATACTATGTCAGCTCTATGATCATGCAAAGCAATATGCAATTGAAAGACCGTGGGTGTCGCCTAGAGGGGGGTGAATAGGCGCGTTAAAATAATTATAGTTTAGGCTTGAACAAATGTGGAATAAAACTAGCGTTTAATTTGTAAAGCACAAAACCTAAATCGACTAAATGTGCACCAACAACTTATGCTAAGCAAGATAACCAACTAAGTGATATCAAGATATATAACACGAAACACTATGGCTATCACAAAGTAAGGTGCATAAGTAAAGGGCTTGGGTAAGAGATAACCGAGGCACGCAGAGACAACGATGTATCCCTAAGTTCACACCCTTGCGGATGCTAATCTCTATTAGGAGCTGTATGGAAGCACAATGCTCCCCAAGAAGCCACTAGGGGCACCGTAATCTCCTCACGCCCTCGCACAATGCAAGATGTCGTGATTCCACTAAGGGACCCTTGAGGGCGGTCACCAAACCCATACAAATGGCAACCCTTGGGGGCGGTCATCGAACCCGTACACTTTGGCAACCCTTGAGGGCGGTCACCGGTACCCATCAAATTGCTCGGGGCGATCTCCACAACCTAATTGGAGACCCCAATGCTTGCTCGGAGCTTTACACCACAATGATTGAGCTCGGAACACCACCAACCGTCTAGGGCACCCAAGCACCCAAGAGGAACAAGCTCTAGGGTACCAAGCACCCAAGAGTAATAAGCTTCTCAACTTGTAACTTCCACATATCACCATGGAGAACTCAAACCGATGCAACTAATGCAATGGCAAGGGCACACAGAGTGCCCAAGTCCCTCGCTCTCAAATCCCACCAAAGCAACGAAAGCTATGGAGGAAAAAGAGAGGAAGAACAATAAGGAGAAAACCAAGAACTCCAAGATCTAGATCCAAGGGGTTCCCCTCACACAGAGGAGAAAGTGATTGGTGGAAGTGTGGATCCAGATCTCCTCTCTCTCTTCCCCCCAAAACTAGCAAGAATTCATGGAGGGGTTGAGAGATAGAAAGCTCAAACAAGGTTAGCAATGGGTGGCGAATGCGAGCTCAAAGGATTATGTTCAATGGGGAAGAAGACCCCCTTTTATAGGGCCTCCCAAATCCAACCGTTATGTGCTCAGCCCACACACGAGCGGTACTAACGCTCATAGGAGTGGTACTACCACCCGGATGGTAGTGCACGTAGTTCAGTGCAACGGTGCAAGACCGTGAGCCGGTAGTGCCGCTGGAGCAGTACTACCGCTCGCCCAAGCGGTACTACCGCTGAGGTCGCAACATAGGGCACTAAGGAGGTAGAGCAAAACAGGGGGCGGGGCAGAGCCGCATTAGTGGCACTACCGCTGGAGCCAGCGGTACTATCGCCTACATGCAGTAGTGAAAGAACATGTGGTGCCCCCATGTGTGGTTTTAGTAATCGATGACATTCTATATGGACTAATGGTTGCATTGAGTTATATTTGAAGGATTTTTCCATAGGCATTTCTTGAAGTCCATGTGTTGGTTTCGAGGAGCTTATCAGTTGACCAGCAGCAGTCTGAATATCAAAGTCATCCGAAGCAGTTGAATAGTGGGCAGTACCACGTCTTCACCACAAGTTTATGCAAGCGGGATCAGAAGCTCCATAAAAGGCTGTGAACACCGTTGAGCCGGCAGTTCCCCATTACTTGCCATGGTCTGAGCAACCAATTATGTGGAGTCAAGAGGATCACCCGCCCCGGGTTGATAATTCGGGTCACTTGGCCTTGGTGGTGGCGCCTCAAGTTGGTGGATACAAATTCAGTAAGGTACTCATGGATGGGGGTAGTAGCATTAATATCCTTTACTATGATACTTTCTGTCGCATGGGGTTGACTGATAAAAGTCTTAAGCCGTCCAATATTGTTTTCCATGGAGTGGTACCTGGTAAATCGGCATATCCTGTAGGCAAGATTGATCTAGAAGTAGCCTTTGGGGATCAACATGATTCCAGGGCCGAGAGATTAACCTTTGAAGTGGTCAAGATTAAAATCCTGTATCACGCTCTGTTTGGATGGTCGGCTTATGCCAAGTTCACGACACGACCTTGTTATGTTTATCTGCAGCTCAAGATGCCGGGTTACAAGGGGACCATCATAGTGCATGGAAGCCGGAAAATAGCCTTGGAGTGTGAAGAAGGTGACGCTGCTTATGCTGAATCTGTCTGTGCAACAAAGGAATTGAAGTTCTACAAAGACAATGTTGATCCGACGGATATGACATCTTTGAAAAAGTAAACTATAGAGCATGATCCGGTATTGAAGTTTAAGTCAGCCGATGACACTAAACTAGTTGACTTTGTTCCTGGCGATTCATCCAAGCAGTTCAGTATCAGTGCTAACCTGGATCCAAAATAGGAAAGCGCGCTCATCGAGTTCATCCGTGAGAACCGAGACATATTTGCATGGTAACCTTCTGATATGCCAGGTGTACCAAGGGAACTCGTTGAGCACACTCTTAATATTGATCCAAAGTTTAAGCCGGTCAAGCAATTCCTTCGTCGCTTCAATGAGGAGAGGTCTCAGGCCATTGGTGAAGAAGTGGCCCGGCTCTTGGCGGCTGGGCTCATTATCGAAGTCTTTCATCCTGAGTGGTTGGCTAATCCGGTGCTGGTACTTAAGAAGAATGGCACTTGGTGTATGTGTGTGGAATACACGGACTTAAACAAAGCCTGTCCGGCTGATCCTTTTGCTCTCCCTCGTATTGATCAAATCATTGATGCTACGGTGGGTTGTGAGCGTTTGAGTTTTTTGGATGCTTATTCTAGTTATCATCAGATCAAGATGGCAGTTAAAGACCAGGAGAAGACAACTTTTATCACTCCCTTTGGAGCCTTCTACTATGTGTCTATGCCTTTTGGGCTCAAGAGTGCCCAGGCGACTTACCAGCAATGTGTGCAGAATTGCCTTCACAGTCAGATTGGGCGCAATGTTCATGCTTATGTGGATGATATTGTGGTGAAATCCAGAGAGAACGAAACTTTGATAGATGATTTGAAGGAGACCTTCAACAATCTCCGGGTCTACAAGATGATGCTTAACCCGGCCAAGTGCGTTTTTGGTGTGCCAGTAGGCAAGCTTTTGGGTTTTCTAGTTCCTAACAGAGGCATTGAAGCTAACCCGGAGAAGAACAAGGCCATTACCTCCTTGGAAAAGCCGGCGTGTATCAATGATGTTCAACGTCTCGCAGGTCGTATTGCTGCCTTAAGCCGGTTCATAAGCCGGTTGGGTGAGAAGGCTATACCACTATACCAGATGATGAAGAAAATAGATCACTTTGTCTAGAGTGATGCTGCTAATGACGTGTTTGAAGCTTTGAAGAAACAGCTAGCTGAGCCGCCAGTCCTCGCTGCTCCTATTGATAAGGAGCCGTTGTTATTATATGTGGCTGCTAATGCCCAGGCTGCCAGTGTAGCTATTGTGGTGGAACGGAAGGAAGCAGGCAAGGAATATATGGTTCAACGGCCGGTTTACTATATCAGTGAAGTGCTTATTGAGTCCAAGCAGAGGTATCCGCACTGGAAGAAGCTCGTATATGGGGTGTTCATGGCCAGTCGGAAGCTTACACAATATTTTTGGGGTCATTCCATCACTGTGGTTAGTTCTGCTCCCTTAGGGGATATTATTCAAAACAGAGAAGCCACAGGTCGGGTAGCCAAGTAGGCCATTGAGCTTGGACCTCATGGTTTGAAGTATATGCCTCGCACGGCCATCAAGTCTCAAGCACTTGTGATTTCATCAATGACTGGATAGAGCTACAGATGCCCGAAGAGAAGCCAGATAACACATATTGGAATATTCACTTTCATGGGTCCAGACAATTGGAGGGCTCGGGGCTGGAGTTGTCTTAGCTTCCCCTCGAGGTGACAAGTTTGTTATGTTTTAAGGTTGATGTTTCCCTGTACTAACAATGCAGCTGAGTATGAAGCCTTGCTCCATGGTCTTCGGAGGGCTAAGGAGATGAATTTAAGCCGGGTGAGATGTTTCGGTGACTCAGACTTGGTGGCTTAGCAAGTTTCAGGCAAATGGGATTCTAAGGATCCACTCATGGCGGCTTATCGCCACGAGGTTGACGCTATTGCTGGGTCTTTCAAGAGTTATCAAGTGGAACACTTTGATCGCAAGAAAAATGAGGCGGCTGATGCCTTAAGCCGGTTAGGGTCCCAGCGTAACCCGGTGCCACCTAACACTTTCTTGGATATTCTGCATAACCCTTCTGTCAAATTGCCTACAGAGGAAGATCTGGCTATTCCTGACCCGGAAGCACAATTGGTGGCGGCTCTTCACGCTATTCCTGATGGGCAGTTCCATATTTGGCATATATGACCCGGGGCGAGTTACCTAAGGATGAAACTTTGGCCAGGCAGATAACCCGGCGGTCCAAGTCAATGACAATTGTTAAAGAGAGCTGCACCATTGCAGTGTTACTCGGGCGTTTCAATGTTGTGTCTCTCCTGAAGAGGGCCATGGAATTCTTCGCGAGATTTATGAAGGAGATTCTGGTCATCGTGCTAGTTCGAAGTCTCGTGTGGCTAAAGCTTTTCTTCATGAGTTTTACTAGCTGACGGATCATGCTGATGCAGAGAATTTGGTCAGTAAATGTGATGGTTCTGAGAAATTTTCACGGTGAGCTCACGTGCCGGCTCAAGAATTGAGGATGATTCCAATTACTTTGCCGTTTGCAGTTTGGGGGCTTGATATGGTTGGGCCTTTTAAAAGGTCCAAGGATAAAAAGACCCACCTTTTGGTGGCGGTTGACAAATTCACAAAGTGGGTCGAAGCAGAACCGGTCAGTAAGTGTGATGTGGCAACATCGGTTCAATTCATCAAGAAGATGATTTTTCGCTTTGGTTTTCCCCACAACATTATAATTGATAATGGCACTAATCTGTCAAGGGTGCTATAAAAGAGTTTTGTCAACGTGAGCATATTTGACTTGATGTGTCGTCAGTAGCTCAACCCCAATCCAACGGTCAAGCTGAAAGAGCCACTCAAGAAATTTTGAGAGGCATCAAGCTCCAGCTTATGGTTCCTTTGCACAGGATGCCGGGTTGCTAGGTGGAGGAGTTACCTTTAGTGCTATGGAGTATCAATAGTACCCCCAACAGATCTACGGGTTACACGCCTTTCTTCATGGTTTACTGAGTAGAGGCGATTTTCCCTAGTGACATCCGTCACGACTCGCCCCGCATGGTGGCTTATGTTGAAGCTGATAATGAAAAAGCACGTCCGGATGCACTTGACCTGTTAGATGAGGAGCATGACCTTGCGGCAGCTTGCTCGGCGTTTACCAACAAGATCTACATCGTTATCACAGCCGCCGGGTTAAGACCAGAACCTTTGAAGAAGGTAACTTGGTGCTCCGGCTTATCCAGGATCAAACTGATATGCACGAGCTATCCCCACCTTGGGAAAGACCCTTTGTGGTCAGCAAGAATTTGAACAATAGGTCATACTGCCTTATCGATGTTCGAGACCACAAGGACTCACGTAAGTTGGAGGAGGAGACCCGCCGGCCATGGAATATTGCTCATCTTCGGCCTTACTACACTTGAGCCACCGGCTCTTATGATGTACATATTTTGACAATGTATATATTATGATGATTATAATAAAGATGGCGTCCCTGATAAAGAAGGGCCTTTGTCGTTTCATCTCCAAGAATAATGAGTCTTTTTCATCACAAAAAGGTCATTTGGGGGCTTCTTGTTCAAACATAGGTGTATTCACCAAAGAGAACATAGTTGTGAATATCCCTCTTGATTGGTGCAACACCATAATTTCAAAGGTCACTTGGGGGCTTCTTGTTAAAACATAGGTGTATTCACCAAAGAGAACATAGCTGTGAATATCCCTCTTGATCGGCTCAATGCCACAGGTCACTTGGGGGCTTCCTGTTCAAACATAGGTGTATTCACCAAAGAGAACATAGCTGTGAATATCCCTCTTGATCAGCTCAATGCCACAAGCACTTGGGGGCTACCTATTCAAACATAGGTGTATTCACCAAAGAGAACATATCATTACTACCCTTGCGAGCTGGTTTGGAACACCAGGTGTATTCACCAAAACCTTCCTGGTTCTCCTGCATTGTAGAAACTGCCACTCCGCCTGGGTAATCCTGGAATAACAAGCCGTACTCTTGACAGTCAATCTTACATAGACCCTGAACTTGTCAAGGTTAAAATGGCGGTCATGTGAGGCCGGTTTCACAAAGTGTAAATGGTTAACTCAGTGGCTTGGCGGCCCATGAAAGTCTTGGAGCTTTAGGCTTGGCAGCCTACGAAAGCCTCCTTTTCTTGCTTTGCTTGGTTTTTTGAACACTTTTTGGGTTCATCTTGGTTCCATATTGACATATGGTTTAAAGTGATTCAGGCCATGCAGCCTCAATTTTTACAGTTCATATTTGGGTATATCAGTGGTTTCTGATAACCCGGCCTGGCTTCGAACGATAAATCGCTAGCATATGATGATATTAAATACTTAGCAGTTTTTTCTTCTATGTTTTGGGTTATCACCCATACTGCGCGGGTATCATAAGCTGGCAGTAGGATCCAATATCACAGGTATGATATTTTTTGTTATGATCAGTGGTTTTATATGGATATTATGACCCGCCCTATGGTAAACCGTCAGGGTTCTTGTGATCTACTTCTGTGCAGGATAGTACTAAATCTCATCTGCATAAATCAATGTCATCATAAGTGTAAGATGATAGTTTTTAAGTGGCAGATCAAATAGTGTCGGGCAAAACACAAACGTGCATGATGGCACGATAGAGCAAAGTTTCGCTAGCCTATTACATGACTCAGGGAGCCAAAAAGATCAAGTGTTTTCAAAGGATCACATATTTTGAACCGCCGAGCGGATCAACTTTCTTGGCCTTGACGGCTTGAAGCTTCTGGATCATCCTTCTCCGGTTCTTCGTCCTCCTCTGCTTCCAGGAAGTTTGGTGATGACCAATCGATGCCACACAAAGCTTCGAATTCAGCTTCATCATCTATAAGTTCGGACGATTCAACTTCAGGAGCAAAAGTATGCTTACGAATTGGGGGAATTAGATCCATCACTTTATAAGCCGGTGATAACCCACAAGTATAGGGGATCACAATAGTTTTCGAGGGTAGAGTATTCAACCCAAATTTATTGATTCGACACAAGGGGAGCCAAAGAATATTCTCAAGTATTAGCAGCTGAGTTGTCAATTCAACCACACCTGGAAACTTAATATCTGCAGCAAAGTGTTTAGTAGCAAAGTAATATGATAGTAGTGGTAACGATAACAAAAGTAAAGGCAGTAAAAGTAATGTTTTTGGTATTTTGTAGTGATTGTAACAGTAGCAACGGAAAAGTAAATAAGCATAAACAAGTATATGGAAAACTCGTAGGCACCGGATTAGCGATGGATAATTATACCGGATGTGGTTCATCGTGTAGCAGTCATAACATAGGGTGACACAGAACTAGCTCCAGTTCATCAATGTAATGTAGGCATGTATTCCGTATATAGTCATACGTGCTTATGGAAAAGAACTTGTATGACATCTTTTGTCCTACCCTCCCGTGGCAGCGGGGTCCTATTGGAAACTAAGGGATATTAAGGCCTCTTTTTAATAGAGAACCGGAACAAAGCATTAGCACATTGTGAATACATGAACTCCTCAAACTATGGTCATCACCGGGAGTGGTCCCGATTATTGTCACTTCGGGGTTGCCGGATCATAACACATAGTAGGTGACTATAGACTTGCAAAATAGGATCTAGAACACACATATATTAATGAAAACATAATACGTTCAGATCTGAAATCATGGCACTCGGGCCCTAGTGACAAGCATTAAGCATAGCAAAGTCATAGCAACATCAATCTCAGAACATAATGGATACTAGGGATCAAACCCTAACAAAACTAACTCGATTACATGATAAATCTCATCCAACCCATCACCATCCAGCAAGCCTACGATGCAATTACTCACGCACGATGGTGATCATCATGAAATTGGTGATGGAGGATGGTTGATGATGACGACGGCGACGAATCCCCCTCTTCGGAGCCCCGAACGGACTCCAGATCAGCCCTCCCGAGAGAGATTAGGTCTTCATCTTTTGCGAGGATTTTTCTTTATTTTTTCTAAGGTGTTCCGTGGAGTTTCAGGATATTCCGAGAATCTTTATTTTCTGCACAAAAAACAACACCATGGCAGTTCTGCTGAAAACATCGTCAGTCCGGGTTAGTTCCATTCAAATCATACAAGTTAGATTCCAAAACAAGGGCAAAAGTGTTTGGAAAAATAGATACGACGGAGACGTATCAACTCCCCCAAGCTTAAACCCTTGCTTGTCCTCAAGCAATTCAGTTGACAAGCTGAAAGAGAAAAAGAAAAACTTTTACAAACTCTGTTTGCTCTTGTTGTTGTAAACATGAAAAGCCAGCATTCAAGTCTCAGCAATTATGATGAACTAACCATCCTCACAATGACACGTAGGTCTCACAATTACTCATGTTAATAGCATAATCAGCTAACGAGCTATAATAGCAAAACTCAGATGACAACACTTTCTCAAAATAATCATAACATGATATAACAAAATGGTATCTCGCTAGCCCTTTCTGATACCGCAAAACATAAATGCGGAGCACCTTTAAAGATCAAGGTCTGACTAAACATTGTAATTCATGGTAAAACAGATCAAGTCAAGTCATACCCAATATAAACCAATAATAATGAATGCAAACGACAGTGTGCTCTCCAGCGGGTGCTTTTAAATAAGAAGGGTGATGATTCAACATAAAAGTAAATAGATAGGCCCTTTGCAGAGGGAAGCAGGGATTTGTAGAGGTGTCAGAGCTCGATTTTGAAATAGAGATAAATTATATTTTGAGCGGCATACTTTCATTGTCAACACAACAACTAAAAGATGACGATATCTTCCATGCTAAACACATTATAGGCGGTTCCCAAACAGAATGGTAAAGTTTATACTCCCCTTCCTCCACAAGCATCAATCCATGGCTTGCTCGAAACAACGAGTGCCTCCAACATTCAACGGGTCCCAAGGGGAGTTTTGTTTGCAGTTATTTTGATTTAGTTTGCATAAAGCATGGGACCGGGCATCCCGGATACCAGCCATTTTCTCGTGAATGAGGAGCGGAGTCCACTCCTCTTGAGAATAACCCGCCTAACACGGAAGATAAGGGCAGCTCTAGTTGACATTGAGCTATTCGAGCATGCAAAACAGAATCTTTATTTGAAGGTTTAGAGTTTGGCACATACAAATTTACTTGGAACGGCAGGTAAATACCGCATATAGGTAGGTATAGTGGACTCATATGGAATAACTTTGGGGTTTAAGGAGTTTGATGCACAAGCAGATTCCCGCTTAGTACAGTGAAGGCTAGCAAAAGACCGGAAGCGACCAATCGAGAGAGCGACAACAATGAAACATGCATTAAAATTAATTCACATCGAGTACAAGCATGAGTAGGATATACTCCACCATGAACATAAATATCATGAAGGCTATGTTGATTGGATTCAACTACATGCGTGAACATGTGCCAAGTCGATCACTCAATTCATTTAAAGGAAGATACCACCCCATCATACCACATCATAATCATTCTAATAGCATGTTGGCACGCAAGGTAAACCATTATAACTCATAGGTAATCAAGCATGGCACAAGCAACTATAATCTCTAAATGTCATTGTAAATATGTTTACTTCATAATAGCTGAATCAGGAACGATGAATCATCATATTTACAAAAACAAGAGAGGTCGAGTTCATACCAGCTTTTCTCTTCTCAATAAGTCCATCATATATCATCATTATTGCCTTTCACTTGCACGACCGAACGGTGTGTATAATAATAAGAGTGCATTGGACTAAGCTGGAATCTGCAAGCATTCAACTCAAGAGAGAAGAAAAGTAATATGGACTCTAGGTTTAAATAATCAATCATGCATATAAGAGCCACTAAGCATTTTCAATATAGTCTTCTCGACCCCCAAAGAAAGAAATAAAGAAATAAAAAACTATTTACACGGGAAAGCTCCCAACAGGTAAAAGAAGAACGGGAAATATTTTTGGGTTTTTCTTTTTAATTCTACTACAAGCATGAAAAGTAAACTAACTAATTTTTTTGGTTTTTCTTAAAGTTTATCAAACACACAAGAAGAAAGCAGGAAAAAGAAATTTAAACTAGCATGGATAATACAGTGAAAGAGTATGAGCACCGACATCTAGCAATGAGTGTGTGTGAACATAAATGTAATGTCGGTGGGAAATACGTACTCCCCCAAGCTTAGGCTTTTGGCCTAAGTTGGTCTATTTCCAGGGGTGGCCTGGTGGATATCCGTAGGTGAAGCTGGGGTCGTAGTGTGATGAAGAAGACTCCGGCTGCCACTGGCTGGCAGCCTCCTCTGGATCCCAAGAATAAACAGATAGTCGTGGAGGCTCATCTTGTCGCTCCGGCTCCTGGGCTGGTGCAGGGTTCCGATAGGCTTACAGCCGACCACGAAACGATGTGAGGTTCTGCAAACAAGTTAAACAAAGAAGGAGCAGGCAAGGTAATAGTCTCAGGGTGATGTTTATCAAAGTATAATTTGTATTTGAGCTCCCTATTGTGACTCTTAACAAGAAAAACATGCGCTATCATACTTTTGTAATCTAAATAAGCACGGGGCAGCGCTGTTTCTTCTTTCTCCGCATGCCTAATAGGTATTTCAAAATGTTCAGCTAGGCGTGAAGCATAAATGCCTCCAAAGATGGGGCCCTTAGTACGGTTCAAACTTAACCGTCTAGCAACAATTCCACCCATACTAACAGAGTTATTGTGGTATAAACCATGGAGCAAAATAATAATATCAGGAATACTAAGGTTCCCACAGTTCCCGCGTCCAATCAAGCAATGACTAGCAAATAAGGCAAAGTAGCGTAAAACAGGATAATGTATGCTAGTGATCCTCGCGTCAGAAACCTTCCTGGTTTCTCCCACCGTGATAGTGTTAATAAAAGCCTCTACTTCGTTACGGTGGGGTTCATCTAAGGTGCCCTCAAAGGGTATTCTACAAACCTCGCAGAATTCAGCTAATGTCATCTCTTTGACAACGTCATATAAATGAAACTCTACTGTTGCAGGTGATTTCTTAGGGAAAAAGTAGAAGTTTTGCACAAAAGTATTTGTGAGTAAGAGATACTGATGACGTTGGTCGTGGAGGAAGTTGGTGAGGCCGGCGTTCTCAATCAATAAATAGAAATCCTCATAAATCCCGGCTCTCCTCAAGAAGTCATCGGAGGGCCATTCACATGGCCAGACCTCCGCGGTGAGAGGCAAATTAAATTTGGGCTTCTCCTCTTCTTCCTTTCGTTTTTCCTTAGAGCTTCGGCTTGACGAGCCCCTCAAAAGTCTCTCCATTATTTCTGAAACAATCTGAAATTTTTAGTAACTTCAAATAAAAGTGAACCAACTTCAATAAAATTGATAGCAACAACTCACACAAGTGCCTAGGGCCTATATCAAGCATTAGAACTACTTGGAACCATATAAATTTCACATGCAAGCTCAAGAACATGGTCACCTATGCAGCACAAATTTGCAAAGAATAAAGCACTAGAACAAAAACTAATTGGACCAATGGAGGAGTCACATACCAAGGAACAATCTCCCCAAGCAGTTTTGCGAGAGATGCCTTGAGCAAGGAGATCGAAAATCACAACAACGGGGCTGGAACTCATGCTTGAGTTGGTTTTTCGTGTTTGTGTGAGGCAGAGGAAGAAGATGGGTGCAGGAATAAGTGGAGGAGGGCCACCGTGGGCCCACGAGGCAGGGGGCGCGCCCTCCACCCTTGTGGCCAGGTGGCAGCTCCCCCCGTGGTAATTTTTGCACAGTAAATTCTCAAATATTCCCGAAAAAATCATATTAAATTAGCATGGCATTCTGAGGACTTTTATTTTCGGGATATTTTTATATTGCATGGATAAGTTAGAAAACAGACAGAAAAATATTATTTTACTTTATTTCTACTAAATAACAGAAAATATAAAGAGGGTATAGAAGGTTGTGCTTCTAGTTTCATCCATCTCGTGATCATCAAAATGAACCCACTAACAAGGTTGATCAAGTCTTGTTAACAAACTCATTCCGAATAATCCCGGAACCGGAGAAATTTCGAATGACACTAAGTTACCTCAACGGGGACATTAAAATCCCCAACAATAATAATATCATACTTTTTTTTGACAGTAGGGAGAGGAAATTCGAAACCTCCAAATATAATCAATGGAATTTTTCCAATAGAGTTGATACTATAAACTTGAGGTTGTTTCCTCGGAAAATGCACCGTGTGCTCATTGCCATTAACATGAAAAGTGACATTGCCTTTGGTGCAATCAATAACGGCCCATGCAGTGTTAAGGAAAGGTCTTCCAAGAATGATAGACATGCTATCATCCTCGGGAATATCAAGAATAACAAAGTTCGTTAAAATAGTAACGTTCGCAACTACAACAGGCACATCCTCACAAATACCGACAGGTATAACAGTTGATTTATCAGCCATTTGCAAAGATATTTCAGTAGGTGTCAACTTATTCAAGTCAAGTCTATGATATAAAGAGAGAGGCATAACAGTAACACCGGCTCCAAGATCACATAAAGCAGTTTTAACATAACTTGTTTTAATGGAGCATGGTATAGTAGGTACTCCTGGATCTCCAAGTTTCTTTGGTATTCCACCCTTAAAAGTATAATTATCAAGCATGGTGGAAATTTCAGCTTCAGGTATCTTTCTTTTATTAGTAATAATATCCTTCATATACTTCGCATAAGGGTTTGTTTTGAGCACATCAGTTAATCGCATACGCAAAAAGATGGGTCTAATCATTTCAAAGAAGCGCCAAAATCCTCATCATCCTTTTTCTTGGATGGTTTCGAGGAAAAGGCATGGGTTTCTGAACCCATGGTTCCCTTTCTTTACCATGTTTCCTAGCAACAAAATCTCTTTTATCATAATGTTGATTCTTTGATTGTGGGTTATCAAGATCAACAACAGGTTCAACTTCTACTCCATTATCATTACTAGGTTGAGCATCAAATTGAACATTATCATTAGCATTATCACTAGGTTCATGTTCATCACCTAATTGTGTTTCAGCATTAGTAATAGAGATATCATTCGGATTCCCAGGTGACTCAGCGATAGGTTCACTAGAAGTTTGCAAAGTCCTATCATTTTTCTTTTTCTTCCTCTTAGAAGAACTAGATATATCAATATTGTTTCTCTGAGAATCTTGCTCGATTCTCTTAGGGTGGCCTTCAGGATACAAAGGTTCCTGAGTCACTCTACCAGTTCTAGTAGCCACTCTAACATCATAATCATTTTTCTTACTATTGAATTCATCAAGAGCTTCTTTCTGAGCTTTAAGTACTTGTTCTACTTGAGTGGTAACCATAGAAGCATGTTTGCTAACAAGTTTAAGTTCACCTCTAATATCAGCCATATAATCACCCAAGCGTTTAATCATAATGGTATTCTGTTTTAATTGTCTACCAAAATAAGCATTAAAGTCCTCTTGCTTAAACATAAAGTCATCAAACTCATCCAAGCACTGACTAGCAATTTTAGTAGGAGGGATTTCAGCTTTATCATATCTATAGAGAGAATTTACCTTTACTACCTGTGCCGGGATATCGGGAGGTTCTTCATTAAATAAGTAATTGAGATCATATACTTCTTCAACAGGCGGTAAATTAAGACCATGTATTTCTTCAATAGGAGGTAAATTCTTAACATCTTCAGCTTTAATACCTTTTTCTTTCATAGATTTCTTTGCCTCTTGCATATCTTCGGATCGAGAAATAGAACACCTCTCTTCTTCGGAGTTGGTTTAGGAATAGGCTCGAATTGGCTCGAGAACTGCTCAGAGGTAGCTCGAGGTGCCCAATTATTTTCATTAGCCAACATATTATTCAATAGAATTTCAGCGTCATCCGGTGTCCTTTCCTTGAAAAGAGAACCAACACAACTATCCAGGTAATCTCTGGAAGCATCAGTTAGTCCATTATAAAAGATATCAAATATTTCAGGTTTCTTAAGAGGATGATCAGGCAAAGCATTAAGTAACTTGAGAAGCCTCCCCCAAGCTTGTGGGAGACTCTCTTCTTCAATTTGCACAAAATTGTATATTTCCCTCAAAGCAGCTTGTTTCTTATGAGCGGGGAAATATTTAGCAAAGAAGTAATAAATCATATCCTCGGGACTTTGCACACAACCAGGATCAAGAGAATTATACCATATCTTAGCAATGCCCTTTAATGAGAACGGAAATATCTTGAGTAAATAAAGGTAGCGCAATCTCTCATTATTAGTAAACAGGGCAGCTATATCATTTAACTTAGTAAGATGTGCCACAACATTTCAGATTCATAGCCATAAAAAGGATCAGATTCAACCAAAGTAATTATATCTGGATCAACAGAAAAATCATAATAATCCTGATCAGGAACACAAATAGGTGAAGTAGCAAAAGTAGGGCCGGGTTTCATTCTTCCTCTAAAAGATTCTTTACTCCATTTAATTAGCAACCTCTTAAGTTCACGTCTATCCTGGCAAGCAAATAGCTGCAGAAGATTCAGCATCAAAAAGATAACCCTCAGGAATAGAAGGCATAGGTTCATCATCACTAACATCATCGTGTTCAGGTTCAATAATCTCTCTTTCTCTAGACCTAGCAATTTGCTCATCAAGATATTCGCCAAGTGGCACAGTAGTATCAAGCATAGAAGTAGTTTCATCATAAGTATCATGCATAGCAGAAGTGGCATCATCAATAACATGCAACATAACAGAATCAATAGCAGTAGTAGGTTTAGGTGTCGCAAACTTACTCATAACAGAAGGTGAATCTAATGCAAGGCTAGATGGCAATCCCTTACCTCCCCTCGTAGTTGTGGGCAAAATAGTAGTTTGATCATCTTTCAAGTTCTTCATAGTGTCCAGCAGATATAAATCCCAAGTGACTCAAAGAATAGAGCTATGCTCCCCGGCAACGGCGCCAGAAAATAGTCTTGATAACCCACAAGTATAGGGGATCGCAACAGTTTTCGAGGGTAGAGTATTCAACCCAAATTTATTGATTCGACACAAGGGGAGCCAAAGAATATTCTCAAGTATTAGCAGCTGAGTTGTCAATTCAGCCACACCTGGAAACTTAGTATCTGCAGCAAAGTGTTTAGTAGCAAAGTAATATGATAGTAGTGGTAACGGTAACAAAAGTAAAGACAGTAAAAGTAATGTTTTTGGTATTTTGTAGTGATTGTAACAGTAGCAACGGAAAAGTAAATAAGCGTAAAACAGTATATGGAAAACTCATAGGCACCGGATTAGCGATGGATAATTATGCCGGATGTGGTTCATCATGTAGCAGTCACAACATAGGGTGACACAGAACTAGCTCCAGTTCATCAATGTAATGTAGGCATGTATTCCATATATAGTCATACGTGCTTATGGAAAAGAACTTGTATGACATCTTTTGTCCTACCCTCCCGTGGCAGCGGGGTCCTATTGGAAACTAAGGGATATTAATAGAGAACTGGAACAAAGCATTGGCACATAGTGAATACATGAACTCCTCAAACTATGGTCATCACCGGGAGTGGTCCCGATTATTGTCACTTCGGAGTTGCCGGATCATAACACATAGTAGGTGACTATAGACTTGCAAGATAGGATCTAGAACACACATATATTCATGAAAACATAATAGGTTCAGATCTAAAATCATGGCACTCGGGCCCTAGTGACAAGCATTAAGCATAGCAAAGTCATAGCAACTTCAATCTCAGAACATAATGGATACTAGGGATCAAACCCTAACAAAACTAACTTGATTACATGATAAATCTCATCCAACCCATCACCGTCCAGCAAGCCTACGATGCAATTACTCACGCACGGTGGTGAGCATCATGAAATTGATGATGGAGGATGGTTGATGATGACTACGGAGATGAATCACCCTCTCTGGAGCCTCGAACGGACTCCAGATCAGCCCTCCCGAGAGAGATTCGGGCTTGGCGGTGGCTCCGTATCGTAAAACGTGATTATTTCATCTCTCTGATTTTTTTCTCCCCGAAAGCCAATATATGGAGTTGGAGTTGGCGTCGGAGGGCCACCAGGGGGCCCGCGAGGTAGGGGGGCGCGCCCTCCACCCTCGTGAGCACGGTGTGGGCCCCCTGGTCTTCATCTTTTGCGAGGATTTTTCTTTATTTTTTCTAAGGTGTTCCGTGGAGTTTCAGGATATTCCGAGAATCTTTATTTTCTGCACAAAAAACAACACCATGGCAGTTCTGCTGAAAACAGCGTCAGTCCGGGTTAGTTCCATTCAAATCATACAAGTTAGAGTCCAAAACAAGGGCAAAAGTGTTTGGAAAAGTAGATACGACGGAGACGTATCAGCCGACATGGGCATCTTCTGGTTCTCCTTGTCATAAGCCGGTTGGTATCTTGAAAGATCCGTTTCATTTGCAATCAGGTTGGCCAGGGGACGTATCTCCTTCATGCAGGCAGCGAAGTCTTTCTTCTCAAAGGGAGTGCTATCTTCTTTTAAGCTTGGATACCCAGTAGCTAAATCGGCTAGGTCTATCTCGCTAGCCATGCCTTGGCCCGGCTCAAAGCTGTCACAGCACCGGCTCTTGCAGATGATCACTTCATCTCATTAATCCTCTCAGGCAGAACAGAAAGCTTTTTCAAGACACACTCAAGAGAGTAGGTGCTTGATTAGTCGGAGAAATTGTGGCCAGTGCGCGCTGAATTCCAGTATACAACTGTTCAACAAGTGTATAAACAGCCTTGAGCTTCACAAGCATCTCTTTACTAAGATTGTTGCTCCTGGGACCTGCATCATAATTATGGATTGGTTAGAGGTAGTTTATACCATCAAGGAAGAGATTCAAATTTGGTACTAGCACGGTGACTCACCAAAGATAGCAGAAACCATCTGGCATACATGGTGTTTTAAACCGGTAAGCTTAGTGGTCACCTCCTAAAGAGCCGCCTCCGCCTTTTCAGCCCACTGTATCAAGGCAGTTTTTTCTTCAGCCCAAGCGTTTCTTTCAACCTCAAAACTGGTCTTCAGTTTTTTCGTTTCAGCCAAGCTAAATTGGAATTTTGAGTCTGCTTTCCGGGTCCTAGATTCTTGGTGCTCCAGCCGGGTTTTCACGCCAGTCAATTGCGATAGAAGTTGAGCAGTGGTGTCCTGTACATACACCAGTTCAAAGTTATGTTCATATGTGGGTTACAGAAATGAAGTGCCAAGCCTTTTGCAAGCAACAACACTTGGCACTTGGGGCTAATGTCTGCCAAAAAAATTACGCATACAACGGCTTATGTGAATAAGTCCCAAGCACTTTGCAAGCAAGAGCACTTAGCACTTGGGGGCTAATGCATATCGATTGTATCTTCTTACTACTTTATGATGACCCGTACGTGCCGCAAACAATCACAGCCAGCTCATGGGGGCTTCACAAGTAAGCTTTGATTTATAAACCATGATGAACAGGACCATTTCATTCATGCTGATTAAACCGGCCCTTGGGGGCTATGGATGCGGTGTTAATCATTAAGGATCTGCTATAACTCGGATGGGTCAGCCAGATTTTGAAAGATTCTATCAAAGGGTATTATTTATACTCATGGATATTCTAAGTCTATAGCATATTCAATTCCATCATACACAATAGACTTGGGGGCTAACAGGATATGCATAACTCAGTAAAGAAGGAGTTCATACCTCATATTTTTGATGCATCTGCTTCACCATGTCAACTTCAAGGTCTCAGCTGGTGTGCACTTGATTGAGATAACCAGAGAATACTTCACTAATGCTCAGTTGAGAATAGTTGGCAATGTCAAATCTCATTTTTTGTTTTTCAATATGTTCTTCTTTGGCGGAGTGTTTGGCCAAGACAGTAGGTCTTCCCGGCTCTCTAAAGCCGGTGCTAGTGATCATCACATCATCGGCATGTGTCCCAGCCAGTTTAATTGGGCTTGATGATTCAGTATTCAAAGGATTGTTGCTTGTCTGGTCAACGGAAGGGTCAGGAATTTCTGGTGGAACATCATGAATAGGTTCTTCTGCTTGTGGCGCGGAGGTGTCAGACGCTGGAATTGGTTGCTCCGGTTCATGAACTTTGGGGTCTTCAGCCGGCTTAGTCACCTTTGCCTTCTTGCTAGTTTTTGCTTTTCCACTTCATGAGTTATGAAAGGTCAATACAAAGATAAAAACCAGATGAGGAAGCAAATAATAAGTAAATGTTGTTACCCAGGAGCAGTCTTAAAAGCCGACAGCTAGGATTGTCATGAGTCGCCGGAAGAGGAGCGAGAAGTCTCCTGATAATTTGAATCGGAAAAATTAAGTGGCTGGCGAATGAGACCCGCCAGAGGATAAAAAGAGTTTAAATTTGGGATGACCTCGTTTCGACGTTTCCTCGGAGCTAGATTATTTTGTAAACTGGAAGATAATTCTTCACCTATGCTAGTCCGAGTCTGTCGCCGGTTGTCGGTGGGAAACGACACCTATGGGATCACAAGGATCCCTACTACGGTTGCAGGGCGCTGGGTGGTGAGGAGAGCAGGATCAGCAGTCCGTACAAACACGCGGACCGTTTACCCAGGTTCGGGCCGCAGAGGTGCATAATACCCTAGTTCTGCTTTGATGTGTATATTTGTGTTCTTGGGGTTCTCGAACTAGCTACAATGGGCGTAACTTGTCCAAAAGTCCGAATCCTTCTCCTGTATGCCTCGGGCCTCCTTTTATAGGCAAGGGGATCGCCACAGTGGCACACAGGAGGTGGCATCGGGGTACTGTGATTAAGCCTATCCCTTGCCATTACGGGACAAGGTGCATTTAATGCACCCCTGACGTGTCCCCCTTACTTTACTGCCGCTTCGCCCTGCATCGACACGCGCCTGGGCCAGCGAGGCTGTGGTGCCATGTAGGCTGGCAGGCTGCTGAGGTGGCGCGGTGGTAGGGCCTTCACAAAGATTTGCATGCCACCACGTAGGCATGCGCTGAGTTGGCTGAGAAGCCCTGTGCCGACACGCAGGTGCCTGTCCAGCTGGTGGGCTGGCAGCTGCATGGGAGCAGTGGCAGAAACCTGGCGGGTGTGGGCCTGGCCGTGGCCTCGCGGATGCCCTTGGCAAGGGCCCCGCCGGGGCCCCGGCAAGGGTCTTGCCGCGGCGTTGCGATCGTCCCCGGCAAGGATCTTGCCGGGGGTCTTGTGGGTTTCCTCGACGAGGGTCTCTCCGGGGTTCGTCATCTTCTACTCTTCTGATTTGAAGTGTTCCTTTTCTTCACAAAGATCTGCATGCCACCATGGAGGCGCCTCCCGAGCCTTGGTCCCAACGCGGTTGGCGGCGCTGGAGGAACTGGGGCTCAAGGGTGGCGCGCCCTGCTGGCGTCAGGTAGGCTGCCCTGGCAAGGGCCTTGCCGGGGCCGTGGGGGCTACCCCGGCAAGTCCTTGCCGGGGGAAACCACTTCGCCTTCTGGCTCTTTATGCTTCTGTGTTGGTGTTGCTTTGATTATGTGTTGTGGCTCTGATTCCTGTCTCTGCCCTGCTTAAGTGTGGTCGTGGGTGCGGCTCTGACTGCCCGTGCACAAATAAGGGGTACAAAAGAGCACCCCTATTTTAGTACACCGACAGGAGCCACACATAAGCGCGACACATTGTTGGGGCAGGCCCAGAACGGTGCACGGGCAGGCGGGGCGATTTTTTTATCGCGATAACTTTACGCCCGCTGTGCTTCCGCACGGCGACTATTGAACGCGCGACGTGGGGGGTGTGCGTGACGTGGGGGTCATGCATGCGGCAGTCGCAGCAGGCATGCATCACGTCGCAATAAATGGGAAAAGAGGCAGCCCGCGTCTTCCCATTAAAAAAGGAATAACCGCGGGCGCGCGGCTCATTTACCCCCTGTGCTTCCCCCAATCTCGCCATCGCCGTCCCCATCTTCTTCTTCCTCAAGCTCTTGCTCGCTGCTGCTGTGCTTCCCACCGCCCCCAGCTTCTCGCTCTCTTCCCAGCCGCCATGGCGCCCAAATCTGGCAAGGGCAAAGGTGTGGCCGAGGATACGAGGGAGAAGGAGACGCCTTAGAGTGAGGCGGCGGCGCGACGGGCGCAGGCCGCCTACTTCGTCCCGTCGTCTGTCGACGCCCTCGAGCTCAGGGACTACTACAAGCCGTTGTAGGGGGCGGCAACATCGGCGCACCCCGCCACGCGCGCCCTCCCCGCGGATTGCAAGAAGGGCGGCCAGAAACGGTACCCGTTCTTCATCGACTTTTTCTTCTGCGGGCTCTGCCCCCTTTTTCCGACTTCTTCAATGATATTATGTGCACCTTCGGCTTCCACTTGTTGGACCTCACACCGAATGCCATGGCGCACTTGGCATACTTCGCCCATCTCTGCGAGGGCTTCGCCGGGGTGGTGCCCAGCACGGCGCTTTTCCACCACTACTTCTCCCCTTGTGTCCAACCTAGGGGTGCTCTTTCTGGGACCGTCACCTGGATCCTGAGGATTCAGGAGAGAGGCTCGTACCCAGATGGCACCACGAAGGATAGGTGGGAAGAGTGGCGGGGTCGGTGGTGCCGGATCGTGGAGGAGGACCCGCCGGAGTTCTGCCAGGGCGTTCGTCAGGAGCCGCTGCCCCGCGGCGCGAACTGGAGTGACCTCGAGCCCAATGATAAGAAGTTCTCGATTGCCACCACCAGGATCCGCCGCCTTACCGAGGCCGATCTCACCCTCGAGATGATCGCGGCAGATTTCATCCGCCGCTGGATCGCTCCGCTGCACAAGAAGGGGAGGCCGGCCTAGGATTTCAAGAACGCGGCTGACATCATGAGGCTCCGCACCGGCCTGCAGAACAACTTCATGGTGCTGGGGCACTCCTGGTATTGCCGGAGGCTCTTCCAGCTCAAGGAGTATGCCGACGGCAAGGTCAGGAGGACCGGCAAGGCTGCAAAGTCCGGCAAGGTTGTCAAGGGGCCCTTGTTTGGGCTGCCGCCAGGAGTGGTCCCGTTGAGCAATAACTCCCGGCAAGCCGAAATCTTGGCCATGATGCCACCCTTCAACGTGCACGGTCTCGACCCGGCCTGGATCGAGCCCCCGACACGCGAGGTGGAGGAGTTCTTCGCCAATTTGGTTGAAGAACTCGACCACGAGGAACCGCGGCTTATCCAAGACACCACCCGGGAAGAGTTGGACTATATTGCCGCTAGGGCGATGGAGGTGGAGCTCGCCAGGCTTGCTGGCAAGGCCGGCGGCATGGAGAACGAGGCCGTCGTGGCCGCAAAGGAGGAGGAGCTCGCCGCATGGGTGAAGTCCATCAAGGAGGCGGCCGGTGCCAGCACCAAGGCCCCCTCTGTCGAGGGCATGGGCGAAGGACCATCCGAGGAGGAGGCCGAGGCCGGCGAGCCCCCGGCTACGCAAAAGAGGCGCGTTCTGCGTTGAGCTAGCTCTGGCGAGCCGGTCCAGTCCGGCAAGGCCGTGGCGTGGCAAGGGGCTCTGGGGGAGGCCGCCCGCGTGACGAGGGCCGGGGCGGCGAAGAAGGAGGCTATGGCGGTGAAGAAGAAGACCGCGGTGGCGAAGAAGAAGACGCCCGCCTCTTCTTCATCCAAACGCTTCCGAACTCCTTCGCCTCCCCCTCGCCCCGCAGGCGCTGGCACGGACATCGGCTTTGACTTCTCGTCCCTCAGCCTGAGGGGAAGAGGAAGGCAGCAGAGGAGGAGGAAGAGGACGAGTAAGTGCTCTGCCTTTCACTGTTTCCATCCTTACGAATCACGCCGCCCACCTTGATTTGACTGATTATCGCAGGGAGACGGAGACACTGGCTCAACGCGTGGTGAAGAGGGCCAAAGCCTCGACGGGCAGCCCGCCCCCGATGGGTACTTCAAAGGCACCACTGGTGGTGGAGAGCAGCCCGGACAGCAGCCCGCGGCGTAGCCCCCGGCTTAGCCCCCAGCGTAAGTTCACCATCCACCCTTTGCCAATGCTTGCCGGGGCCCGATTCTCTTGGCGTTGACCTTGCCGCGGTTTGCAGGAGAGGAATGGCAGCAGGAGGAGCCACCAAGGGCCTCCCCCACCACGCCGCCCCCATCGACCACACCGCCCCGAGGGGCGTCCTCGGCAAGGGCGCCAGATACCAAGCCCATGCACATGGAGGAGGAGGTAGACTTGGGTCTTGGCGGCTCCATCCCGGCAACAGACGTTGGCTAGGAGGGGGCCACATCTTCCCAGCCTGGCACGGGTGAGTCATTCGTTCTCCCTTGCTCTTCTTTATTTTCTCCTGAAGCTTGGTTTTGGCCCTGCCTTATTTCCTCCTTTGGCGTCCAGGTCCCCCCGGCGGACCAAGGGGGACACCGACACTATCATCGAGGAGGCTGCCGCGGATGTCGTGGCTGAGGCTGAGAAGGTCGCCACCAATGAGGCCGCCAAGACCGCGACCGAGGATGCCGCCAAGGGGCTTGTCGGGGAGACCGGCGAGGCATCTACCGAGGAGGAGGCCGGCAAGGCCTCTGTCGAGGAGGGGGTAGTTGACGACCAACCCTCCTCATCTGTTGCCTCCGGCTCAGGCAAGTACTTAAAGGTGAGCGACGACATGTTCGTTCACCTCCCAGGGTCGGCAAGCACCAGGGCACTGGCCGAGGGGGAGGTGTTTGACGACGAAGTGCTTGCCACCGCCGGGCTTGAGGTTGTCGACGAGCCGAGCATTGGTGGCGGCACCCAAGAGGAGCGGCTCCTCCAGGCCATGAGTGCCAGCTTTAACAAGCTTCAGGCGCTCCACCGCGCCCATCTGGACAAGGCGAAGTCCAAGGAGGCGGTGGCGCACAAGGTGGAAGCAGACCTTGTAGAGCGCGTCGCCGAGGCGCAGGCCTGGTTCCGCCAGGCCCATGAGGAGCTGAAGGCCGCCCAAGACCAGCTGGCGCAGCGTGACCTGGAACTCCTCTTGAAGCAAGCCGACTTTGAGAAGGCCTGGGAGGAAGCGAGGGAGGAGGAAGCCGAGGCCATCCGGTCTTAGTGTGAGGCCGAGCTGAACTCCCAGGAGGAGGATCTTGTCGCCCGTGAGATGGCGCTTCCTGCTACGCTCCGCGGCAAGGACGAGGAGGTCGAGAAGCTTGCCGCGACGCGGACCCAAGAGCTGGAGCATAAGCACAGGGAAGCGCTCGATGCCCAAGCCCTGGCCCATGGCAACAAGGTGAAGGAGCTGGAGGAGCGAATCCTAGAGCTGTCCTTGAAGAAGAATACACTCAACGAGGCTCTGGTCGAAGCGCATTCTGCGGTCCTCAGCAAGGCTGGGCTGCTCTCCACAGCCAACGACACCATCAAGGACCTGAAGCTCAAGCTGGTGAGCCTTGAGGGGGCGCTTTCGGAGGCCCAGACCCGGGAAGGAGCCCTGACCAAGAGCCTGGCGGAGGAGAAGCAGCTATGGAAGAACGACGCCGCCAACCACGCAGATTCCCTGAAGGGCGACAAAATCTGGACCGACTGCCTCGCCGATGTCGCCAACAGGATCACTAAGCAGCTGGCCGACATGAAGATGCCGGAAGTGAGGTATGCCCCAGAATCGGGCACGAGCCCCCACGCCAAGATGACCTTGTTCTTCGAGGGCGTCCTTGGTGCCCTGGAATGGCTCGACTCCAACCGGGCGAGCTCCTTGGCCAACGAGTCCCGGATGATTTGCCAGGGTGCCATGACCAAGGTTCTCACCAAGCTGGCGTTCTGGAACCCCGACCTCGACTTTGACGCCACGCTGGACAGCTTGTCGGGTGATGCAGACCTCTCGGGGGTCAAGGAGCGCATCGAGCCCATCATCAGCCGCGTCGGCGGAATCCAGAGGTTGGAGGGCCAGCGCCGGTACTAGGTGCCCCGTTTCTTGTTGCCGCTGCAGGTTCATGACCAAGATAATTCACATCTTTTTTTTTGACCTTGAAGACTGCAGGGCTTACACCCCATAACATTTTATTGAAAGCAAGACAAAACAGGACTAATACAAAGTTTTCCTCAAGAGGAGGAAAGAAAGCAAGGAAAAAAAGAGCATCAAAAGAAAACTATACAGGAGAAAATTGAATCTACAAAATACAAATGTACAAAGAGGGGCTATAGCAACTCCCTTCAGGGAGGAAGGAAATCAATCCATTTAAGTAAAGCTTCCTTGTGCTTCTGCTTGATTCTATGAGAAAGCATAGTGAGGTCATGAATGAATCCATATCTCCATGCTCTGAAGGAAGGTATGATGTTCCTGAATGCCCTGTCATTTCTAACCTTCCAGATATTCCACCAGGCAGTAAACACCACTTCAGCAAAGAAAGGCTTGTTGAATTCCTTCTTCGCATGCAAGGCAATGTCCACCATATCTTGACTGTCTTTCCAAGGAATCTGCAAATAGATCCATACGCTGAAAGCACTCGAAATTGCACCGAAGAAAAGATGATTGCCTTCCAAAGTCCCTGTTGGGCAAAGAACACATTGTGGCCCATCATTAATCCTCCATTTCCTTCTTTGAATCATGTCCTTGGTATTAACCCTATCCATTATGACAAGCCAGGCAAACATCTTAATTGACATTGTGCAACAACTCTTCCAAATCCAACTCGAAATGGGGTTTGAGACCATAGGCTGGTAAGCAAAGTCATAGAATTTTTTTGCAGTATAGGTAGATTTCTTTCCATGCCTCCATGCCCAGATATCACTACAACTGGAATCCAGATTGAAAGAGCTCATTAGTGTCGAAAGCTGCTGCAGCTCTTGATGTGCTTGCTGAGTGAGGGGCAGGAAAAAAAGATCTTGCAAATTATCAGCCTGAAAGACTTCTTTGACTGATAGCTTTTTGTGTAGACAAAAGGAATACAATCTAGGAAATCTTTCCAGAAGAGGCACATGACTATTCCCAATTTGCCAGTGATCAGACCAGAAAAGCACAGTTTCTCCACTATGAACATTAACCTCAGTCACTGCTCTGAAATTGTCCATTAACTTGCAGACATCTTTCCACCAGAAAGAGCCACATAGGGTGGTATCATGGGGGATTTGCTCAAAGTAATAGGAATCCCAAATTAAATGTACCCAAGGCACATCCATTTTGTTGTAGAATTTATTCAGAAACTTCAGTAACAGAGCTTGGTTTTGCAAACCCAGATTTAAGATTCCAAGCCCCCCCTTTGCTTTGGGCCTGCAAACAAGAGGCCAAGCTGCTAAAGAATGGCCCTTCTCCTGCCCATATTTCCTCCATAAACACTGCCTTTGTATTCTTTCTAATTGCTTTAGAATACCTTGAGGGATTGATAAGGTACAAAGGAAGAAGATAGGCAAAGAAGAGATGACAGAGTTAACAAGCTGCAACCTGCTTCCCTAAGGCAAGAACCAAGAACTTGTTGTCAATCTCCTCTCCACACAATCCACCAAGGGAAGAAGATCCACAATTTTAGGCCTAGTGGTTCCAACAGGTAACCCCAGATATGTGAATGGCATCTTGCCTAACTTGCAGCCAAAGAAAGCAGCAAGTTCAGTAGCCACCTGGTCAGTCACATTAATGGGGTACATTGAAGATTTGTGGAAGTTAATCTGCAGACCAGTTGCCTCAGAAAAGGAGTATAACACTGATTTCAGAGCCCCCAATTGATCCCTATCAGCCTTTAAGAACAACAGTGTGTCATCAGCATACTGTACCACTGGAAAATCAGGATCATGTGTTGACAGGGGCCTGCTTATTAAACCCTGCTTAAGAAGATTATTAATCAAGGTCTGCAAAAGATCAGCAGCAATAACAAATAGCAAAGGAGATACTGGGTCCCCTTGCTTAACTCCACATTTGCATTTAAAATGACTGCCAGGTACTCCATTGAGTAGGATAGAAGAGGTGCCAGATGACAGTATCTGCCTGACCCATGTAATCCATCTATTGTCAAAACCCTTTGCAGCAAGAATCCTCAGAATAGCCTCATGTTGGATGGAATCAAAAGCCTTTTCAAAATCCAACTTAAGCAGAAGTATGGGCTGTTTAGACTGGTTACATTGATGGATGTATTCAAATGTCCATGCAAGACAATCCTGGATTGTTCTTGATTTGATGAAGCCATATTGGTTTTTATGAATACATCTGATGATTTCCTCTTGAAATCTATTAGCAGCCAGCTTGGTAAGGAATTTTAGACCAACACTTGTTAATGATATAGGTCTAAAATCCCCCACCCCCTCAGGAGATTGTTTTTTTGGTATCAGTGTGATATAGGCATCATTTAGATTTTCTAATCAAGACTGCATCAAAGATGAAACTCATGCACTAACTGTATAAAATCAACAGAAATTATTGGCCAGCATTTCTTAAGAAAGAGACCATTGAAACCATCAGGCCCTGGAGCCTTATCAATGGGCATTTCATTGATAACCTGTTCAATCTCCTTAATCTCAAAGGGTTTTGTAAGGACCTCCAAACCCTGGACCCTTGCTATTAGAGAGAGAATGTTCTCATCTAACACAATTGGCCTAATCATCCCCATTCTGTCCTTGAAAGCTCGCAAGAATTCCTTGGCCATAACCTCATGATTAGATGTGACAGACCCATCGCCTAGCTTCGCACGAGCAATTGAATTTTTCCTCAGATCTCTCGGTTGCCATTGCCTGAATTTTTTGAGTTTTCTCACCAACTTTGATGTACCTGATAGTACATCTCTTCCTCCAATAGAGATATTGCATATGAAGCAGGTGCTCATGATGCAGCTTTATGATTTTCCTGAAGTTACTTTCCGGCCTAGATAGCTGCCTCATGTCCTCAAGGTTATCCAACCAAAGAATTACCCAGTTGCATTTCTCAATCAGACTTTTAATGTGAGATAATCCTTTTTGCCATTTCTTCAAAGCATAGCGTAGATCCTTCAACTTGTTAACAATAACTGCTGCAATATGATTCTTACGAGAGGGACGATTCCAAACCTCCTTCACACAATCAAAGAAACCAGCCTGATGCACCCAAAAATTTTCAAACCTGAAAATGTGTGCCTTTGGGATGGAAGTGTTGATGCTGACAAGACAGGGTACATGATCAGACGCAGTTTTTGCCAAAGGGTTCACTTGTGTCATGGGATATGAGTTAATCCAACTAGCAGATGTAAACACCCAATCAAGTTGCTCCAGAAGAGGAGTATCCTGCATATTGGACCAAGTAAACCTTCTGCCTTTTAAAGGAAGCTCGAGGAGTCCCAAATGGCCGATAATTTCATTGAAGATAAACATATCATTTATGTCACCACCTGGGAGGTTTCTATTATCAGTGCAACGAATAAAATTGAAATCTCCCATTAGCATCCACAGTTGGCCAGGATCAATATCTAAATGCTATATCCAGGAAACAAACTCATCCCTGAGCTCTCCTTGACAAGGACCATAAATATTAACCAGGAACCATTGGTCATTGTTATGCACGGAAGTAAACTGCATGACAATAGCGTATGGTTTAACCTGTAATAAGGTACCCTGAAACACATCGGATCGCCAAGCAAATAATAGTCCCCGAGGCGCTTCTAGAAGGTGATTCAACAAATTGGTCAAAACCAGAGGGCATATGGATTTCATAGTTGCCCGATCACGGGAGGAAAGTTTGGTTTCTTGCGCATAAACCATCGAACATTGACTTTCGTGACACTTTCTCTCTAACAACACGCCTCAGATCTCAATTCAAACCACGGACATTCCAACAGAAGATCTTCCAACTACGCATTGTTACTCGATTCATGAATGACCAAAGAGCATAAAGTTATGTAAAGCATGACATACAATGCCATACAACCCAAAAGGTAACATAGTTCAGAGCCATAAGAAGGTTCCCTAGACCAACAGAGAGCAACCATAAAAAGAGTACACATAGCATGCACCTAGGATAACCACAAATAGAGCAACATAATCATTAAGCTGACGATGCAGATGAGTCCTCCTGTGGATTAGCCATAAGCTTATCCACCGATAACAGCTTAGGGTCGACCTCCAGCTCCGCACCAATCGCCTGAAGAACTCGAAGTAGAGTGTATGGTGGTGCAGCAGTCGAAGCCTCGTCCTCACCATCCGCAGGAATGGGCTGGGCCTTGTCCTCCACGGGCTTGGCTCGTGGGCGCTTCTTCGATGGCTGAAGAGGTAGCTGCTCAAAAACAACACTTTTAAAGCCATCTAACTTTGCCGCGCTCCGAGTGCAACGTCGCAGCGTTGTATCAACCACCGACGGCTTCTTCTTCTCTCTTCGCTTTCTGACGGATTGGTCGGCAGAGAAAACCAAAGGTGTAGATTCGTGGAGATGCGTAAACAGTGATGGTTCAATGAAACTCGCTCAGCACATCGCTGGAAACTGCAGTGCAGCGGTGTCAAAAGAGCTCTTGCCACCGGCCGCTTCAGCACGACAGCTTTTCTATCAGGCAGAGCCAGAGGCATCGAAGCCTGCAAACTAGACACTTGCTTGGACTCATCAAAAGCAATAGACCAAGTCCTCTTTGAGTAGATAACTGCACCCAACGGCTTGCAAAAGATAGGCCTAGGCACTTCCTTCACTGAAAAATCAAACATTAGATTCTCAAAAGACCTCTTCCAGATCATCTCCGGAGGGAGAGGTGGTCCAGCCACAATACGGGCCATGCCAATGAAGATCTCGTGATATTGAACCACAGGAGGCTGATACGGCACTATTGCCAACTGGTTTTCCTCAAAAACTTGTTGTTGTTGAAGATCCGGTGGAGGAACATGCTGAAGGTCCTGGTCAGGTTGGTCCACAGAAACTGACCCCTCCGGCTGATCAATCACAATGGAAACTTGGTCTTGTTCAGGCATTTGCGGCTGCATGACCTGCACAGCAACATCTTCATCACCCCACCCGGCATTCCCCCAATCAGGCACCTCCTCATTTGCAGGAGGAACAGGGGGAGCAAGAGGGGCATCATTCCATCCCAACATTGGGTACGGAGGAGGGATGAATGGCAAATTGTCTTGAATCAGGTTACCAGGCAGCGGGTGGGGGTTTCCATCTAACGGCATAGGATCTTCGTCGTTTGGCATCTAATCTGCAAAATCAGCCCCAAGGACATAGCATGCAGCAGTCCAGGACACTTGAGCGCCTCCCCAATCAGCATAATCACCAAAAACCACATCTCTTGGTACAAGTGGAGTGTCAGGAAAACTAGCCTCCACCATGGTTCTGACCAGATATGGATCCTCACTATCCCAAGAAATAAACTTGCCAAAAGTACCAACCGCCTGCGAGATGAACTCAGTAGTGCGGTAATCCAGAGGAATCCCAATAAACATTAACCAGCCCTTACGAAAACCATTTGCACCTTTGAAATTCTCTCCCTCATCATGCTTCATGAATCTAACGGTTTATCATTGCCCAAATGGGAAAGGAGGATGTCAATCGTGGTGTATCTAACTGACGGATCCCTAACTTGAAACAGTCCCACCCCATGAAACCATGGCTGAGTTGAACGAACCATGATACCTGAATCTTGGAGAAACTGAACCACCTCCTCACGCACCGGACTGAGCGGTCCATCCGGCGCCGGCATTACTTCAGCAATCATGTAGTCCTCGTGGCGTCGGGTCGGCCGAGCAGCCGGCGTGAAGAAGGTGCGCGGGAGGCGACGATCTCCACCATCAATGATGTGGTGGCCAGCAGGCACAAAGCACTGAGGATCGAGCTCGTAGTTCGCCATGGATGGAGGTGCTCGTGGTTTTTCTCTGGCTGTAGGGGAAGGAAGATGCAAAGGGGGCGGCGACGATGGGATCGGCGCCTATCCCAATAACTCCGCCTGTTCCCATGAGTAGTAGCAGATTCCGATAAAATCTTATTTTGTTGCACCGAAATTGGCTTCCAAACCAATCCTTGGGAGCGCGCGAAATCATTGCATTCCCTGCTAGAGTGACCAGGGAGAGAGCAAGCCGAGCAGACCGCTCGCATTCCACAAGTCGCAGACAGGTGGCCCCGAGTAGAGCAGATAGTACATGTCATCACACGGTCCACCATGTCATCGACCATAGCTTCAAATTGCCTTGCTGCCTCTTGCGATGAAGGGATGTGCCCATCGCAAATGGGTGCGCTTGGAACCGAGGGCGTGCTAGGCCTAGGAGATACTGGGCCGACCATCGCATTTGGGCCAAGAGAGGCCTCCGACACAGCTGGATTGTTATCAGAATTTTGAATGGTAGATGATCCCGCGGAAATGACGGGCGTAATCCTCGCAGGAGGGGAGGAAACTTCCGCGGAAACCATAACCGCTGCCGGAGCAGAAGAGGATGGCTGGCACAACTCCGGTGAAGGAGATATCGTGCCAAAAACTATTGGTGGACGGGCCACAGTTCATTGCAAATCCTGTGCAGGTGATGGATGAATGACTACACGTTCATGAACAGGCAGATCATACCCCGCATCTCTCATGGTGTCAATGCAATTTTGGGAAGCTGGGTATCTATACCCCTTGCAAGCCGTGTAACACTCAAACGTGGCAAAAGAAAGAGTCTTCCTGGAGGAGGCAGCCGATTTTAGGGCTGATTTAGCTGGGGGTTTATGCATGGCCAAAAGACCCAAAGAAGATCGGCGTTTGGTTGGTGTGACACCCGGATAATTAAGCTACAGTGAAACTTTGCTAATGATGCAACGTCACCTCCGTTACTGTTGCTAATATCTCGTTAGTTCAAGGTTGGTTCAAAAATTGTTTTCGAAATATGGCAAACAACAACAGTTTTCAAACATTAAAACAAAAATGTTCGGTGTGTGCAAATAAATGCCTAGGTAATTATGGTGAAGGAACCGTGCTTTTATAAAAGGCCTAAATATTTAAAAGGGATTAAAAAAGAAAATAAATAAGGTAAAAAGGAATAAAAACAAAAATGAAATAAAAAGAAAAGAGCAACAGACCCCCAACAAAAAAATAAAATAAAAAGAAAAGAGCAACAGACCCCCCCCCGCTGGGCCTCGTGGCCCAGCTGGCCTGTACCGCCCGAACGGGCCGGCCCACCCCGGTCCACCTCCCCTACTAACTCCCCACCCCGTAACCCTAACCTCCCCACTCTCCCCCACTCCTCCCACTCTTCCCCCCGATTGGATCGCGGGCTCGAACCGCCCGACCACGTCGCCGCGGCCGCACGGCCAGCCCTGCCGTCGCCGCCGCCTGGGCCACCTCGCCAACCGCCGCACCACCGCTGCCTCCTCCCAGCGCCTTTACTCGACCGATCGGGAGGGCGATCCCGACCGCTTGAGCTCGCGACGCCGGCGCCCATCCCCGCGCCACTGTCGCTGCCAGCTTCGCCACCTCGCTGCCGCCGCTCCATCGCCTCTCCCTCGCCGACGCTAACGCGCTTCGCCGCTTCTTCCTTCTCGCAAGTGAGCGCCGCCGCCCCTTCGCCCCTCTCTCCTGTGTCGCCCGGTCACCACCACCCCGCGCCGCGGTCGACGCGCCTGCCCCGCCACAGCACGCCATCACAAGACTTCTCCCGTCGCTCCACAAGACGGCTCGCTGCCCACGGCCGCCACCACGCCTTCGACCGCCTGCTTTCGTGACCCGTGGCAGCGCCACCATCGCCTCCTCCTCATCGCCTTCCCCCATCGCCGTGGCCTTCGCCGACGCCGCCCCTGCTGCCGATTCCGGCGCCAGACGCTGCGTCGGCCGCCTCGGTCGCGCCGGTGGCCTCACCCCACACCGCCGCCCAACGCCTTGGTCGGTGCGCCCTGTTTCGTCAGGCCCGACGCCACGCCCTCTAGGCCCCTATGGGCCACAGACATGTGGGGCCCGGCCCCAGAACGTTTTAAAAAAAAGAAGAAAAGAAAAAAAAGAAAAAAAATAAAAATGAATTGATAAAATTAATAAATAAATAATCAATTAATTAGTTAATTAATTAACTTAATTAATCTTGTTTAGTTAACCTAATTAACTATTGTGAGCTAATTACACTATGATTAGATTAGTTAAATCTTAATTAGAGTAAACAGAGTATGACATGCGGGACCCACACGTCAGATTGACCCAGTCAACTCCCTGTTGACTGCTGACGTCATGCTGACGTCATGATGACGTCAGCAAGCACTAATCTGGATAATGTTAGAATTAAATAGTTAAATAAATCCTAAAAATGATTTAAATCTTTTAAAATTAATATAAAATAAACCATAGCTCAGATGAAAATACTTTCTACATGAAAGTTGCTCAGAACGACGAGACGAATTCGGATACGCAGCCTCGCTCGTCTCGCCACGCCGCCCCTAGCATAGAGAACTCTGCAACATTTCACCTCCGGCTCATCTGTCTCAAACACGAAACACCGGGATACTTTCCTGATGTTTTCCCCTTCACCGTATCACCTCATACCGCATTAGAACACGCCTAGCTCGCTTGTTGTCTCCGTTATGCACTTGCTTGCTATATATTTACTTGTTTCTCCCCTCTTCTCTCCGATAGACCCCGTGATTTACGCCGATGCCCTCGTGGTCGACTACGCCACCGACGACCCTCCTTCTTGTCTCGAGCAACCAGGCAAGCCCCCTCCTTGATCACCAGATATCGCCTATTCTCCTCTATACTGCTTGCATTAGAGTAGTGTAGCATGTTACTGCTTTCAGTTGATCCTATTCTGATGCATAGCCTCACATTGTTGCTACATCTGTTGATACCTTACCTGCAATCCTAAATGCTTAGTATAGGATGCTAGTTTATCATCATTGGCCCTACATTCTTGTCAGTCTGCCTTGCTATACTATCGGGCCGTGATCACTTGGGAGGTGATCACGGTATATACTATACATACATACATACTATACAGATGGTGACTAAAGTCGGGTCAGCTCATTGAGTACCCGCAAGTGATTCTCGATGAGGGGCCGAAGGACAAAGGCTCCATCCCGGTAGAGGTGGGCCCGGGTTCCCGACGGCCCCGATCGTTACTTTGTGGCGGAGCGACAGGCAGGTTGAGACCACCTAGGAGACAGTGGGCTGGCCTGCTCGGGCGTCATGGATACTTAACACGCTTAACGAGATCTTGGTATTTGATCTCGAGTCCGCCATTTGGTCTATACGCACTAACCATCTACGTGGGAGTAGTTATGGGTATCCCGACGTCGTGGTATCACCGAAGCCTTCTTGACGTCGGACGACGCGCGCGCTACCGGTTGGACTGCGTTAACGCAACTTCCTTTGTAATGGAGGTTGCTAGGTCTGCCACCGGCACAGACGCATAACGTGCGTGTGTGCTCGAGGCGATGGGCCTGCACCCTGCGCGCTTAGGTTTAGACCGACGTGTTGACCTCTCTCACAGTGCCTAGGTGGGGCTGCGACGTGTTGATCTTCCGAGGCGGGCATGACCCGTAAAAGTGTGTCCGCCAAATGGGATCAAGCGTGTTGGGTTATGTGGTGCACCCTGCAGGAAGTTTAATCTATTCGAATAGCCGTGTCCCTCGGTAAAAGGACGACCCGGAGTTGTACCTCGACCTTATGACAACTAGAACTGGATACTTAATAAAACACACCCTTCCAAGTTCTGACAGACAACCCGTGATCGCTTCTCTAACAGGCAACGAGGAGAGGATCGCCGGTAGGATTATGCTATGAGATGCTACCGGAGATGCTACTTGGAGATGCTACTTGGAGATGCTACTTGGAGGACTTCAATCTACTCTCTTCTACATGTCGCAAGACGGAGGCTGCGAGCGTTAGTCTTCGACTGTGATTAGCTATCCCCTCTTATTCTCGCATTCTCAGCTTCACCCCATCGATATGGCCTCCTTACACATATACCCATGCATATGTAGTGTAGCTCCTTGCTTGCGTAGTACTTTGATGAGTACTCACGGTTGCTTTCTCCCCTTTTTCCCCTTTCCTTTCTTTTCTCGGTTGTCGCAACCAGATGTTGGAGCCAGAGCCGAAGCCACCGTCGGCATTTACTACTACTACACGGAGGTGCCTACTACTACGCAAGGCAGTCTCCGACGAAGACCAGAGTAGTTTAGGAGGATCCTGGCGGGAGGCCTGCGCCTTCTTTCGATTTGTATCCCGCTTTGTGCTAGCCATCTTATGGCAACTTGTTTAACTTATGTCTAGATCAGATATTGTTGCTTCCGCCGACTCGCCTATGATCGAGCACTTGTATTCGAGCCCTCGAGGCCCCCGGCTTGTATTATGATGCTTGTATGACTTATTTTACTTTTAGAGTTGTGTTGTGATATCTTCCCGTGAGTCCCTGATCTTGATCGTACACGTTTGCGTGCATGATTAGTGTACGATTAAATCGGGGGCGTCACAGTTGGACTAACTAGAATCCACTCAGCGTCACATTCTTTCCTCCAAATCCTGAGCTCTCTAATCCAATTCGGTCCACCATTACCCCAAAGGTGAAAATAACACTTGAATAGATCACACGAAAACGAGCGAAGGTCCATGATGATAAAACCCACTTGTTTGCAAGAAACATGGAAAGATTAACCTTGCCTTTGATGTGATCAACCTGAAGGTCAATGGCCGAACCTCCAATTGCAGCTTCCAAAGCCGCAGCCACAGAATCCACCGAGAGACGGAAGGCATGACGGCTGAATGAAACAATCAAAATAAAGGGCCGCCTATGCCCCGAAGGATGAACTGAATTCCCAGTAGATCTGAAAACCTCATCTGAAAAAACCCTACCCTTGGAGAAATCCAAGCCAAGGGTAGATCCACCAGAAGAACCCATGGAAGATGGGTATTTCCTTGAACCAGAGGAGACGCCGGAGATGTTGATCGGAGAAGATCCACAGATTAGTGGAGGAGTGGAGAGATCGCCAGAGAGGGGGGTAGCGCTGTGGTGGGGGGTGGTAGCGCCATTTTTTTTCGGCTACTTCCTTCTTTTTAATTCACATCTTTAGTTAGAACCGCAGCAACAATTGGTGTAATATAACTCTGCAGTACTTTTAATATGATGCATGTTATTTCCCTGTTTAACCCTTCTCTGTACGTCCACCCTACGCTTACTGTGTAGGCTTGTCGGCGCGTAAACCCAAACCGCTGCACTTTGAAGGATGGATCCTTTAGCGGTTGGCAGGGCATGCTTGCCGCCGTGCGAACCACCTTGCTGTTCTCAGCATGGCCGCTCGAACTGCCGAGTGGACTCGAGGCAGAGCGAGAGTGTTGCCGATAGCGGAAGGCCACCCTGTCGCTCCCGATGCAGCCGCTCGATCTATTGAGCAGACTCGAAATAGGCCAAGAGCGTTGTCGATAACGGAAGGGCCCCACTGCATGCAGGTTTTCCATACAGAGGGAAGATCTCCGAGGAAGATAACCTTAAATAAGAAGGAATTATTCAAAGTTTTTGCATGACTTAGCTTTTTTTGTCGTCGCACGAACGCTCGCCACATCCGCCGACGGGGCTGCTCGCTTGGTCACCTTCTTCCCCAGAAGCCATGGCGATGACGAGATGTGCCACTGGCTACAAAACCAGATGCTCACTACTGCGCCCCCTACCTTGCGCGCCAAAGTTGTCGGTGGGAAACGACACCTATGGGATCACAGGGATCCCTACTACGGTTGTGGGGCGCTGGGTGGTGAGGAGAGCAGGATCAACAGTCAGTACAAACACGCAGATTGTTTACCCAGGTTCAGGCCGCAGAGGTGCGTAATACCCTAGTCCTGCTTTGATGTGTATATTTGTGTTCTTGGGGTTCTCGAACTAGCTACAATGGGCGTAACTTGTCCAAAAGTCTGAATCCTTCTCCTGTATGCCTCGGGCGTCTTTTTATAGGCAAGGGGATCACCGCAGTGGCACACAGGAGGTGGCATCGGGGTACTGTGATTAAGCCTATCCCTTGCCATTACGGGACAAGGTGCATTTAATGTGCCCCTAACGTGTCCCCCATACTTTACCAGCGCTTCGCCCTGCCTCGACACGCGCATGGGCCAGGGAGGTGGTGGTGCCATGTAGGCTGGCAGGCTGTTGAGGTGTGGTAGGGCCTTCATGAAGGTTTACATGCCACCACGTAGGCATGCGCTAAGTTGGCTAAGAAGCCCTGTGCCGACATGCAGGTGCCTGTCCAGCTGGTGGGCTGGCAACTGCATGAGAGCAGTGGGAGAAACCGGGCGTTGTGGGCCTGGCCATGGCCTCGCAGATGCCCTTGGCAAGGGCCCTGCCGGGGCCCTGGTAAGGGTCTTGCCGCGGCGTTGCGATCGTCCCCTGCAAGATCGTCCCCGGCAAGGATCTTGCTGGGGGTCTTGTGGGTTTCCTCGACGAGGATCTCATCGGGGTTTGTCATCTTCTATTCTTCTGATTTGAAGTGTTCCTTGTCTTCACAAAGATCTACATGCCAACATGGAGGCACCTCCCGAGCCTTGGTCCCAACGCGGTTGGCGGCGTTGGAGGAACTGGGGCTCAAGGGTGGCGCGCTCTGCTGGTGTCAGGTAGGCTGCCCCGGCAAGGGCCTTGCCGGGGCCGTGGGGGCTGCCCCGGCAAGGACCTTGCCGGGGGAAACCACTTCGCCTTCTGGCTCTTTATGCTTCTGTCTTGGCGTTGCTTTGAGTCTGTGTTGTGGCTCTAATTTCCTGTCTCTGCCCTGCTTAAGTGTGGCCATGGGCGCGGCTCTGACTGCCCGTGCACAAATAAGGGGTACAAAAGAGCACCCCTATTTTAGTACACCGACACCGGTTCTCGTGCTGATGTTGCTTAAAAAGAAAGTGAGGATCCAGATAAGCTAAGGGGTGTGAAAAGCTTACTTTCCGGGTTACGCTTCGAATTTTCTGTCTTGTCAAAGGCTCAGAGTCGGAGGAAATAACAGTTACCTCTTCCTCGATCGCTTGACTGCCCCCGTGTCATCCTGATGATAATCAATGTCAATAGGATAGTTGAAAAGTAGCCAAGGGAAACAAGAGCTACCTCCGACTCAGAGCTATCGTCCAGTTCAAATAGCTCGGAAGTACTTGATTTCTTCTTATTCTTCTTGGTGGGTTTTTTGGCAGCTTTCTTGGCAGCCCTGGCCTTTTTGGCAGCTTCATGGTCATACTTCTTTTTCCAAAAATCAGATTTAGCCTGTGAAAGTCATCAAAGTGAAGTTAATAGAATATTAGAGTGATAAAGGTAAAAGTAAGTAATTTAAGGGCTCACATCCGGTGGCGGGTTAAGTTTGCAAAAAGGGTTCAGACCCACTTTGCAGCAGTCTTCTGGATCTTCATTCAGAAGGGTCTTTGTCATTTCATTGATTGCCTCATCAGTTAAACGCACGGAGGTGTGGCATAGTGGATCCTTTTTACCACCCGTGTAAGTACACATTAAGCCGGATTGGCTACTCAAGGGTATGATTCGCCAAGCAACCCAGCATCATACCAAGTCAATGCCAGTTAAACCATTTCCCAGCAGAGCCTTGACCTTTGCAATGGTGGGGGCGAGCTTTGCACGTTTAGCAGTGGTAAGCTTCTCAAGAAGATGATGTTTCAGGTCAAGACGCTGGGCACGATAGCCTGGTAATGGATTCTCGTCACCGGAGAGGTATCTTTCCAATAAAACCATGTCTGGTTCCAATCTTTGGGGTGACTCGGCAAGCAAGCATAGGGGAAGATAGCATCTCTTCTTCTTTGAGTTGAGATTCCGCCAAGTTCCAAGCTGGGTCCATTCGTAAACTCGTTTTGGCGGTTCAAATAAAAATATTATCTAAACAGTTCAACACTGGGCTCCTCTTGAAGGTATACTTCGCAGAAAACTTGAAAGTTGCAGATGTTTGACACGTAATTGGGTCCGATGTCTTGAGGATGAAGCTGAAAGAAGTGCAGAACATCTCGGAAAAATTTAGAACCGGGCGGTGAGAAGCTCCGATTCATGTGATCAGTAAAAGCAATGACCTCATCACCCTTCGGCTGAGGTCTTTCTTCTTCTGGATTGGGGGCGCGATAATGTGTGACAGTTTTTTCTGGTAAATAACTGGTTTTGACAAAGTCTTTGAGTGTGTTCTCAGTGACAATGGAGGGAACCCAATTACATGAAGTGGCTGTCTTCGGTGGCATTGTGAAGAAAGAAGCCTAAAATTAAAGATTTTTTTGCCAGTTTAAGTTGATTCATCAAGCCGGAAGTAGAAACGCTACAGTATATATTCAGAGTGGTGGCTTAAAAGGGGCCTAATGATATATGGCTGAGTGATAATCGGTGATGTAAGCCGCCATGACCAGATTGATATCTAGCAAGAGTGAAATCTGCTAAGTGTTGAATAAACAGGTTTTATAGACTGGAGCAGGTGATTTAGATCTAGCACTATGTGAAAAAAGAAAATAAATCAAAACCTAAATATTGCAGCAGCATAGGAACTAGCACAAGGGAGAGATTTCTGCATCTGTGAAGCAAGTTTTGTGATAAGAGAAGGAATAGAAGTAGATTCCGTGCGTCTTAAAGGACATATTTTGATCTAAGTAAGGACTAACTAGAGGTACAGTGAAGAACGATGAAGAACTCCAAGAACTGCAGAAACCCTAATGGAGATTTACGGTGGAGAAGATAAGGTGCTTCTCGGATCCGTGAGCAAAGGAAGAGGCGCTGCAGCTTTCTCCGTCCCGCTCAAGGTTGATGCAATGCCAAGGACGAGGAAGATGATGAGCTTCGCAGCTGCGGCGGTGCTCAGGCATGCATATGCGTCGCGGAGAGAGGTGGAAGACGAGAAGGAAAAGAGGGGAAAATGAAAGGAGGGTTGTTTGACCCTATTTATAAGGAGAAGGGTAACATGTGGGCGCGAAAAAACGAGGAGGCCAAAGAATGATTATCCAGCCGCTCGGACGCCTCGATTTTCGGGATGGTTATTAAAGATAAGGATCTGTTAAGATATATTTGGGTATTGTGTAATACTAATGACAGGTGACGTCACGACGGATTATCGCAATCGCAGGAGATGACGTCATGGCGGGTTATGAGATCTTGCATGAATAAAGAAGGAAGGATTTTTCTAAGTGTTGAAGATTGACATGAACGAGTTCAAAATCAATCTGGGGCCTAATGTTGGGGATATGACTATTAGGTATGACCCGCCCAGGAGGGGCCGGGTTATACCTATGGCGGTTCATCAATACGAAGCCCATGAGGATGTTGAAGATGGTGGTTCATGAAGCAAGGGCCCAAGGCCCAAGGGCGACTTAAGGCACATAGGGGTAAACCGCCATATGTGTATGACTTATATTGTAAGGCAAGTATATTTAGTCACCGAGCCGGACACGTTGTCTATCAGCCGGCCGAGGCTCCATGAGTCGTTGGGCATCAACCTGTGTATATAAAGGGACGACCCGGCGGCGGTTCAGGGCAAGACACAAGAGATCGAAAGCTAGGTCAAGCGTTCGCTCCCTGGTAATCGAGACATAAGCAATACCACCTCAAACTGGATTAGGCCTTTACCTTCACCGCAAGGGGCCGAACCAGTATAAATTTTCTATGTCCTTTGTCTCGTTTAACCCCTTTAAGCTAACCTAGTTGTGATGGCTCCATGACTAAGTCCTCACACTAGGACATCTGCCGTGACAATTCCACGACACAGGGGCTACTACAAGCACTAGTAAGGTACACATCAATAACACGTATATCAAATATACCTTTTTTCACTTTGCCATCCTTCTTATCCGCCAAATATTTGGGGTAGTTCCGCTTCCAGTGACCATTTCCTTTGCAGTAGAAGCACTCGGTTTCAGGCTTAGGTCCAGCTTTGGGCTTCTTCACGGGAGTGACAACTTGCTTGTCGTTCTTCTTGAAGTTCCCTTTATTTCCCTTGCCCTTTTTCTTGAAACTAGTGGTCTTGTTAACCATCAACACTTGATGCTCTTTCTTGATTTCTACCTTTGCCGATTTTAGCATCGTGAAAAGCTCAGGAATCATTTTCGTCATCCCTTGCATATTATATTTCATCACAAAGTTCTAGTAGCTTGGTGATAGTGACTAGAGAACTCTGTTAATCACTATCTTATCTTGAAGATTAACTCACACTTGATTCAAGCGATTGTAGTACCCAGACATTCTGAGTGCATCCTCACTAGCTAGCTATTCTCCTCCATCTTGTAGGAAAAGTACTTATTAGAGGTCTCATACCTCTCGAGATGGGCATGAGTCTGAAATGCCAATTTCAGCTCCTGGAACATCTCATATGCTCCATGGCGTTCAGATGTTTTTTAAGTCCCGGTCCTAAGCCGTAAAGCATGGTGCACTAAACTATCAAGTAGTCATCATATCGAGCTTGCCAAAGGTTCATAACATCTGCATCTTCTCCTGCAATAGGTCTGTCACCTAGCGGTGCATTAAGGACATAATTCTTCTGTGCAACAATGAGGATAATCCTCAGATCACGGACCCAGTCCGCATCATTGCTACTATCATCTTTCAACTTAGTTTTCTCTAGGAACATATCAAAAAATAGGGGAGCTACAACGCGAGCTATTGATCTACAACATAATTTGCAAATACTATCTGGACTAAGTTCATCGATTAATAAAAATTACTTAAGAACTCCCACATAAACTGACATCCCTCAAGTCATCTAAGTGTAACATGATCCAAATCAACTAACCCATGTCCGATCATCACATGAGATGGGGTAGTCATCAATGGTGAACATATCTATGTTGATCATATCTACTACATGATTCACGTTCGACCTTTTGGTCTCCAGTGTTCTGGGGCCATGTCTGTACATGCTAGGCTCGTCAAGTTTAACCCGAGTATTCCGCATGTGCAAAACTATCTTGTACCCATTGTATGTGAACATAGAGTCTATCACACCCGATCATCACGTGGTGTCTCAACACGATGAACTGTCTCAACGGTGCATACTCATGTCTACTACACAACTTTATTCTTGTAGACTCGTGTTGGGCCTCCAAGCACAGAGTTTTGTAGGACAGTAGAAGTTTTCCCTCAAGTGGATGACCTAAGATTTATCAATCCGTGGGAGGCATAGGATGAATATAGTCTCTCTCAAGCAAGCCTGCAATCAAATACAAGAAATCTCCTGTGTCCCCAACACACCCAATACAATGGCAAATTGTATAGGTGCACTAGTTCGGTGGAGAGATGGTGATAAAAGTGTAGTATGGATAGTAGATATGAGTTTTTGTAGTGCGAACAATAAAAAACAGCAAGGTAGTAAATAGTAAAACAGAGCACAAACGGTATTGCAATGACAGAAAATGAGGCCTAGGGTGCATACTTTCACTAGTGCAATCTCTCAACAATGCTAACATAGTTGGATCATATGATTATCCCTCAAAGTGCAATAAAGAGTCACTCCCGAGTTCCTATTAGCGGAGAACAAAAGATATAAATTGTTTGTAGGGTACGAAACCACCTCAAAGCTATTCTTTCTGATCAATCTATCCTAGAGTTTGTACTAAAATAACACAAAGCTATTCTTTCCGATCAATCTAACTAAGAGTTCGTACTAAAATAACACCATATGACACACATCAACCAACTCCAATGTCACCTAGATACTCCAATGTCACCACAAGTATCTGTGAGTTAATTCTATGATATGCATCAAACAACTTCATGATCATAATATTCAATCCACACAAAGAACTACAAGGAGACCCCAAAGTTTCTATTGAAGAAAAGATAATAAGAACATGCATCAACCCCTATGCATAGATTACCCCAATGTCACCTTGGGAATCCGCAAGTTGAGTACCATAACATACATCAAGTGAATCAATATGATACCCCATTGTCACCTCAAGTATTCATACCGCAAGACATACATCATGTGTTCTCAGATCTAAACATTCAATCCGACAAGACAAAGCTTCAAAGGGTAAAGATTCAGCTCATCACAACAAGAGTAGAGAGGGGAGAAACATCATATGATCCATCTATGTTAACAAAGCCCATGATATATCAAGATCGTGACATCTCAAGATCACGAGAGAGAGAGAGAGATTAATTAAACACATAGCTACTGGTACAAACCCTCAGCCCCGAGGGTGGACTACTCCCTCCTCATCATGGTGGCCGTTGGGATGATGAAGAGGTGATGATCTCCCCCTCCGGGGGAGTGCCGAAACGGGGTCTTGATTGGTTTCTCGTGGCTACAGAGGCTTTGTGGCAGCAGAGCTTCTGATCTAGGGTCTCCGTGAGGGTTTTTGGAATATTTGAGAATTTATAGGGCGAAGAGGGGGTGCGAGAGGCCACCGAGGTGGGCACAACCCACAGGGGCGCGCCCTGGTGGGTTGTGCCCCCCTCAGGGCAACCCCCAGGTGCTGCTTTGGCCCATTGGTAGTCTTCTGGTCCATAAAAAATCCACAAAAAGTTTCACGGTGTTTGGACTCCGTTTGATATTGATTTCCTGTGATGTAAAAAACAAGCAAAAAACACAGCAATCGCACTGGGCACCGTGAGGAGTCCTGATTAGGGGTATTCGACAGCCGGATCGTACAACGTCCGGACTATTGAAGCGTGAAGATACGAGACTCAAGACTTCGGCCCGTGTCCGGATGGGACTCTCCTTTGCGTGGAAGGCAAGCTTGGAGATCCGGATATTATGTTTCCTTCCTTGTAGCCGACTCCATGTAAACCCTAGACCTCTCCGGTGTCTATATAAACTGGAGAGGTTGGCCCTTAGAAGGCCGATCACAATTACAATCATACCATCATAGGCTAGCTCTTAGGGTTTAGCCTTTACGATCTCGTGGTAGATCTACTCTTGTACTACCCATATCTTCAATATTAATCAAGCAGGAAGTAGGGTTTTACCTCCATCGAGAGGGCCCGAACTCAGGTAAACATCTGTGTCCCTTGCTTCCTGTTACCATCAGCCTTGACACACGATCGACCCCTACCCGAGATCCGCCGGTTTTGACACCGACATTGGTGCTTTCATTGAGAGTTCCTCTGTGTCGTTGCTGTCGGGCTCGATGGCTCCTTCAATCATCATCAACAACGCGGTCCAGGGCGAGACTTTTCTCCCCGGACAAATCTTCATGTTCGGCGGCTTCGCATTGCGGGCCAATTCACTTGGCCATCTGGAGCAGATCGACAGCTACACCCCTGGCCATCAAATCAGGTTCGGAAACCTTAACTACACTGCGGATATCCGCGGAGACTTGATCTTCGACGGATTCGGGCCAGCGCCAGGAGCACCGGACAGTCATGACGAGCACGGTCTGAACCTGCTGTCGGACAACACTCGGGATATCACCCCTGCAGTAGCCCTGGACTTAAATCCGGAGCAGGCTACGTTGTTTGGGACGGAGGGATGGACCCCACCCCGCATGCTGTACCCTCATCGGCAATAGAGCCGAACATAGGCCTCACCTCTGAGGAAGCCTGTGACTACGGACCCCCGGATTCGTATCTAGATGTAGGTTCTAGTCCGCGCGCTCCCGAGCCCGTCGAGCCTGGTTGGGCTCTGGTAATGGAGTTCACCGCGGCAGACGTCTTTCAACACTCGCCCTTTGGCGACGTGCTGAACTTATTGAAGTCTCTCTCTTTGTCAGGAGACCCTAGGCCGAACTATGTCCAGCTTGAGTGGGAAGCAGACGACGACGGAATTCGTTGCCCACCCACCACCCACTTCATTCCCACGGTCGATGATTTAACCGACGTGCTTGACTTCGACTCTGAAGACATCGATGGCATGGATGACGATGTAGGAGAATTACAGGAGCCACCGCTCACAGGGCGGTGGACGGCCACCTCTTCATACGATATATATATATGGTGGACACTCCGAAGGAAACCAATGGCAACGAGGCAACGGAGGATAACCCCTCGGGAAGAAAAGCAAAGCATGGGCGTCGTCGGCGCCGCTCCAAGCCCCGCCAAAGCAATACTGGCCCCGGAGACGAAAGCAATCCGGATGGCGCCGAAGAGGAATATAACCCTGACCAACCCGCCTTCGAGCAGGCCAAACAGGAAGATGAGCAGGTCAGCCCAGAAGAATAGGCGGCGGACGGATACCTGGAGGAGGACAACTACATGCCCCCCCTCCGAAGACGAGATTAGCCTCGGCGACGATGAGTTCGGCGTGCCTGAGGATCCCGTGGAGCAGGAGCGCTTCAAGTGTCGGCTTATAGCCACTGCGAGGAGCCTGAAGAAGAAGCAGCCGCAACTCCAAGCTGATCAAGACCTGCTCACAGACAGATGGACTGAAGTCCTGGCAGCCGAGGAATATGGACTCGAGCGCCAAACGGCTGACCGGCCACCCCGTGGCCGGGACAAAACGGGATATCAACCCAAATATCAGCCCGCACCCCCATGCCGATACACTACGGCCCGGTGCAACAGGCAGGACCTGCAAGATATTTTGGAAAACAAAGCAGGATAGCCAAGATCGATCTACGGATCGCGGGGGCACGCCCCAGCGCGCGACGATGACTGTCACGCCGGATACATTATCAACAAGTCCGGCCGGCCGAACACAGCAACCTAGACCAATTCGAACTGCATAGCCACATAGCCCGGCACAGAGGCGCCGCACATCCCCTCTGTTTCATTGACGAAGTGATGGATCATAAATTCCCAGAGGGGTTCAAGCCCGTAAACATCGAATCATACGATGGCACAACAGACCCCGCAGTGTGGATCGAAGATTTCCTTCTCCACATTCACATGGCCCGCGGAGATGATCTACACGCCATCAAATACCTTCCCCTTAAGCTCAAAGGACCATCCCGGCACTGGCTAAACAGTCTGCCAGCAAATTCAATTGGCAGTTGGGAAAACCTGGAAGACGCATTCCTCGATAACTTCCAGGGCAGGTATGTGCAACCACCGGACGCTGATGACCTGAGCCACATTACCCAACAACCCGAAGAGTCAGCCAGGAAATTCTGGACTCGATTCCTAACTAAAAAGAACCAAATAGTCGACTGTCCGGACGCTGAAGCCCCGGCGGCTTTTAAGCATAATATCCGTGACGAGTGGCTGGCTCGACACCTCGGCCAGGAAAAACCAAAGTCCATGGCAGCTCTCACAACACTCATGACCCGCTTTTGCATGGGTGAGGACAGCTGGTTGGCTCCCAGCGGCACCACACCACATTCCGGCACCTCGGACGGCCGCGATACTAACGGCAAGCCACGGCGTAACAGACATAAGCGACGGAACAACGGTGACAACACGGAGGACACGGACGTTAACGCCGGATTCAGCAGATCCAAGTCCGGTCAGCGGAAGAAGCCGTTCAAAAGAAATAATCAGGGACCGTCCAATCTAGATCGCATACTAGAGCGCTCGTGCCAAATTCATGGCACCCCGGACAAGCCAGCCAACCACACCAATAGAGACTGCTGGGTGTTCAAACAGGCCGGCAAAATAAATGCCGAAAACAAGGACAAGGGGCTGCACAGCAACGATGACGAAGAGCCCCGGCGTCCGAACACGGGGGGACAAAAGAAATTTCCCCCTAGGTGAAAACGGTCAACATGATCTACGCCACCCACATCCCCAAGCGGGAACGGAAGCTAGCACTACGACACATCTATGCGATGGAGCCAGTCGCCCCCAAGTTCAACCCATGGTCAGCTTGTCCGATCACCTTTGACCGTAGGGATCACCCTACTAGCATCCATCACGGCGGCTCAGCCGCATTGGTCTTAGACCCAATCATCGACGGATTCCACCTCACGCGTGTCCTTATGGACGGCGGCAGCAGCCTGAACCTGCTTTATCAGGACACAGTGTGCAAGATGGGCATTGACCCTTCAAGGATCAAGCCCACAAAAACCACCTTTAAAGGCGTAATTCCTGGAGTAGAGGCCCGCTGTACGGGCTGTATAACATTGGAAGTGGTCTTCGGATCCCCGGACAACTTCCGGAGTGAAGAGTTAATCTTCGATATCGTCCCTTTCCGTAGTGGTTACCACGCACTGCTCGAACGAACCGCATTCGCTAGATTCAATGCGGTACCACATTATGCATACCTCAAGCTCAAAATGCCAGGTCCGCACGGGGTCATAATAGTAAACGGAAACATGGACCGCTCTCCCCATACAGAAGAGCATATTGCAGCCCTCGCGGCAGAAGTATAATGCGGCCTCCTCCGGCAAACCTCCAATCCGGCGACGACAACCTCAAGTACCGTCAAGCGAGTCCGGAGCACCCTGCAACAGGATCATCAGGAACGCCAAGAGCGCGATTAGCAGTCCGGCCTCCGCTCAAGCCCCATCAAAGTAGCATTCGTGCCACGCGTACACAATTACGCACTCAATATACCATGGGCATAGGCGGAGGCGCAACAACGACTCAGTCAATAGTGTGGGTAACCGCCAAATACCTTCATCATCTTTTCTTTTTACCTTTCAGGATACCGCTTTAGCGCAGCATCCCCAGAAGAGCCGGATTGCCGGACTTACATGAGAGAGACATCCAAGGAGGCAACAGACGTTGTGCGCAGAAGGAAATACCTAGGTGGAATCTATTTACGATCATTATACCTGCTTTATCTATCTGTACACAGCCCGCCCCTAGATATGACATGTCAAATAGACCTATTTATCTCTGCTTAATGCATCCATTGTGAACATACGCTTAAACATATTATTCGTCAATGGGAGATCATATATAGCGTTAGCTTATTATTCTCATTCGAACATTTTTTTCTTATAAATGTTTATTTGATATTGCATCCGTACACCTTGGTACGGTCAGTTGGCCAGGGGCTTCTCATGGCGCCCTGTAATATGGCAAGTAAAGTCCGAACACTTTCAACAGTGCAGCACCCCGAACTTATAGCACAATATGCATCAGCTCCGAATCATGTCTTGGGTCTACAGTTGGGATAGCCCGGCTCCCTTGTTTTGGTGCCTTACGTTCCATTATATCGGCAAAGGTAGCGCAGGGAGAACTACTGTTATTGTGTCCCGGTTCTTCCGGACGAGCACCTCAGTAGAGAAAGCCGAAAACTGACCGGCATGATGTGGCGTGAGCTGGTCGCTGTTCGAGAGGTCTTAAAATCCTTAAAGATTTTCCGCTTTAGGCGATAAATCGGCTTCGTCCGATCTAGGAGTATATAGCGCCCCAATTCGGTCTTCCGGATTCTAGGGGCTTCGCCGAAATTTAAAATTGTAGACTTCTATGGCTAAGTGATAATTATAAAGCCGCATAGTCCGATTGCCTTGTTCGCTGCGCCGGACACCTCCTTAAGGGACCAAACATTTAGATAAAGAGTGTCCGGGTTTTCCACGAACACCCTAGTACTAGTTATGTGGGGGCGGAAGCCGACGACTGGCCTACTTTCAGAATTTTATAAACAGCCGCATAGAAGGTAATATTTTAAATAACAAAAGCGCTACATAGCACAAGTCACTTCGTCCTTAAATTACAAACATGACAGAAGTGAATTCATTCAAAAATGGTGTCCTTGGTACATTCATCAGCCACGAGACGAGCACCCTTCATAACACCATCATAGTACATCTCGGGATGGCGATGCACCTTGCCCTCCGGCGGCCCGTCCTTGACCAGCTTCTCCGCATCCAACTTGCCCCAATGCACCTTGACGCGGGCAAAGGCCCAGCGGGCACCCTCGATGCAAACGGATCGCTTGATCACTTCAAGCCGCGGGCAGGCATCCACCATCCGCTTAACCAGGCCAAAGTAGCTACTGGGCAGGAGCTCACCAGGCCACATCCGGACTATGAAATCTTTCATAGCCAGTTCGGCCGCCCTATGGAGTTCGACCAACTGCTTCAGCTGGTCACTCAGAGGCATCGGGTGTTTGGCCCCAGCATACTGGGACCAGAACAGCTTCTCCGTTGAGCTCCCCTCCTAAGCATGGTAGAACTCCGCAGCGTTTGATACGCTGCGTGGCAGATCTGCGAATGCCCCTGGAGAGCTCCGAATTCGAGTAAGTAAAAGAAACGCCTCCTCCACATGTTTGCTTTGCATAAAGAACTTCTTACCCGCTGCTATCTTCTCGGCCTCCTGGATTTCCTGCTGTGCTTTCTCGGCTTCGGCCCTGGCGTCCTTCATACTCACCAAGGCCTTCGCAAGCTCGGCCTCTTTCATCTTCAAATCATGCTCCATGGACTCGCACTTCTTGCCAAGGTCCCGTAGCTCTTGCTGTACCTCACCTACCCTAGCACTTTGCATTTCGCGCTCCTTGCATTCCAAGGCCGCGTTATCTTCGGCCTCAGACATCGCTTTCTTTGGGGACGCCACTTCAACGGTGGGCCCTGTCACACAGTCACGACGCTTTGGCGTTAGACTAACCAATTTTTTCTATCCTTAAATACATAAGAGAGGGGAATCACTTACCCTTGTTCTCTTCGAGACGCCTCTTCGCGAGGCCGAGCTCTCCTGCTACCGCTCCAGTCCCGCTCAGCTTAGCAACCTCGGCGGTCAGTAAAGAGCAAGCAAGCAGCACAACCTGCTTATTCACAACAACACTTATTATTAGACTCCTGCGGATTATAATTGACCCTCCGTTTGGCTTTTCTTTCCGAACACCAAATAGAGTATTAGGGGCTACTACCTATCGGGTGATAATTTTTCACATATTTATTACTTACCTCAAAGCCTGTCAGGAGGCTGGTGCAAGCTTCGGTTAGTTTGCTTTTGGTGGACGAAACCTTCCGAATCACCATACTCATAAGAGTACGGTGCTCTTCATCCATGGAAGCGCCGCGAAGCGCTTCCAGCAGACAACCGACGCCACATGCGCAACAGAAGTCCTCGACATAGACGGCTCGCCCTCCCTAACGAGGGGCCACCCGCCCGAGTCCAGAACCATCGAAGGTTTCGGAAATGTGTTCGGCGGAGAGCTCGGCTTGCCATGGCTCTCATCGACACGATCTGCGGGGATCTTGAACCCCGCGTGTTCGACATCTGGAATCCCGCCTTGGGGCGTGATACGTCTCCAACGTATCTATAATTTTTGATTGTTTCATGCTATTATATTACCCTTTTTTGGATGTTTATGGGCTTTATTTTACACATTTATATCATTTTTGGGACTAACCTACTAACCGGAGGCCCAACCCATATTGTTGTTTTATTGCCTGTTTCAGTATATCGAAGAAAAGGAATATCAAACGGAGTCCAAATGGAATGAAACCTTCAACAACGTGATTTTTTGGAAGATTATCATCCTGGAGACTTGGAGTTCACATCAGAAGATACTCGAGGCAGCCACGAGATAGGAGGGCGCCCCCCTGTAGGGCGCCCCCTGTAGGGCACGCCCCCTGTCTCGTGGGCCCCTCGAGCACCTCCCGACCGACTTCTTTCGCCAATATATGCCTACGTACCCTAAAAACATCGAATATCAAGATAGATCGGGAGTTCCGCCGCCGCAAGCCTCTGTAGCCACCAAAAACCTCTCGAGAGCCCGTTCCGGCACCTTGCAAGAGGGGGAATCCATCACCGGTGGCCATCTTCATCATCCCGGCACTCTCCATGACGAGGAGGGAGTAGTTCACCCTCGGGGCTGAGGGTATGTACCTATAGCTATGTGTTTGATCTCTCTCTCTCTCGTGTTCTCTCTCGTGTTCCCTCTATGGCACGATCTTGATGTATCCCGAGCTTTGCTATTGTAGTTGGATCTTATGACGTTTCTCCCCCTCTACTCTCTTGTTATGAATTGAGTTTCCACTTTGAAGTTATCTTATTGGATTGAGTCTTTTATGAGAACACTTGATGTATGTCTTGCCGTGTTTATCTGTGGTGACAATGGGATATCATGTGCCACTTCATGTATGTTTTGGTGACCAACTTGCGAGTTCCGCCCATGAACCTATGCATAGGGGTTGGCACACATTCTTGACTCTCCGGTAGAAACTTTGGGGCACTCTTTGAAGTACTTTGTGTTGGTTGGATGAATCTGAGATTGTGTGATGCATATCGTATGATCATGCCCAGGGATACTTGAAGTGACAATGGAGTATCTAGGTGACATTAGGGTATTGGTTGATTTGTGTCTTAAGGTGTTATTCTAGTACGAACTCTTTTATAGATCAATCCGAAAGAATAACTTTGAGGTGGTTTCGTACCCTACCATAATCTCTACGTTTGTTCTCCGCTATTAGTGGCTTTGGAGTGAATCTTTGTTGCATGTTGAGGGATTGTTATATGATCTATCTATGTTATTATTGTTGAGAGAACTTGCACTAGTGAAAGTATGAACCCTAGGCCTTGTTTCCTATCATTGTAATACCGTTTACACTCACTTTTATCATTAGTTACCTTGTTGTTTTTATATTTTCAGATTATAAAAACCTATATCTACTATCCATATTGCACTTGTATCACCATCTCTTCGCCGAACTAGTGCACCTATACAATTTGCCATTGTATTGGGTGTGTTTGGGACACAAGAGACTCTTTGTTATTAGGTTGCAGGGTTGTTTGAGAGAGACCATCTTCATCCTACGCCTCCTACGGATTGATAAACCTTAGGTCATCCACTTGAGGGAAATTTGCTACTGTCCTACAAACTTGTGCACTTGCAGGCCCAACAACGTCTACAAGAAGAAGGTTGTGTAGTAGACATCAAGCTCTTTTCTGGCGCCGTTGCCGGGGAGGTGAGTGCTTGAAGGTATATCTTTAGATCTTGCAATCGAATCTTTTTGTTTCTTGTTTTATCAGTAGTTTAGATTATAAAAGAAAACTACAAAAAAATGGAGTTAAGTTTGTCTCATACGCTTCGTCTTTTTAATATCTTTCGTGAGTATGATGGAAAGGAAAATTGTGCTCAAGTGCTAGAAGAAGAGTGCATTAAAATGCTTGATACTAAATCTTTGAATGATGAGCATGGTTGCAATATTGTTAGTATAAACTCCTTGAATATCCATAGTATTAATGATGATTGCTCTAGTCATGATGAAAATATCTTTTATGAGCATGTCAACTTTTGTGGAGTGCATGTTTGCATGAACACACCAAATAGAGAAGATATTTATTGCAAGAGGCATAAGCATTTAGAAACTAAATGGTTGCATGAGAGGCTAGGTGTGAGTGCTGAAAATTTAAAATTCCTTTGTCGTACTTGTGAACTTTGCAATGAACGTGGTCATTTACATCTCCTATGCAAATTGTTTCATGACCGAATCGTGTCCAAAAATTGTGATGATTTGATCTCCCTTGCACATTACAATGAGCTTAGTTTACTTTTGGCTTATGAAGAATTGAAACATTTACTTAAGGACCTTCCATAATTTGCCCATAAGAAATTCCTTGATATTGATCTAGAAAAGAATTATATGTTTGGTGCGGAGAATTGCATTGAAAATCCTTATATTGCCATTTACCTAAAGAAAAGAAAGCAAATGGAAGATGATGAGAATACTAATGAAAGGGAAGAGGCTTCCCAATCTCCTCTTATTATTTCTTATGATGAATCAGGTAACGAGGAGGAGCTTTCTATTCAACCAATCTCATCAATAAGGAGCTCAAAGAGGAAGGTTGAACCTACACATAATGTGAAGAAGAAAAAGAAAAGAAGGAGCAACAAAGGTAGAAAGGTATCCCTCCCAAATGATGTTGCTCCTACTACTCATTGTGATGATGATAATTGCTATACTATTGGTGCTATCCATATTTTTAATGATGAGAGTGATTATGCTTATGATATGAAAGGGCCCAAGCTTGGGGAAGCTATGTTTGATGAGGATGAAATATTTGAGAATATATTTTATGAAATTAATGTTTGTCCCAAGCTTGGGGATGCTATGTTTAATGAAGGTGATATTTTTTGTCCCCCAAGTTTTGATGAGCAAATTTATTATGATGAAAGCATGACTCCTATTTATGATGATTATATTGATGAAAGTGGGTTTGGAAGAGTGTCAACTTTAGGAAGTAGTGATCTCACTATTTTGGAGGATGTGGAATCTTATTGTGATGAACATGAAAGTGGATTTGGAAGAGTGTCAACTTTATTTAGTGATGATTCCACTATTTCGGAAAAGGTTCCAATTGATTATGAGAACAAAGTTGCTATCTATGATGATTATTGTGATGACTTGTATGCTATTAGGAATAATGATAACCATGAAACTTGTCATCATGATTTTAGTTTCCAATTGGATTATGCCTCACATGATAATTATTTTGTTGAGTTTGCTCCCACTATTATTCATGAGAAGAATTTTGCTTATGTGGAGAGTAGTAAAAATTCTATGCTTGTAGATCATGAAAAGAATGCTTTAGGTGCTGGTTATATTGTTGAATTCATTCATGATGCTACTGAAAATTATTATGAGGGAGGAACATATGCTTGTAGGAATTGCAATAATGTCAAGTTTTCTCTCTATGTGCTTAAATTTTTGAAGCTATGTTTGTTTTACCTTCCTACGCTAGTTGATTATTGTTCCCATAAGTTGTTTGCTCACAAAATCCCTATGCATAGGAAGTGGGTTAGACTTAAATGTGCTAGTCATATGCTTCATGATGCTCCCGTCATGTTTCAATTCTTATCTTTTATGTGAGCATCATTGCCATCATCATGCCTAGCTAGAAAGGTCTAGGCATTAAAGAAAAGCGCTTGTTGGAAGACAACCCAATATTTATCCTTACTGTTTTTGTGTCTCCACATGATTATGCTACTGTAGTAATAATGTTTTATAGCTTTTGTTTCAATAAAGTGCCAAGTAAGACCTTTAGGATAGCTTACGGTGATAGTTGTGTTGATCCTGCTGAAAATCAGAAACTTTTGCACCCAGTAAATTAGTTTTGTTAATTCACAGAAACGTGATTCTGATCTGATTCTTTTTTATCTGGGTTTTTACGTGAATTTCTTAGGACTTCCTAATATGGTAGGATTTTTGGAGTTCCAGAAGTATACGTTTGATACAGATTACTACAGACTGTTCTGTTTTTGACAGATTATGTTTTCTATGTGTTGTTTGCTTATTTTGATGAATCTATGAGTAGTACCGGAGGGTATGAACCATAGATAAGTTGGAGTACAGTAGATATTACACCAATATGAATTTAGAATGAGTTCATTACAGTACCTAAGTGGTGGTTTTATTTTCTTATACTAACGGAGCTTACGAGTTTTCTGGTGAGTTTTGTGTTGTGGAGTTTTCAAGTTTTGGGTAAAGATTCGATGGACTATGGAATCAGGAGCAGCAATAGCCTAAGCTTGGGGATGCCCAAGGCACCCCAAGGTAATATCCAAGGACAACCAAGAGCCTAAGCTTGGGGATGCCCCGGATGGCATCCCCTCTTTCATCTTCGTTCATCGGTAACTTTACTTGGAGCTATATTTTTATTCACCACATGATATGTGTTTTGCTTGGAGCGTCATTTTATTTTGTTAGTATTTTCTTTCTGTTATTTATATTAACGTTTTTCATCTTTAGTTTCAATAAAAATGTCAAGGATAGCCTTTACCATGCTTATTTTGCTAGTATACATGTTGCTGTTTGAAAACAGAAAGTATACCACTGTTGCAAAAATTCCCTTGAAAAGTCAGAGCATGATATAATGTTGAAACTTTTTGCATAATGAGATCTGATAAATTTATTACAATGGGAATTTTAGTTCGTAATTTTTGGAGTCAGGGAAATATTGATACTCTTGCGTTCTTTACAGACTTAACTGTTTTGGCAGATTGCTGTTATGTTTGCATTGTTTGCATATGTTTGCTTGTTTAATGATTCTATTTGAGGATAGGACTTTTAAATATGCAGAGGAATTTAGTATGCAATGTTGAATAATAATTTTAGTGATTTTTTACAGTAGAAAATGATAAGGTTTGCATTGGTTTATACTAACCTATCTCACGAGTTCTTGTTGAGTTTGTTGTGAATGAAGCTTTTGATAAAAAGAAGAGAAACCATGATATGAGAGGAATTAAGAAGACACAAAAGTTCAAGCTTGGGGATGCCCAAGGCACCCCAAAATAATATTTCAAGAAGTCTCAAGCATCTAAGCTTGGGGATGCTCCGGTAGGCATCCCACCTTTCTTCTTCAACAACTAACGGTTAGTATCGGTTGAGCCTAAGTTTTTGCTTCTTCACATGAGTTGTGCTATCCTTGCAATGTCATTTTATTTTGTTTTGCTTGCTGTTTGAATACAATACCAAGATCTGAAATTCCTTAATGTTAGAGAGTCTTCACATAGTTGCACAATTATTCGACTACTCATTGATCTTCACTTATATCTTTCGGAGTAGTTTGTCATTTGCTCTAGTGCATCACTTATATCTTTTAGAGCACGGTGGTGGCTATATTTTGTAGAAATTGCTAGTCTCTCATGCTTCACTTATTTCTTTTTGAGAGTCTTTTAGAACAAGCATGGTATTTGCTATGGTTACAAATTTGGTCCTAGAATGATGAGCATCCAAGTTGGGTATAATAAAAACTATCATAGAAAGTGAATTGGATGCTATGATCAACTTGATGCTTGATAATTGTTTTGAGATATGGAGGTAGTGATGTTAAAGTCATGCTAGTTGGGTGATTATGGATTTAAAGAATGCTTGTGTTGAAGTTTTTGATTCCCGTAGCATGCACGTATGGTGAACCGCTTTGTGATGAAGTTGGAGCACAATTTTATTTATTGAGTGTCTTCCTTATGAGTGGCGTCCGGGGACGAGCGATGGTCTTTTCCTACCAATCTATCCCCCTAGGTGCATGTGCGTAGTACTTTGGTTTTTGTTGACTTCTAAATTTTTGCAACAAGTGCATGAGTTCTTTTGACTAATGTTGAGTCCTTGGATTATACGCACCCTCACCCTTCCACCATTGCTAGCCTCTCTTGTGCCGCGCAACTTTCGTCGGTACCATACACCCACCATATATCTTCCTCAAAACAGCCACCATACCTACCTATTATGGCATTTCCATAGCCATTCCGAGATATATTGCCATGCAACTTTCCACCGTTCCGTTCATATGACATGCATTACTTGTGTCATATTGCTTTTTGCATGATCATGTAGTTGACATCATATTTGTGGCAAGGCCACCTTCATAATTTTCATACATGTCACTCTTGATTCATTGCATATCCCGGTACACTGCCGGAGGCATTCATATAGAGTCATATCTTGTTCTAGCTTTGAGTAATTCTTGAGTTGTAAATCCATAAAAGTGTAATGATCTTCATTATTAGAGCATTGTCCCAGTGAGGAAAGGATGATGGAGACTATGATTCCCCCACAAGTCGGGATGAGACTTCGGACTTTACAAAAAGAAAAAAAGAGAAAAATAAAAGAAAAGAAAGAGAAAGGCCAAAAAGAAAGAAAAAAAGGAGGCCAAAAGAAAAAAAAGAAAAAGAAAAAAATGAGAGAAAAAGAAAGAAGGGACAATGCTACTATCTCCTTTTCCACACTTGTGCTTCAAAGTAGCACCATGATCTTCATGATAGAGAGTCTCATATGTTGTCACTTTCATATACTATTGGGAATTTTTCATTATAGAACTTGGCTTGTATATTCCAATGATGGGCTTCCTCAAAATGCCCTAGGTCTTCGTGAGCAAGCGAGTTGGATGCACACCCACTTAGTTTCTTTTGTTGAGCTTTCATATATTTATAGCTCTAGTGCATCCGTTGCATGGCAATCCCTACTCACTCACATTGAAATCTATTGATGGGCATCTCCATAGCCCGTTCATACGCCTAGTTGATGTGAGACTATCTTCTCCTTTTTGTCTTCTCCACAACCACCATTCTATTCCACATATAGTGCTATGTCCATGGCTCACGCTCATGTATTACATGAAAATTGAAAAAGTTTGAGATTATTCAAGTATGAAACAATTGCTTGGCTTGTCATGGGGGTTGTGCATGATTAAATACTTTGTGTGATGAAGATAGAGCAACATCCAGACTATATGATTCTGTAGGGATAACTTTCTTTGGCCATGTTATTTTGAGAAGACATGATTACTTTGATTAAGTATGCTTGAAGTATCACCATTTTCATGTTAATATGAACTTTTATTTTGTAACATTTGGGTCTGAACATTCATGCCACAATAAAGAAAATTACATTGAGAATTATGCTAGGTAGCATTCCACATCAAAAATTCTGTTTTTATCATTTACCTACTCGAGACGACCAGGAATTAAGCTTGGGGATGCTTGATACGTCTCCAACGTATCTATAATTTTTGATTGTTCCATGCTATTATATTACCCTTTTTGGATGTTTATGGGCTTTATTTTACACATTTATATCATTTTTAGGAGTAACCTACTAACCGGAGGCCCAGCCCACAATTGCTGTTTTATTGCCTGTTTCAGTATTTCAAAGAAAAGGAAGATCAAACGGAGTCCAAACGGAATGAAACCTTCGGCAACGTGATTTTTTGGAAGATTATCATCCTGGAGACTTGGAGTTCACGTCAGAAGATACTCGAGGCAGCCACGAGATAGGAGGGCCCCCCTGTAGGGCGCGCCCCCTGTCTCGTGGGCCCCTCAAGCACCTCCCGACCGACTTCTTTCGCCTATATATGCCTACGTACTCTAAAAACATCGAATATCAAGATAGATCAGGAGTTCCGCCGCCGCAAGCCTCTGTAGCCACCAAAAACCTCTCGGGAGCCCGTTCCGGCGCCCTGCCGGAGGGGGATCCCATCACCGGTGGCCATCTTCATCATCCCGGCGCTATCCATGACGAGGAGGGAGTAGTCCACCCTCGGGCTGAGGGTATGTACCAGTAGCTATGTGTTTGATCTCTCTCTCTCTCTCTCTCTCGTGTTCTCTCTCATGTTCCATCTATGGCACGATCTTGATGTATCCCGAGCTTTGCTATTTTAGTTGGATCTTATGATGTTTCTCCCCCTCTACTCTCTTGTGATGAATTGAGTTTCCCCTTTGAAGTTATCTTATCGGATTGAGTCTTTTATGAGAACACTTCATGTATGTCTTGCCGTGATTATCTGTGGTGACAATGGGATATCATGTGCCACTTGATGTATGTTTTGGTGATCAACTTGCGGGTTTTGTGACATTGGGAACCTATGCATAGGGGTTGGCACACGTTCTTGACTCTCCGATAGAAACTTTGGGGCACTATTTGAAGTACTTTGTGTTGGTTGGATGAATCTGAGATTGTGTGATGCATATCGTATAGTCATGCCCAGGGATACTTGAGGTGACAATGGAGTATCTAGGTGACATTAGGGTTTTGGTTGATTTCTGTCTTAAGGTGTTATTCTAGTACGAACTCTTTTATAGATTGATCCGAAAGAATAACTTTGAGGTGGTTTCGTACCCTACCATAATCTCTACGTCTGTTCTCCGCTATTAGTGGATTCAGAGTGACTCTTTGTTGCATGTTGAGGGCTTGTTATATGATCTATCTATGTTATTATTGTAGAGAGAACTTGCACTAGTGAAAGTATGAACCCTAGGCCTTGTTTCCTATCATTGCAATACCGTTTATGCTCACTTTTATCATTAGTTACCTTGCTGTTTTTATTATTTCAGATTACAAATACCTTTATCTACCATCCATATTGCACTTGTATCACCATCTCTTCGCCGAACTAGTGCACCTATACAATTTGCCATTGTATTGGGTGTGTTGGGGACACAAGAGACTCTTTGTTATTTGGTTGCATGGTTGCTTGAGAGAGACCATCTTCATCCTACGCCTCCTACGGATTGATAAACCTTAGGTCATCCACTTAAGGGAAATTTGCTACTGTCCTACAAACCTGTGCACTTGCAGGCCCAACTGTTGGGGAACGTAGTAATTTAAAAAAAAAATCCTACGCACACGCAAGATCATGGTGATGCATAGCAACGAGAGGGGAGAGTGTTGTCCATGTACCCTCGTAGACCGAAAGCGGAAGCGTTAAAACAACGCGGTTGATGTAGTCGTACGTCTTCACGGCCCGACCGATCGAGCACCGAAACTATGGCACCTCCGAGTTCTAGCACACGTTCAGCTCGATGACGATCCCCGGACTCCGATCCAGCAGTGTGTCGGGGAAGAGTTCCGTCAGCACGACGGCATGGTGACGATCTTGATGTTCTACCGTCGCAGTGCTTCGCCTAAGCACCTCTACAATATTATCGAGGACTATGGTGGAGGGGGGCACCGCACACGGCTAAGAGATCAAGAGATCAATTGTTGTGTCTATGGGGTGCCCCTTGCCCCCGTATATAAAGGAGCAAGGGAGGAGGAGGCCGACCCTAGGAGGGGCGCGCCAAGGGAGTAGGATTCCTACTCCTAGTAGGAGTAGCTTTCCTTCTTCCCTAGTCCAACTAGGAGAAGGGGGGAAAGGAGGGGAGTGGAGAATGAAGGGAGAGGGGGGCCGCACCCCAAACCCCATGTCCAATTCGGACTAGGCTTGGGAGGGGCGAGCGCCACCTCCTGGCTCCTTCCCACTAAGGCCCATTAAGGCCCAATACTCTTCCCCGTATTCCTGTAACTCCCCGGTACTCCGAAAAATACCCGAATCACTCGGAACCTTTCTGATGTCTGAATATAGTCGTCCAATATATCGATCTTTACGTATCGACCATTTCGAGACTCCTCGTCATGTCCCCGATCTCATCCGGGACTCCGAACTCCTTCGGTACATCAAAACTCATAAACTCATAATATAACTGCATCATCGAAACCTTGTTGCGTGGGACCCTACGGGTTTGAGAACAATGTAGACATGACCGAGACACGTCTCCGGTCAATAACCAATAGAGGAACCTGGATGCTCATATTGGCTCCTACATATTCTACAAAGATCTTTATCGGTCAAACCGCATAACAACATACGTTGTTCCCTTTGTCATCGGTATGTTACTTACTCGAGATTCGATCGTCGGTATCTCAATACCTAGCTCAATCTCGTTACGACAAGTCTCTTTACTCGTTCCGTAATACATCATGCCGCAACTAACTCATTAGTTACAATGCTTGCAAGGCTTATAGCTATGTGCATTACCGAGTGGGCCCAGAGATACCTCTCCGACAATCGGAGTGACAAATCCTAATCTCGAAATACGCCAACTCAGCATGTACCTTCGGAGACACCTGTAGAGCTCCTTTATAATCACCCATTTACGTTGTGACGTTGGGTAGCACACAAAGTGTTCCTCCAGTAAACGGGAGTTGCATAATCTCATAGTCATAGGAACATGTATAAGTCATGAAGAAAGAAATAGCAACATACTAAACGATCAAGTGCTAAGCTAGCGGAATGGGTCAAGTCAATCACATCATTCTCCCAATGATGTGATCCTGTTAATCAAATGACAACTCATGTCTATGGCTAGGAAACTTAACCATCTTTGATTCACGAGCTAGTCAAGTAGAGGCATACTAGTGACACTATGTTTGTCTATGTATTCACACATGTATTATGTTTCCGGTTAATACAATTCTAGCATGAATAATAAACATTTATCATGAAATAAGGAAATAAATAATAACTTTATTATTGCCTCTAGGGCATATTTCCTTCAGTCTCCCACTTGCACTAGAGTCAATAATCTAGTTCACACCGCCATGTGATTTAACACCAATATTCATATATGTATATGATTAACACCCATAGTTCACATCGTCATGTGAGCAACACCCAAAGGGTTTACTAGAGTCAATAATCTAGTTCACATTGCTATGTGATTAACACCCAAAGAGTACTAAGGTGTGATCATGTTTTGCTCGTGAGAGAAGCTTAGTCAATGGGTCTGTCACATTCAGAGCCGTATGTATTTTACAAATATTCTATGTCTTCAATGCTCTGCATGGAGCTACTCTAGTTAATTGCTCCCACTTTCAATATGTATCCAGATTGAGACTTAGAGTCATCTGGATCGGTGTAAAAGCTTGCACCGATGTAACTCTTTACGACGGGCTCTTTTATCACCTCCATAATCGAGAAATATTTCCTTAGTCCTCACTAAGGATATTCATGACCAATGTCCAGTGATCTACTCCTAGATCACTATTGTATTCCCTTACCAAATTCATAACAAGGTATACAATAGGTCTGGTACATAGCATAGCATACTTTATAGAACCTATGACCGAGGCATAGGGAATGACTTTCATTCTCTTTTCTATTTTCTGCAGTGGTCGGGATTTGAGTCTTACTCAATTTCACACCTTTGCAACACAGGCAAAAACTCTTTCTTTGACTGTTCCATTTTGAACTACTTCAAAATCTTGAAAATGTATGTACTTATTGAAAAACTTATCAAGCATCTTGATCTATCTCAATAGATTTTGATGCTCAATATGTAAGTAGCTTTACTAAGGTCTTTCTTTTAAAGAACTCCTTTCAAATACTCCTTTATGCTTTCCAGAAAAATTCTACATCATTTTTGATCAACAATATGTTACTCACATATATTTATCAGAAAGGCGGTAGAGCTCCCACTCACTTTATTGTAAATACAGGCTTCACCGCAAGTCTGTATAAAATTATATGCTTTGATCAACTTATCAAAGCGTATATTCCAACTCTGAGATGCTTGCACCAGTCCATAGATGGATCGCTGGAGCTTGCACATTTTGTTAGCACCTTTAGGATTGACAAAACCTTCTGGTTGCATCATATACAACTCTTCTTTAAGAAAACCATTAAGGAATGTAGTTTTGACATCCATTTGCCAGATTTCATAAAATGTGGCAATTGCTAACATGATTCGGACAGACTTAAGCATCGATACGAGTGAGAAAATCTCATTGTATTCAACACCTTGAACTTGTCGAAAAAACCTTTTGCGACAAGTCGAGCTTTGTAGATAGTAACACTACTATCAGCGTCTGTCTTCCTCTTGAGATACAGTTATACAATATGGCTTGCCGATCATCGGGCAACTCCACCAAAGTCCACACTTTGTTCTCATACATGGATCCCATCTCAGATTTCATGGCCTCAAGCCATTTCGCGGAATCTGGGCTCATCATCGCTTCCTCATAGTTCATAGGTTCATCATGGTCTAGTAACATGACTTCCAGAACAGGATTACCGTACCACTCTGGTGCGGACTGTACTTTGTAAAACCTACGAGGTTTTGTAGTAACTTAATCTGAAGTTTCATGATCATCATCATTAGCTTCCTCACTAATTGGTGTAGGAATCACTCGAACTGATTTCTGTTATGAACTACTTTCCAATTCGGGAGAAGGTACAAATTACCTTATCAAGCTCTACTTTCCTCCCACTCACTTCTTTCGAGAGAAACTCCTTCTCTAGAAAGGATCCATTCTTAGCAATGAATGTTTTGCCTTCGGATCTGTGATAGAAGGTGTACCCAATAGTTTCTTTTGGGTATTCTATGAAGACGCACTTCTCCGATTTGGGTTCAAGCTTATCAGGTTGAAACCTTTTTCACATAAGCGTCGCAACTCCAAACTTTAAGAAACGACAGCTTAGGTTTACTGCTAAACCATAGTTCATACGGTGTCGTCTTGATTTAGATGGTGCCCTATTTAAAGCGAATGCAGCTATCTCTAATGCATAACCCCAAAATGATAGTGGTAAATCGGTAAGATACATCATAGATCGCACCATATCCAATAAAGTGCGGTTACGACGTTCGGACATACCATAACGCTGTGGTGTTCCAGGTGGCGTGAACTGTGAAACTATTCCTCATTGTTTTATATGAAGGCCAAACTCGTAACTCAAATATTCTCCTCCACGATCAGATCGTAGAAACTTTATTTTCTTGTTACGATGATTCTCCACTTTACTCTGAAAATCTTTGAACTTTTCAAATGTTTCAGACTTGTGTTTCATTAAGTAGATATACCCATATCTGCTCAAATCATCTGTGAAGGTGAGAAAATAACGATACCCGCTGTGAGCCTCAATATTCATTGGACCACATACATCAGTATGTATGATTTCCAATAAATCAGTTGCTCGCTCCATAGTTCCAGAGAACGGCGTTTTAGTCATCTTGCCCATGAGGCACGATTCGCAAGTACCAAGTTATTCATAATCAAGTGATTCCAGAAGTCCATCAGTATGGAGTTTCTTCATGCGCTTTACACCAATATGACCCAAATGGCAGTGCCACAAATAAGTTGCACTACCATTATTAACTTTGCATCTTTTGGCATTAATATTATGAATATGTGTATCACTACGATCGAGATCCAACAAACTTATTTCATTGGGTGTATGACCATTGAAGGTTTTATTCATGTAAACAGAACAACAATTATTCTCTGACTTTAAATGAATAGCCGTATTGCAATAAACATGATCAAATCATATTCATGCTCAACGCATACGCCAAATAACATTTATTTAGGTTTAACACTAATCCTGAAAGTATAGGGAGTGTGCGATGATGATCATATCAATCTTGGAACTACTTCCAACACTCATCGTCACTTCCCCTTCAACTAGTCTCTGCTTATTCTCAGAACTCCTGCTTCGAGTTACTAATCTTAGCAACTGAACAAGTATCAAATACTCAGGGGCTACTATAAACACTAGTAAGGCATACATCAATAACCTGTATATCAAATATACCCTTGTTCACTTTGACATCATTCTTATCCACCAAATATTTAGGGCATTTCCGCTTCCAGTGACCATTTCCTTTGTAGTGTAAGCACTCGGTTTGTGCTTTGGTCCAGCTTTGGTCTTCTTCATGGGAGTGACAACTTGTTTGCCATTCTACTTGAAGTTTCCTTTCTTTCCCTTTGCCCTTTTCTTGAAACTAGTGGTCTTGTCAATCATCAACACTTGATGCTCTTTCTTGATTTCTACCTTCGTCGATTTCAACATCGCGAAGAGCTCGGGAATCGTTTTCGTGATCCCTTGCATACTATAGTTCATCACGAAGTTCTAGTAACTTAGTGATGGTGACTAGAGAATTCTGGCAATCACTATCTTATCTGGAAGATTAACTCCCACTTGATTCAAGCGATTGAAGTACCCAAACAATCTGAGCACATGCTCACTAGTTGAGCGATTCTCCTCCATCTTTTAGCTATAGAACTTGTTGGAGACTTCATATCTCTCAACTCGGGTATTTGCTTGAAATATTAACTTCAATTCCTGGAACATCTCATATGGTCCATGACGTTCAAAACGTCTTTGAAGTCCCGATTCTAAGTCGTTAAGCATGGTGCACTAAACTATCAAGTAGTCATCATATTGAGCTAGCCAAACGCTCATAACGCCTCGTGATCTGCTCCTGCAATAGGTCCGCTACCTAGCGTGCATTAAGGACATAATTCTTCTGTGCAACAATGAGGATAAACCTCAGATAATGGATCTAATCCGCATCATTCCTACTAACATCTTTCAACACAATTTTTCTCTAGGAACATATGAAAATAAACATATGAAAGCAACAACGCGAGCTATTGATCTACAACATAATTTGCAAAATACTACCAGGACTAAGTTCATGATAAATTTAAGTTCAATTAATCATATTACTTAAGAACTCCCACTTAGACAGACATCTCTCTAGTCATCTAAGTGATCACGTGATCCAAATCAACTAAACCATGTCCGATCATCATGTGAGATGGAGTAGCTATCAAAGGTGAACATAACTATGTTGATCATATCTACTATATGATTCACGCTCGACCTTTCAGTCTCTGTGTTCCGAGGCCATATCCGTATATGCTAGGCTCGTCAAGTTTAACCTGAGTATTCCGCGTGTGCAACTGTTTTGCACCTCTTGTATTTGAACGTAGAGCCTATCACACCCGATCATCATGTGGTGTCTCAGCATGAAGAACTTTCGCAACGGTGCATACTCAGGGAGAACACTTCTTGATAATTAGTGAGAGATCATCTTATAATGCTACCGTCAATCAAAGCAAAATAAGATGCATACAGGATAAACATCACATGCAATCAATATAAGTGATATGATATGGCCATCATCATCTTGTGCTTGTGATCTCCATCTCCAAAGCACTGTCGTGATCACCATCGTCACCGGCGCGACACCTTGATCTCCATCGTAGCATCGTTGTCGTCTTGCCACCTATTGCTTCTACGACTGTCGCTACCGCTTAGTGATAAAGTAAAGCAATAACAGGGCGTTTGCATTTCATACAATAAAGTGACAACCATATGGCTCCTGCCAGTTGCCGATAACTTTGGTTACAAAACATGATCATCTCATACAATAAAATATAGCATCACGTCTTGACCATATCACATCACAACATGCCCTGCAAAAACAAGTTAGACGTCCTTTACTTTATTATTGCAAATTTTACGTGGCTGCTACGGGCTGAGCAAGAACCGTTCTTACCTACGCATCAAAACAACAACGATAATTCATCAAGTTAGTGTTGTTTTAACCTTCGCAAGGACAGGGCGTAGCCACACTCGGTTCAACTAAAGTTGGAGAAACAGACACCCGCCAGCCACCTGTGTGCAAAGCATGTCGGTAGAACCAGTCTCGCGTAAGCGTACACATAATGTCGGTCCGGGCCGCTTCATCCAACAATACCGCTGAACCAAAGTATGACATGCTGGTAACAGTATGACTTGTATCACCCACAACTCACTTGTGTTCTAGTTGTGCATATGACATCTACGCATAAAACCTGGCTCAGATGCCACTGTTGGGGAACGCAGTAATTTAAAAAAAAAAATCCTACGCACACGCAAGATCATGGTGATGCATAGCAACGAGAGGGGAGAGTGTTGTCCATGTAACCTCGTAGACCGAAAGCGGAAGCGTTAGAACAACACGGTTGATGTAGTCGTACCTCTTCACGGCCCGACCGATCAAGCACCGAAACTACGACACCTCCGAGTTCTAGCACACGTTCAGCTCGATGACGATCCCCGGACTCCGATCCAGCAGGGTGTTGGGGAAGAGTTCCGTCAACACGACGGCATGGTGACGATCTTGATGTTCTACCGTCGCAGGGCTTCGCCTAAGCACCGCTACAATATTATCGGGGACTATGGTGGAGGGGGGCACCGCACACGGCTAAGAGATCAAGAGATCAATTGTTGTGTCTATGGGGTGCCCCCTGCCCCCGTATATAAAGGAGCAAGGGAGGAGGAGGCCGGCCCTAGGAGGGGCGCGCCAAGGGAGTAGGATTCCTACTCCTAGTAGGAGTAGGTTTCCTTCTTTCCTATTCCAACTAGGAGAAATTGGAAATGAGGGGAGTGGAGAAGGAAGGGAGAGAGGGGCCGCGCCCCAAACCCCTTGTCCAATTCGGACTGGGCTTGGGAGGGGCGCGCGCCACCTCTTGGCTCCTTCCCACTAAGGCCCATTAAGGCCCAATACTCTTCCCCGTATTCCTCAGAACTCCCCGACATTCAAAAACACCAATCACTCGAACCTTTCCGATGTCCGAATATAGTCGTCCAATATATCGATCTTTACGTCTTGACCATTTCGAGACTCCTCGTCATGTCCCCGATCTCATCCGGGACTCCAAACTCCTTCGGTACATCAAAACTCATAAACTCATAATATAACTATCATCGAAACCTTAAGCGTGCGGACCCTACGGGTTCAAGAACAATGTAGACATGACCGAGACATGTCTCCGATCAATAACCAATAACGGAACCTGGATGCTCATATTGGCTCCTACATATTCTACGAAGATCTTTATCGGTCAAACCGTATAACAACATACGTTGTTCCGTTTGTCATCGGTATGTTACTTACCCGAGATTCGATCGTTGGTATCTCAATACCTAGCTCAATCTCGTTACCGGCAAGTCTCTTTACTTGTTCCGTAATACATCATTCCGCAACTAACTCATTAGTTACAATGCTTGCAAGGCTTATAGTGATGTGCATTACCGAGTGGGCCTAGAGATACCTCTCCGACAATCGGAGTGACAAATCCTAATCTCGAAATACGCCAACTCAACATGTACCTTCAAAGACACCTGTAGAGCTCCTTTATAATCACCCAGTTACGTTGTGACGTTTGGTATCACACAAAGTGTTCCTCCGGTAAACGGGAGTTGCATAATCTCATAGTCATAGGAACATGTATAAGTCATGAAGAAAGAAATCGCAACATATTAAACGATCAAGTGCTAAGCTAACAGAATGGGTCAAGTCAATCACATCATTCTCCCAATGATGTGATCCCGTTATTCAAATGACAACTCATGTCTATGGCTAGGAAACTTAACCATCTTTGATTCACGAGCTAGTCAAGTAGAGGCATACTAGTGACACTATGTTTGTCTATGTATTCACACATGTATTATGTTTCCGGTTAATACAATTCTAGCATGAATAATAAACATTTATCATGAAATAAGGAAATAAATAATAACTTTATTATTGCCTCTAGGGCATATTTCCTTCACCAACAACGTCTACAAGAAGAAGGTTGTGTAGTAGACATCAGGGCATCTCCAGAGTCACCTCCCCCCGCTCTGGGAGCCTTCGGAACAACACCTCCGTGTCGTCCGCGGGTTCAGGAGTAGTGGCAGTCGGAAGCGAATTTATCGCTGAATCACTCAGGGATCCGGAGGAAGATACCTCGGGGTGAGTCCTGGCCGGACTACATATATGTTCGGCATTATAAATGCAAAAACCATGAAGTAAAATCATGAAGGAGTGCGGACACTTATGATCGCACCGGGGGCTTCCCCCTGGGCAGCCACCCCTCCTCGCTGTGAGCGGTTGTGGCGGAATAGTCCAGAAGGGATACCTTCCCCTTCTTGGACGCCCCAGCCTCCCCCTCCGGGGCAGCTTTTCTCTTTCTCTTCTCCCTAGTACAGGGAGGTAGAGTTTCTTCTTGGTTCCTCCCGCCTCCGAGGGAGGAATCTGTCTCATCGTCATCGGACGACAAGGGTATGATGGCCTTACGCCGAGGGCCTTTTTCGGCCCCCCGGTTCGCGTCCCCGGGCTCCTCATCCTTTCCGGATGGGGAGTCTTCTTCTTCTTCCTCCTCCCCTTCGTGGGAGGAGTGTGCCTCATCGTCTTCGGACGAAGCTTCTGGCACAACCTTACGACGGAGACCCTTTCGGGTCCCCGGGGCCTTCTTCTTGGCCTTCTTCTCCGGCACCTTGTACGGTGTCGGGACCAGCATCTCCGTCAGGAGAGCATCAGTCGAGCCTTCTGGCAGCAGAGCCGGACAGTAAACCTGCTCCGCTGTCTCCACGTAATCCTGAGCAAATATGCATAACTGCTTAAGACTCTCTCGTGAATATATTGGGAAGAACCAAATCCGGTGGTAGATTAAGAACTCACCTGACTAGGAGCCCGCGCGGCGTGAAGCCCGCGGTCCTCGGATGTGGGAGGAGGTACTTCGGAGGCCTTGAACAACACCGTCCATGCGCCTTTGTGCGTCATGCATAGAGCTTCCTAAGCGTTTGGTGTTCGGCCGGGACGAACTCCCACAGATTGAATGCCCGCCTTTGGCATGGCAGAATCCGGCGCACGAGCATGACGTAGATCACGTTGACAAGCTTGATGTTCTTGTCCCTCATGATTTTGATGCAGGTCTGGAGTCCGGTCAGCTCCGTGGATTCGCCCCTGGATAGGCCCTTCTTTTCCCAGGAAGTAAGCCGCATGGGGGCTCCGGATCGGAACTCGGCGGCTCAGTGATGTAGAACCACCCCGATTGCCACCCTTTTACGGTCTCCGCAAAGGAACCGTCCAGCCAGGTGATGTTAGGCATCCTGCCCACCATGGCCCCTCCGCACTCCGGTTGCTGGCCGCTTACAATCTTCGGCTTCACGCAGAAGGTTTGCAGCCACAGGCCGAAGTGAGGCCGGATGCGGAGGAAGGCCTCGCATACAACGATGAATGCCGATGTTGAGGACGAAATTTGGGGCTAGATCATGGAAATCTAGCCCGTAGTAGAACATAAGCCCGCGAAGAAAGGGATGGAGTGGAAATCCTAGTCCACAGACGAAGTGGGCAACAAACACGACCCTCTCGTGGGGTCCTGGGGTCGGAATGACCTGCCCGGCGTCCGGTAGCCGGTGCGCTATGTCTGCGGCCAAGTACCCGGCCGCCCAAAGATTTGTGATGTGCTTCTCCTTGACGGTGGAAGCCACCCACATGCCTCCTGTTCCGGACTTGTTTTGTTGTGTGGAGAAGACTTAGGCTTGGGCGCTGGAGCTCGAGGGGGCAAGAGTGGGCAAGGGAGAAAGGAGGCGTGGGTAAAAATGAGGAAATCTTTCCCTTTATAGAGGCGCCGAAAGCGGTGCGCCTCCCCACTTGCCCGTTGGGAATCGCTTGCTTCCCAAGCGCCACGATTGATGGCATGGTGGGATTACCCATACCCCTATTGATGAGAATCCCATGATAAGGGGACATGATCTCTGCTCTAACAAGACGTGTCAAAGAAACCGCCTCGCAATATGCACCGTAGCTGGTTGTGGGAAAACGGTTTGAATAATGATCCAACCGTAATAACATGTCACGTCGTTAGAAAAAGTTGTCAGCAGATTGCATTTGTGAAATATCATTCTCTCTACAGCGGTGTGTAGAGATCATTTTATGGATCCAGACATGATTCAAGTGTTCGATAATTACTCTGGAGTATTCGGAGAAGGAACCCGCCTTGCAATGCCGAAGACAATACTGCGCGCCGGACTCATCGTCATTGAAGCCTGGTTCAGGGGCTACTGAGGGAGTCCTGGATTAGGGGGTATCCGGACAGCCGGACTATGTACAATGTCCGGACTATTGAAGCGTGAAGATACAAGACTCAAGACTTCGGCCCGTGTCCGGATGGGACTCTCCTTTGCGTGGAAGGCAAGCTTGGCGATCCGGATACTATGTTTCCTTCCTTATAACCGACTCCATGTAAATCCTAGCCCTCTCCAGTGTCTATATAAACCAGAGAGGTTGGCCCTTAGAAGGTCGAACACAATTACAATCATACCATCATAGGCTAGCTCTTAGGGTTTAGCCTTTATGATCTCGTGGTAGATCTACTCTTATACTACCCATATCTTCAATATTAATCAAGCAGGAAGTAGGGTTTTACCTCCATCGAGAGGGCCCGAACCTGAGTAAACATCTGTGTCCCTTGCTTCCTGTTACCATCAGCCTTGATGCACAGATCGGGACCCCCTACCCGAGATCCGCCGGTTTTGACACCGACAACTGGGTCAATAGGCTAGTCCCAAAAAATGATATGAAGTTGCTATAAAATGATTGTAAAACATCCAAGAATGATAATATAACAGCATGAATACTTCATAAATTATAGATACATTGGAGATGTATCAACATCCCCAAGCTTAATTCCTACTCGTCCTCGAGTGGTAACTGATAAAAGAAATAATTTATGAAGTGTGAATGCTAGCAAAGTGCATAAGTTTGATCAATGATAATTTAAATCACTTTTCCTAGCATCATAACAACAGTTCTTTCTTATAAAACCTCTCATGTTAAAGTAGCAACCAATCCACATGTAAAGGTTCAAACAATGAATTCTCTTGAAACTCGACAACCTATATTCTTAGTCACCAAACAATTGCAATTCAACTTATTCAACGGAGTCTAAGTAAGAGCTCCACATACTCAACCATCATATAGTCTTCTATGATTGCTAACACTCACCGCATAAACATGAGCAAAACGTTTCAATCGGACACATCGAAAGATATGGGCTTATAATTTCACCTCCCAACGTATTCACCTCAATGGTGATGTCAACAATGATAACTCATGCTACCCATATCCAACTGGATATATGTGCCTAGATCTTTCGTCACCACATGATGCTTGCCAAAAGAGAAAAATAAAAAGGAATAGAGAGAAAAAACTTTGACTCTTGCATGAAAGTAAATACATAGAAGTAAAGATAGGCCCTTCATAGAGGGAAGTAGAGGTTGCCATGCGCTTATTTGTTTGTACGCTCAACCCCTTAGTGCAAAAGAATGCCACGTTATATTTCCCCTTCTGATGACAACCTTTATTATGCAGTCTGTCGCTTTTATTCTTTACCATCATAAGTTCGTACAACGCTCAATTTTCTCTTACACTAAATGATCTCACATTTTTAGAAGCAATTTTTATTGCCTTGTTGCACCGATGACAACTTACTTGAAGGATATTACTCAATCCTTAGGTAGGTATGGTGGAATCTTGAGAATAAGATTTGGGTTTAAGTGTTTTTGGATGCACAAGTAGTATCTCTACTTGGTGAGAAATTTTTGGCTAGCAAAGATGGGGGGCAAGCATCACATGTTGAAGGATCTATGAAAATATAACTTTTATGTGAATATGAACAAACATAAATCATTATGTTGTCTTCCTTGTCCAACGTCAATAATTTTGGCATATAATATGTTGATGGGGGCTCACAATCACAAAAGATTTCCAAGATAGTGTATTTGCATGTGAAAGTTCTCTTCCTTCTACTAATCATTCTTGAATTGCTTGTATGACCAATATTGTGATTGCCAAGCTTCAAAAGATTTCACTTTCTAAACCCAATGTGAAGCCACTACTCGGCATGATATTAACATGTAATTTCATCTTCATGATATTAAATTCATTCAATAATTTAATCATAGTATATAAGTGAAGCACAAGAGTAATAGACAAAACTACTCCAAAAAGATATAAGTGAAGATCAAGCGAGTAGTTATATAGATGGGTAGCTATTTTGAGGACTCTGTTTTATTTAAAACTTCCAGATCTAAGTATCTTATTAAAATAGAAAGCAAAACAAAATAAAATGTCATTCCAAAAATATCACACATCATGTGAAGAAGCAAAAAACTTAGGCTTAATCGATACTAACCGATAATTGTTGAAGAAGAAAGATGGGATGCCAACCGGGGCATCCCCAAGCTTAGATGCTTGATACTTCTAGGAATATTAGCTTGGGATGCCTTGGGCATCCACAAGCTTTAGCTTTTGTGTCTCCATAATTCCTCTTATATCACGGTTTCCCTAAATCTCAAAAACTTCATCCACACAAAACTCAACAAGAACTCGTGAGATAAGTTGGTATAAATCAATGCAAAACTTTATCATTGTCTACTGTAGCAAATCACTAAAATTATTATTTAACATTGCATATTAAATGCCTCTGCATATTTAATACTCCTATCCTCAAATAGAATCATTAAACAAGCAAACATATGCAAACAATGCAACCATAACAGCAATCTGCCAAAACAGTACAGTCTGTAAAGAATGCAAGATTCATCATACTTCCCTAACTCCAACAATTCTGAAAAATTACCACACTGTAGAAATTTATTATAGCTTACTATGCAAAACGTTTCAACATTTTATCACATTCTGACTTTTCTCGGGATTTTTTGCAACATCGGTAAACTTTCTGTTTTGAAACAGCAACATGTAGACTTGCAAAATAAGCATGTAAAGGCTATCCTTGACATTTATATTGAAAATAAAGATGCAAAACATTATTCTAAATAATAGCAAGAAAATCCTAACAGAATAAAATGACGCTCCAAGTATAACTCATATCATGTGACGAATGAAATCATAGCTCCAAGTGAGGTTACCGATAATGTTGGAGACGAAAGAGGGGATGCCTTTCGGGGCATCCCCAAGCTTAGTTGCTTGGATATTCCTTGAACAATACCTTGGGGTGCCTTGAGCATCCCCAAGCTTAGGGTATTGTCACTCCTTATTCTCCTCATATTGATGTCTCACCCAAAACTTGAAAACTTCAATCACACAAAAATTAACGGAACTTCGTGAGATAGGTTAGTGTGATAAAGAGAAAACCATTTCAATTTGGTACTGTCAAAGACAAGATTCATAATTGTTTCCACACAATTCCTACTGTAGCATATCATTTACACAATTTGTACTGAGCAATATAAGCCATAGAAACTAGGAAACAAGCAAACTATGAATTGAAAATAGAATCTGTCAAAAATAGAACAATCTGTAGTAATCTGTACTCCAACCACACCCTTGCTACTCCAAAAAATCTGAAAAATTAGGAAAACATAGATGATTTCTATATCTATCACCTGTAAGAAGTTTCTGTTTTTGCAGAGAATCAAGTCAACTATTACTTGGTACTTTATAATCATGTGACACGCAAAAACAGTAGGTAAAAGTGTTGGGTTGTCTCCCAACAAGCGCTTTTCTTTAATGCCTTTTTAGCTAGGCATGATGAGTTAAATGATGCTCACATAAAAGATAGGAATTGAAACATAACAAGAGCATCATGAATCACAAGTTCCTCTCTCGTATTAATTTTCAGTAGCATCATGAATAGATTCATCAATATAACCATCACATAAAGCATTCTTTTCAAGATGCACAAGCATAGAGATTTATTACTCTTTATGGCATACATGTCATCATAATAATCATCATAGATAGCAACATTATTTTCATAGTCAATTGAAACCTCTTCCAAAATAGTGGATGTATCACTAATAAAGTCATGACCTCTCCAAATCCACTTCCATTAATATTGTGAAAAGATTCGACACCCTCAAAAATAGTGGGATCATTACCTAGAGTTGACACTCTTCCAAACCCACTTTCATCATTGTAATTATCATAAATAGGAGGCATGCTACCATTATAACAAATTTGCACATCAAAACTTTGGGAAATAAAAATATCATCTTCATCAAACATAACATCCCCAAGCTTATGGCTTTGCATATCACTAGTACCATGGATATTCAAAGAATTCATACTAGAAACATTGCAATCATGCTCATCATTCATGGAGTCTATGCCAAACATTTTATAGCATTCTGATAACCCACAATATAGGGGATCGCAATAGTTTTCGAGGGTAGAGTATTCAACCCAAATTTATTGATTCAACACAAGGGGAGCCAAAGAATATTCCCAAGTATTAGCAGTTGAGTTTTCAATTCAACCACACCTGGATAACTTAGTATCTGCAGCAATGTATTTAGTAGCAAAGTAGTATGGAAGTAACGGTAACAGTGGCAAAAGTAACGGTAGCAGTTTTGTAGTAATTGTAACAGCAGCAACGGTAAAGTAAATAAGCAAAGCACAATATGTGAAAAGCTCGTAGGCATTGGATCGGTGATGGATAATTATGTCGAATGTGATTCCTCATGTAATAGTTATAACATAGGGTGACACAGAACTAGCTCCAGTTTATCAATGTAATGTAGGCATGTATTCCGAATATAGTCATACGTGCTTATGGAAAAGAACTTGCATGACATCTTTTGTACTACCCTCCCGTGGCAGCGGGGTCCTAATGGAAACTAAGGGATATAAAGGCCTCCTTTTAAAAGAGTACCAGACCAAAGCATTAGCACTTAGTGAATACATGAACTCCTCAAACTATGGTCATCACCGAGAAGTATCCCGATCATTGTCACTTCGCGGTTGTCGGATCATAACACATAATAGTTGACTATAGACTTGCAAGATGGGATCAAGAACTCGCATATTTTCATGAAAACATAATAGGTTCAGATCTGAAATCATGGCACTCGGGCCCTAGTGACAAGCATTAAGCATAGCAAAGTCATAGCAACATCAATCTAAGAACATAGTGGATACTAGGGATCAAACCCTAACAAAACTAACTTGATTACATGGTAAATATCATCCAACCCATCACCGTCCAGCAAGCCTACGATGGAATTACTCACGCACGGTGGTGCGCATCATGAAATTGGTGATGGAGGATGGTTGATGATGACGACGGCGACGAATCCCTCTCTCCGGAGCCCCGAACGGACTCCAGATCAGCCCTCCTGAGAGAGATTAGGGCTTGGCGGTGGCTCCGTATCGTAAAACACGATGAAACTTTCTCTGATTTTTTTCTCCGCGAAAGCAAATATATGGAGTTGGAGTTGAGGTCGGTGGACGTCCAAGGGGCCCACGAGGCAGGGGGCGTGCCCTAGGGGAGGGGGCGCCCCCCACCCTCGTGGACAGGGTATGGGCCCCTTGACGCTGATTCTTTCGCCAGTATTTTTTATTAATTTTAAAAAGTTGCTCCATGGATTTTCAGGTCATTCCGAGAACTTTTATTTCTGCACAAAAATAACACCATGGCAGTTCTGCTAAAAACAGCGTCAGTCCGGGTTAGTTCCATTCAAATCATGCAAGTTAGAGTCCAAAACAAGGGCAAAAGTGTTTGGAAAAGTAGATACAACGGAGACGTATCAACTCCCCCAAGCTTAAACATTTGCTTGTCCTCAAGCAATTCAGTTGACAAACTGAAAGTGATAAAGAAAAACTTTTATAAACTCTGTTTGCTCTTGTTGTTGCAAATATGTAAAGCCAGCATTCAAGTTTTCAGCAAAGATTATAAACTAACCATATTCACAATAACACTTGGGTCTCATGTTTACTCATATCAATGGCATAATCAGCTAGCGAGCAAGAATAATAAAACTCGGATGACAACACTTTCTCAAAACAATCATAATATGATATAATAAGATGGTATCTCGCTAGCCCTTTCTGAGACCACAAAACATAAATGCAGAGCACCATTAAAGATCAAGGACTGACTAAACATTGTAATTCATGGTAAAAGAGATCCAGTCATAGTCATACCCAATATAAACTAATAGTAATGCATGCAAATGACAGAGGTGCTCTCCAGCGGGCGCTTTTTAATAAGAGGGTGATGACTCAACATAAAAGTAAATAGATAGGCCCTTCGCAGAGGGAAGAAGGGATTTGTAGAGGTGCCAGAGCTCGATTTTGAAATAGAGATGAATAACATTTTGAGCGGTATACTTTCATTGTCAACATAACAACTAAAAGATCTCGATATCTTCCATGCCACACACATTATAGTCCCAAATAGAATGGTAAAGTTTATACTCCCCCACCACCAACAAGCATCAATCCATGGCTTGCCCAAAACAACGGGTGCCTCCAACTAGCAACAATGTTGGGGGAGTTTTGTTTAATTATTTTGATTTGATTTGAGCATGGGACTAGGCCTCCCGGTGACCAGGCATTTTCTCGTGAATGAGGAGCGGAGTCCACTCCTCTTGAGAATAACCCGCCTAACATGGAAGATACAGACAGCCCTGGTTGATACATGAGCTGTTCAAGCATACAAAATAGAATTTCATTTGAAGGTTTGGAGTTTGGCACATGCAAATTTACTTGGAACGGCAGGTAAATACCGCATATAGGAAGGTATGGTGGACTCATATGGAATAACTTTGGGGTTTGTGGAGTTTGGATGCACAAGCAGTATTCCCACTTAGTACAGGTGAAGGCTAGAAAGAGACTGGGAAGCGATCAACTAGAGAGCGAAAACAGTCATGAACATGCATTAAAATTAATCAACACCGAGTGCAAGCATGAGTAGGATATAATCCACCATGAACATAAATATTGTCAAGGCTATGTTGATTTTGTTTCAACTACATGCGTGAACATGTGCCAAGTCAAGTCACTCGAATCATTCAAAGGAGGATACCACCCTATCATACCACATCCAGTGGCGGAGCTAGGGGGACTGGCAGGAGCCATGGCTCCCCCCATGACCCAGGAAGTATAGTATAATACCCGTATTTTCCTTCAGAATTCAAGAAATTTTATGAAGATTACTAATACTTGGCCCCTTCTATCAATACTAACACGCATTTGGCCCCCCTAATTGTTTTTTCCTGGCTCCGCCGCTGACCACATCACAACCATTTTAATAGCATGTTGGCACGCAAGGTAAACCATTATAAGATCCTAGCTAATTAAGCATGGCATAAGCAACTATAATCTCTAATTGTCATTGCAAACATGTTTATTCATAATAGGATGAATCAGGAACGATGAACTAATCATATTTACAAAAACAAGAGAGGTTGAGTTCATACCAGCTTCTCTTATCTCAATTAGTGCATCATATATCGTCATTATTGCCTTTCACTTGCACAACCAAACGGTGTGTATAATAATAGTAGTGCATGTGCATTGGACTAAGCTGGAATCTACAAGCGTTCAATTCAAGGGAGAAGACAAAGTAATATGGTCTCTAGGTTAAATCAACAATCATGCATATTAGAACCACTAAACATTTTCATTATGGTCTTCTCCTCTCGACCCCCAAAGGAAAGAAAAGAAATAAAACTATTTACACGGGAAAGCTCCCAACAAGCAAAAGAAGAACAAGAAATCTTTTTGGGTTTTCTTTTAATTACTACTACTAGCATGGAAATTAAACTAACTATTTTTTTTGTTTTTCTAAGGTTTATCAAACACACAAGAAGAAAGCTAGAAAAAGAAAATAAACTAGCATGGATAGTACAATGAAAAAGTATGAGCACCGATGACTAGAATGAGTGTGTTTACATGAATGTAATGTCGGTGAGAAATACGTACTTCCCCAAGCTTAGGCTTTGGCCTAAGTTGGTCTATGTCCATGGGTAGCCTAGCTGATATCCGAAGTTGTAACTGGGGTCGTACTGAGATGCAGCAGCCATTGCCTCCTGAGCTGCAGCGTGGCGGCAGGCTGCCTTCGTCCTCCTCTCGTACTCGTTTGCCTCCTCCCTGGTGATAACATATCTTCCTTTTGCCTGATAATCAAAGAGAGAAGGATCAGGGAGAGTAATATGGACAGCACGACGTCTGTCAAAGATTAGTCGATACTGGAGGAATTGTTCATTCCTCTCCAGAAAATGATGATTAACCATGGCATTATAATCTAAATAAGCGGGAGGCAACTCCCTATCATTTTCATGTGCAGGTATACCAAGATAATTAGCCACATGGGTCGCATAAATCCCTCCAAACAAGTCTCCAACTAAACCATAATTAGGCAACCTACGTGCAACAATTGCCCCCAAGTTGTATTGTCTATCACTTAATACAGCACTCTTGAGGACATAAAGATCAGGAACACACATGTGACATGCTTCATCTTTACTGTTAATGCATCTACCAATGAAGAGAGCAAAATAATGTATAGCAGGAAAGTGAATGCTCCCTATGATAGCTTGTGCTATTTCTCTAGATTCTCCCACGGTGATACTAGAAAGAAATTCTTTATATTCAGATTTACGGGGTTCATTAACACTTCCCCACTGCGGGAATTTACAAGGAGTAGTGAAATCTTCTAGGTCCATGGTATATGATTTATCATAAATATCAAACAAGAAATTTTGAGAAATACACGAAGATGTAAATTTAAACCTTCTCACAAAGGAGTCAGTCAAATAGTGGTATTGTAGGCACTTATCTTGCATGAAGTCCTCAAGATCAGCATTACGCACATATGCATCAAATTCATCCTTGATGCCTGCATTGACCATAAATTCCTCTGACGACCATTCACTAGGCCGCACGTCAGCTTCCCTTGGTGGTTCGTCGTCCTGCTCACGTATTGCGAGGCTGGGTCCTTTCTTCTTGAAGAACCACCTTGGTACATTTTCCTGGACATATTTCTTCCTCTAAAAAATTTCAGAAATTTTTAGTAACTCAAAATGAAAGTGAACCTAACTCAATAAAATTGATAGCAACTACTCCCACAAGTGCCTAGAGACTATATCATGCATTAGAATTGCTTGGAACCATATAGATTTGACATGCAAGCTCAAGAACAGGGTCACCTAGGCAGAAAAAATTTGCAATGAATAAAGCACTAGAAAAAAACTAATTGGACCATTGGAGGAGTCACATACCAAGGAACAATCCCCCAAAGCAGTATTGTGAATGGAGTTTTGAGCAAGGAGATCGAAAATCGCAGCAAAATGAGCTAGAACTCGTGCTTGAGCTGGATGGTGAATTTTTTGGGAGGAAGAAGAAGTGTGTGGGTGCAGGAATAAGTGGAGGGGGGCCACCATGGGCCCACGAGGCAGGGGGTGCCTAGGGGGTAGGGCGCGCCCCTGACCCTCGTGGCCAGGTGCCAGCTCCCCCTGCTGTGTTCTCAATGCCAAATATTCTCAAATATTTCAGAAAAAATCATACTAAATTTGCAGGGCATTTAACTTTTATTTTCGGGGTATTTTTTATTGCATGGATAATTCAGAAAACAGACAGAAAATACTATTTTTACTTTATTAAATCCAAATAACAGAAAGTAAAAGGAGGGTACAGAAGGTTGTGCCTTCTAACTTCATCCATCTCATGATCATCAAAAGGAATCCACTAACAAGGTTGATCAAGTCTTGTTAACGAACTCATTCCGAATAACATGGAATCGGAGAAATTTCGAATAACACTAGGTTACCTCAACAGGGATATGCACATCCCCGATAATAAGAATACCATATTTATTCTTGACAGTAGGAAGAGGAAATTCAAAACCTCCAATAATAATAGTTGGAATTTTTCCAATAGAATTGTTACTGTGAACTTGAGGTTGTTTCCTCGAAAAGTGTACCATATGCTCATTACATTCACATTAAAAGTGACATTGCCTTTGTTGCAATCAATAATAGCCCCTGCAGTATTCAAAAGGGTCTACCAAGGATAATCGACATACTATCATCCTTGGGAATATCAAGAATAACAAAGTCCGTTAAGATAGTGACGTTTGCAACCACAACAGGCACATCCTCACAAATGCCGACAGGTAAGCGGTTGATTTATCGGCCATTTGCAAAGATATTTCAGTAGGTGTCAACTTATTCAATTCAAGTCTACGATATAAACAGAGAGGCATAACACTAACACCGGCTCCAAGATCACATAAAGCAGTTTTAACATAGTTTCTTTTAATGGAGCATGGTATAGTTGGTACTCCTGGATCTCCAAGTTTCTTTGGTATTCCACCCTTAAAAGTATAATTAGCAAGCATGGTGGAAATTTCAGCTTCCGGTATCTTTCTTTTATTTGTAATAATATCTTTCATGTACTTAGAATATGGATTCACTTTAAGCATATCAGTCAAGAGCATACGTAAGAAGATAGGTCTAATCATTTCAGCAAAGCGCTCAAAATCGTCATCATTCTTTTTCTTGGATGGCTTAGGAGGAAAAGGCATGGGTTTGTGAACCCATGGCTCTCTTTATTTACCGTGCTTCCTAGCGACGAAGTCTCTCTTATCATAACGTGGATTCTTTTATTGTGGTTTATCAAGATCAACAGCAGGTTCAACCTCTACATCATTGTTATTACTAGGTTGAGCATCAACATGAACATTATCATTAAGATTATCACTAGGTTCATGTTCATCACCAGATTGTCTTTCAGCATCAGAAATAGAAATATCATTGGGATTCTCAGGTGTGTCTACAACAGGTTCACTAGAAGCATGCAAAGTCCTATCATTTTTCTTTTTCTTCTTTTTAGAGGGACTAGGTGCATCTAAATTATTTCTTTGAGAATCTTGCTCAATCCTCTTAGGGTGGCCTTCAGGATACAAAGGTTCCTGAGTCATTTTACCCATTCTAGTAGCCACTCTAACAGCAAAATCATGTTTATTATTTAATTCATCGAGCAGATCACTTTGAGCTTTAAGTACTTGTTCTGCTTGAGTGGTAACCATAGAAGCATATTTACTAATGAGTTTAAGTTCACCTTTAACTCTAACCATATAATCACTCAAGCGTCCAATCATGTAAGAATTACTCTTTAATTCTCTACCAACATAAGCATTGAAATTTTCTTGTCTAGCCATAAAGTCATCAAATTCATCTAAACATTGGCTAGGAAACTTAGTAGACGGGATTTCAACTTTATCATATCTATAGAGAGAATTTACCTTTACTACCTGCATCGGGTTATCAAGACCATGTGTTTCTTCAATAGGTGGTATATTAAGACCATGTATTTCTTTAACAGGAGGTAAATTCTTAACATCTTCAGCTTTAATACCTTTTTATTTCATAGATTTCTTTGCCTCTTGCATATCTTCAGGACTGAGAAATAGAACACCTCTCTTCCTCGAAGTTGGTTTAGGAATTGGCTCAGGAATTGGCTCAGGAGGAGTGCAATTATTTTCATTAGTCAACATATTATTCAATAGCAATTCAGCTTGATCGACTGCTCTTTCCCTGAAAACACGACCAACACAACTATCCAAGTGGTCCTTGGAAGCATTGGTTAGTCCATTATAAAAGATATCAAGTATTTCATTTTTCTTAAGAGGATGATCAGGCAAAGAACTAAGTAACCGGAGAAGCCTCCCCCAAGCTTGTGGGAGACTCTCTTCTTCAATTTGCACAAAATTATATATTTCCCTCAAGTCAGCTTGTTTCTTATGAGCAAGGAAATATTTAGCAGAGAAGTAATAAATCATATCCTGGGGACTACGCACACAACCAGGATCAAGAGAATTAAACCATGTTTTAGCATCACCTTTAATGAGAACAGAAATATCTTAAGGATATAGTAGTAGCGAGATTTCTCATCATTAGTGAACTGGGTGGCTATATCATTTAACTTAGTAAGATGTGCCACAACAGTTTCAGAATCATAGCCATAAAAAGGATCAGATTCAACCAAAGTAATTATCTCAGGATCGACAGAGAATTCATAATCCTTATCAATAACAAAGATAGGCGAAGTAGCAAAAGCAGGGTCATATTTCATTCTAGCATTCAGAGTTTTCCATTTCAGTTTAGATAATAACTTCTTAAGATCAGATCTATCATTGCAAGCAAGAAAATCTCTAGCAGTTTCTTCATCCATAACATAACCCTCAGGAACAACAGGCAATTCATATTTAGGGGGAGAACCTTCATCATCACTATCTTCAATAATATCAGTTTCAAGAATTTCATTCTCTCTAACCCTAGCAAGTTGTTCATCAAGATATTCACCTAATGGCACAGTAGTATCAAGCATAGAAGTAGTTTCATCATAAGTATCATGCATAGTATAAGTGGCATCATCAATAACATGCAACATATCAGAATTAATAGCAGCAGTAGGTTTAGGTGTCGCAAGCTTACTCATAACAGAAGGAGAATCTAGTGCAGAGCTACATGGCAGTTCCTTACCTCCCCTCGTAGTTGAGGGATAAATCTTAGTTCTTTCGTCTTTCAAGTTCCTCATAGTGACCAGCAGATATAAATCCCAAGTGACTCACAGAATAGAGCTATGCTCCCCGGCAACGGCGCCAGAAAATAGTCTTGATAACCCACAAGTATAGGGGATTGCAACAGTTTTCGAGGGTAGAGTATTCAACCCAAATTTATTGATTCGACACAAGGGGAGCCAAAGAATATTCTCAAGTATTAGCAGTTGAGTTGTCAATTCAACCACACCTGGATAACTTAGTATCTGCAGCAAAGTATTTAGTAGCAAAGTAGTATGGAAGTAATGATAACAGTGGCAAAAGTAACAGTAGCAGTTTTGTAGTAATTGTAACAGCAGCAACGGTAAAGTAAATAAGCAAAGCACAATATGTGGAAAGCTCGTAGGCATTGGATCAGTGATGGATAATTATGTCGGATGATTCCTCATGTAATAGTTATAACATAGGGTGACACAGAACTAGCTCATGTTCATCAATGTAATGTAGGAATATAATCAGAATACATGCCTACATTACATTTGTCGGGGGGATGAACCCCAGGCAGGCAACAGAACCCGGATCTATTTAGAAAATAGCGGGGCCTGCATCGCCCCGCAAACCGGCGTGCGCCAGGCCGGGTCGCTCGACCACGGCAAGACGCGCAACCCAGCCAAGACCCTCGACTCGGCAAGGTACGTCGACCCGGCCACAGCGGCTGGCGCAAGGCAACTCAACCCGACGCAACCTTGGCTTCCCCAGCAAGCCAACCCACTCGTGGCGTCCACGGCAACCTAGCCACGAGTCAGCTCCCGTCCCATCCAGGTCGTACGATGGGACGAGACCTCAATCACTGATGACCAAGACTACAGTGCCCCCGCCCATACCCGTGGTCAGCCAGAGTGTGGCAACAGTGCCCCTTACATACCCGCTGACCAGGGCTGGCACGGCAACAGTGTTCCCGCCCTCACCGCTGACGAGAGCAAGCGGTGGCCTGACGGAGAACACTGTGCACGGCTCAACTCGGCCACGCCATGACGATCGACAAGACGGCGCACAGTCCCCCTAGGCACGCGGGGCCGACACCTAGGGGAACCCGGCGAACCACAAGCCCCCAAACGGGACCCAGCCCGGTACCCCGGACGCCGACATTACGCACCCACCGACTCGGCATATTACCATTGTAACCCTGGGTGGGTTGATCTATAAAAACCCCAGGAGTCCACGCCTACAGAGAGAGAGGGGAAGATATTCAATAGAGACATACGACACACACGGCATGCAAAGCCACACAAGATAGAGCAAGCAAGATAGGACTAGCCACTACATAGCAACACCAAGGAGAAGGAGCAGCCGGAGTCTTGGCCAGCCTCCTTCCTCCTTGAAACATCTCCAGGAGCGAGATTGTACTATCAACCATCCAACTAAACTCAGCAGGACTAGGGGTGTTATCTCTCCGGAGAGCCCCGAACCTGGATATGTCCGGCGTCCCACGCCCGCGCATATCAACCTCGCCTCCGAAGCCCACCAGCGCCCTCGAGCCTCCTCCTCTCTTTAGCCATCCCTTGGCATTTGCCGTGCGCCCACCACGACAGTTGGTGCCCACCGTGGGGCAATTCGAGGAGCTGGCCGGAAGCATGCTTCGGACGGGGCCCCTCTCCTACTCTGACGAGTCCGTCGCTCTAGCGGACGACGTCATCGGCACGCTCGCCACCTCCTTCACCGTGCTGCGCATCTCCGACGTGCTCGCGGCCGACGAGTACCCTAGCGGGGTGCTCAGCTACTCCGACTCCCCACTTTCTTTCAGCGGCGGATTCACTGCCGAGGCGATGGACGCCCATGTAGAGGTCTTCGTCACCGGCGACGGCGCCTCTTCCTCGTCGAGCAAGGCGAGAAGAGCTGCGGCCACGGCACGGACAGAGCCGTCCGACCCGCTACGCGCTGCGATGCAGAGCCTCCGCATCCCCATCGGCACCGACGTCGATGCCACCAACGTCGTTGAAGCCCGAACCTTGCTCGAGGACAGGCGCCAGCAAATGCTGGACCTGTCCGAGATGCTGGCCACCACCAGACGCCGCCTGGAAGCTGCTCAGATGGAGCACGACGCCGCCCACGGATTCACGCCTGCCGCGGCCGAGCCAAGCCGGGACGCCGATACTCGTGCCCGGGGAGGAGCGATCGGCCGGGCCTTCGGTGCCGGCCGGACCATCTACGAGACCCCAGTCAAGAACATGCGTGCTGTGGAGGCAGCCGTGGTCGGCCTCGACCAAATCGCGGGCGAGGAGCTCAAGGAGCGCATCGGGCAGATGCGCGAGCTCCTCTGTGCCGCCAACACCCAGCAGGATCGCCTCAACCAGCTCGCCAAGCCGGCGGGGTCTGGCTCCGCCCGCCTTGGCGGACCCGGCGAACTGCTGCACACGGCCTCTTCCCCGCCCGGCGAGGCGCACTCCGGCCTAGGCCGGACCCGGCGCAACCCGGCCGGCACCGCCGCCGATGCTCGGGCAACGAGGCCGCCCTAGAGACCAGCCAACATGACCGGCCAGCTGGCCGGCGTCCGCTCCACCGACCAGGCCCCTCGGGTCGGCGCCGCGACGACTTCGGCCCGCGTGCCATCGACGACGCTGACGCGCGCCACCGCCTCGATCAGCTCGCTCGCTCCATGGAGGTGGAGGAGAGCGGCGCTATCGGGCCGGCATGCTTTGGCCCACGCATCTGGGAGGAGCCCTTCCCCAAGGGGTTCGTGCTTCCCCGTGACACCCCCAAGTACAATGGGACCGTGAAGCCAGAAGACTGGCTCACCGACTACACCATGGCCATTGGCATCACCGGTGCCAATCGTCGTCTCGCCGTGCGCTACGCACCGCTCATGCTCCAAGCATCGGCTCGCACATGGTTGAACAGCCTGCCGATGGGCAGCATCAACGCATGGGTCGATTTCAAGGAAGCATTTGTCCGCAACTTCACGGGGACGTACAAGCGACCCGGTCGCCCCAGTCAGCTCGCCATGTGCGTGCAGGGGCCGACAGAGACCGGTCGCGGGTACCTTGCACGCTGGACCGAGCTCCAGAGCAGCTGTGAGGGCGTCCATGAAGTCCAGGCGATCCAATACTTTGTCAGCGGGTGCCGAGACGGCACCCTCCTCAAGCACAAGCTTCTACGCTCCGAGCCGGCCACCATGGCCACGCTCATGGTGACGGCGGACAAGTACGCCAACGCCGACTCCGCCATGAAGATCCAGGTGGCGCTGGACGAGGCCGGCAAGGCGAAGCCGGTCCCTCCATAGAAGCCGGTCGGCGAAGGCAGCCGGCAGCAGCACCACCAGAACAACAAGCGCAAGGCTGAGCAGCCGACGCTACGTCACGACAAACGGCTCGTCGCGGCCGCCGAGCCCGCGGCGGACCCGGCAGTGAAGCGCTGGCAGACTGACAAGATGGCATGGCAACCTGCCATGAGCTTTGAAGAGATGCTCGACGCCCCAAGCAAGCACCACAGTGGCGCAAGACCCTCCACGCACACGCTTCGACAGTGCGCCATCACCAAGCGCATCATGAGGTGCGACGTCCCGCCTCCTCCGGCTCCGGCTCCGGCTCCGGCTCCGGGCGTGGGGCAGCCGCCTCCCGCCGGCGGCGCAATGCGGAACAACGCCTACCCGGACCAGAACGCGGCCTACGTCGTGTTCACCAGCCTCGGCGACGACAAGCGCAGCGAGCGCCTCCTCTGGTAGGAGGTGAACACCGTCGTCCCGGCCAAGACGGATTTCATGCATTGGTCGGAGCGCCCGATCACCTGGACCCGGGAGGATCACCCGGCAGCCATGCCAAGTCCGGGTGGATATGCCCTCGTCCTCAACCCTACCATCGTCACGCGGCGCACCTGCAAGTTCTCCCGAGTCCTCATCGATGGCGGCAGCAGCATCAACATCCTCTACCGTGACACGATGACCAAGCTCGGCCTCAAGGCCGAGGACCTGGAGCCGACCCGGACCGTCTTCCACGGCATCGTACCTGGCCTCTCCTGTTCACCCATTGGCCGGGTCCGGCTCGACGTCCTGTTCGGCGACAGCAGCCATTTCCGACGCGAACCGATCTGGTTCGAGGTGGTGGACCTGTCCAGCGCGTACCATGCGCTGCTGGGCCGGCCCGTGCTCGCCAAATTCATGGCGGTTCCCCACTACGCGTACCTGAAGATGAAGAAGCCGGGTTCCAAGGGCCTCATTACCGTCACCGGCGACTATCGCAAGTCTCAGGAGTGCGCGCAAGATGGCGCCAAGCTGGTCGAGTCGCTGGTCATTGCCGAGGAGCGGCACCAGCTCGACCGGATCATCGTCCTGGCCGATGAGGCCTCCGACGCGTCGATCCCGACCCTGGACCTGGCCGATGAGGCCGACTTCAAGCCCTCCAAGGAAACCAAGAAAGTGAAGCTAAACCCAGAAGACCCCAGTTGCAGCAAGTACGTTGTCGTAGGCGCCCGCCTCGACAGCAAATAGGAAGACGAGCTCGTCGACTTCCTCTGTGAGAATCCGGATATCTTTGCATGGACCCCCAAAGACATGTCGGGTATCCCGAGGAAGTACACCGAGCACAAACTCCACGTACACAAGGACACCAAGCCTGTCCGTCAACCCCTCCGACGATTTTCCGAAGAGAAGAGAAGAACCATTGGTGAAGAGGTCGCCAAGGTCTTGGCGAACGGCTTCATAATGGAAGTGTTTCTCCCCGAGTGGCTGGCCAACCCAGTCCTCGTCCTAAAGAAGAACAAGACCTGGCGCATGTGTATCGACTACACCAGCCTCAACAAGCCTGTCCCAAGGATCCGTCCGCCCTCCCGCGGATCGACCAAATCATCGACTCGACCGTCGGGTGCGAGCTGCTATCCTTCCTGGACGCCTACTCCGGCTATCACCAGATCAAGCTAGACCCGGCCGATGCCCTGAAGACGTCCTTCATCACACCCTTCGGGGCATACTGCTACATCACCATGTCGTTCGGGTTGAAGAACACCGGCGCCACCTTCCAACGCTGCATGCAGAAGTGCCTGCTACCGCAACTCGGCAAGAACATCCACGTGTACGTGGATGATATCGTGGTTAAGACCAAGCAGCACCTCATGCTCCTCGACGATCTGAAGGAAACATTTGCCAACCTCCGCGAATACAAGGTCAAGCTCAACCCGGAAAAGTGCGTCTTCAGCGTCCCAGCCGGAAAGCTGCTCGGTTTCCTCGTCTCGGAACGCGGCATCGAGGCAAACCCGGAGAAGATCAAGGCCATCGAGCGCATGCGCAAGCCAACCCGGCTGCGCGATGTCCAGAAGTTCACAGGCTGCCTGGCCTTGGTTAGCCGGTTTCTAAGCCGGCTGGTCGAGAAGGCGCTGCCCCTATACCAGCTAATGAAGAAAACACGCCCGTTCGAGTGGAACGGCAAGGCGGACGAAGCCTTCCAAGACCTCAAGCGCATGCTCTCCACCGCACCCGTCCTGGCCACGCCGACCGACAAGGAGCCGCTGTTGCTCTACATAGCCACGACCTCACGGGCGGTCAGCACGGTGCTGGTGGTCGAGCGACCAGAGAAGGGCAAGATCCAGGCCGTCCAGCGCCCAGTCTACTACCTGAGCGAAGTGCTCTCCACCTCCAAGCAGAACTACCCACACTACCAGAAGATGTGTTACGGTGTGTACCTCACCGCCAAGAAGCTGAAGCAGTATTTTCAAGAACATGTCGTCACCGTCGTCAGCACGGCGCCCATCGGAGAAATCATCGGGTGCCGGGACGCCTCCGGCCGGGTCGCCAAGTGGGCGATCCAGCTAACCGGCCACACCATCCTCTACGAGCCCCGCACCACGATCAAGTCTCAGGCCCTGGCCGATTTCCTCGTTGACTGGACCGAGACCCAGTACCTGCCACCGCCTCCTGACTCGAGGCATTGGCGCATGCACTTCGACGGGTCCAAGATGCGACTCGGCTTAGGGGTCGGCATCGTACTGTCATCTCCGAAGGGTGACCGACTCCGCTATGCACTCCAGATCCACTTCGCCGCCTCCAACAATGTCGCCGAATAAGAAGCCCTTGTTCACGGCCTCCAGCTTGCCAAGGAACTCGGCATCCGGCGCATCCTGTGCTACGGCGACTCGGACTTGGTGGTACAGCAGTGCTCCGGCGAGTGGGACGCCCGCGACTCCAACATGGCAAGCTATCGCTTCCTCATCCAGAAGCTGTCCGGATCCTTCGATGGCTGCGAGTTCCTCCACGTCCGGTGCACGGAGAATGAGGCAGCCGACACGCTCGCCAAGATCGCCTCGTCACGTCAAGCCATCCCGTCCGGCGTCTCCCTCGAGCACTTGCGCAAGCCGTCCATCAAGCCATCGCCAGACTCTGAATCCATCCACGTCCCGGAAGACCCAGCCCGGGGACTACTGAACCCGGCCCGGGGGCTGCTCAACCCAGCCCGGGGGCTGCTCAGCCCAACCCGGCCACCATCAACCCGGACCCGGCCGTCGCCGTCCCCAACCCGGGGGCTGCTTAACCCGGCCCAGGAGCCGCCGACTCGGAACCCACCCAGGATGCCGTCTTCACCGCCATCACGGCCCCATCTTGGGCCCTGCCGATATCAGAATGGCTGGAGAATGGGGTTCTCTCCATGGACGAGACCGAGGCTCGGCAAGTTCAGCGCCGGGCATCTGCCTACAGCATCATCAACAACAAGCTCGTCAAACACATCTCTACTGGCGTGTTCCAGCGCTGCGTCAAGCAGGACCGCGGCATCGACATCCTCCTCGACATTCACCAGGGCGAGTGCGGGCACCACGCCGCATCTCGATCCCTCGTGGCCAAGGCGTTCCGCCACGGCTTCTACTGGCCAACGGCCCTCGAAGACGCCGAGTCGCTTGTCCTCAAGTGTGAAGGATGCCAGCGCTTCAGCAAACACAGCAACCAGCCGGCGTCAGCACTCCGCACCATCCCGATCGCCTGGCCCTTCGCGGTCTGGGGACTCAACATGGTGGGACCCTTCAAAACCGCTCGAGGCGGCATGATGCACTTGCTGGTGGCAGTGGACAAGTTCACCAAATGGATCGAGGCAAGACCAATCAAGAAACTGGACGGGCCAACAGCCGTCCGGTTCATCAAGGACATAGCGGTGCGCTACGGCATGCCGAACAGCATCATCACCGACAATGGCACAAACTTCGCCAAGGGCGCCGTCGAGCAATACTGCTCCGTCTCTGGCATCCGCCTCGACTTGGCCTCTGTGCCACATCCGCAGTCCAACGGGCAGGTCGAGCGGGCCAACGGACTCATCCTGTCCGGCATCAAGCCGCGACTCATCGAGCCACTCGTCCGCTCACCCGATAGTTGGCTCGACAAGTTACCCGCGGTTCTATGGAGTCTGCGCACAACACCAAACCGGTCGACTGGGTTCACCCCGTTCTTCCTCGTCTACGGATCCGAAGCCATCATCCCGACCGACGTCGAGTTCGACTCGCCGCGTGTCACGATGTACACCGAAGCAGAAGCAAGAGAAGCACGCGAAGACGGTGTCGACCTGCTCGAAGAGGCACGCCTTCTGGCACTTAGCCGCTCGGCTATCTACCAGCAAGGCCTGAGGCACTACCACAACAAGAAGATCAAGCCTCTCGAATTCCGCGAAGGCGACCTCGTCCTCCGACTCATCCAAGAGCAGGCAGGCTAGCACAAGTTGTCCTCTCCATGGGAGGGCCCGTTCATCGCGAGCAGGGCTTTGCGCGACCACAACACCTACTACCTCATCGATGCACGCATATCGAAGAAGCACAAGAGGGACACCGCCGGCGAAGAAACAACCTGGCTGTGGAATGCGGAACTCCTCCGTCCGTTTTATAGTTAGCTGAACGAATGTATGTATCAACGCCTTTTGCAAGCATATGAAACTATGGGGTCCCCGAACGAGACTCGGGGGTTGCCTTTTGCCGACCAATTTATTGCGTCCATATTTCACACCACTTTACTACCGAACCCGACCGCCGGCTCGACAAGCTCGACCCGGGGGCTCGGGGGCTGGCCGGCTTGATCATCAACCCGCCGCTTCACTTAGTGATTCCTGATAAGTTAGGATGCCGCGGCCCCCCACTTCGCCCTAAAATCACAGATCCAGCTCTGGCTGGCGGCGGGCAAGCACAACGGGCTAAAGCTCCCCTATGATTCATACACTAAGTCAAAGCCGCCGGGTCGGCCAACCCGGCCCGACGCTCGTCAACTAAGTTAGTCGCACGACCGGCTGCTCACCAACTGGCCAAGACGGATTGCCGCCAGCCGGCCCAGTGGGTGTTTCGCTCGCGCTCAACGTTTTTAAGGACCCAACTCCTGCGGCCGCCTCTCGAAGAGCCAAACGCCTTGTCACGGACCGGAGCCTCGGTCGTCTGACTCGCGGGGGGAGGGGGAGCTTCAGAGAAGAGCAACGCATGAAATAAGTTCAAAAAAAGCAGAAGGCAAAAAGCAAACAAACACTCACAATATTTACACATAAATGTTTCAAGCAAAGGCCCACGGCCCGAGTTCATTACACCCTGAAAAAACCCCAGTGGGTGGGTGGACCTGCTACTTAACATAATTTTCTACAAAAGATTCTAAGGCATTCCCAGCGCCGCGTCATGACATCGACGGCTCCCCCCGGCCGGCCTCTAGGTCCAGTGAAGCACCGGTGTCCTCTTCGACCTCCGCGTCACCGTAGACGCCCGTCTCCTCCGAGCTGCCCTCCGGGTCGCGAAGAAGCAAGCCGTAGTCGTCCATCCACGACCGCGCCGTCTTTCGTCCATTCCAGATGGAACTCGTCGTGGAAGGCGAACTCGGCGATATAGCTGGCCCGGGAGGCGATCCGGCCGGCCTGCTCCTGCTGCAAAGAATCGCCCGAGCCAGCCACACCCGACCCATCAAGGCGTCAGTGAAGATCCAGATGCCAAGACAGCGCGATCCGGAGCGCCATCTCAGCACCGGCCCGGGCGGCGGAAACGCGACAGTTGCTAAGGCGATCTGGGCCCATCTCCAACTAGCGCGCCAAACGTGAGAAGCTGCGCGGATGGACGGAATCCGGCCACAATGCCGCCGTCATCGCGGTACCGGCTCGGGACAGCCGCTCCATCTGCGTCCCCAAGGCCCGCAGCCGGGCCTCAGCAGCGGCAATGATCTCCGGGAAAGTCCAGGCCGTGAGCGGATCCGTCCTGGACCCAACAACGCCGGTTGGGTCACGCTGATAGAGGATTTTCCTCTGCCGCCACCGCTGTTCTCGGAAAGGCCCTCAGAGCCAAAGACGGCAAGTCAAGAGCAACAAAGAAGAAAGGGTCGGGTCCCGACCCGGCAAACAACGAAGAAGCAGCACTTACTGGAGAAAGACTCTTCCAGGTGTTGCGCCTCGAGCAACGTACCACATCGCTCCCGCTCCAAGACACGGTCCCGCTCCCTGAGAGCCTTCTCCAGGTCAGCCGCCTTAGCAAGGGCCGCCTTCAGCTCGGCGTCCTTGTATTCGGCTGCCTCACGGTGGCGAGCCTTGGCCTGACGGGCCTCCTCAGCCGTGGTGGCCTGCTCCCGCAGACGCTCCACCTCGGCCTGGAGCCGGCCCTTGTCGTCGGCCAGCTGGCCGCGCTGCTGGTCCGCCTCGACCAGAGCCTGCTGTGCCTCCACCGCCTTGGCGGCCTCCGCCTTAAGGAGCTCCACCTCGGCCTTGAGGCGGCTCTTGTGACCCACCAGCTTCTCGTGCAGCCGGTTGGCCTCGTCAAGAGACCGCCTGGCCGCGGCCGTCTCCGCCCTCGCCTGCGCCGCCTCGACGCCGAGACGGCCAGAAACAGCAACAAGCCGGTCATAGTGATGACCAGCCCGAAACAGCCAGGTCCGCCAAGACAGCACCTCGGCTGCAAAGAAGAAGAACTCAGCAGAAAGAAAGAGTAAGACAAGGCCTAAGATTTGGCCCAACTGTTACACAGTTGGCCCGAATCTCGGGGGCTACACCCAGTGGGTGCGCTAGTGCGCCCCCACTAGAAGAAAACAGCACAACAAAGTACCTGCGGCGACGCGAAGCTCCTCCTCCTTGGCAGCAAGCTGCTCCTTGAGCTCCCGATGCTTGCCCAGGAGCCGGTTGAAGCCGGCAACGCGGAAGGCGTCAAGGTGCTGAAGAGAAGACCAAAGTCAACACAAGGCCAACGCTCCTAAGGTTCGACCCAACTACTACATAGTTGGCCTGAACCTCGGGGGCTACACCTAGTGGGTGCGCTAGCGTGCCCCCACAGAGATAAAATCACAAGTAAACAAGAAGAAGAAGGACTTACAGGACGGCGCACTCCAGGTCACGCGTCCGCTCCGTTTCGGCCTGGGCGAAGGCCTCAAGGCGCTCCGTCCGGCCTCGCAGACGGCGGCTGACGGCATCCAGCGCCGCCTCCTCCTAGGTCTGGGGCCCGAAGACGGCCGCGCCCGCGGCATGGCATCTCGACGCCCGCCCTGCCGGGGCACCAAGGCGTGCCCCGCTGGCCGCTATGACGCTGCCAGCACCTCCTCTGACGTCGGGGCGCCCTGCGTCGCCACCTGAGGCACCGCCACCCGCGGTGCCGCCGCCTGCGGCACCCCCTCCAGGACGCCGTCTCCACCACCATCAGCCCCCGCGCGCTTGACAACATCGGCTCACGGCGGGGTATCGCCCCCCACCTCCACGACCTCCTGGTCAAGGAGCACCACCTCGGGCCGGCCCCCACAGCCGCGCTCCCTCACCGAAGACGGTTCAAAAACCGTCGCCTCCACCACCATGCCCTCCGGCATCTCGTGCCAGGCCGGCTCCGCGCCGCCTCGCGCCCATGCCACCGCCGCGTCGGTCCAAGCCCGGACCGACGCCGCCTCCAGCTCCGCCTCGGCACGGTTCCTGTCCCGCCAGGCTAAGGCCTCGGCGTCGCCTGGGTCCATGCCGAGGTCCGAGTCGCCTCGTCCCTCCTCTCCGGCCAGGCCGGCGAGGTCGGACCGGCTCCTGCTGAACGCGGTCCCTTCGGTGGCCGCGGCTTCCGCCGCCGCCCTCGCCAGCGTGATCGGTGACCTGAAGAAGAAGGCAAAAATAAGCAAAGGAGACAAGAAATCCAGGCGCAAGCGGGGAATAAAACTTACCCCGGCAGGACTGGGACCGGAGTCGGCTTCGCGTGCTTCTTCTTAGCCGGCCTCCCGGGCTCAGTCGGGTCCGCTGCGCGCTTCGAACCGCGGGGTCACGGCGCGACGCTGTCCTTGCCATGTGGAGGACCCGGCTCCGCCCGCGTCACCGCCTTCCCCGCCCAACGCCGCTACACCGAGCAACCGGCGTCAGTGTCGCCTTCACCGCGACACGAGCAACAATTCAAGACAAAACGAAGAAGAGAAAGACTCGAAGCTTACTGATGTCTACTACACAACCTTCTTCTTGTAGACGTTGTTGGGCCTGCAAGTGCACAGGTTTGTAGGACAGTAGCAAATTTCCCTCAAGTGGATGACCTAAGGTTTATCAATCCATAGGAGGCGTAGGATGAAGATGGTCTCTCTCAAGCAACCCTGCAACCAATTAACAAAGAGTCTCTTGTGTCCCCAACACACCCTATACAATGGCAAATTATATAGGTGCACTAGTTCGGCGAAGAGATGGTGATACAAGTGCAATATGGATGGTAGATAAAGGTATGTGTAATCTGAAATAATAAAAACAGCAAGGTAACTAATGATAAAAGTGAGCGTAAACGGTATTGCAATGATAGGAAACAAGGCCTAGGGTTCATACTTTCACTAGTGCAAGTTCTCTCAACAATAATAACATAGATAGATCATATAACAAGCCCTCAACATGCAACAAAGAGTCACTCCGAAGCCACTAATAGCGGAGAACAAACGTAGAGATTATCGTAGGGTACGAAACCACCTCAAAGTTATTCTTTCAGATCAATCTATAAAAGATTTCGTACTAGAATAACACCTTAAGACACAAATCAACCAAAACCCTAATGTCACCTAGATACTCCATTGTCACCTCAAGTATCCGTCGGCATGATTATACGATATGCATCACACAATATCAGATTCATCCAACCAACACAAAGTACTTCAAATAGTGCCCCAAAGTTTCTATCTGAGAGTCAAGAACGTGTGCCAACCACTATGCATAGGTTCCCAATGTCACGAAACCCGCAAGTTGATCACCAAAACATACATCAAGTGGCACATGATATCCCATTGTCACCACGGATAATCACAGCAAGACATACACCAAGTGTTCTTATAAAAGACTTAATCCGATAAGATAACTTCAAAGGGGAAACTCAATTCATCACAAGAGAGTAGAGGGGGAGAAACACCATAAGATCCAACTACAATAGCAAAGCTCGGGATACATCAAGATCATGCCATAGATGGAACACGAGAGAGAACACGAGAGAGAGAGAGAGAGAGAGAGAGAGAGAGAGAGAGAGAGATCAAACACATAGCTACTGGTACATACCCTCAGCCCCGAGGGTGAACTACTCCCTCCTCGTCATGGATAGCGCCGGGATGATGAAGATGGCAACCGGTGATGGGATCCCCCTCCGGCAGGGCGCCGGAACGGGCTCCCGAGAGGTTTTTGGTGGTTACAGAGGCTTGCGGCGGCGGAACTCCCGATCTATTTTCTGTTCTGGAAGTTTTAGGGTACGTAGGTATATATGGGTGCAGGGGTACGTCAGTGGAGCTACGGGGGCCCCACGAGGTAGGGGGGCTCCCGGGGGGTGGGCGCCCCCACCCTCGTGGGCAGCTTGTATCTCCCCTGGCGTGCACTCCAAGTTCCCTGGGTTGCTTTCCTTCCAAAAATAACTTCTCCAGTTGATTTTGTTCCATTTTGACTCCGTCTGATATTCCTTTTCCTCGAAACACTGAAATAGGCATAAAACAGCAAATTTGGGTTGGGCCTCCGGTTAATAGGTTAGTCCCAAAAATAATATAAAAGTGGATAATAAAGCCCAATATTGCCTAAAACGGTAGATAAAGTAGCATGGAGCAATCAAAAATTATAGATACGTTGGAGACGTATCAAGCATCCCCAAGCGTAATTCCTGCTCGTCCTCGAGTAGGTAAATGATAAAAAAGATAATTTTTGATGTGGAGTGCTAGTTGGCATAATTTCAATGTAATTCTTCTTACTTGTGAAATGAATATTCAGATCCAAAAGATTCAAGACAAAAGTTTATATTGATAAAAGAAATAGTAACACTTCAAGCATACTAATCAAAGTAATCATGTCTTCTCAAAATAACATGGCAAAAGAAAGTTCATCCCTACAAAATCATATAGTTAGGCTATGCTCCATTTCTGTCACACAAAGATGTTCCCAACTTCTATACCCCCGATGACAAGCCAAGCAATTGTTTCATACTTAAATAATCTCAAACTTTTCAACCTTCACGCAATACATGAGCGTGAGCCATGGATATAGCACTATGGGTGGAATAGAATATGATGATGGGGATTGTGTGGAGAAGACAAAAAAGGAGAAAGTCTCACATTGACGAGGATAATCAACGGGCTATGGAGATGCCCATCAATTGATGTCAACATGAGGAGTAGGGATTGCCATGCAACAGATGCACTAGAGCTATGAATGCTCAACAAAAGAAAACTAGTGGGTGCGCATCCAACTCGCTTGCTCATGAAGACCTAGGGCATTTGAGGAAGCCCATCGTAGGAATATACAAGCCAAGTTCTATAATGAAAAAATTCCCACTAGTATAAAAAGATAACTTATGAGACTAACTACATGAAGACAAGGTGCTACTTTGAAGCACAACATATGAGACTCACTACATGAAGAACAAGGTGCTACTTTGAAGCACAAGTGTGGAAAAGAGATAATAGCATCGCCCTTTCTTCTCTTTTTTGGGCCTTTTTTGGCCTTTCTCTTTTTTATTTGGGAAATGCTCTAATAATGATGATCATCACACTTCTATTCATTACAACATGAGGATTACAACTCGAAGCTTAGAACAAGATATGACTCTATATGAATGCCTCCGGTGGTGTACCGGGATGGTGCAATGAATCAAGAGTGACATGTATGAAAAATAATGCATGATGGCTTTGCCACAAATACTATGTCAACTACATGATCATGCAATGGCAATATGGCAGAAGTAATGTATGTCATGAATATGATGATGGAAGTTGCATGGCAATATATCTCGGAATGGCTATGGAAATGCCATGATAGGTAGGTATGGTGGCTGTTTTGAGGAAGATATAAGGAGTTTTATGTGTGATAGAGTGTATCGTATCACGGGGTTTGGATCCACCGGCGAAGTTTGCACCAACTCTCAAGGTGAGAAAGGGCAATGCACGGTACCGAAGAGGCTAACAAAGGCGAAAAGGTGAGAGTGCGTATAATCCATGGACTCAACATTAGTCAAAAGAACTCATATACTTATTGCAAAAACTTAGAAGTCATCAAAAATCAAGTACTACGCGCATGCTCCTAGGGGGATAGATTGGTAGGAAAAGATCATCGCTCGTCCCCGACCGCCACTCATAAGGATGCACAAGCCAGGTACACTTCATGTTTCAAATTTGTTACACAACTTTAACCATACGTGCATGCTACGGGACTTGCAAACTTCAACACAAGCATTTCTCAAATTCACGATTACTCAACTAGCACGACTTTGATATTATCACCTCCATATCTCAAAACAATTATCAAGCATCAAACTTATCTTAGTATTCAACACACTCATAAGAATTCTTACAAATCTTTTATGCTTAGCATATTAGGATTTTTAAGCAAATTACCATGCTATTTAAGACTCTCAAAATAATATAAGTGAAGTATGAGAGTTCATCTATTTCTTCGAAATAAAACTACCACCATGCTCTAAAAGGTATAAGTGATGCACTAGAGCAAATGACAAACTACTCCGAAAGATATAAGTGAAGGTCAATGAGTAGCTAAATAATTATGCAACTATGCGAAGACTCTCTTTCATTTAATAATTTCAGATCTTGATACTTTATTCAAACAGAAGCAAAGCTAAAGAAAACTACATTGCAAGGATAGCACAACTCATGTGAAGAAGCAAAAACTTAGGCTCAACCGATACTAACCGATAGTTGTTGAAGAAGAAAGGTGGGATGCCTACCGGGGCATCCCCAAGCTTAGATGCTTAAGACTTCTTGAAATATTATCTTGGGGTTCCTTGGGCATCCCCAAGCTTGAGATTTGTGTCTCCTTAATTCCTCTCATATCATGGTTTCTCTTTTTATCAAAAGCTTCATTCACAACAAACTCAACAAGAACTCGTGAGATAGGTTAGTATAAACCAATGCAAAACCTTATCATTTTCTACTGTAACAAATCACTTAAATAATTATTCAACATTGCATACTAAATGCCTCTGCATATTTAATACTCCTATCCTCAAATAGAATCATTAATCAAGCAAACATATAAAAACAATGCAACCATAACATCAATCTGCTAAAATAGTAGTCTGTAAAGAATGCAAGAGTATCAATACTTCCCTGACTCCAAAAATTATGAACTAACATTCCCACTGTAATAAATTTATCAGAGCTCAATATGCAAAAAGATTCATCATTATACCACTCTCTGACTTTTCTAGGGAATTTTTGCAACAGCGGTAAACTTTTTGTTTTCAAACAGCAACATGTATACTAGCAAAATAAGCATGGCAATGGCTATCCTTGACTTTTTTATTGAAACTAAAGATGCAAAACATTAATCTAACTAACAGCAAGCAAATACTAACAAAAGAAAATGACGCTCCAAGCAAAACACATATCATGTGGTGAATAAAAATATAGCTCCAAGTAAAGTTACCGATGAACGAAGACGAAAGAGGGGATGCCTTCCGGGGCATCCCCAAGCTTAGGCTCTTGGTTGTCCTTTAATATTACCTTGGGGTGCCTTGGGCATCCCCAAGCTTAGGCTCTTGCCATTCCTTATTCCATAGTCCATCGAATCTTTACCCAAAACTTGAAAACTTCACAACACAAAACTCAACAGAAAACCCGTAAGCTCCGTTAGTATAAGAAAATAAAACAACCACTTAGGTACTGTAATGAACTCATTCATTCATATTGGTGTAATATCTACTGTATTCCAACTTCTCTATGGTTCATACCCTCCGATACTACCCATAGATTCATCAAAATAAACAAACAACACATAGAAAACTGAATCTGTCAAAAACAGAATAGTCTGTAGTAATCTGTATCAAACGTATACTTCTGTAACTCCAAAAATCCTACCAAACTAGGAAGTCCTAAGGAATGCGTGTACCAATCCAGAGAAAAAAGAATCATATCAGAAGCACGGTCCTGTGAATTAACAAAACTAATTTACTGGGTGTAAAAGTTTCTGATTTTCAGCAGGATCAACACAACTATCACCGTAAGCTATCCTAAAGGTCTTGCTTGGCACTTTATTGAAACAAAAGCTATAAAACATGATTACTACAGTAGCATAATCATGTGAACACACAAAAACAGTAAGGATAAGTATTGGGTTGTCTCCCAACAAGCGCTTTTCTTTAATGCCTTTCTAGCTAGGCATGATGATGGCAATGATGCTCACATAAAAGATAAGAATTGAAACATAACCGGAGCATCATGAAGCATGTGACTAGCACTTTTAAGTCTAACCCACTTCCTATGCATAGGGATTTCGTGAGCAAACAACTTATGGGAATGATAATCAACTAGCATAGGAAGGTAAAACAAGCATAGCTTCAAAATTGCAATAATATCAAGCTTCCTCTCTATGGTTATCATTATCCTTTAAAGCATACGTGTCATCACAATAATCATCATAGATAGGAGCCATGCTTTCATCATAGTAAATTTGCTCATCAAACCTTGGGGGACAAAAAATATCATCTTCATCAAACATAGCTTCCCCAAGCTTGTGGCTTTGCATATCATTAGCATCATGGATATTCAAGGAATTCATACTAACAACATTGCAATCATGCTCATCATTCACATATTTTATGCCAAGCATTCTATGTAATTCTTCTTCTAGTACTTGAGCACAATTTTCCTTCCCATCATTTTCACGAAAGACATTAAAAAGATGAAGCATATGAGGCATCCTTAATTCCATTTTTTTGTAGTTTTCTTTTATAAACTAAACTAGTGCTAAATCAAGAAACAAACAGATTCGATTGCAAGATCTAAAGATATACCTTCACTTACCTAGCCTCCGCGGCAACGGCGCCAGAAAAGAGCTTGATGTCTACTACACAACCTTCTTCTTGTAGACGTTGTTGGGCCTGCAAGTGCACAGGTTTGTAGGACAGTAGCAAATTTCCCTCAAGTGGATGACCTAAGGTTTATCAATCCGTAGGAGGCGTAGGATGAAGATGGTCTCTCTCAAGCAACCATGCAACCAATTAACAAAGAGTCTCTTGTGTCCCCAACACACCCAATACAATGGCAAATTGTATAGGTGCACTAGTTCGGCGAAGAGATGGTGATACAAGTGCAATATGGATGGTAGATAAAGGTATTTGTAATCTGAAATAATAAAAACAGCAAGGTAACTAATGATAAAAGTGAGCGTAAACGGTATTGCAATGATAGGAAACAAGGCCTAGGGTTCATACTTTCACTAGTGCAAGTTCTCTCTACAATAATAACATAGATAGATCATATAACAAGCCCTCAACATGCAACAAAGAGTCACTCCGAAGCCACTAATAGCGGAGAACAAACGTAGAGATTATGGTAGGGTACGAAAGCACCTCAAAGTTATTCTTTCGGATCAATCTATAAAAGAGTTCGTACTAGAATAACACCTTAAGACATAAATCAACCAAAACCCTCATGTCACCTAGATACTCCATTGTCACCTCAAGTATCCGTGGGCATGATTATATGATATGCATCACACAATATCAGATTCATCCAACCAACACAAAGTACTTCAAATAGTGCCCCAAAGTTTCTATCGGAGAGTCAAGAACGTGTGCCAACCCCTATGCATAGGTTCCCAATGTCACAAAACCCGCAAGTTGATCACCAAAACATACATCAAGTGGCACATGATATCCCATTGTCACCACAGATAATGACAGCAAGACATACATGAAGTGTTCTCATAAAAGACTCAATCCGATAAGATAACTTCAAAGGGGAAACTCAATTCATCACAAGAGAGTAGAGGGGGAGAAACATCATAAGATCCAACTACAATAGCAAAGCTCGGGATAGATCAAGATCGTGCCATAGATGGAACACGAGAGAGAACACGAGAGAGAGAGATCAAACACATAGCTACTGGTACATACCCTCAGCCCGAGGGTGGACTACTCCCTCCTCGTCATGGATAGCGCCGGGATGATGAAGATGGCCACCCGTGATGGGATCCCCCTCCAGCAGGGCGACGGAACGGGCTCCCGAGAGGTTTTTGGTGGCTACAGAGGCTTGCAGCGGCGGAACTCCTGATCTATCTTCTATTCTGGAAGTTTTAGGGTACGTAGGTATATATGGGTGCAGGGGGTACGTCGGTGGAGCTACGGGGGCCCCACGAGGTAGGGGGCGCGCCCGGGGGGGTGGGCGCGCCCCCACCCTCGTGGGCAGCCCGTATCTCCCCTGACGTGCACTCCAAGTTCCCTGGGTTGCTTTTCTTCCAAAAATAACTTCTCCGGTTGATTTTGTTCCGTTTTGACTCCGTATGATATTCCTTTTCCTCGAAACACTGAAATAGGCATAAAACAACAAATCTAGGCTGGGCCTCCGGTTAATAGGTTAGTCCCAAAAATAATATAAAAGTGGATAATAAAGCCCAATAATTCCTAAAACAGTAGATAAAGTAGCATGGAGCAATCAAAAATTATAGATACGTTGGAGACGTATCACTTACCGGCTCGGCGCGCAGCGCCGACGTCGGACTCGGCCACCTCCTCGCCGCCTTGGGCCGCGGGCTCCTCTGGTGCCACCGGCGCCACCTGCAGCGGAGCCTGGGCATAAGGATGCCGGCTCGCATTCAGAAGAACCTCCCATGATGCGCCGGGACGAACAAGAAGATGCGCGACGGCAAAGTAAGGAGACCAGATGCTCACCTGCGGCGCCGGGTTCGCCTGGCTATACGGGCCTTGCCGAATCGCCAATCCTCTCCAAGATTGGCCTTGGAGATGGCGTTGACGGCGCGCGCGGCCTGCTCCGCATATAGCCGCGTCGACCCCATTTGGTTGGGGTCCTGTAGGCCGATCATCTTGCCAATGAGACAGGAGCGCCTCTGAAGCGGGAGCACCCGGCGGGTGATGAACGCGGCGAGAAGGTCCGTGCCAGTGAGCCCCTCCTGCGTCCTCATCACCGTCACCCGCTCGCAGAGGTTGACGATCTCCTGCGATGGACGCCGGGGCGAGTAGCCCCAGTTTGTCTTCGCCCGCGGCGGCACGATGGCGAAAGGGGGAAGATTGATGTGGTCCGCGCCATGGTTGTGGACGTAGAAGAAGGAATTCTACCACTTCTTGGCAGAATCCTCGAGCGGAATCTTGGGGAAATTTGCCCCCGACCGCTTGGAGATGACGGCGGCGCCGTAGTCGGCGAACTCCGGCTGACGGGCCCTGCTGCTTCAAGGAGAAGAAGCGCGCCCAGAGATCGATCATCGGCTCGACCCCCAGGTACCCCTCGCACAGGGTCACGAAGCCGGAGAGTTGGACGATGGCGCCGGCGCCGAGATGGTGCGGTTGAAGCCCGAAGAACTCCAAGAACCCGTGGAAGAAAGTGCTCATCGGCAACCCGAAGCCGCGCTCGAAATGCATGAGGAAGACGACGTGCTCCTGCCCCTCGGGCCGGGGCCTTTGCTCGCCGCGCGACAGGCGGACACCAACGTCCGTCTCCCGCGGCAAGCGCCGCGAAGCTCGTAGCTGCGTGATGTCGTCGTTGGTAATGTTGGAGCCCATCCAAGAACCCGACGACAGCGCCATGGATAGAAGCGGAAGGAAGAAGGACGATGGAGAAGAGCTCTGCTCGGGGCTGCAGGCGCAGCTGTGCGTCGGTGGCAAGGAGCAGAGCGAGAGCAGGGGGACAGGAGGGCGCGAGCGAGAATAATGCCCGCCGCCCCCTTGCCCCCTCAATTTATAAGCCCTAGCTCAAACGTGGGGAAGTGGGATCGTCTCCATGCGCACGTTCCACTACCCCGCAATAAGTGCGCGCGTACACACGCACTAACTGCACGGGGAAGCGCAACCGCCCCCCCCCCCCCAGACGCCACAATAAATCCGCACGCGTGGCCAAGGGCGCGCGGCGGCGGGCCCCCGGTCCGTCGCCCAGTCCCGTCATGCGCGTGGCCTGTCAGGCCCCTCCCGCTTCCGGGCACCACGTGGCGCCAGCGCGAAGCCCGAGGGATTGTCTCAAGATTCGATGGACTCCTCAGTTCCCGCCACGGCCGGAATGCCGCGATCCAATTTCTGAGAAAACTGGCACACAGTGGGTGTTGCCGGACCCGGCGTTCGCAGATTCCGCCTTGCTCAAGGGGGAAGCTGCGAAGGCCCACTCATCCGAAGACGGCGGACCTTCACAGCTTCGGGGACTACTGTCGGGGGGATGAACCCCGGGCAGGCAATGGAACCCGGATCTATTTAAAAAAACAGCGGGGCTCGCATTGCCCCGCAAACCGGCATGCGCCAGGCCGGGTCGCTCGACCCGGCAAGACGCGCAACCCGGCCAAGACCCTCGACTCGGCAAGGTACGTCGACCCGGCCACAGCGGCTGGCGCAAGGCAACTCAACCCGGCGCAACCTTGGCTTCCCCAGCAAGCCAACCCACTCGTGGCGTCCACGGCAACCCAGCCACGAGTGAGCTCCCATCCCATCCAGGCCGTACGATCGGACAAGACCTCAATCACTGATGACCAAGACTACAGTGCCCCCGCCCATACCCGTGGTCAGCCACAGTGTGGCAACAGTGCCCCTTACATACCCGCTGACCAGGGCTGGCACGGCAACAGTGTTCCCGCCCTCACCGCTGACGACAGCAACCGGCGGCCTAACGGAGAACACTGTGCGCGGCTCGACTCGGCCATGCCATGACGATCGACAAGACGGCGCACAGTCCCCCTAGGCACGCGGGGCCCGCACCTAGGGGAACCCGGTGAACCACAAGCCCCCAAGCAGGACCTAGCCCCGGACGCCCACCGACTAGGCATATTACCATTGTAACCCTGGGTGGGTTAATCTATAAAACCCCCCAGGAGTCCACGCCTATAGAGAGAGGGGGAAGATATTCAGCAGAGACATACGACACACACGGCATGCAAAGCCACACAAGATAGAGCAAGCAAGATAGGACTAGCCACTACATAGCAACACCAAGGAGAAGGAGCAGCCGGAGCCTTGGCCAGCCTCCTTCCTCCTCCAAACAGCTCCAGGAGCGACATTGTACTATCAACCATCCAACTAAACTCGGCAGGACTAGGGGTGTTATCTCTCCGGAGAGCCCCGAACCTGGATATGTCTGGCGTCCCGCACCCGCGCATATCAACCTCGCCTCCGAAGCCCACCAGCGCCCTCGAGCCTCCTCCTCTCTTTAGCCATCTCTTGGCATCTGCCGTGCGCCCACCACGACAACATTGATGAACTGGAGCTAGTTCTGTGTCACCCTATGTTATAACTATTACATGAGGAATCGCATCCGACATAATTATCCATCACTGATCCAATGCCTATGAGCTTTTCACATATTGTGCTTTGCTTATTTACTTTACCGTTGCTATTGTTACAATTACTACAAAACTGCTATCTTTACTTTTGCCACTGTTACCATTACTATCATACTACTTTGCTACTAAATACTTTGTTGCAGGCACTAAGTTATCCAGGTGTGGTTGAATTGACAACTCAACTGCTAATACTTGAGAACATTCTTTGGCTCCCCTTGTGTCGAATCAATAAATTTGGGTTGAATACTCTACCCTCGAAAACTGTTGCGATCCCCTATACTTGTGGGTTATCAAGACTATTTTCTAGCGCCCTTGCCGGGGAGCATAGCTCTATTCTTTGGGTCACTTGGGATTTATATCTGCTGGTCACTATGAGAAACTTGAAAGACGAAAGAACTAAGATTTATCCCTCAACTACGAGGGGAGGTAAGGAACTGCCATCTAGCTTTGCACTAGATTCTCCTTCTGTTATGAGTAAGCTTGCGACACCTAAACCTGCTTCTGCTATGAATTCTCATATGTCGCACGTTATTGATGATGCCACTTCTACTATGCATGATACTTACGATGAAACTACTTCTGTGCTTGATACTACTGTGCCATTAGGTGAATATCTTGATGAACAACTTGCTAGGGTTAGAGAGAATGAAATTCTTGAAACTAATATTATTGAAGATAGTGATGATGAAGGTTCTCCCCCTAAATATGAATTACATGTTGTTCCTGAGCGTTATGTTATGGATGAAGAAACTGCTAGAGATTTTGTTGCTTGCAAGATAGATCTGATCTTAAGAAGTTATTAGCTAAACTGAAACAGAAATCTCTGAATGCTAGAATGAAATATGACCCTGCTTCTGCTACTTCACCTATCTTTGTTACTGATAAGGATTATGATTTCTCTGTCGATCCTGAGATAATTACCTTGGTTGAATCTGATCCTTTTTATGGTTATGAATCTGAAACTGTTGTGGCACATCTTACTAAGTTAAATGATATAGCCACCCTGTTCACTAATGATGAGAAATCTCGCTATTGTTATATCCTTAAGATATTTCCATTCTCATTAGAGGGTGATGCTAAAACTTGGTTTAATTCTCTTAACCCTGGTTGTGTGTGTAGTCCCATGGATATGATTTATTACTTCTCTGCTAAATATTTCCCTGCTCATAAGAAACAAGCTGCGTTGAGGGAAATATATAATTTTGTGCAAATTGAAGAAGAGAGTCTCCCACAAGCTTGGGGGAGGCTTCTCCGATTACTTAATGCTTTGCCTGATCATCCTCGTAAGAAAAATGAAATACTTGATATCTTTTATAATGGACTAACCGATGCTTCCAAACACCATTTGGACAGTTGTGCTGGTTGTGTTTTCAGGGAAAGAACAGTCAATCAAGCTGAATTGCTATTGAATAATATGTTGACTAATGAAAACAATTGGACACTTCTTGAGCCAACTCCTGAGCCAATTCCTGAGCCAACTCCTAAGAAAAGGGCTGTTTTATTTTTCAGTCCTGAAGATATGCAAGAGGCAAAGAAATTTATGAAAGAAAAAGGTATTAAATCTGAAGATGTTAAGAATTTACCACCTAGTGAAGAAATACATGGTCTTAATATACCACCTATTGAAGAAATACATGGTCTTGATAACTCGGCACAGGTAGTAAACGTAAATTCTCTCTATAGATATGATAAAATTGAAATCTCGTCTACTAAGTTTGCTAGCCAATGTTTGGATGAATTTGATGACTTTATGGCTAGACAAGAAAATTTCAATGCTTATGTTGGTAGACAATTGAAACAAAATGCTTATATGATTGGACACTTGAGTGATTATATGGCTAGAGTTAAAGGTGAACTTAAACTCATTAGCAAACATGCTTCTATGGTTAACACTCAAGCAGAACAAGTACTTAAGGCTCAAAGTGATTTGCTTGATGAATTAAATAATAAACATGACTTTGCTATTAGAATGGCTACTAGAACGGGTAAAATGACTCAGGAACCTTTGTATCCTGAAGGCCACCCGAAGAGAATTGAGCAAGATTCTCAGAGAAATAATGTAGATGCACCTAGTCCTTCTAAAAAGAAGAAAAAGAAAAATGACAGGACTTTGCATGCTCCTAGTGAACCTGTTGTAGACACACCTGAGAATCCCAATGATATTTCTATTTCTGATACTGAAACACAATCTGGTGATGAACATGAACCTAGTGATAATGTTAATGATAATGTTCATGTTGATGCTCAACCTAGTAATAATAATGATGTAGAGATCAAAGAATCAATGTCATGATAAGAGAGACTTTGTTGCTAGGAATCACGGTAAAGAAAGAGAACCATGGGTTCAGAAACCCATGCCTTTTCCTCCTAAACCATCCAAGAAAACGGATGATGAGGACTTTGAGCGCTTTGCTGAGATGATTAGACCTATCTTTTTGCGTGTGCGTTTGACTGATATGCTTAAAGTGAATCGTTATGCTAAGTACATGAAAGACATTATTACAAATAAAAGAAAGATACCGGAAGCTGAAATTTCCACCATGCTTGCTAATTATACTTTTAAGGGTGGAATACCTAAGAAATTAGGAGATCAAGGAGTACCAACTATACCATGCTCCATTAAAAGAAACTATGTTAAAACTGCTTTATGTGATCTTGGAGCCGGTGTTAGTGTTATGCCTCTCTCTTTATACCGTAGACTTGAATTGAATAAGTTGACACCTACTCAAATATCTTTGCAAATGGCTGATAAATCAACTGCTATACATGTCAGTATTTGTGAGGATGTGCCTATTGTGGTTGCAAACGTTACTATCTTAACGGACTTTGTTATTCTTGATATTCCCGAGGACGATAGTATATTGATTATCCTTGGTAGACCCTTTTTGATTACTGCAGGGGCTGTTATTGATTGCAACAAAGGCAATGTCAGTTTTCATGTTAATGGTAATGAGCATACAGTACACTTTCCTAGGAAACAACCTCAAGTTCATAGCATCAATTCTATCGGAAAAGTTCCATCTATTATTATTGGAGGTTTTGAATTTCCTCTTCTGAAAGCACAAGTGCTCCCTAGGTGGTTTTGGTAATTAATGTCAACATATCTCTTGTTGGACTAACACTTTTATCTAGTATGTTTTAGATAAGTTCAACAATGGAGTGGCATGGACTAGAGGATGTGGGAACTCCTTCTGGATGCTAAGGACGAAGGATTGGCTCAAGTTTCAAGCTCAAGACTCTTCATTTTACATTTTAGTGATCCAAGATCACATTGAGTCTATAGGAAAAGCCAATACTATCAAGAAGGGATGAGGTGTTGCTTAATGAGTTTCTTGCTCCACAGTGCTTAGTGATATGCTCCAAAACCCTCAACTACTTTCCCACTTCCACACATATGACCTAAACCTAAAGTCAAACTCGGCCCCACCGATTCTTTCTATCCGGCGCCACCGAGTTTGGATGTCATAGCCACTGCCACAAACCCTAGGCAAATCGGTCTCACCGATAGGGATCTCGTTATCACCGAGATGGTATTGTAATCTCTCTGTGTATGTCCATTGCCAAAATCGGTCTCACCAAGTTTGAGCAATCGGTACAATCGAGATTACAATGCAAACTTCCTGGTTGACTCATTACCAAAATCAGTCCCACCGAGTTTGTGTAATCGGTCCAACCAAGTTTGCCTGACCAACTCTCTGGTTAGCTAATTACCAAAATCGGTCCAACCGAGTTTGTGTAATCGGTCTCACTGAGATTACGTTATGCCCTAACCCTAACCATATCGGTCCTACCGAGTTGCATGTCAGTCCCACCGAAAATCCTAACGGTCACTAGGTTTACTAAATTGGTCCGACCGAGTTTGTTGATTCGGTCCCACCGAGTTTGGTAGATTGTGTGTAACGGTTAGATTTTGTGTGGAGGCTATATATACCCCTCCACCTCCTCTTCATTCGTGGAGAGAGCCATCAGACTGAACCTACACTTACAGCATACATTTTCTGAGAGAGAACTACCTACTCATGTGTTGAGGCCAAGATATTCCATTCCTACCATATGAATCTTGATCTCTAGCCTTCCCCAAGTTGCTTTCCACTCAAATCTTCTTTCCACCAGATCCAAATCCTATGAGAGAGAGTTGAGTGTTGGGGGGACTATCATTTGAAGCACAAGAGCAAGAATTTCATCATCAACGCACCATTTGTTACTTCTTGGAGAGTGGTGTCTCCTAGATTGGCTAGGTGTCACTTGGGAGCCTCCGACAAGATTGTGGAGTTGAACCAAGGAGTTTGTAAGGGCAAGGAGATCGCCTACTTCGTGAAGATCTACCGCTAGTGAGGCAAGTCCTTCGTGGGCGACGGCCATGGTGGGATAGACAAGGTTGCTTCTTTGTGGACCCTTCGTGGGTGGAGCCCTCCGTGGACTCGCGCAACCGTTACCCTTCGTGGGTTGAAGTCTCCATCAACATGGATGTACGATAGCACCACCTATCGAAACCACGCCAAAAACATCCGTGTCTCCAATTGCTTTTGAATCCTCCAAAACCCTTCCCTTTACATTCTTGCAAGTTGCATGCTCTACTTTCCGCTGCTCATATACTCCTTGCATGCTTGCTTGCTTGTGTTGTGAATGTTAAACTTGTGCCTAAACTCCACTTAAACTTTAAGAACTTAAAAACTGCAACTTTGGTACGAAGTGTCTAATCACCCCCCCCCTCTAGACACCTCTTCTCAAGGTCCTACAAGTGGTATCTGAGCTTTGGTCTCCATTGCCTTTGTCTAATCACCATTCGAGGAAGATGGATGAGTCTACTTTGCGGAGTCTTAGACATAGAGTGCCTATTCTTGATGGAGAGTATTTTCATGAGTGGAAAAATGAGATGCTTGTAATTTTCAATCAATATCATTTGACAAGTACATTGCTAGCCCGTGTGCACCTCATGTTGATCCTATGCATCCTACCCTTGATGAGTCAATTGATATGATTAAGAATCTTAGAACTGCCGAACTTATCATTAGAGGCTTGCCTAGAAACTTGATTGGATGTTTGCCTACTCTTAAGTGTGCCTACACCATATGGAAATTTCTTGAGGAACGCTTTCCAAATTATTCCTTGAAAAATCTTGATGAAATTCTCCATAAGTCTATTGCTTTGAGTAAGATGAATACTTGTGATCCTATGTTTGGTGATCGTCTATTTGAGCTTACAAACCTTATGCGTGCCAAAGGAGATGTTGGAATTATTAGTGATATTATTTCCAAAGCTATAAAAATACATAAGCAAGATCATTGTCAAACTCACTCTAACGAATCACCCTCTCTAGGATTTGATCCACCACATGACGATGTTGAACATGGATACTATGATGAGGATGATGATAGTGACTTCGATCTTGATGATGCAACGAGACATTTTGGTCTTATGGCAAATCTTCGGGGATATATGTCAGGAGGAAAGGAATGGGTTCTTGCTAGTGGATGTATCGATCACATGACCGGAGATAAAGACATGTTTTGTGAGCTTGCTGAAAATGATAGTCCTCGAAAGTATGTCACTTTTGGTGACAACTCAAAGGGTAAGGTGGTTGGCCTCGGTAAGGTGGCCATATCACATGATAGCTCCATACAAAATGTCATGCTCGTTGAATCTCTTGGCTACAACTTACTTTCAGTATCTAGACTTGCTGATTTTGGTTTCAATGTCCTATTTACTGAAGTAGATTGTCAAGTGTTTCATCGAGACAATCATAAAATGGTCATTACCGGTGTGCGTAGAGGTGATCTATACATTGTTGATTTCACTAAAAAGGCTCAACCTAAAACTTGCTTCATCGCTAAATCCTCAAAAGGTTGGTTATGGCATAGACGATTAGGTCATGTTCGTATGCGAAACCTTGACAAGCTTATTAAAGGAAATCATATCCTTGGAGTTAATGATGTCATATTTGATAAGGATAGACTTTGCAGTGCTTGTGAAGCAGGTAAACAGGTTGGAGGAAGGCATCCCGTGAAGAACATCATGACCACAAGGAGGCCACTCGAGCTACTTCACATGGATCTTTTCGGTCCCAACTCTTACAAGAGTCTCGGTGGAAATTCTTTCGGTCTAGTTATAGTTGATGATTTTTCAAGATTTACGTGGGTGTTCTTTCTCGATGATAAATCGCAGGTTCAAAAGATCTTCAAAAACTTCGCTAGGAAGGCCCAAAATCAATTTGAAGTGAAGATCAAGAAGGTTCGCAGCGACAACGGAACGGAGTTAAAGAACGCAAATGTGGACACCTTTCTTGACGAAGAAGGGATTTCACACGAGTTCTCGGTTATGTACACACCTCAACAAAATGGAGTTGTTGAGAGGAAGAACCGGACGCTCATCGAAATGGCAAGAACGATGCTTGATGAATACAAGACACCGAAGCACTTTTGGGCAGAAGCGGTTGAGACAGCTTGTCATGCAACAAATCGCTTGTATCTTCACAAGCTACTCGGCAAGATGGCATACGAGCTTCTCACCGGTAACAAACCCCAAGTTGGATACTTTCGAGTATTCGGCTCAAAGTGCTACATTCTTGATAAGCATCGTCGTTCTATATTTGCTCCTAAGTCTCATGAAGGTTTCCTACTAGGTTATGGCTCAAACTCTCACACTTACCGTGTCTACAACAATTTCACCCGAAAGGTTGAAGAGACGATAGATGTGAAGTTTGATGAATCTAACGGCTCGCAAGTAGAGCAATTGCCAATTGATGTAGGAGACAAAGATCCTTCGGAAGCAATCCAAGACTTGTCTATTGGCAAGGTTCGTCCAACGGAGGTGAAGGAGAGTACCTCATCTGTCCAAGTGGAAGCTTCTACTTCATGACAAGGTGAACCAAGAATTGATACGGAAGCATCCACAAGTGGGACACACCAAGATGAAGAAAATGAGGAAGTGCATCAAGATGAACGTCAACAACCTCCTTCAACACCACGACAAGAGAACGACAACACCAACAATGAAGAAGGCCAAGAAGAAGAACAAGATGAAGAAGAAGTTCAACCAAGAAACAAGCAAAGGCTTTCATGAGTTCGAGCAAGAATTGCTAAAGACCATCCCGTCGAGCAAATCTACAATGATATTCAAACCGGGAGAATCACTCGCTCTAAAACTCGTTTAGCTAACTTTTGTGAAAACTATTCTTTCATCTCTAGCATTGAACCTATGAAGGTTGAAGAAGCATTGGAAGATCCGGATTGGATAAATGCTATGCCTGAAGAGCTACACAACTTTGAGAGGAACCAAGTTTGGACATTAGTTGAGAAGCCCGACAACAACCACAACATCATCGGTACCAAATGGGTGTTTCGCAACAAGCAAGATGAAGATGGACAAGTAGTTTGCAACAAAGCACGTCTCGTCGCCCAAGGCTACACACAAGTCGAAGGTATGGACTATGGTGAGACTTACGCTCCCGTTGCTAGACTTGAGTCCATTCGCATCTTACTTGCCTATGCTAATCATCATGATATCACCTTGTACCAAATGGACATTAAAAGTGCTTTTCAAAATGGTGAAATAGAGGAGGAAGTTTATGTTAAGCAACCTCCCGGCTTTGTCAATCCTAAAAAACCCAATCATGTTTACAAACTTAACAAAGCTCTTTTTGGGCTTAAACAAGCTCCTAGAGCGTGGTATAAATGCTTGACCAAGTTCCTTATTGAAAAAGGCTTTGAAATTGGGAGAATTGATTCTACTCTTTTTACTAAAAGGGTTAATGGAGAACTATTTGTGTGCCAAATCTATGTTGATGATATTATTTGGTTCAACTAACCCTCATTTTAGTGAAAAGTTTGGGAAGCTAATGTCGGAGAAGTTTGAGATGTCTATGATGAGTGAACTCAAATTCTTTCTTGGGTTGCAAATCAAGGAAACCAAGGAAGGTACCTTTGTTTCTCAATCGAAGTACACCAAGGACTTATTCAAGAAGTTCAATATGCAAGAATGCAAAGGTATGTCTACACCCATGCCTACTAGTGGACATCTTGACTTGACCAAAGATGGTGAACCGGTTGATCAAAAGGTTTATCGCTCAATGATTGGTTCATTGTTATATCTATGTGCTTCATGTCCCGATATCATGCTAAGTGTGTGCATGTGTGCACGATATCAAGCTGCTCTGTGACGCCCGGATAATAAAGCTACAGTAATTCTCTGCTAATGATGCCATGACACCTCGGTTACTGTTGCTATCCTCGCAATAATTCGAAACCGTTCGAAATTCAAATTCAAATTAATGGTAACAATAAAAGTTTTCTAAAATTAAAACTAAAATGTTAAATTGGTTGCGAATATTACAAAAATAATTATGGCGCAACAAACACATTTTTATAAAATGGCTAAATGGTTTAAAATGATTTAAACATAAAATAAAGTAAATTAAAAAAAGAAAGAAAGAAAAGAAAACAGGAAACAAACAAAAAAAAGGGAAAAAGAAAGAAAGGCCCCACTGGCTTGGCCCAAAGAGGCCGCCCATTCGCCACACCGACCGCCCATCCCTCCCTCCATAACCCCACCAGGTAAACCCTAACCCCATCCACCCCACTCTCCCCCGCCGCCCTCCTCTCTCCCGATCTGGATCGGGATCGAGGAGGCCACCGCCGCCTGGAACCGCCGGCGCCACCCGTCTTGCCACACCTCACGCGGCGCCCGCCTCCCATGACGCCGCCCGTCCTCACCTCCTCCCGACCAGCCACCAGGGCAACGACGCCCGCGCCGACGCCGACGCCGGCGCCCGGAGCTCTCTCTGCCGGATCGCTTCCTCCGCCCCCGCCTGCTCCTCTCTGACGTCGTCGCCGTCTTCCTCCTCAACCCCGCTCCCGCACCCTCGAACCTCGGTGAGGACCCCGTCCTCCTCTACCCCTCGCTGCCGTGCTCCGCCCGCCCACCGTTGCTCGCTCGGCCGCGACCACGCCTCGCGCTGCCCCGCCCCGATCACCGTGGTCGGGCCACGCCCTGCGCAGCGGCGCCATCCGGCCGTGCCGTCGCCTCGCGGTCACGCGCCACCGCCTTCCACACTCGCGTCCGACGACCACACGCGCTTCGCTCGGCGCCGCCCGCGCCACCCCTCTCCGTTGCGGCCTCCCTCCGTCGTCAGGCGCCACGACTCCACATCTTCGCCCGGCCTCCTTCCGCGTCGCGCTGGACCGCCCACCTCGCCCATTTGCTCTGCTCGTCCGTCCCTCGTCACAGGCCGCCTGCTGGCAGCGCCCGCGCCTCGCCCGCCACGCTTTCGCCTCGCCGCCTGCGCTCGCCACCGCTCCGCCGTCTTGCCCGCCTCCAGCCCACGGGCCACTGCCGAGCCGGCGGCCACTTCCAGCGCCCGCGCCCACTCGGGCTCCATCCGGATCGGGCGCCCACGCGCCCATGCGCCCGTTAGGCCCTGGGGCCTATGACAGATGGGCCCCACGCGCCAGAACGTTTTTTTTTGAAGAAAATAATAATAATAATAATAATAATGGTAAAATAAATTTAATTAATTAATTAATTAACTAAATTAATTAAGTTAATTAATCCTACTTAATTAATCTAATTAATTAGTTAGTTTAACTAAACAGTAATTGGTTTAGCTAACACCTAATTAAACTAAACAGAGGATGACAGGTGGGTCCCATTGGACCCACCGGTCAAATTGACTTCGTCGGCGGACCGTTGACGGCAGCGTCACCCTACGTCATCTTGGCGTCACCGAGCACTATTCGGATAATGCTGAATTAAAATAATTAAATAAATCCTAAAATGAATTGAATCTTTTAAAATCAATATAAAATAAACCGTAGCAGGATGGAAAAACTTTGTACATGAAAGTTGCTCGAGCGGCGAGGCGAATCCAGATACGCAGCCCGTTCATCCGCCACGCGTCCCTAGCATAGTGAACCTGCAACATTTCACCTCCGGTTCATCTGACCGAAAACACGAAACACCGGGGATACTTTCCCGGTTGTTTCCCCCTTTCGCCGGTATCGCCTACTACCGCGTTAGGGCACACCGAACACCGCGTATTGTCTTGTTACGCTTTGTGATACTTTGATTGCTCTGTTATTTATTGTGTTCCCTCTCCATTACTACTTTCCGATAGACCCCGAGACTGCCGGCGACCCCCAGTTCGACTACGGTGTTGACGACTCGTTCTTCTTGCCAGAGCAACCAGGCAAGCCCCCTTGATCACCAGATATCGCCTATTCTTCTCTATACTGCTTGCATTAGAGTAGTGTAGCATGTTACTGCTTTCCGTTAATCCTATTACGATGCATAGCGACATTGTTGCTACAAATCATTGATACCTTACCCGCAATCCTAAATGCTTAGTATAGGATGCTAGTTTATCATCATTGGCCCTACATTCTTGTCGATCGCCTTGCTATACTATTGGGCCGTGATCACTCGGGAGGTGAGCACGGTATATACTATACATACATACATATTACAGATGGTGACTAAAGTCGGGTGCGCTCGAAGAGTACCCATGAGTGATTCACAGTTGGGGCTGAAAGGACCCTTGTCCCGACGGCCCTCTGTGTGGATCTTTGTGGCGGAGCGGCAGGCAGGTTGAGACCGCCTAGGTGAGAGGTGGGCACTGGCCTGATCGGCGTCCGCGGTTGATTCATAATAACACGCTTAACGAGATCTTGGTATTTGATCCGAGTCCGGCCATTTGGTCTATCGCACTAACCATCTACGTGGGAGTAGTTATGGGTATCCCGGCGTCGTGGTATCGGCGAAGCCTTCTAGGCGTCGACAAGCGGCGGCGGCGCGGATTGGAACGTAAGCTGCGCTTGTATTAGGGGCTAGTTACGCTTCGGCGCGTCACAGAGCGTCGCGAGTGTGCTTTCGAGGCGATGGGCCCGCACCCTGCGGCGCTTAGGTTTAGACCGGCGTCTTGACCTCTCTGTTAGGCCTAGGTGGGGCTGCGGCGTGTTGATCTTCCGAGGCGGGCATGACCGAGAAAGTGTGTCCGCCAAATGGGATCAAGCGTGTTGGGTTATGTGGTGCACCCTGCGAAGTTAATCTATTGAATTGCCGTGTCCCTCGGTAAAAGGGCGACCGGTTGTACCTCGACCTTATGACAACTAGAACCGGATACTTAATAAAACACACCCTTCCAAGTGCGGATACAACCCGTGATCGCTCTCTAACAGGCGACGAGGAGGATCGCGGGTAGGATTATGCTATGCGATGCTCTTGGAGATGCTACTTGGAGATGCTATTTGGAGGACTTCAATCTACTCTCTTCTACATCTTTGCAAGGCGGAGGCTACGAGCGTAGTCTTGACGGATTAGCTATCCCCTCTTATTACGGCATTCTGCAGTTCGGTCCACTAATATGGCCTTTTACACATATACCCATGCATATGTAGTGTAGCTCCTTGCTTGCAGTACTTTGGATGAGTACTCACGGTTGCTTTCTCCCCTTTCCCCCTTTCCTTTCTTTACGGTTGTCGAAACCAGATGTTGGAGCCAGGGCGAGACACCACCGTCGGCGGCGACTACTACTACTAATCGGAGGTGCCTACTACTACGTGCGGGCGGCGACGCGACCGGGAGTAGTTTAGGAGGATCGAGCGGGAGGCTGCGCCTCTTCGATCCAGTATCGGTTTGTGCTAGCCTTCTTAAGGCAAACTTGTTTAACTTATGTCTGTACTCGAGATATTGTTGCTTTCGCTGACTTCGTCTATGATCGAGCACTTGTATTCGAGCCTTGAGGCCCGGCTTGTATTATGATGCTTGTATGACTTATTTTATTTTAGAGTTGTGTTGTGATATCTTCCGTGAGTCCTCGATCTTGATCGTACACGTTTGCGTGTATGATTAGTGTCTGATTAAATCGGGGCGTCACAAGTTGGTATCGAGCCGATGCTGTAGAATCCCCTTCCAACTCCTTGGCGAAGTCGAGTCTAGACTTTACAAAACTTTTACTAACATGGCTGTATGCGGCTTACATTACCCACGTCGCCAATGGGTGGTATTAGGATCTTTTACTCCTCGATCTTTACTCCGGATTACGAACTCTCTTCTATTCGGGTTAAGCGATTTTTACTAAAATCTAACTTTAGGTTCTCGAAAATACTTTTTCCCGGAGAGCCCTCGGAGAGCCCTTGATCCAGATGATCGCCACCGCACGTAAGACCCTAAAGATACTCTCATTGTTAACCCGAGAACTTGTGTTCATCGCGTTTGCAATTCCCCTTCCGCCAAGAAACCCTTATGGATAACTACTTGCGTTGTTATTCTTACATTCATCGATTGGTCTTGTTATTACAAGATACCTGAAAAACTCGCCGTTGTTTCGATAATCCTTTAAGCTTACTGCCTTGCTGTTATTTGTCACCTGAATACCCCTAGGTTAATTCTCGCACTTATCGAGTATCCGCTCATCCCCCAGTTGATCATGTGTTACACAAAAGTGTTCGAAATACCATTCGGTATTCCGAAAATCCTCAGCAACCTATTGCTCTGGAATTTCTTGTTTGCTTTCATTATGATTAATCCCTTAAGTATAGTAGTCATATTGGCATCCTTTGTCACCATCATTTTTGAGTCCGTTGATTCAATATGTTGTGAATGTTCACAATCATCGGTTGATCCTTTTAAATTATCTTTCCGCTCGGATGTCATTTTGAACATGAGCTGGATCTCGACCAATCAAATTACCATCGATGGTATCCTAAGCCTACTCAACTTATCCATCCTTAAATCGGCGTTTGCTTGATCCCTTGATTTGAAAATCATAATCCCTTTGTTATTTAAACATTGAATTATTCAGATGTTCTATAAACCGATGCATTGCATTTCTTTCTTCCTCTGATTGGGTATCGATACTCACATTAGCTCCATTGTGGATCGCCATATCCACTGCTGGATTATTATCCGACAATGTCCTTCATAATTAATCACCTTGTGAGTTCTTTCTCTGATACATAATGCCTTTGGTAAATGGTATCCTCTCCTTTTGTCAACCATGCTCTGCTTTCGAGCTGGTGATATTTACTCTTGAAGCTTGTGGTATATGTTCCTAAGAAGCCCCGATGGGTTGAACCAATGCCTTCCCTAATATGTACAAACCCGAAAGATTTCACGGGTCATACTTATTTGGTATTGCACCAGGTAAAACTTTCCACAACTAATGTCATTTTCGAAATACGAGAGGTCAATGTAAGATTATGCATTGAGGAAGTGGGAGTCGACCTTGAACCTTTGTGTTCATGCCTATGGAAACAATGTAGATCGTATCATTAAAGCTTATCTTCAAATAAATATTTCATTGGTATAAGTTTATCTTATATCTGGGATCTGGCATTTTGAAATCATTGTTCCGGCCATGTTCTCCTTTAAATACCATTTCTCGGACAAGTTGAAGTACTTGTCTTCTGCAGATCTTTGCACCTGTCCAACCTTTACTTTGATCTACCATCGAGTATTACACTCTGGTATCTCGAAAATATCATGGAACTGCATAACTTTTATGGGTTCTTCATCAACTGTTATTTCTCACCGATTCCAATTTTCCTAGGTTCTGGGTTGTTGTTAACCGAGAACACCGATATGTGAACCGAGTCTGCACTACGGTTTAATAACTCTAAGTAATCTTCGTTGCTTATGAGTTTATTAATCCTTCAAGTCAGTCCTAGCCTGGTCGGCTATATCATTATCGTACAACTTTTTAACTGTGCTACCTGGTCCTTAATCTCGGAGCACAACTTTCGATGATGACCTAAGCTTACGTTGATCTTCCTCGTCCTATCAATTCTCCTTGAACAGCAAACTTGATTCCAAGTTTGTGTCGTACCCTTGGTTCCAATAACCTTTCGCTTCACCATTCATTTGACTTGATGTCATTGCTGATCGATTACATCTTGAAATCTCTCGACAAAGTGTGTCGTGATCATCATCAACCTTATGAGCTCTTCCAGGATATCAATTGAATTCATGATGAGAAATACCATCCTTGCCCTTGATGATCGTGTTATCATCGACCACTTTATTGCCTTCCCACCAACACAAGCTTGTTCGTGTTTGGTGATATACCTTGAGTTCCTTGCTATCCATGGTTGTCCTTCTTTACCTTGGGACATTAACATCTCTTATGACCTCAATGTTGTGAGAATTTCACTACCTCTTGAGAACTCTTAATACAAGTGATACTTCTCACCATCACCATTCTTTCTTGGTCCCGTGTTGATTCCAACAAGTGAGCGGTGTTGTTTGGATTCTTTCCTTCTATCAACCCTATTGCTTTCAAGTTAATGGTCGGCCGTTCATTCTTAGACTATTGATTATTGAATCACCATTACGACATTGGTCGTGCAACCCAACCCATATTTCGGGCGCACCTTTCAACCAATGTTTAATTGTGTATGTTTTACTCGAGCATACTTCATTACATCATTTGATCTGACAAATGCTATCTCCTTATCCACATAACTGTGGAGATCCATCTTTTGGGATACCTAGTTGAATTGTCGCTGAGTCCATCAGCCACCTCCTCATCCTCTCTTTGGTTTACTGATGAACTCTTGTTTCGAAACCTTGCTTCCGTACGTTATTTCTCGAGAATCTTACAATGTCATCTCGACAATTTGTGTTGCACCTTTCCTCTCAGGCATCCTGAGTCTGAGGTATCCTGACACCAATCAGATCTGAATCTCGGTCAGATATGATGGTTGGAACATATTTTCAAGAGTTATAGCAATGGTCTTTTATGACCCAGTAAGGTGATATCATTCCTGGCACACCTGGCCGAAGGACCTAGTGTTATAGTTTCCTTTTTAGCAAGGTTAACCCTTTTTCCATGAGGGAATTGAATGCCTTGTTTAATAAGTTTATCCTGATGGATCGTTTGTGTATCCAAAGTCTGACCCTTGCTTGAAGACCATGTCAATGCTATCTCAAAGCATGTCTGTGGTACTCCGGTTTTCAACAGGAACATTTGAAGCCCAATGCTAAATGTTTCCCGCTCAGTTATCCAAACACTGTTGTATGTGTAATGTCATGAAAATTCTCCCCCTACCTAAAGAGTTTTCTACATTATATCCTGACATGGATATCATGCTCTGCTTGTCCTTAGGAAGGATATAACCTTGAAATATGTGTTTAAACACATTTTCCTTTCCATTGTTTTGCTTTAACCTGATAATCATATTTTCCTGTCCATTGTTTGGTTTAACCCTTCTTGGGATCTATATGATCTAAGCAGTAATATTTTCCTGCTTTTGTAAACACCTCGGAGTACAATTCTGTCAGAAAGACCCTGTTACTATTGTTGATGACATTCTGGTAGCCACCGATGGATGAGACCTTGCCTATTGGTCCGCCTCGTTCAACGAGCAGGAAAATGGTTCTCTTCGTCGCTCGTCCTTGGTAACAACATTTTTGCCAACAAAACTGACAGACTATCCTCTGACATCCCTTGCTATCATGATCGTGCGAGACATTACCGCCCTTTCTACTTTTAACCCACATGGTGGGCCCATAACCCACAGTTCCACAGGATCGAAACCTGACTCTCCTGCACACCCCCGTTTTCCCAAGTTATTCCTCGCGTGTGACTCGTATGTAATTCACGGACCACCGCCCCAAGTGATCTATTTTGGTATCAGACGCAATACTTATTCTCGTTGCCCTGAACCCCTTTCACCTTCTGATTAGGCATCGAACGCTTGCCTATCCGTTTGAAACTTCTCATGGTACCTCCTTACTTTGCTCTCGATATTTTCTTAAGATTCAATTCGAGAGTAACTTCCGCCACCTTCCTCGATGTTATCGACGGATAGTCAACCTTGTAGAGGTCTGTCCTTTTGAAGCTACCCCTTAACCTTTTCGTAAGTACGATGGAGATCCCCAAGGAAGGACGACAACTTCATCATGATGACCCGAAGCAGAGAACTGAAGACATCAATGTAATGGATCGACCTCTTCGAGAAGAACAACCAACACCGAGAAGACTCGTTAGAATTTCGTAACCAAATCCCTTCCCCCTTACTTCCCCTCTTAAATCTCGGGATGAGATTTCTTGTAGTAGAGGAGAATTGTGACGCCCGGATAATAAAGCTACAGTAATTCTCTGCTAATGATGCCATGACACCTCGATTCTTGTTGCTATCCTCGCAATAATTGAAACCGTTCAAATTCAAATTCAAATTAATGGTAACAATAAAAGTTTTCTAAAATTAAAACTAAAATGTTAAATGGTTGCGAATATTACAAAATAATTATGGCGCAACAAACACATTTTTATAAAATGGCTAAATGGTTTAAAATGATTTAAGCAGAAAAGAAAGTAAATTAAAAAAGAAAGAAAGAAAAGAAAACAGAAACAAACAAAAAAGGGAAAAGAAAGAAAGGCCCCATCGGGCTTGGCCCAAGAGGCCGCCCATTCGCCACACCGACCGCCCATCCCTCCCTCCATAACCCCACAGGTAAACCCTAACCCCATCCACCCCACTCTCCCCACATCGCCCCCTCCTCTCTCCGACCGGATCGGATCGAGAGAGGCCACCGCCACCTGAACCGCCGACGCCACCCGTGTCTCGCCACACCTCACGCCGGCGCCCCGCCGCCACATGACGCCGCCCCGTCCTCACCTCCTCCCCGACCAGCCACCCAGCGGCGACGCTCGCCGCTACGCTGACGCCGGCGCCGAGCTCCTCTCTGCCGGATCGCTTCCTCCGCCCACCGCTGCCTCCTCTCTGACGTCGTCGCCGTCTTCCTCCTCAACCCCGCTCCCAGCCCTCTACGAACCTCGGTGAGGACCCCGTCCTCCTCTACCCCTCGCTGCCGTGCTCCGCCCGCCCACCGTTGCTCCGCTCGGCGCGACCACGCCTCGCGCGCCGGCCCCGCGATCACGTGGTGGGCCACGCCGCCCACGCAGCGGCGCCATCCGGCCGTACCCGTCGCCTCGCGGTCACCGCGCCACCGCCTTCCACACCTCGCGTCCACGACCACCTGCACGCGCTCGCTCAGGCGCCGCCCCGCGCCACCCCCTCTCCGTTGCGGCCTCCCTCCGTCGTGCGCTGCACGACTCCACATCTTCGCCCGGCCTCCTTCCGCGTCGCGCTGGACGCGCACCTCGCCCATTGCTCCCGCTCCGTCCGTCCCTCGGCGCGTGCAGCCGTGCAGCGCCAGCGCGCCAGCCGCCTCGCCATCGCTCACTGCCCCTCGCCGCCACCGCTCCGCCGTGCTGCCCCACCTCCAGCCCCACGGGCCACTGCCGAGCCGGCGGCCACTTCCAGCGCCGCGCGCCCACTCGGCTCCATCCGGATCGGGCGCCCACGCCATATCGCCCATAGGCCACAGGGCCTATGACAGATGGGCCCCACGCGCCAGAACGTTTTTTTGAAGAAAATAATAATAATAATAATAATGGTAAAATAAATTTAATTAATTAATTAATTAACTAAATTAATTAAGTTAATTAATCCTACTTAATTAATCTAATTAATTAGTTAGTTTAACTAAACAGTAATTGGTTTAGCTAACACCTAATTAAACTAAACAGAGGATGACAGGTGGGTCCCATTGGACCCACCGTCGAGAATTGACTCGTCACGGACCGTTGACGCCGACGTCACCCCTACATCATCTTGGCGTCACGAGCACTGCTCGATAATGCTGAATTAAAATAATTAAATAAATCCTAAAAATGAATTGAATCTTTTAAAATCAATATAAAATAAACCGTAGCCCGGATGGAAAAACTTTGTACATGAAAGTTGCTCAGAACGACGAGACGAATCCAGATACGCAGCCCGTTCATCCGCCACGCGTCCCTAGCATAGTGAACCTGCAACATTTCACCTCCGGTTCATCTGACCGAAAACACGAAACACCGGGGATACTTTCCCGGTTGTTTCCCCCTTTCGCCGGTATCGCCTACTACCGCGTTAGGGCACACCGAACACCGCGTATTGTCTTGTTACGCTTTGTGATACTTTGATTGCTCTGTTATTTATTGTGTTCCTCTCCATTACTACTTTCCGATAGACCGAGACTATGGCGACCCCGGTTCGACTACGGTGTTGACGACTCGTTCTTCTTGCCAGAGCAACCAGGCAAGCCCCCCCCTTGATCACCGGATATCGCCTATTCTTCTCTATCTTGCTTGCATTAGAGTAGTGTAGCATATTCTTGCTTTCCGTTAATCCTATTACGATGCATAGCCTGACATTGTTGCTACAGTCATTGATACCTTACCCGCAATCCTAAATGCTTAGTATAGGATGCTAGTTTATCATCATTGGCCCTACATTCTTGTCAGTCTGCCTTGCTATACTATTGGGCCGTGATCACTCGGGAGGTGAGCACGGTATATACTATACATACATACATATTACAGATGGTGACTAAAGTCGGGTCTGTCAAGAGTACCCGCGAGTGATTCACGCATTGGGGGCTGAAAGGACCCTTGTCCCGACGGCCCTCTGTGTGGATCTTTGTGGCGGAGCGGCAGGCAGGTTGAGACCGCCTAGGTGAGAGGTGGGCTGCCTCGATCGGCGTCATGGTTGATTCATAATAACACGCTTAACGAGATCTTGGTATTTGATCCGAGTCCGCCATTTGGTCTATACGCACTAACCATCTACGTGGGAGTAGTTATGGGTATCCCGCGTCGTGGTATCGGCCAAGCCTTCTAGACGTCAAGAAGCGGCGGCGGCCGGATTGGAACGTAAGCTGCGCTTGTATTAGGGGCTAGTTACGCTTCCGCGTCAGACGCGTCGCGTGTGTGCTTTCGAGGCGATGGGCCTGACCCTGCGCGCTTAGGTTTAGACCGGCGTCTTGACCTCTCTGTTAGGCCTAGGTGGGGCTGCGATGTGTTGATCTTCCGAGGCGGGCATGACCCAGAAAGTGTGTCCGCCAAATGGGATCAAGCGTGTTGGGTTATGTGGTGCACCCTGCAGGAAGTTAATCTATTGAATAGCCGTGTCCCTCGGTAAAGGGCGACCGGAGTTGTACCTCGACCTTATGACAACTAGAACCGGATACTTAATAAAACACACCCTTCCAAGTGCGGATACAACCCGTGATCGCTCTCTAACAGGCAACGAGGAGGATCGCCGAGTAGGATTATGCTATGCGATGCTCTTGGAGATGCTACTTGGAGATGCTATTTGGAGGACTTCAATCTACTCTCTTCTACATGCTGCAAGACGGAGGCTGCGAGCGTAGTCTTCGACGGATTAGCTATCCCCTCTTATTACGGCATTCTCGATTCACCATGATATGGCCTTTTACACATATACCCATGCATATGTAGTGTAGCTCCTTGCTTGCAGTACTTTGGATGAGTACTCACGGTTGCTTTCTCCCCTTTCCCCCTTTCCTTTCTTTACGGTTGTCGAAACCAGATGTTGGAGCCAGGGCGGACACCACCGTCGGCGGCGACTACTACTACATCGGAGGTGCCTACTACTACGTGCGGGCGGCGGCGACGACACTGTGAGTAGTTTAGGAGGATCGAGCAGGAGGCTGCGCCTCTTCGATCTGTATCCCGCTTTGTGCTAGCCTTCTTAAGGCAAACTTGTTTAACTTATGTCCGTACTCAGATATTGTTGCTTTCGCTGACTCGTCTATGATCGAGCACTTGTATTCGAGCCTTCGAGGCCCCTGGCTTGTATTATGATGCTTGTATGACTTATTTTATTTTAGAGTTGTGTTGTGATATCTTCCCGTGAGTCCCTGATCTTGATCGTACACGTTTGCGTGTATGATTAGTGTACGATTAAATCGGGGGCGTCAGATGCTCCTAAAGAATGTCATCTTAAGGCCGTGAAAAGTATAGTGAGATACTTAATCCATACACCAAATTTTGGCATTTGGTATCCTAAGAGGGCCTCTTTCGATCTTGTTGGCTACTCCGACTCGGACTATGCCGGAGACAAGGTCGATAGAAAGTCCATTTCGGGTACTTGTCAATTTCTTGGTAGATCTCTTGTGTCTTGGTCCTCCAAGAAACAAAACTCGGTATCCTTATCCACCGCCGAAGCGGAGTATATTGCCGCTAGTTCATGTTGTGCTCAATTGCTTTGGATGACCCAAACTCTTAAAGATTATGGGATATATGTGAGACATTTTCCATTGCTTTGTGACAATGAAAGTGCTATTAAAATTGGTCATAATCCTGTGCAACATTCTCGAACTAAGCATATTGAAGTTCGTCATCATTTCATTCGAGATCATGTTGCTAAGGGTGACATTGATCTTAAGCATGTTCGCACCGAAAAGCAATTAGCGGATATATTCACTAAACCTCTTTATGAGAAAGTGTTTTGCAGGTTAAGAGGAGAATTGAACATCATTGATGCTTCAAATTTGGAGTAGGAACTCCATTGGATACATGCAAGACATGAGCTTATGACTAATCCTTGATATCTCTCTTATGATGAAAATCTTATGTCCTGGATATATTTGTATCTTGCATGTTATCTAACCCATGTAGGTAGATGGACTCAAATTCCAAGTGGTGCTCCCAACTCTTGATGAGCTACATCAACCTTGAGCAACCCACACAAGTTCAACTACATGTTCTACACAAACAACCAAGGTATGTTATTCCATCTTAGAGAAGCTTTACTCAAAGTCATGAGCTAAAGCAACTCGACAAGATGTGAATACATCAAGATGCTTAAATGAAAAATGGCAACCCCATTTTGAGCTTAAACGATGAGTATGACCTATGATCAAGTGATCTCACTTCACTCCTAAGTCAATATACTCTAACATAGGTGACTTTGTCGCCGACCATCACTACATGAAGTTCTCTTGTGTTCTTTTCTGTGTTTTTGCATTTGTCTCATGCATATTTGTTTCCCCTTTCAAAAAAACCTTCATCTAGATTTCTTTCTGTTTGCTCTGCATTTTTCTACATCCGATTCATTGCATATCTTTCAGTAAATTCCTTAGAAATCTTTGTGAGATCTTACTAGTCTCATGAGCTGCGGTGACAAGTGTTTTCTCTGCGATGAACTCGGTTCCATCGATTTTGTTTTCGGTCCAACTGAATCCTTTCGGTACAACCAAAGCATACCACTCGGTGCCACCGATTTCACAACAGGAAAAACAGTTTGACACTTATTCCTTGATTTCTCTGATCCAACTCCACTCAATGAATCTTGTCCTCTACAAGCATCACATTTTTATCATTGCTTTGCGCTGTGACTCAAGGACCAAACCCATTCAACAGATTCCAGAAAACCCTTCTTGGAAATTGATGTCAAAGGGGGAGAGAGAGATCACATCAAAGCTTATCATTTAGAGAGAGATCACATCAGAGGAAGAGTATATCACCTCCTCAGGGGGGAGAGATCCTCAGGGGGAGAGAGAGATCTCCAGGGGGAGAGAATACTTAAGTAGAAAGTATTTCTCAAGGATCCCAGATGCTTGGTGTTCAAGAGGAGAGATGCCACATGTCTTCTTGAGGGGAGAGACATGTTCATATGATATTTTGTGCTTATTTGCATTAGCTTGCATTAGCTCTGTTCATCTATATCTTTCAGCTCTGATTTTCTGTTCCCTATCTTCTCCCAGTATCCTATGCTAGATTCAGGGAGAGCAAGACTACTAAGGGAAAGAAACCATTTAAATTCATTGCATATCTTTACTCTTGGGGACATGTCTAATCCAATGTAGTACTTAGTACTCACTCTCTACATGTCATCCCAGTCTTGGTATTCTTGTGGTTTCTTCTGTTTGCTCTGGCTAGTAGATGTACCTGTGTTATCTAACCTTGTTTACGCAGGTTCATTCCATCCTAAGCCAACTCAAGACTACAAGGTAAGTATACGCATCACAATCATGTGTATGAGGAATTCTTGTGGATGTACATACTGTTTGCAAGAAGGACTCATGAGCATGAAAGTATTTTCTTTAATATTCTTTGCTCTGATGCATATGGCCAAGATACATGTAACACATTGCCTAATCTATCATGGTTATGCTCTCACATGCTTCTATATTCCATATTCACATGATTGCATATATGTAGGGGGTGCCTATGCATGTTACATGTCTTTCCAAAACTTTACTTGCTATTCTTTGCATCTTTATCTAAATCTTTGATGTATGTTGTCATCAATTACCAAAAAGGGGGAGATTGAAAGCACAAGTGATCCCTAGGTGGTTTTGGTAATTAATGTCAACATATCTCTTGTTAGACTAACACTTTTATCTAGTATGTTTCAGATAAGTTCAACAATGGAGTGGCATGGACTAGAGGATGTGGGAACTCCTTCTAGATGCTAAGGACAAAGGATTGGCTCAAGTTTCAAGCTCAAGACTCTTCATTTTACATTTTAGGATCCAAGATCACATTGAGTCTATAGGAAAAGCCAATACTATCAAGAAGGGATGAGGTGTTGCTTAATGAGTTTCTTGCTCCACAGTGCTTAGTGATATGCTCCAAAACCCTCAACTACTTTCCCACTTCCACACATATGACCTAAACCTAAAGTCAAACTCGGCCCCACCGATTCTTTCTATCCGGCGCCACCGAGTTTGGATGTCATAGCCACTGCCACAAACCCTAGGCAAATCGGTCTCACCGATAGGGATCTCGATCTCACCGAGATGGGATTGTAATCTCTCTGTGTATGTCCATTACCAAAATCGGTCTCACCAAGTTTGAGCAATCGGTACAACTGAGATTACAATGCAAACTTCCTGGTTGACTCATTACCAAAATCGGTCCCACCGAGTTTGTGTAATTGGTCCAACCGAGATTGCCTGACCAACTCTCTGGTTAGCTAATTACCAAAATCGGTCCAACCGAGTTTGTGTAATCGGTCTCACCGAGATTACGTTATGCCCTAACCCTAACCATATCGGTCCTACCGAGTTGCATGTCAGTCCCACCAAAAATCCTAACGGTCACTAGGTTTACCAAATCGGTCCGACCAAGTTTGTTGATTCGGTCCCACCGAGTTTGGTAGATTGTGTGTAATGGTTAGATTTTGTGTGGAGGCTATATATACCCCTCCACCTCCTCTTCATTCGTGGAGAGAGCCATCAGACTGAACCTACACTTCCAGCATACATTTTCTGAGAGAGAACTACCTACTCATGTGTTGAGGCCAATATATTCCATTCCTACCATATGAATCTTGATCTCTAGCCTTCCCCAAGTTGCTTTCCACTCAAATTTTCTTTCCACCAGATCCAAATCATATGAGAGAGAGTTGAATGTTGGGGAGACTATCATTTGAAGCACAAGAGCAAGGATTTCATCATCAACGCACCATTTGTTACTTCTTGGAGAGTGGTGTCTCCTAGATTGGCTAGGTGTCACTTCGGAGCCTCCGACAAGATTGTGGAGTTGAACCAAGGAGTTTGTAAGGGCAAGGAGATCGCCTACTTTGTGAAGATCTACCGCTAGTGAGGCAAGTCCTTCGTGGGCGACGGCCATGGTGGGATAGACAAGGTTGCTTCTTCGTGGACCCTTCGTGGGTGGAGCCCTCCGTGTACTCACAAGAACTGCTACCCTTCGTGGGTTGAAGTCTCCATCAACGTGGATGTACGATAGCACCACCTATCGGAACCACGCCAAAAACATCTGTGTCTCCAATTGCGTTTGAATCCTCCAAAACCATTCCCTTTACATTCTTGCAAGTTGCATGCTCTACTTTCCGCTGCTCATATACTCCTTGCATGCTTGCTTGCTATGTGTTGTGAATGTTAAACTTATGCCTAAACTCCATTTAAACTTTAAGAACTTAAAAACTGCAACTTTGGTACGAAGTGTCTAATCACCCCCCCCCCCCTCTAGACACCTCTTCTCAAGGTCCTACATCTTCCTACTGTCAAGAAAAAATATGATATTCTTATTATTGGGGATGTGCATATCCCCGTTGAGGTAACCTAGTGTTATTCGAAATTTCTCTGGTTTCATGTTATTCGGAATGAGTTTGTTAACAAGACTTGATGAACCTTGTTAGTGGATTCCTTTTGATGAGCATGAGATGGATGAAGTTAGAAGGCACAACCTTATGTACCCTCCTTTTACTTTCTATTATTTAGATTAAATAAAGTAAAATAGTATTTTCTATTTGCTTTCTGAATTATCCATGCAATAAAAAATACCTCGAAAATAAAAGTTCTCCAAATGCCTTGCAAATTTAGTATGATTTTTTCTGGAATATTTGAGAATATCTGACACTAAGAACATAGCAGGGGGAGCAAGCACCTGGCCACGAGGGTCCAGGGTGCGCCCACCCCTACAGGGTGCGCCCCCTGCCTCGTGGGCCCACAGTGGCCCCCTCCACTTATTCTTGCACCCACACACTTCATCTTCCTCCCAAAAAAATCACCATCCAGCTCAAGCACGAGTTCTAGCTCACTTTGCTGCCATTTTCGATCTCCTTGCTCAAAGCTCGATTCACAAAACTGCTTTGGGGGATTGTTCTTTGGTATGTGACTCCTCCAATGATCCAATTAGTTTTTGTTCTAGTTCTTTGTTCATTGCAAATTTTTGCTTCCTAGGTGACCCTGTTCTTGAGCTTGCATGTCAATTTTATTTGGTCCCAAGTAGTTCTAATGCATGATATAGTCTCTAGGCACTTGTGGGAGTAGTTTTCAGAAAATGATGAAGAGATTTTTGAGGGGCTCTTCTAGCCAAAGCTCGAAGGAGAAACAAAGTAAGGAGAATAAAAAGCCCAAGTATAATCTCCCTCGCGTCGCGGAAGTTCGGCCGTGTGAATGGCCTTGTGATGATTTCTTAAGAGTAGTCGGGATTCATGATGATTTTTATTCTTTGGCTGATGATGCGGGCCTCACCGACTTCCTCCATGACCAGATCGAACAGCACGTACCTCATCTTGCCAGAGGCCGTTCACGCATATTGGGGCTAGACATCAGCTCTTGAGCCTGAGCCGGAACCACCACTTGACCCTTATCGACCGTCCTTTTATCAGTGGGATCCGGAGGAGAACGCCAGCTTGGTACCCGGATGACACTCATCAATACACCGGAGAGAGTAGTCGTGATCCATGGGCATAGACAAACTTAGGCCAAAAGCCTAAGCTTGGGGGAGTACGTATTTCTCACCGACATTACATTCATGTTCACACACTCATTCTAGTTGTCAGTGCTCTTACTTTTTCATTGTACTACCCATGCTAGTTTATTTTCTTTTTCTCGCTTTCTTCTTGTGTGTTTGATAAACCTTAAGAAAAAACAAAAAAAATTAGTCGTAGCATTTAGCTAGTTTACTTTCCATGCTTGTAGTAGTAATTAAAAGAAAACCCAAAAATATTTCTCATTCTTCTTTTGCTTGCTGGGAGCTTTCCCGCGTAAATAGTTTTATTTCTTTTCTTTTCATTGGGGGTCGAGAGGAGAAGACCATGATGAAAAATTTTAGTGGCTCTTATATGCATTATTGTTGATTTAACCAAGAGCCCATATTACCTTGTCTTCTCCCTTGAGTTGAATGCTTGCAGATTCCAGCTTAGTCCAATGCACGTGCACTATTATTATTATCCACACCGTTTAGTCGTGCAAGTGAAAGGCAATAATGACGATATATGATGGACTGATTGAGATGAGAGAAGCTGGTATGAACTCGACCCCTCTTGTTTTTGTAAATATGATTAGTTAACCGTTCCTGATTCAGCCTATTATGAATAAGCATGTTTGCAATGACAATTAGAGATTATAGTTGCTTATGCCATGCTTAATTAGCTAGGAGTTTATAATGGTTTACCTTGCGTGCCAACATGCTATTAAAATGGTTGTGATGCGGTATGATAGGGTGGTATCCTCCTTTGAATGATTCGAGTGACTTGACTTGGCACATGTTCATGCATGTAGTTGAAACAAAATCAACATAGCCTTCACGACATTTATGTTCATGGTGGATTATATCCTACTCATGCTTGCACTCGGTGTTGATTAATTTTAATGCATGTTCATGACTGTTTTCGCTCTCTAGTTGGTCGCTTCCCAGTCTCTTTCTAGCCTTCACCTGTACTAAGTGGGAATACTGCTTGGTCATCCAAACTCCATAAACCCCGAAGTTATTCCATATGAGTCCACCATACCTTCCTATATGCGGTATCTACCTGCAGTTCCAAGTAAATTTGTATGTCCCAAACTCCAAACCTTCAAATGAAATTCTGTTTTGTATGCTCGAACAACTCATGTACCAACTAGGGTTGTCTGTATCTTCCATGTTAGGCGGGTTATTCTCAAGAGGAGTGGACTCTGCTCGTCATTCACGAGAAAATGGCTGGTCACCGGGATGCCCAGTCCCATGCTAATTGCAAACAAAACTCCCCCGGGATTGTTGTTAGTTGGAGGCACCCATTGTTTCGGGCAAGCCATTGATTGATGCTTGTTGGTGGTGGGGAGTATAAACTTTACCATTCTGTTTGGGAACCGCCTATAATGTGTGTATCATGGAAGATATCGAGATCTCTTAGTTCTTATGTTGACAGTGAAAGTATACCGCTCAAAATGTTATTTATCTCTATTTCAAAATTGAGCTCTGGCACCTCTACAAATCCCTGCTTCCCTCTTCGAAGGGCCTATCTATTTACTTTTATGTTGAGTCATCACCCTCTTATTAAAAATCACCCGCTGGAGAGCACCGCTGTCATTTGCATGCATTACTATTAGTTTATATTGGGTATGACTAAGACTGGATCTCTTTTACCATGAATTACAATGTTTAGTCAGTCCTTGATCTTTAAAGGTGCTCTGCATTTATGTTTTGCGGTCTCAGAAAGGGCTAGCGAGATACCCTCTTGTCATATCATATTATGATTGTTTTGAGAAAGTGTTGTCATCCGAGTTTTATTATTATTGCTCGCTAGTTGATTATGCCATTGATATGAGTAAACATGAGACCTAAGAGTTATTGTGAATATGGTTAGTTCATAATCTTTGCTGAAAACTTGAATGCTGGCTTTACATATTTGCAACAACAAGAGCAAACAGAGTTTGTAAAAGTTTTTCTTTATCACTTTCAGTTTGTCAACTGAATTGCTTGAGGACAAGCAAAGGTTTAAGCTTGGGGGAGTTGATACGTCTCCGTTGTATCTACTTTTCCAAACACTTTTGCCCTTGTTTTGGACTCTAACTTGCATGATTTGAATGGAACTAACTCGGACTGATGATGTTTTCAGCAGAACTGCCATGGTGTTATTTTTGTGCAGACATAAAAGTTCTAGGAATGACCTGAAAATCCACGGAGAAACTTTTTAGAATTAATAAAAAATACTGGCGAAAGAATCAGCACCAGGGGGCCCACACCCTGTCCACGAGGGTGGGGGCGCGCCCCCTGCCTCGTGGGCCTCCTGGACCTCCACCGACCTCAATTCCAACTCCATATATTTGCTTTCGCGGAGAAAAAATCAGAGAGAAAGTTTCATTGCGTTTTACGATACGGAACCACCGCCAAGCCCTAATCTCTCTGGGGAGGGCTGATCTAGAGTCCGTTCGGGGCTCCGGAGAGGGGGATTCGTCGCCGTCCTCATCATCAACCATCCTCCATCACCAATTTCATGATGCTCACCGCCGTGTGTGAGTAATTCCATCGTAGGCTTGCTGGACGGTGATGGGTTGGATGAGATTTACCATGTAATCAAGTTAGTTTTGTTAGGGTTTGATCCCTAGTATCCACTATGTTCTGAGATTGATGTTGCTATGACTTTGCTATGCTTAATGCTTGTCACTAGGGCCCGAGTGCCATGATTTCAGATCTGAACCTATTATGTTTTCATGAATATATGAGAGTTCTTGATCCTATCTTGCAAGTCTATAGTCACCTATTATGTGTTATGATCCGACAACCCCGAAGTGACAATAATCGGGATACTTCTCGGTGATGACTGTAGTTTGAGGAGTTCATGTATTCACTAAGTGCTAATGCTTTGGTCCGGTACTCTATTAAAAGGAGGCCTTAATATCCCTTAATTTCCATTAGGACCCCGCTGCCACGGGAGGGTAGGACAAAAGATGTCATGCAAGTTCTTTTCCATAAGCATGTATGACTATATTCGGAATACATGCCTACATTACATTAATGAACTGGAGCTAGTTCTGTGTCACCCTATGTTATAACTATTACATGAGGAATGACATCCGACATAATTATCCATCACTGATCCAATGCCTAAGAGCTTTTCACATATTGTGCTTTGCTTATTTACTTTACCGCTGCTACTGTTACAATTACTACAAAACTGCTACTGTTACTTTTGCTACCGTTACCGTTACTTCCATACTACTTTGCTACTAAATACTTTGCTGCAGATACTAAGTTATCCAGGTGTGGTTGAATTGACAACTCAACTGCTAATACTTGAGAATATTCTTTGGCTCCCCTTGTGTCGAATCAATAAATTTGGGTTGAATACTCTACCCTCGAAAATTGTTGCGATCCCCTATACTTGTGGGTTAACAATGAATACTTCATAAATTATATATATGTTGGAGACGTATCACATACTCAGGGAGAACACTTATACCTTGAAATTTTAGTTAAGCGATCATCTTATAATGCTACCGTCGTACTAAGCAAAATAAGATGCATAAAAGATAAACATCACATGCAATCAAAATATGTGACATGATATGGCCATCATCATCTTGTGTTGTTGATCTCCATCTCCAAAGCATCGTCATGATCTCTATTGTCACCGGCTCGACACCTTGATCTCCATCTTTGCATCGTGGTCGTCTTGCCAACTATTGCTTCTACAACTATCGCTAACACATAGTTATAAAGTAAAGCAATTACATAAGGCTTCCGTCGGTTGCTGATAACTTTTACAAAACATGATCATCTCATACAATAACGTATATCACATCATGTCTTAACCATATCACATCACAACATGCCCTGCAAAAACAAGTTAGACGTCATCTACTTTGTTGTTGCAAATTTTACGTGGATGCTATGGGCTTCTAGCAAGAACCGTTCTTACCTACGCATCAAAACCACATCGGTGATTTATCAAGTTTGTTGTTTTAACCTTCAACAAGGACCGGCCGAAGTCAAATTTGATTCAACTAAAGTAGGAGAAACAGACACCCGCCAGACACCTTTATGCAAAACTAGTTGCATGTCTGTCGGTGGAACCGGTCTCATGAACGTGGTCTTGTAAAGTTGGCCCGGGCCGCTTCATCCAACAATACCGCCTAATAAAATAAGACGTTGGTGGTAAGCAGTGTGACTATCACTGCCCACAACTCTTTGTGTTCTACTCGTGCATATCATCTACACATAGACCTGGCTCAGATGCCACTGTTGGGAAACGTAACATGCAATTTCAAAAAAAATCCTACACTTACGCCACATCTATCTAGGAGATGCCTAGAAACGAGGGGGAGAGTGTGTCTACCTACCCTCATAGACCGTAAGCGGAAGCCTTTCACAACGCAGTTGATGTAGTCGAACTTTCTTCGCGATCCACCAATCGAGTACCAAACGTATGGCACCTCCGAGTTCTCCACACGTTCAGTTCGGTGACGTCCCTCGCCTTCTTGATCAAGTAAGATGTTGAGGTAGTATATGAGTTTCGTCAGCATGACGGCGTGGTGACGGTGATGGTCAAGTGACCCCCGCAGGGCTTCGCCTAGCACTACGAAGATATGACCGTGGGAGTAAACGATGGAGGGGGGGCGCCGCACACGGCTAACAATTGATGTTGTGTGTTCTAGGCGCCCCCTCCCACATATATATAGGTGGGGGAAGGAGGGAGCAGCCAGGGGGCCCCAAGTAGGATACGAATCCTACTTGCGGTTTTCCCAAGTGGCGCCCCCTGCCTTATTTCACCGGAAAAGAAAAGGGAATGGGGGAAGAGAGAATGAAGGGGGGCCGAACCCCCTCTTTTCATTCCCCCACTCGGCCTCCTTCCATGGGGGGGCGCCACTCCTTGTGGGCTGGTGTGCTCCCCTCTCATGGCCCATATGGCCCATATCTTCCCTCCGGGGGTTCCGGTAACCCCTCTGGTACTCCGATATGTACCTGGTACTCTCCGAAACACTTCTGATGTCTGAATACTATCGTTCTATATATCAATCTTTACCTCTAGACCATTTTGAGACTCCTCGTCATGTCCTTGATCTCATCCGGGACTCCGAACAACATCCGGTCACCGAATCACATAACTCATATAATACAATATCGTCATCGAACGTTAAGCGTGCGGACCCTAGGACATGACCGAGACACCTTCCGGTCAATAACCAATAGCAGAACCTGGATGCTCATATTGGCCCCCACATATTCTATGAAGATTTTTATCGGTCGAACCGTTATGACAACATACGTTATTCCCTTTGTCATCGGTATGTTACTTGCCCGAGATTCGATCGTCGGTATCTTCATACCTAGTTTAATATCGTTACCGGCAAGTCTCTTTACTTGTTCCGTAATACATCACCTCGTGACTAACTCCTTAGTCGTTTGCTTGCAAGCTTGTGATGTGCATTACCAAGAGGGCCCAGAGATACCTCTCCGATACTCGGAGTGACAAATCCTAATCTCGATCTATGCCAAATCAACAAACACCTTCAGAGATACCTATAGAGCATCTTTACAATCACCCAGTTAAGTTGTGACATTTGATAGCACACAAGGCATTCCTCCGGTATCCGGGAGTTGCATAATCTCATAGTCGAAGGAATATGTATTTGACATGAAGAAAGCAATAGCAATAAAACTAAACAATCATTATGCTAAGCTAACGAATGGGTCTTGCCCATCACATCATTCTCCTAATGATGTGATCCCGTTATCAAATGACAACTCATGTCCATGGTTAGGAAACCGTAACCATCTTTGATCAATGAGCTAGTCTAGTATAGGCTCACTAGGGACATGTTGTTTGTTTATGTATTCACACATGTATTAAGGTTTCCGATCAATACAATTCTAGCATCATTAATAAACCTTTATCATGAATAAGGAAATATAAAATAACAACTTTATTATTGCCTCTAGGGCATATTTCCTTAACATACAACACTTGAGCTAGTCCTAGAGGCAAGACTAGGAATCATGGTTTACTGTTTATCATTCCGTACATGCTTATGGGTTTTCCTCTGAATCACATATTCTAGAATCATAGCAGTTATAACATAGAATACAAACTCTTAATTATAAACATGGAAATAAATAATACAACATTATTTCCTCTAGGGCATATTTCTGACAACATGGCTATGGGTTTGGACAATAATGGTGTTTGGCCGACATGACTCTGATGTCAAGGGCCAACCTAGCAGGGAGAGAATGGCGGCAAGGGGTGGCGCTGTCGAGGGGGTGAGTGTTGGAAATATTCCCTAGAGGCAATAATATTGTATTATTATATTTCCATTTTCATAATCAAGAGTTTATATTTCATGCTTATAACTGCTATGATCCCGGAATATGTGATCCAGTGGAAAACTCATGCACGTGTGGAATGATAAACATTAAAGAATAGGTTCCTAGTCTTGCCTCTAAGACTGGCTCAAGTGTTGTTGGTGATCATGTTTTCCGGATCTTAGGATATCGTTAAGTGTAACGATAGTCCTAAAACAACATTGAGAGTATGACGTTAGAAGAACGATCATATTGAATCGACCCAAACTTGTTTGTTATACTTTGAGATAATATCTCTAAAGTCAATTGTTATAACACGGAGTGTTAACATGTGTTTTAGTTCCTTAGACCATGAAATATCGTACTCACTTCTTACCGTACAATGAACTTTTCTCAAACGACATCATCTGTAACACGGTGATCATACCGACAACTTATAGGTTCATTAGAAAGTTTGACAAGGGACTAGATAGCACGAGAGTGGGATTTTCTCCTATGATGATGGAGAGAAATTCTTAGGTCCCTCTCGGTGTGATGGCATCCATCATCATATGGAAAGACACAGGTGACTACATCACAAGGATGCCGGAACACTTCAATGAGAAAGAAGAACAAAACCGATAACGAGGGCAATGGTATAATGAGCATGTGTCTGACTCGGGAGGATACCGGTGCATCTCAATTCTATAAAGTATCACGAAGCAAAAGGAACATCACATGATAACCAAAGGTTCACTCAAATTTTATTCGTGTAATCATAGCGATCGATATGGACATCCACGGTTCCGCTATTGGTCATTGAACGAAGGGGTTTCATTCATGTCTATGTTTTACCGAACCTACGGGATCACAAGCTTAAGGTAATTGAGCTACTGAGTGTTAGTAGGACGAGAGTATCGAGGATTTATTTGTGAAATCTTTTCATTAGTATTCGGAATAGTTCGGAGAGGAACTAGAAGCATTTCGGGGTCATCGAAAGTTCGGAGTTTATTAGGCACTACTGGGTATTCCCCATAAATAATATATAGGTGAAAAATGTTTCCGGTGATGCTAAATTATAATAAAGGCTCTAGTAATTGTTAGGAGGCTTTATATTTGATTTAATATCAACGGGGCTTAAAAGTCCAAGAGGTGGAAGGAAACATGGGCCACAAGGGCCCATAAGGAAGTGGCGTCCCTCTTTCCTGTGGGGGAGGCCGAATTGGACTAGGGGGGCTCCCCCCCTCTTGGTCGGCGCCCCAAGGAGGGACTTTTTCCTTCCTTGGCGGCAACCCCTCCTCCTTCTATATATACTAGAGGATTTTTTCCATTGAGACATAAGTTTTGGAGCCTCCTCTAGTTCTAGTTCTAGTTGATCCTAGTTGATCAATTAGAGCTTGACCTAGATCATCTAATCCTCGTAATTAGAAACCTGGTATGGTTCTAATATTCTCCATCTAATTCTCGGGCGACGATTAGCTCTGGACGGCACCGGGTCGTGAAGATCGTACGCTTGCAACCAAGTAGAGAGGTCGTGCTTTTGGTCTTCTGTTCAAGGGATCGTTCATGGGTGGTTCACGGGATCGTTCATCTATGATACGAGGGACTCCAAGTACGATCTACACCAACTCGTCTACTTCCGCTACACTCTGGAGTCAGTAGCGATCATGATCCAAACCTTATATGCATCTTCATATTGTTCTTGGGTGGTCGTAGGGCGAATTTTGTTTGTTTTCTACTATGTTTCCCAATAGTGAGGTGGTGAGATGTCTGCGACTAGGGGACGGTATGAGGGAAACAATCGAACTAGCCTCATGTGCATTGTGGCCATACCGAATGGCATGCCATTCCCGTGGTCACCATCCAAATTGTGTGCTCGAGGGTCCTATTGACTGCCAAACTGGCCAACCAACGGTCAAATTTATCGATGATGAAAAAGAAGGCTGATAAATTAAGCTTGTGCGTGGAAAGTCAAAGGCCAAGATAGGACTTGGTGAAGGACGCAATGGGGCATCCTAGGATCACCAAAAGGGTAGAGAAAGGATCGGATCAACGTGTATTAGGGAGAATGTATTTTTTTGAAAGTTGATGCGCAAACCGGTAGCATTTGGAGAAATCGGGTAGCAAGGATTTTAGATGGTTTAGTTGATCCATATTGGCCTCCAGGATGATCAAAGTCTCATCCATGTATTGAAGAACAGGGTAAGGCAGATTCGTGTTCACGAGATGTTTGATCACACTGACAGAGGAGGCATATAAAATCAGACGTTGGAGGATGTCCGCTACAATTATAAACACTAAATCTTAAAAGTGCAGGTGCACTTTTTGAGCGCTTTGAGCACGTACCTAAATATAGAAACCATTCACTAATTACACTACATCTTTCGCTAATAATAAAGCACGGATTGACTCCATGGGTTCACCGTCACAATACGCTTCTTTTCGTGAATTTACGCTTTTAGTTTTTTTCACCTATATTATTTTCTACATCCGAGGTGGTATTATTAGTAGGTATAGATTTGAGGTGGTACTAAAAATTTGTCCATCTAGAATAAGCCGTACGTTGTCTAAGCAACGTTCAACTGGGCCGATTTTGTTTCCGTGTAGCAATGAGCCAGGCAAGTGGGCTTTGTACTGAAGTTTTTTATGGGCTGTGACCACGCGAGTGGACTTCTCAGAATCAGGTGTATACGAGCTTGGATAGAACTCAGAACCTCTACTCCTGTCCCACCTCGCTTCTTTAGATACAATTCTACCGGTTCATATACTTAAGCAGGTTGGAGGATCAACAAGAAGAATTAGGTACCCAAGGAACGGAGGCAAAAAAGAATTAACCCAACAAGGAAACGAAGGAAACACCGAGAATGGATCGAAAGGAGCAACTATCCCTGATTTTCAGAAAAAGAACGCAGGAGGAGGTGGGCCATGCCGGAGATCTAGCAAGTGGGGCGACCAGGCCTCCGCCCACTCCCTCTTCTCCTCTGCCTCTACTACTCAGCCATTTCGGGTGGAGTTCCTCGACAAGAGGTCGGAGGGATGCAAGGCGAGCAGGCTCAGCATTGCACCGAAGGAGAGTCCAAAAGCAGCTCGCGGCTGCTCTACGGCTGGCCGGGGGAGAGCTTGGCAAGAGATACCGAAGGGGCTCTACTGCCTCGAGCATGGGCATACAACCCGATGGCATCATGCCCAGTTAGCTTCTTTTATCTTTCAGTTCTTGCATTTGTTCGTCTTTTACTTTCAGAGCTTACAAAATCTTAGATTTGCTTACAAAAATTGAGATACAATATTTTGATTCCGGACTGCATATATCCACCAAGTAGATGCATTCCTATGCATGCATATTATTCAGCAAGTAGATGCCTTCCTGACTGAATTGTATGCCATGATCGAAGTTTAGTGCTATTGAAACAGAAGGGCAGATAACGATTGATGCCAATCTCATCTTTAATCTTAGAATCTAGCCGGTTACTCGTCATGCATTATGTTTTCCAGTGTTCAAATATATCCGTCAATCTTATAAAGGACCAAAATATACGGCTCAATAAGTATGCAAGGCGGGCAGGGTCAGCAGCGCGCCGAAGGGCAGTCCAAAAGCAGCTCGCGGCTGCTCTACGGCTGGCCGGGGGGGAGAGCTTGGCAAGAGATACCAAGGGGCTCTACTGCCTCGAGCACGGTCATACAACCCGATGGCATCATGCCCAGTTAGCTTCTTTTATCTTTCAGTTCTTGCATTTGTTCGTCTTTTACTTTCAAAGCTTACAAAATCTTAGATGTTGCTTACAAAAATTGAGATACAATATTTTGATTTCGGACTGCATATATCCAGCAAGTAGATGCATTCCCTATGCATGCATATTATTCAGCAAGTAGATGCCTTCCTGACTGAATTGTATGCCATGATCGAAGTTTAGTGCTATTGAAACAGAAGGGCAGATGACGATTGATTTGGTTATTGCCAATCTCACCTTTAATCTCAGAATCTAGCCGGTTACTCGCCACGCATTATGTTTTCCAGTGTTCAAATATATCCGTCAATCTTATAAAGGACCAAAATATATGGCTCGGTAAATATGCAAGGCGGGAGGCTCAGCGGTGCGCCGAAGGAGAGTCCAAAAGCAGCTCGCGGCTGCTCTACGGCTGGCCGGGGCGAGAGCTTGGCAAGATATACCGAGGGGCTCTACTGCCTCGAGCATGGGCATACAACCCGATAGCATCATGCCCAGTTAGCTTCTTTTATCTTTAAATTCTTGCATTTGTTCGTCTTTTACTTTCAGAGCTTACAAAATCTTAGATGTTGCTTAAAAAAACTGAGATACAATATTTTGATTCCGGACTGCATATATTCAGCAAGTAGATGCATTCCTATGCATGCATATTGTTCAGCAAGTAGATGCCTTCCTGACTGAATTGTATGCCATGATCGAAGTTTAGTGCTATTGAAACAGAAGGGCAGATGACGATTGATTTGGTTATTGCCAATCTCACCTTTAATCTCAGAATCTAGCCAGTTACTCGTCATGCATTATGTTTTCCAGTGTTCAAATATATCCGTCAATCTTATAAAGGACCAAAATATACGGCTCAGTAAGTATGCAAGGCGGGCAGGCTCAGCGGCGCGCCGAAGGAGAGTCCAAAAGCAGCTCACGGCTGCTCTACGGCTGGCCGGGGTGAGAGCTTAGTAAGGGATACTGAGGGGCTCTACTGCCTCAAGCACGGGCATACAACCCGATGGCATCATGCCCAGTTAGCTTCTTTTAACTTTCAATTCTTGCATTTGTTCGTCTTTTACTTTCAGAGCTTACAAAATCTTAGATGTTGCTTACAAAAATTGAGATACAATATTTTGATTCCGAACTGCATATATTCAGCAAGTAGATGCATTCCTATGCATGCATATTATTCAGCAAGTAGATGCCTTCCTGACTGAATTGTGTACCATGATCGAAGTTTAGTGCTATTGAAACGGAAGGACGGATGACGATTGATTTGGTTATTGCCAATCTCACCTTTAATCTCAGAATCTAGCCGGTTACTCTCCATGCATTATGTTTTCCAGTGTTCAAATATATCCGTCAATCTTATAAAGGACCAAAATATACGGCTCAGTAAGTATGCAAGGCGGGCAGGCTCAGCGGCGCGCCGAAGGAGAGTCCAAAAGCAACTCGCGGCTGCTCTACGGCTGGCCGGGGGGAGAGCTTGGCAAGAGATACCGAGGGGCTCTACTGCCTCGAGCATGGGCATACAACCCGATGGCATCATGCCCGCTAGCTTCTTTTATCTTTCAATTCTTGCATTTGTTCGTCTTTTACTTTCGAGCTTACAAAATCTTAGATGTTGCTTACAAAATTGAGATACAATATTTTGATTCCGGACGCATATATTCAGCAAGTAGATGCATTCCTATGCATGCATATTATTCAGCAAGTAGATGCCTTCCTGACTGAATTGTATGCCATGATCGAAGTTTAGTGCTATTGAAACAGAAGGGCAGATGACAATTGATTTGGTTATTGCCAATCTCACCTTTAATCTTGGAATCTAGCCGGTTACTCGCCATGCATTATGTTTTTCCAGTGTTCAAATATATCCGTCAATCTTATAAAGGACCAAAATATACGGTTCAGTACGTATGCAAGGCGGGCAGGCTCAGCGGCGCGCCGAAGGATAGTCCAAAAGCAGCTCGCGGCTGCTCTACGGCTGGCCGGGGGAAGAGCTTGGCAAGAGATACCGAGGGGCTCTACTGCCTCGAGCACGGGCATACAACCCGATGGCATCATGCCCAGTTAGCTTCTTTTATCTTTCAATTCTTGCATTTGTTCGTCTTTTACTTTCATAGCTTACAAAATCTTAGATGTTGCTTACAAAAATTGAGATACAATATTTTGATTCCGGACTGCATATATTCAGCAAGTAGATGCATTCCTATGCATGCATATTATTCAGCAAGTAGATGCCTTCCTAACTGAATTGTATGCCATGATCGAAGTTTAGTGCTATTGAGACAGAAGGGCCGATGACGATTGATTTGGTTATTGCCAATCTCACCTTTAATCTCAGAATGTAGCCGGTTACTCGCCATGCATTATGTTTTCCAGTGTTCAAATATATCCGTCAATCTTATAAAGGACCAAAATATACGGCTCAGTAAGTATGCAAGGCGGGCAGGCTCAGCGGCGCGCCGAAGGAGAGTCCAAAAGCAGCTCGCGGCTGCTCTACGGCTGGCCGGGGGAAGAGCTTGGCAAGAGATACCGAGGGGCTCTACTGCCTCGAGCATGGGCATACAACCCGATGGCATCATGCCCAGTTAGCTTCTTTTGTCTTTCAATTCTTGCATTTGTTCGTCTTTTACTTTCATAGCTTACAAAATCTTAGATGTTGCTTACAAAAATTGAGATACAATATTTTGATTTCGGACTGCATATATTCAGCAAGTAGATGCATTCCTATGCATGCATATTATTCAGCAAGTAGATGTCTTCCTGACTGAATTGTATGCCATGATCGAAGTTTAGTGCTATTGAAACAGAAGGGCAGATGACGATTGATTTGGTTATTGCCAATCTCACCATTAATCTCAGAATCTAGCCGGTTACTCGCCATGCATTATGTTTCCAGTTTTCAAATATATCCGTCAATCTTATAAAGGACCAAAATATACGGCTCAGTAAGTACGCAAGGCGGGCAGGCTCAGCGGCGCGCCGAAGGAGAGTCCAAAAGCAGCTCACGGTTGCTCTACGGCTGGCCGGGGCGAGAGCATGGCAAGAGATACCGAGGGGCTCTACTGCCTCGAGCATGGGCATACAACCCGATGGCATCATGCCCAGTTAGCTTCTTTTATCTTTCAATTCTTGCATTTGTTCGTCTTTTACTTTCAGAGCTTACAAAATCTTAGATGTTGCTTACAAAAATTGAGATACAATATTTTGATTCCGGACTGCATATATTTAGCAAGTAGATGCATTCCTATGCATGCATATTATTTAGCAAGTAGATGCCTTCCTGACTGAATTGTATGCCATGATCGAAGTTTAGTGCTATTGAAACGGAAGGGCAGATGACGATTGATTTGGTTATTGCCAATCTCACCTTTAATCTCAGAATCTAGCCGGTTACTAGCCATGCATTATGTTTTCCGGTGTTCAAATATATCTGTCAATCTTATAAAGGACCAAAATATACGGCTCAGTAAGTATGCAAGGTGGGCAGGCTCAGCGGCGCGCCGAAGGATAGTCCAAAAGCAGCTCGCGGCTGCTCTACGGCTGGCCGGGGGGAGAGCTTGGCAAGAGATACCGAGGGGCTCTACTGCCTCGAGCATGGGCATACAACCCGATGGCATCATGCCCAGTTAGCTTCTTTTATCTTTCAATTCTTGCATTTGTTCGTCTTTTACTTTCAGAGCTTACAAAATCTTAGATGTTGCTTACAAAAATTGAGATACAATATTTTGATTCCGGACTGCATATATTCAGCAAGTAGATGCATTCCTATGCATGCATATTATTCAGCAAGTAGATGCCTTCCTGACTGAATTGTATGCCATAATCGAAGTTTAGTGCTATTGAAACAGAAGGGCAGATGACGATTGATTTGGTTATTGCCAATCTCACCTTTAATCTCAGAATCTAGCCGGTTACTCGCCATGCATTATGTTTTCCAGTGTTCAAATATATCCGTCAATCTTATAAAGGACCAAAATATACGGCTCAGTAAGTATGCAAGGCGGGCAGGCTCAGCGGCGCACCGAAGGAGAGTCCAAAAGCAGCTCGCGGCTGCTCTACGGCTGGCCAGGGCGAGAGCTTAGTAAGAGATACCGAGGGGCTCTACTGCCTCAAGCATGGGCATACAACCCGATGGCAGCATGCCCAGTTAGCTTCTTTTATCTTTCAATTCTTGCATTTATTCGTCTTTTACTTTCAGAGCTTACAAAATCTTAGATGTTGCTTACAAAAATTGAGATACAATATTTTGATTCCGGACTGCATATATTCAGCAAGTAGATGCATTCCTATGCATGCATATTATTCAGCAAGTAGATGCCTTCCTGACTCAATTGTATGCCATGATCGAAGTTTAGTGCTATTGAAACAGAAGGGCAGATGACAATTGATTTGGTTATTGCCAATCTCACCTTTAATCTTAGAATCTAGCCGGTTACTCGCCATGCATTATGTTTTCCAGTGTTCAAATATATCCGTCAATCTTATAAAGGACCAAAATATACGGTTCGATAAGTATGCAAGGTGGAGGGCTCAAATGGCCGTCAAGGATAGTCCAAAAGCAGCTCGCGGCTGCTCTACGGCTGGCCGGGGGGCGAGCTTGGCAAGAGATACCGAGGGGCTCTACTGCCTCGAGCATGAGCATACAACCCGATGGCATAATGCCCAGTTAGCTTCTTTTATCTTTCAATTCTTGCATTTGTTCGTCTTTTACTTTCATAGCTTACAAAATCTTAGATGTTGCTTACAAAAATTGAGATACAATATTTTGATTTCGGATTGCATATATTCAGCAAGTAGATGCATTCCTATGCATGCATATTATTCAGCAAGTAGATGTCTTCCTGACTGAATTGTATGCCATGATCGAAGTTTAGTGCTATTGAAACAGAAGGGCAGATGACGATTGATTTGGTTATTGCCAATCTCACTTTTAATCTCGACTCGCCAATCTAGCAATCTTATAAAGGTTACTCGTCATGCATTATGTTTCCAGTTTTCAAATATATCAGCATGCCCGTCAATCTTATAAAGGACCAAAATATACGGCTCAGAAGTAGATGCATTCCTATGCATGCAGCAAGTAGATGCAGGCTCAAGTTTAGTGCTATTGAAATGAAGGGCCAATTGAAGGAGAGTCCAAAAGCAGCTCACGGTTGCTAGTCTACGGCTGGCAGGGCAAGAGAGCTTGGCAAGAGATACCGAGGGTTCGCTCTTTCATAGCTTACAAAATCTTAGCCAATCGAGCATGGGCATACAACCCGATGGCATCATGCCCCGTTAGCTTCTTTTATCTTTCAATTCTTGCATTTGTTCGTCTTTGTAGGATCGTTGAAGGTGAGAGTGTCTAGAGGGGGGGTGATTAGACTACTCGACAAGATAAAAATTATGCCTTTTGACAAAGACAAGTTTTTGGCAGATTTTGCATATGACACAAGTCAAGCAGCTTACTACACATGCAATTCTAGAGTATGGGCAGCGGAAAGTAAATTGCACATGAAGTAAAGAGAAGTGGAGAAGATCAAACGCAGTTTGGAGACACGGAGATTTTTCTCGTGGTTCCGATAGGTGGTGCTATCGTCAATCCACGTTGATGGAGACTTCAACCCACGGAGGGTAACGGCTGCGAGAGTCCACGGAGGGCTCCACCCACGAAGGGTCCACGAAGAAGCAACCTTGTCTATGCCATCATGGCATACGCCCACGGAGGACTAGCCTTACTCGGGGTAGATCTTCACGAAGTAGGCGATCTCCTTGCCCTTACAAACTTCTTGGTTCAACTCCACATCTTGACGGAGGCTCCCAAGCGACACCTAACCAATCTAGGAGGCACCACCCTCCAAAAGGTAATAGATGGTGTTGATGATGATGAACTCCTTGCTCTTGTGCTTCAAATGATAATCTCCCCAACACTCAACTCTCCTCACCGATTTGGCTGTGGTGGAAGAAAGGATTGAGTGGAAAGCAACTTGGGAAGGCTAGAAATCAAGTTTCATATGGTGGGAGTGGAGCAACTTGATCTCAACACAAGGGTAGGTAGTTTTCTTCTCGAAAATGTAAGGTAGGAGTGGTAGTTCTTTCTGATGGCTCTCTCCACGAATGAAGAGGAGGTGGAGGGGTATTTATAGCCTCCACACAAAATCCAACCGTTACACACATTTGACCAATCTCGGTCAGACCGAAGTTGACAACTCGGTGAGACCGAAAGTTCAAACCTTGTGAACGTTGGGATTTTCGGTGGGACCGAAAATACAATCTCGGTGAGTCCGATTCTTCCAAAGACTAGGGTTTGCCAATCTCGGTGGGACCGACTTTATCATCTCGGTGACACCGATATGATGATGAAGATTCTGAAGCTTGGCAACACTAGTTTCGGTGAGACCGAGTTTGGAATCGGAAAATCCGAAATTTCTAGGGTTTGGCTATATGGCTGAGGTGGTTCATCTCGGTGTGACTGAGTTTATGGAATCGGTGAGACCGAGATTACTTATGAGTGTGTATATGAAGTGAGGGGTGCTGATAGTTTAGGAGATAGATCACTAAGCACTTTGAGCAACCAGATCATTATCATAACCTCATCCCCTTTTAATAGTATTGGCTTTCCTATAGACTCAATGTGATCTTGGATCACTAAACCAAAAATGGAGTCTTGAGCTTTTGCCAATGCTTGCCTTAGCATCTTAAGGGGTCCACCTCTTCAGTCCTTTTGCCATGCCAAAGTGATTGACCTTCCTGAAACATACTTGATAAAAGCATTAGTCCAACCACAAAGTATGTTGTCATTAATTACCAAAACCACCCAGGGAGCAAATGTGCTTTCAATCTCCCCCTTTTTGGTAATTTATGGCAACACACAAAACAAGACATCAAAGCTTACTGAAAGAAGGACAGAATTATCACTAAAGCTTTGACAAACATGTAGTACACAGGCTCCCCTTACAAGTGTGCAAGATTTTCATAGATTATGGTTTTGGACTACCACAAGCACACTAGAGAGAAAAGCAAGATGTGCTACATGCAGCTTGGCTATATGCATCAGAGCAGATGAAAAATAGGTGAGTGATAATGCATATGTGCATGGTGATTTCTTGCAAACAAGTATTTACAAGCAAGTCACCATCATGCACATCTGCAAGATGCATATACTTACCTTGAGGTTCCTTGGCATTGTACCTGAAGAAACAAACTTGGGAAAACAAGGTTAGATAACACAAGAGTATTTCTTCATGCATATACTTACCTTGAGGTTCCTTGGCATTGTACCTGAAGAAACAAACTTGGGAAAACAAGGTTAGATAACACAAGAGTATTTCTTCAACCAACTGCAAGAACATCAAGAGTACCAAGCCAGGGATGACATGTATAAAGAGTGTCTCATATTGAGCACAAGCTTGAATCAGCAAACATGTCTCCCAAAACTGAAAGATTTTCAATGAATTCTGAGACATTTAGCTCTCCATAAGATATCAATTGTGAGGGCAATGAAAGCAAGATCATTAAGAATGACGCCAAATGTAATATCCAATGTGGAACACGGCAAAGCTTTGATGTGATTCTCTCCCCCTTAAGATAAGATTACTCTTTTTCTCCTCTTATCTCCCAATCTCCCCCTAAACTCCCCCTAAATCTTCTCCCCCTTTGACATCAAGTGCCGAAAAGGACAGTAAACTAGGAAGGTCAGGAATGATGGAAGGAAAGAAGTGGGATCCTTAAGAATCACAACTGGGCAATAAGAATTATGCAAGGTAAATCATTTAGTGAAGCTGCGAGAAGATGATATCTGAAGAAAATCGGTGACACGAAGGAGATGGATCGGTGGGTCCGAAAGTCCGAGACTTAGGGCAGATCCTTTTTCGTCGACCGAAAGTTTTAAGTCGGTGACGCCGAGTTTAATTCCAAGGAGGTTCAGAAATAATTCAGCTCACTTTGCAAAGAATGTTTCAATAGATTTGCAATGAATTTGTAAATGATTTTCAAGGAATTGATCAGAGCCAAAAGGATATTCACAAAGACAGTAGAATAGAAATGGAAAAGATTGCTAGATGAAGTGTTTTTTTTAATGAAAACTCAATGAGGAAACATAAGAGCAACTGGAAAGACTGCAAAAACATGTGTACTTCATCTAGATAGGGGTCGGCGACTGGGTCACCTATGTTTGAGTATTTTGACTTAGGAGTCAAATGAGAACATTTGATCATAGGTCATACTCATCGTTTAAGCTCAAAATGGGGTTGCCATTTTTCGATTAAGCATTTGATGTGATCACATCTTATGAAGCTGCTTGTACTCATGACTTTGAGCGAAGCTCCTTAAAGATGTGAAGAACATACCTTGGGCTAGTTGTTGCTTTACTCATGTAGGTGAACTTGAAGTAGATGCTCATAGAATGTGAAGTTGGAGCACCATTTCCAATTGTGTAGTTCATCTTCCTACATGGGTTAGGCAAGCAAGGAAATACTCAAGAATATCCAAGATGACAAGATTGAAATACTAGATGTATAAGGTGTCAACAAGGATATGTGGAATTTTGTTCCTTGAACTCAACATCCCAAATAGCTAGATACTTGGTCAATGACAAGATTTCTCAAGATTTGAGTGTGTGGTAATCTTGTGGAATGTAGATCATCCAAGTACCTGCAAGGAGTTAGATGCAATACAAGGAGGCAAATGTGTCCAAGACATATGATCATCATCATAAGAGAAATATCGAGGATTAGTCAAGTAGGCTCATGCCTTGCATGCATCAATGGAGTTTTCACTCCAAGTTTGAAGCATCAATGATGTTCAACTCACTCCTTAAGCGACAAAACACTTTCTCATCAAGAGGTTTTGTAAAGATATCAGCAAGTTGTTTGTCGGTACGAACATGCTTAATATTGATGTCACCCTTAGCAATGTGATCACGAATAAAATGGTGACGAACTTCAATATGTTTCAATGCGAGAGTGTTGCACAGATTGTGTCCAATCTTAATCGCACTCTCATTGTCACAAAGCAAGGAACATGTCTCGCATGTATCCCATAATCCTAAGCGTTTGTGTCATCCATAACAACCGAGCACAACATGAACCAGCTGCAATATATTCTCGCTTTGGCGAGAGATAATGATATCGAATTTTGTTTCTTGGAGGACCAAGATACAAGGGATCGACCAAGGAATTGACACGCACCGAAGTTGACTTTCTATCAACCTGTCTCCGGCATAGTCCGAGTCGGAATAGCCAACAAGATCGAAGAGGCCCTCTTAGGATACCAAATCCCAAAGTTAGGTGTGTGTATCAAATATCTCACAATTCTTTTAACAGCTTTAAGATGACATTCTTTAGGGGCTGCTTGATATCGAGCACACATGCATACACTCAACATTATGTCAGGACGATAAGCACAGAGATATAGTAGAGAACCAATCATAGATCGATAAACCTTTTGATCAACAGGTTCTCCATCTTTTGTCAAGTCATTATGTCCACTAGTAGGCATGGGGGTTCTCATACCTTTGCTTTCTTGCATATTGAACTTCTTGAAGAGATCCTTGGTGTACTTTGTTTGTGAGACAAAGGTACCCTCCTTAGATTGCTTGATTTGCAACCCAAGGAAGAATTTGAGTTCACTCATCATGGACATCTCATACTTCTCCGACATAAGCTTTCCAAACTTCTCGCTAAAATGGGGGTTAGTTGAACCAAAGATAATATCATCAACATATATTTGGCACACAAATAGTTCACCATCAACCCTTTTCGTAAATAGCGTTGAGTCTATTTTTCCAATCTCAAATCCTTTTTCAAGAAGAAAGCTAGTCAAGATTTGTACCAAGCTCTAGGAGCTTGTTTAAGACCATAAAGAGCTTTGTGCAACTTGTAAACATGATTAGGCTTTTAGGATTCACAAATCCGGAGGTTGTTTCACAAAACTTCCTCCTCTATTTCACCATTTAGGAAAGCACTTTTAATGTCCATTTGATAGAGAGTAATATCATGGTGGTTGGCATAAGCAAGAAGAATGCGAATGGACTCAAGTCTAGCAACGGGGGCATAGGTCTCACCATAGTCCATACCTTCGACTTGTGTGTAACCTTGAGCTACGAGACGAGCCTTGTTGCGGATGACTTGTCCATCTTCATCTTGCTTGTTCCGAAATACCCATTTGGTTCCAATGATGTTTTGATTATCATTGGGCTTCTCTACCAAAGTCCAAACGTTGTTCCTCTCGAAGTTGTGTAGCTCTTCATGCATAGCGTTCACCCAATCCGGGTCTTCAAGTGCTTCTTCAACCTTCATAGGTTCAAGACTAGAAATAAATGAGTAATGCTCACAAAAGTTAGCTAAGCGAGTTTTGGAGCGAGTAATTCTCCCGGAATCGATGTCGTTCATCATTTGTTCCACGGGATGATTCTTCTTGACTCTTGCTCGAACTCGAGATAGCTTTTGTTGTGGTCGTGGCTGAGCTTCCTCATCATCCTCATCTTCCTCTTCTTCATTGTTGTTGGTGTTGTCTTGAGGTGGTGGAGAAGGAGGTTGTGGTGGATCTTCTTGTTGCACTTCCTCATCTTGGTGAGTTCCACTTGTGGAGGCCTCCATGTTGCCTTGAGGTTCCTCTTGCCGTGAGGTAGGGGGCTCCACATATGTAGATGAGGTACTCTCCTTCACTTCCATGGGACGGATCTTTCCAATAGATAAATCTTGAATGGCTTCCGATGGGTCTTTGTCTCCTACATCAATAGGCATTTGCTCTACTTGCGAGCCATTAGATTCATCAAACTTCACATCCACCGTCTCTTCAACCTTTCGGGTGAAATTATTGTAGACACGGTAGGTGTGGGAGTTTGATCCATAACCGAGTAAAAAGCCTTCATGAGTTTTAGGAGCAAATTTAGACCGACGATGCTTATCAAGGATATAGCATTTTGAACCAAAGACACGAAAGTATCCCACTTGGGGTTTGTTACCGGTGAGGAGCTCATATGAAGTCTTGCCGAGGAGCTTGTGAAGATAAAGCCTGTTGATAGCATGACAAGCTGGTCTCGACGGCTTCACCCCAAAAGTGCTTCGTGTCTTGTATTCGTCAAGCATCGTTCTCGCCATCTCTATGAGCGTTCGGTTCTTCCTCTCAACAACTCCATTTTGTTGAGGTGTGTACGTAGCCGAGAACTCATGTAGAATCCCTTCCTCATCGAGAAAAGAGTCCACATGGGCGTTCTTGAACTCCGTTCCATCGTCACTCCGAACTTTCTTGATCTTCACTTCAAATTGGTTTTGGGCCTTTCTAGCAAAGGTTTTGAAGATTCTCTGAACCTGTGACTTGTCATCAAGGAAAAACACCCACGTAAATCTGGAATAATCATCAACTATAACTAGACCAAAGGAGTTACCACCAAGGCTTTTGTAAGCATTGGGACCGAAGAGATCCATATGAAGAAGCTCAAGCGGTCTCCTTGTGGTCATGATGTTCTTCACGGGATGACTTCCACCTACTTGTTTTCCTGCCTGACAAGCACTACAAAGTCTATCTTTGTCAAAGAGAACATATTTAACACCAAGAATATGATCACCTTTGATTAGCTTATCTAGATTACGCATACCAACATGTCCAAGCCTTCTATGCCATAACCAACCTTTAGCAGATTTAGCAATGAAACAAGTTCTAGGTTGAGCTTTCTTAGTGAAATCAACAATATATAGATCACCTCTACGGATGCCGGTAAAAGCCATGTTATGATTGTCACGACGAAAGACTTGGCAATCTACTTTGGTGAATAGCACATTGAATCCAAAGTCAGCTAATCTAGACACGGAAAGTAAATTGTATCCAAGTGATTCAACAAGCATGACATTTTGTATAGAGCTATCATGAGATATGGCCACCTTACCAAGGCCAAGTACCTTACCCTTGGAGTTGTCTCCAAAAGTCACATACTTGCGTGGACCATCGTTCTTTGCAAGCTCTCGAAACATGTCTTCATCTCCGGTCATGTGATCGGTGCATCCACTATCAAGAATCCACTCTTTTCCACCGGATATGTAGTCTCTCAAATTTGCCATAAGATTGAGACTCTTCATGATCTTGTCTAGCTCGGTGTCCGAATCAGAGTAATCATCATCATGCTCATGCTCATCATCATATTGACCCATAGATAATTCATCATCAATACCTAGGTCAATTTGACAACGACTTGCATTAGTTTTGTCAATGTGACAATAATCATCGGAATGCAATACAAGAGCATTTCTAATTAGAACATTGATAAGTCCGGGATCACCCTTCTTTTTCATAAGATCACGAAGCTCAAAGAAGCATTTATCAAAGTTGGGATCATTGGGGCGCATCATGTCAAATTCAATAGTCTTGTATAGAATTTCATCAAGACCTCTCAAAGAGTAGTCCGGATAAAGTTCTTCCAAGAACTTCCATATAGCATAGGCGCACTCAAAGTTTGTGACAAGCTCAAGTAAGTTATCGGGCAAACCTCTAATGATAAGATTTACAGTTCTAAGGTTACGAAGCAAATCAAGCTCTTCATCCATAGTAGGGTGCAAGGGGTCAAATGGAGGCACATATGGGGTTTCAACATATTTGCGCAAGTTATACATCTTAAAGATAATAAGCATTTCAATCCTCCATGAGTTATAGGACACTCCATCAAGAATAGGCACTCTATGGCTAACACTCCCAAACGTGAGACACGCCATCTTCCTCCAATGGTGTGCAAACCAAAGCAATGGAGACCAATGCTCTGATACCAATTGTAGGATCGTTGAAGGTGAGAGTGTCTAGAGGGGGGGTGATTAGACTACTCGACAAGATAAAATTATGCCTTTTGACAAAGACAAGTTTTTGGCAGATTTTGCATATCACACAAGTCAAGCAGCTTACTACACATGCAATTCTAGAGTATGGGCAGCGGAAAGTAAATTGCACATGAAGTAAAGAGAAGTGGAGAAGATCAAACGCAGTTTGGAGACACGGAGATTTTTCTCGTGGTTCCGATAGGTGGTGCTATCGTCAATCCACGTTGATGGAGACTTCAACCCACGGAGGGTAACGGCTGCGAGAGTCCACGGAGGGCTCCACCCACGAAGGGTCCACGAAGAAGCAACCTTGTCTATGCCATCATGGCATACGCCCACGGAGGACTAGCCTTACTCGGGGTAGATCTTCACGAAGTAGGCGATCTCCTTGCCCTTACAAACTTCTTGGTTCAACTCCACATCTTGACGAAGGCTCCCAAGCGACACCTAACCAATCTAGGAGGCACCACCCTCCAAAAGGTAATAGATTGTGTTGATGATGATGAACTCCTTGCTCTTGTGCTTCAAATGATAATCTCCCCAATACTCAACTCTCCTCACTGATTTGGCTGTGGTGGAAGAAAGGATTGAGTGGAAAGCAACTTGGGAAGGCTAGAAATCAAGTTTCATATGGTGGGAGTGGAGCAACTTGATCTCAACACAAGGGTAGGTAGTTTTCTTCTCAGAAATGTAAGGTAGGAGTGGTAGTTCTTTCTGATGGCTCTCTCCACGAATGAAGAGGAGGTGGAGGGGTATTTATAGCCTCCACACAAAATCCAACCGTTACACACATTTGACCAATCTCGGTCAGACCGAAGTTGACAACTCGGTGAGACCGAAAGTTCAAATCTTGTGAACGTTGGGATTTTCGATGGGACCGAAAATACAATCTCGGTGAGTCCGATTCTTCCAAAGACTAGGGTTTGCCAATCTCGGTGGGACCGACTTTATCATCTCGGTGACACCGATATGATGACAGAAGTTTACAGAAGCTTGGCAACACTAGTTTCGTGAGACCGAGTTTGGAATCGGAAAATCCGAAATTTCTAGGGTTTGGCTATATGGTGAGGTGGTTCATCTCGGTGTGGTGAGTTTATGGAATCGGTGAGACCGAGATTACTTATGAGTGTGTATATGAAGTGAGGGGTGCTGATAGTTTAGGAGATAGATCACTAAGCACTTTGAGCAACCAGATCATTATCATAACCTCATCCCCTTTTAATAGTATTGGCTTTCCTATAGACTCAATGTGATCTTGGATCACTAAACCAAAAATGGAGTCTTGAGCTTTTGCCAATGCTTGCCTTAGCATCTTGAGGGGTCCACCTCTTCAGTCCTTTTGCCATGCCAAAGTGATTGACCTTCCTGAAACATACTTGATAAAAGCATTAGTCCAACCACAAAGTATGTTGTCATTAATTACCAAAACCACCCAGGGAGCAAATGTGCTTTCAGTCTTTTACTTTCAGAGCTTACAAAATCTTAGATGTTGCTTACAAAAATTGAGATACAATATTTTGATTCCGGATTGCATATATTTAGCAAGTAGATGCATTCCTATGCATGCATATTATTCAGCAAGTAGATGCCTTCCTGACTGAATTGTATGCCATGATCGAAGTTTAGTGCTATTGAAACGGAAGGGCAGATGACGATTGATTTGGTTATTGCCAATCTCACCTTTAATCTCAGAATCTAGCCGGTTACTCGCCATGCATTATGTTTTCCGGTGTTCAAATATATCCGTCAATCTTATAAAGGACCAAAATATACGGTTCAGTACGTATGCAAGGCGGGCAGGCTCAGCGGCGCGCCGAAGGATAGTCCAAAAGCAGCTCGCGGCTGCTCTACGGCTGGCCGGGGGGAAAGCTTGGCAAGAGATACCGAGGGGCTCTACTGCCTCGAGCATGGGCATACAACCCGATGGCATCATGCCCAGTTAGCTTCTTTTATCTTTCAATTCTTGCATGTGTTCGTCTTTTACTTTCAGAGCTTACAAAATCTTAGATGTTGCTTACAAAAATTGAGATACAATATTTTGATTCCGGACTGCATATATTCAGCAAGTAAATGCATTCCTATGCATGCATATTATTCAGCAAGTAGATGCCTTCCTGACTGAATTGTATGCCATGATCGAAGTTTAGTGCTATTGAAATAGAAGGGCAGATGACGATTGATTTGGTTATTGCCAATCTCACCTTTAATCTCAGAATCTAACCGGTTACTCGCCATGCATTATGTTTTCCAGTATTCAAATATGTCCGTCAATCTTATAAAGGACCAAAATATACGGCTCAGTAAGTATGCTCTAATAATATCAGTTAGGAAAAATGCTTGAAACAATTGCACCGTGAATACTTGAAATAACTGACAGCAATATCTTGAATACATATGTTGTGTGAAATAGATGATTTTGTGCCAGCTAAAGTATCGACTTGTGATGATTTAGCTTAGCTTCATCAGTAAGTTGTTCTTAATGAGAGAGAGAGAGAGCACCGGGAAAGAGAGTGATTCGTCCAAAATGCCACAATGTGCATGGACCATCGGAATAGATCGACCCGCGGCAACTAACTAACCCGGCAAAGAAAGAAAGACACCCTATTTGTCATGCGAGTTTTCTAAAAAGTCATAATCAGTGTTTTTCCAGTTTGGGCTAAACTTATTAGTGTTTGTCCAGCTTGGGCTGAAATTGTAATCAGTCCAGCTAGCTCTTGCTACGTACTTGATCCAGTGTACAGATCAATTAAGGCATTTCTCTGAATTAGCTTTGCATGTACCGCAAAGTAATTAATTATGTTGATGTGTTTCTTGGTCAAAAAGTACCGACTGCTGGGGTCACACATTATGCTCATCAAAACGTATACTACGTGTTCAGGTGTGCGCCAACACTAACCCAACACGTACTACAACACCGACACCACCTTGTTAGATTCGAGGACCCGGTGAAATCAAGCAGACACCGCCATGGAGCTGCGATGTCGCATAAAATCCATCATGACTTGGTGCATTGTGTATGTGTGCTTCTACTCACCAAAAAAAAGATAGCTTGGCATACTAGCTAGGAAGCCTCTCAGAAAATTCATCCATTTGCCTGCTTCCAAATCATGTACACGTGTGTACATTGTTGTGGCCAAAAGTATCTACCAGCAAGTTTGTCCGGGATAAAGGATAGCCACGATGATGGTTGGATGTCGTGTTGAAGATATACTTTTTCTCCCGTTGCAACACACGGGCCCTTTTGCTAGTAAATAGAAAAGGTTCGCGTTTGGTCTAAGCTAGCAGACGATGTGTAGACGGGAAGTTTTAGACTTCCCATGTGACCGCATGCATGCGGTTCTAGCCTGCCCATATCACCTAATTATACATCCATGCACAACTTATATAATAAATTTCAAAAAACTATAACTTTCAAGCTGCACATCAGAATCAAGATTTGCCTTCACTATTGAAACCCTCGTGTCGTGCTCTTCCAAACTAAATCTCGTGTGAGTATGCTTCGACGAACTTTTTTGTATGTGCAACTTTTGGTGCTATGTTGTGCAACTTTACTACTACATAATGCAACCTTAGTGGCACATGTGCCAATTTTATGCCTTAGGTGAAAAAGTTGCACATCAACTGCTAGGAAGTTGGCCCGGGCAATAAACGAAATTGCACATCCACTGGTAGGGTAGTTGGTATGGAGTGCCAACAGTGAAAATTGCATATCAACGGGTAGGAGGAAAAGTTGCACATCGACTGCTAGGCGGTTGGTTGGGCTAGGAGACAAGGTTTCACATCTCGCTTGTATGGTAATTGACGCAGGGTGCCAGCGGTGAAAACTACACGTCCACGTACGGAGGAGTTGGGATTTCACATCGACGCCTAGGCAGTTGGCCGAGGCAGCAGACTAAGTCGCACATCTCACCAGTAGGAGTAGATGGGATAAGGATGCCAATAGTGAAACTGTCCATCCATGGGTAGTGGGAAAGTTGTACATCAACTGCTAGGTAGTTGCCTGGGGTAATAGACTAAGTTGCACATTATAAAGAAGAAGTTGGTTCCAATGGTTGCTAAGGCCCCGTTCAGATCTCCTCCACCTTCCAAATTCCCAAGAATCCAGCTAGAAGCCGCTCGAACAGGACAGCTCCCAGAATCCAGCTTTTGGAGATCAAGCAGAGTAGCGTGCAATTTCTTGGAGCAGCAGAATCGTAGCTTCTCCAAAACGAGAAGTTGGCTCCAAGAGAAGTTGCTGGAAATTACACTCAATCTGCCCTTCCGAAGTACCATCCGTCGCGAAACATTTTCTTCTCGATCTGTTTCCCTCTCATGACTCGCCACCGAATTGGGCCTCAAGCTCGCTTCCTGGGCTGCCAGCCCATGTTGACGGAGAGGAGCCGAGCCAGTGCCGCCGAACGAATCTGTCTCCCGTCGGAAGCTGGCGGCGGCTGGCTTCTCAGGAAGCTGGCTATTCCGTGAAGCTGGAGAAGATCCGAACGGGGCCTAAGTTGCAACCTCACGGTAAGTTGGATCATGTATCACTAAAGTTGCATTAGCACCGAAGTTGGTTTTGAAAAATGTTGCATCCTACATTACTAAAGTTGCATCATATCTCTCCCTAATAATAAAGCACGGATTGGGTCTCCGGGTTCACCGTCGTAATACGCTTCTTCTCATAAATTTACGCTTTCAGTTTGAATTTAAAAATATATTCGAGGTGGTACTAAACATTATCGACTCGATTGACCGCTATGTTCGCTTAACTGGGCTGCGATCAAGTTTGGGCTTTGGCTGTCTCTCTATTTTGCCTGCCCGCTCACCGTCGAATAAACGGTTCTCACTAATTTAACCCACAGTCCTCGGTGAGCGAAGAAAAAACGGTTCGATATTTTTCTTCGTCAACCCCCTCTATGCATGTTTGGCTTTAGATCGAGCGGCGGCGCACCCTATCCGATCGGGACATGTAGGACGACGGCGGCAGGGCTCCGGAAAGTGGGGAACGGCGAGGAGGCGGGGAACGGCGAACGCGACGAGGCGGATCAGGTCAGGATCCAGTGCGGCCTCCGGCGCTCCATGGCCATGGCGCCTCGGTCTCCTGGGAAGAAGAGACGTGGGAGAGAGAGGAGGTGAGATGGGGAGAAGACAAGGCAGAGTAAGGACAGCGCGGATTCCGGCGGTGGCTCTGGTCGGCGGATCCAGGTATGTGTCCCGATTCCTCTCCTCCCCGTAAAAAACGTATGTCGCATCGTTGCCAACTGCTAGAGATGCCCTTCATAAGTTCATCCTGTGGCCAACAACAACCCCCAGGTCGTGTGAGAGTTCAGTGGCATGGGCATGCCCTCCCCTGATTGATTTTATATCAAAGATTTTGTTGTGGCGTGTGGGCAGCACCCATGAGTGTTGGAAGTACATGTTCTGTATACGTAACAGCTTCTCTGGTGACTTACTCATCTAATGGTCAGATACAATTTTAGCAACAGTGAATAGCCGCCTGATATTTTGTTATCTGCTTCTGAATGTTCATAATGTGTAAAACGAATCAATTTTACTATAATTTTACTTGAGAAGTTGAATGTGCAAAGTCTTGAGAAAATTGACTATATACTCCCAACACTGCACGCCAACTCTTGATGGACTTCCAAAGTGCTGCTGGCCTTCGAATTTTTTCTGTCGTGTAGACGCTCCCCATCTTAGTGTGTGCTATCCAAGGAAGCCGGCTCCTCCACTCAGGCCCTCCTCTCCAACGCCGACGAGGACGCTACTTCGTCTGAACCGATCTTCACGACCACGTGCAGGTATACACATGTGTTCCCCTGCCACCCCTGCACTGATTTAAGAGGGTGTTTGTTTCCAGGGACTTATTGGTTTAGGGACTTAAAAAAGTCCCTATAAGTCTCATCTAAACCAAATATGAGGGACTTATAGGGACTTAAAGTGGGCATTTGGGACTTATGAAATAAGACTCTCAAGGAGGGACTTATAGGGACTTATAGTTGTAATATGGTCTTATAGGGACTTATAAGTCCCAGGAACCAAACAGGTAGGGACTTTTCAGGGACTTGGAACTTATAAGTTGGGACTAAAAAAGTCCTACGACTTATGAACCAAACAGGACCTAAGGCGAAATCCAATTGGGAGTTATTGATAAGCACCAATGAATTCTTGGTTCAGTTCCCCTGTCTTCAATTACGTTGATCCTTTTGGTAAGATCAAACTGAACATGCTGAGCATCACTTGCCCAAACAAGCTGAACGCCTTGCTACATTATTGCCCAATTTTGTAAAATTGCTCATAGCTCTCCTGATATCATGTCATGTTTGCTAATACTTATTGAGCCATAAAACGATGTTTTCTGTTTATAAGCTAGCCCTTCTTATTATGTTTCAGAAGATCGATAGTACCCATTACATTACTACAGTACAGTGTAATATGAGAACCTGAGTTTTGGTTGCCAAGCAAATGTTTGTGCTAATTCCCACAAGAAATTTGTGTTTGAAGAATTATTACTTTATCAGGGAAATATCTTTTATATGGCTTCATAAAATCAAATTTGACACTAGATTTGCAGAATGACTAAGCGGCATAGGAAATTGATTTAGCACTACCTCAGTAAACATAAAGACTTATTCTTGATTTTGTGTTGATGTTTCAGATGGAATTTTTTTCATATGACATCAGGGATGTAGGGTGATTGGGTGAACAAGCTTCTTGTGAAACATCGAGATCCCGGTGGCAGTGCCTCCGTTCAGCATCCCACGCGGCGACGTCCTCCGGCATAATGGCAAACACTGGCAGGGGAGAAAGCAGAGCGGGAGGGGTATTGGGTCCATACCACTGTGGGCATTGTCAGTGCCATGATTGTGGTTAATACCCACACGAGATTCTATTCCTGTGAGCGGATTAAACAGAGTTGAGTAAACATCTCCCCTGTATGCCAGTAACGCGGATCTGCAGATGAAAAATAAAAGAGTGTGCATGGTGTTTTTTTTCTTTCAGAATACTTTTATATGCCCTGTTCTATTTTGCTTCAGGTTTAGGACTATTTGGTCTGCTACATAATCCATGTTTTCAACTGCAAAAATTTATTTTTATTATTATCATATTTACTATTTGTCAGTAGTAATACATAACACGTCGCTGGTGAAAAGCCTACTGGAAAGATTAATTACTCAATAATGTTGTCTTAAGAATCAATTTTTTTGAAAAGTTCTATGTTCACCACTGTTGCCATCTGTTCCTATTTGTTGTTTTTTCCTATGGCAGTTTGGAGCAAGTGATTGGCCTATAATCTAATTAATATTCAGGCTTGCTGAGAATTTTTTACTATGAGATAAGTAGATGATCATTTAACCCACAACGAAGATAAAGTAGATTATAGTGACCGAACTGAGCACACGCTGACTTAGTGCTTCGACCCTTCATGTTTATTATTCACTAATTCTGGTCCTTCCATTACTATTGAACTAAATTCAAAGTTGTTGCTATGTCAATTCGGTTGCCTGCTTGCCATAGTTTATCTCCCTATTTTGTGCCCTGTTGATTAGCTAATTGGCATGAGAAAGAAACATTATGCATCTACATGTATCTTATCTCTCTGAAGTCATAAAATTGTAGTGAGATGCAGTGCCCACGAAATTGGCATGTTTAAATACAAAATTATTTCCTCTAATGATGGATGAGACCTTTTAGCTTAGATGACATGTTTTTTGAATCATATATATATCATAGCTTTGTGAAACGGACTTACAATGCTTTATGTTTTTAGTCCTAGAGTTATACATGAGCGTTCATTTTCCATCCAGTGATGAATATCATTGTTAGATCAAAGGAGACTTTCGGAACAGAGGCGTTTTCCAGAAAAGCAAAAAGAAAATGACAGACAATCTATTCCAATAAAAAAACTACTCTTCCATAAAAACAGATGAAGAACGCTAAGGTGCATCTTCACGTCTGAACTTCATGCTACATAAAGAACTAATCAGTTTAACCTTATTATCGATGTATATTAAAATTAGATACAAAAAATGGTGCATAATGGGATATAAAGCAGGTTGTGCCCTTTTTCGCCCGGGGCAACGCACAGGCATTCGTACTAGTAGTACTAAAAGTTGTATCATATAGCATCAAAAGTTGGCACTGAAAAAAGTTGGTGCTGGAGGTGCCATCAGTGAAAACTGTGCGTTCACGGATAGGGCAAAAGTTGCACAACGACTGCTAGGGGTTGGCCGAGGCAGCAAAAGTTGCACACCGCATCTCACTTGCAGGGGTAGTTGGGGCGGGGGTGCCAACAATGTAAACTACACATCCGTGAATATTGGGGAAGTCGCACATCGCTAGTCAGGTAGTTGCAACTAACAATGACTAAAGTTGCATACACAAAAGGTTTGTCAAAAATACTCATATGAGATCTAGTTCTGAAGAGTTCTCAAAAGAAATATGTGGGTGAAAACAGATCTTAATTCCGGTTCAAAAGTTATGACTTTAAAAAAAATGAAACCCAAATTAAATGCACGTGAAAAACAACAATTAAGGAGCGTTGCGCTCTGTGTACTTTAGCAATCCTATATGCGTTCACACTTGCTCCCGTGCATTCACACTTGTTCATAGAGATTTTTCTTTTTTTGACACACAATAAAAAAGACAGACAAAAAGTTTTCTTATATGGGTGTTTGCTCGGGATCGCTAGCGAGCCAATGGCCACTTGCTTAGACTCGTCCATTATAAACCACGACAACACTGGAATCAAGGGCCTGGCTTCACTTTTAGTAACACCGCTGAATGACTCGACACGCTAAGATTCTGAATCCAACAGCACTAAAGATCTGGAAATTCTCTGACCCTCATGATAGTCGATAGAGCTGACCAGGAAACTGAGTCAAAAGCTTTCTGAAAATCGAGCTTTAGCACAATAGCAGGTTTTCGCCTTTTGATGCAGGATTGGACCATGTCAGCAGCGTAAGTGAAGTATTTAGTTATCCCTTTCCACCTAATGAAACCCGTTTGATCATGATGAATGAGCTGAGATATGAAAGGTTGAGCCCTATTGGATAGGCATTTGGAAGCGATTTTAACCACGCAATTCTGGAGAGAAACCGGATTGAAGTTTCCAGGGTGGATTGAAACAATCTTCTTGGGAAGCAAAACAACAAAGGGCAATATTTTTGGGACATTAGGGAAACAGAATCAGGAACTGTAAGAAAAAGCATAAAATCCTCCAGCTTTCTTAAGCGGCTGAATAATCTGAGCTTTCTGCTAAAAGAATGTATACTGTTTGGACAGATTTTTACAGGTTGCAACAAGTTACAACATTTTCAGGAAGAATGTGGCTCCTACATGATCTACGTATATTATTTACCTATGAATGAGAAAGCAGTTCCCATTTAATTTCTTTACAGAAGTGAACCATTTGTCTTGGTTTTTGTGCAGGTGTCCAAAATGAAGCACGGCGATCACATCATCGTCTCGAATTTCTCGAGTTTCTTCACTCTTCGCATAGATGCAACCAGTAATGCCAAGAAAATGCCTGCAAGTTCAGTTGGGAGCAAGAATTGGACCAATCAAGAAAGGACATGTAGAAACATCACTAGTTTAAATTCAGGTTAGCTTACAAATACAAGTAAAGATAATGAAAGGTTCCACATAAGGTTGAAAGTTGTCGTCGTATTATGGATTATTTGTCGAACGGATTTTTTTTAGGAAACAAGCAACAAATCCTACCTGCGCCGACGAAAGACCCATTTGCGACTATTTGGTTTCCTTGACTACCCATGACGACCCCAATATTCAAGAGAGTACCACCCATGGCTGTATACATGGTCGCCATCTGAAGTACGTTAGCTTTACGAGCAGCCCGTTCCGACTGCAAATGCCATTACATAAGTTTCAGGTTGACTTCCGACCAAAGCAACAAATAATGGAAACACTAGGTTTTCAAACTAGGAGTTACTGAGCACACAAGTGCTTGTCATTAACTTATGATGGCAGAAAAAGATGCTACACAGAAGTGTAGTCATCAGCAGAGCCATACCTCAAGTACTCTGACTCTGAGTTTCAGATCACCCGACTCGAGTTGCCCCACAAAATCCTCAATCCGTTGGATTCTGTAGGGCATTGAGATCGTAGAATCACGGGCCTGTATGTATGGAGATAGCAGTTAATGGCATGCACAACAACTAGAAGCGTAGAAACGAGGGGAAATGACAAATCATATCGATTATGTCTTTACATCATTTGCTTGCTTTCTTATCTCCTGGACTAGTTCAGGTCCAGCTCTTCGTCTTGTTTTCAAGTCTAGCAGTTCCTGGAGTTCAAATGGAAGAAGGTAAGAATTCACAGATAGATGTTGAAAGGATAAAGAGTTTCTGCTGTTATAAGGAAAATGGAACAGAACTATGTTAGCAGAAATAACAAGTCGCACACGAGCATAGCATATTAACTAGATGATCTATCTTGGTAACAAGCTCTAGCAAAGTTGTAGTCCACTTCTGAAAACATTTAAGAGAGCAGCGAAAACATGAACAAAGTTACATAAAATAATAATAAAAGTTGCTGCACCAAATTATTTGCTAACTCCGCCATCCACTATGTGCATGAACAAAGTTGCTAACTCCGCCATCCACTATGCACAGGTTAAGATTATTTTTCCTTTGTTATTGTTTATACTACACAGTTAGCAAATGAGGAACTATGTACATGAACAAAGTTTGCATTTACATAAAATAATCTTAACCTGTGCATAGTGATTGAGGAGTTAACAACTTTGTTCATATTATAAACAATCTTAAAGACAATAATCCTAACCTGTGCATATGGTGCAGCAACTTTGACAAAGGAAAAGTCAGGATCCAGTATGTACCCGATGCCTGTGAAACATGAATATACCAACACAATCATTGACCGACAAATAGTTAATCTAACAGATGGTAAATAGGTAAACTTTTTATGAAGTTAATCGCATAGCTAATAAAACTCCGCCTATGTTGTCTCAACATAGCCGGTCCCAAGCCCGGGTAAAGGAGGAGGGTTGTGATAGGCTTGGCGAGCCAACGTAAAAACTCAGCCACTCTTATGGAGATGAAACCCAAAAGATTTTCGTTGGGGCGTAACCCTCTCAGCGACGCGCCACATCGGAACCCGGGTGTGGTGGAAAATTGGCAAGGGCCGGGCCGTCACCCCCCAGGTGGCGCGCCGTATCTTGATCCGGATACGGTGGCAAGTGAGCGAGGATCGGGTCGTCGCATCCTTAGTGGCGCGCTACGTCGGCGCCCGGATGTAGTGGAAAATGAGCAAGGGTCTTCGCATTTGACTCGACGAGTGCGAAGGGTAAGGAAGCTAGCCGAGCCTAGGAGGATTCGCTTAGGTAGCTGGAACGTAGGGTCTCTGACAGGGAAGCTTCGGGAGGTAGTTGATGCAGCGGTGAGGAGAGGTGTTGATATCCTTTGCGTCCAAGAAACCAAATGGAGAGGACAGAAGGCGAAGGAGGTGGAGGATACCGGCTTCAAGCTATGGTACACGGGGACGGCTGCAAACAGAAATAGCGTAGGCATCTTGATCAACAAGCGCCTCAAGTATGGAGTGGTAGATGTCAAGAGACGTGGGGACCGGATTATCCTGGTCAAGCTGGTAGTTGAGGACTTGGTTCTCAATGTTATCAGCGCATGCCCATAAGTAGGCCACAATGAGAACACCAAGAGGGAGTTCTGGAAGGCTCGAAGACATGGTTAGGAGTGTACCGATTGGTGAGAAGCTCTTCATAGGAGGAGACCTCAATGGCCACGTGGGTACATCTAACACAGGTTTTGAAGGGGCGCATGGGGGCTTTGGCTATGGCATTAGGAATCAAGAAGGAGAAGATGTCTTACGCTTTGCTCTAGCCTACAACATGATTGTAGCCAACACCCTCTTTAGAAAGAGAGAATCACATCTGGTGACTTTTAGCAGTGGCCAACACTCTAGCCAGATTGATTTCATCCTCTCGAGAAGAGAAGATAGGCGTGCGTGCCTAGACTGTAAGGTGATACCTGGAGAGAGTGTTGTACCCCAACATAAGCTGGTGGTTGCTGACTTCCGTTTTCGGATTCGTGTCCAGCGGGATAAGCGGGCCAAAGTCGCTAGAACGAAGTGGTGGAAGCTCAAGGGGGAGGTAGCTCAGGCGTTCAAGGAGAGGGTCATTAAGGAGGGCCCTTGGGAGGAAGGAGGGATGCGGACAATGTGTGGATGAAGATGGCGACTTGCATTCGTAAGGTGGCCTCGGAGGAGTTTGGAGTGTCCAGGGAAGAAGAAGCGAAGATAAGGATACAGGTGGTGGAATGATGATGTCCAGAAGGCGATTAAAGAGAAGAAAGATTGCTTCAGACACCTATACCTGGATAGGAGTGCTCACAACATAGAGAAGTACAAGATGGCGAAGAAGGCCGCAAAGCGAGCTGTTGGTGAAGCAAGGGGTCGGGCGTATGAGGACCTCTACCAACGGTTAGGCACGAAGGAAGGCGAAAGGGACATCTATAAGATGGCCAAGATCCGAGAGAGGAAGACGAGGGATATTGGCCAAGTCAAATGCATCAAGGACGGAGCAGGCCAACTCTTGGTGAAGGACAAGGAGATTAAGCATAGATGGCGGGAGTACTTCGACAAGCTGTTCAATGGGGAGAATGAAAGTTCTACCATTGAACTAGACGACTCCTTTGATGAGACCAGCATGCGTTTTGTGCGTCGAATCCAGGATTCTGAGGTCAAGGAGGCTTTAAAAAGGATGAAGGGAGGCGAGGCGATGGGCCCGGATTGTATCCCCATTGAGGTGTGGAAAGGTCTCGGGGACATAGCGATAGTATGGCTAACCAAGCTTTTCAACCTCATTTTTTGGGCAAACAAGATGCCAGAAGAATGGAGATTTTATATATTAGTACCAATCTTCAAGAACAAGGGGGATGTTCAGAGTTGTACTAATTACCGTGGAATTAAGCTGATGAGCCATACAATGAAGCTATGGGAGAGAGTCATCGAGCACCGCTTAAGAAGAATGACAAGCGTGACCAAAAACCAGTTTGGTTTCATGCCTAGGAGGTCGACCATGGAAGCCATTTTCTTGGTACGACAGCTTATGGAGAGATATAGGGAGCAAAAGAAGGACTTGCATATGGTGTTCATTGACTTGGAGAAGGCCTATGATAAGATACCGCGAAATGTCATGTGGTGGGCCTTGGAGAAACACAAAGTCCCAAAGAAAGTACATTACCCTCATCAAGGACATGTACGATAATGTTGTGACAAGTGTTCGAACAAGTGATGTCGACATCGATGACTTCCGATTAAGATAGGACTGCATCGGGGTCGACTTTGAGCCCTTATCTTTTGCATTGGTGATGGACGAGGTCACAAGGGATATACAAGGAGATATCCCATGGTGTATGCTCTTTGCGGATGATGTGGTGCTAGTTGGCGATAGTCGGGTGGGGGTAAATAGGAAGTTAGAGTTATGGAGACAAACCTTGGAATCGAAAGGGTTTAGGCTTAGTAGGACTAAAACAGAGTACATGATGTGCGGTTTCAGTACTACTAGGTGTGAGGAGGAGGAGGTTAGCCTTGATGGTCGGTGGTACCTCGAAGGACACCTTTCGGTATTTGGGGTCAATCTTTGCGGGAGGATGGGGGTATTGATGAAGATGTGAACCATCGGATCAAAGCCGGATGGATGAAGTGGCGCCAAGCTTCGGCATTCTCTGTGACAAGAGAGTGCCACAAAAGCTAAAAGGCAAGTTCTACAGATGCTGATTCGACCCGCAATGTTGTATGGCGCCGAGTGTTGGCCGACTAAAAGGCGACATGTTTAACAGCTTAGGTGTGGCGGAGATGCGTATGTTGAGATGGATGTGTGGCCACACGAGGAAGGATCGAGTCCGGAATGATGATATACGAGATAGAGCTGGGGTAGCACCAATTGAAGAGAAGCTTGTCCAACATCGCCTGAGATGGTTTGGGCATATTCAGCGCAGGCCTCCAGAAGCTCCAGTGCATAGCGGACGGCTAAAGCGTGCGGAGAATGTCAAGAGAGGGCGGGGTAGACCGAATTTGACATGGGAGGAGTCCGATAAGAGAGACTTGAAGGATTGGAGTATCGCCGAAGAGCTAGCTATGGACAGGGGTGCGTGGAAGCTTGCTATCCACGTGCCAGAGCCATGAGTTGGTTGCGAGATATTATGGGTTTCACCTCTAGCCTACCCCAACTTGCTTGGGACTAAAGGCTGTGTTGTTGTTGTTGTTGTTGTTGTAATCGCATAGCTAATAATTTGAATATCAGTGTGAGCGTTTAGAGGCCTGGAGCTGGTCCTCAAGATATATTCTTCATTTCATTCGGCTCGGCATTCCCTAGAAACCTTAAATTCTATGCTAATTCTTTTCCCAAAATACCAAACATCAAGTGCTGGGCAGTGGGCGGTAGAATTAGAAAAATCACTCACGGAGTATACAAGTTCTGAATGAAAAAAAATCCAAAACTCTTTGTGTTCATTGATTTTTTACACATGTTAAGATTGTGGCGAAAAAACTTCATTTGTGTTATGCACCAAAAAAGTTATGTGCAGTTACACTCAGTTCTAGACAGTTGTTCCTTCTTTGTTTGTACAGGACGCACATGGACACATTTTGGCTCAAATTTTGTAGGTTCACAATCCATCCAACAATGTATATCCACAAAAGGTTTTGGATTTCTTATAATCTAATATGTGTGTCTTCTAATTGTTCATTAAATCACCCAGGTGCACGCACTGCACAAAGTCCACTCTCAAGTCTTGATCTCAACCACAGACGACATAACAAAACATGTCACCCCATCTGTAGCAACTGCATAAAATTGATTTACAAAAAATAACTAATGGCCTTCTAATGATGAGAAGATTCTTCAAAGTGGGAATGAATATATTTTGCAGCTTAGAGCCATTATATCCTTTTACAACAGGTAGAGATGCATTTTTCCTTTGTTATTGTTTATAATACACAGTTAGCAAATTAGGAACATTTTGCAAGCTTATAACCAAGAACACACTGAGATATCTGTACCAAACCATTAAGATATTGCATTCATAAAAATACTGAAGAAATCAGAAGTGATACTATCGAAAGAAATGGATCTGTAGATATTGTAATGTTGTCAGGATATACAAGAATGGAGAACCTTCAAGAGTTGAGAACGCCCTTATGACGAACGTAAATGTGGAAGGAAAGCGGAAAGGTTGATCTTGCGCAATTGCAAACAAGTCCTGGGAAGGTAAAACACAGGATTAACTTCAATATCTCAGTATTTTTACATGCAAACTGATTCATGTAAAATTATAAGGTCAGGCAACCTCTCCAATTGCAGCTAGAGTCTGCTGTTGATCCGGTGACTGGCTCAGCAGATTGTCCAAGAAATATTGTACGGACCTTCTTACCTGTATAACAAAAAAGGGGGCAGAAAATAAATGTTAAATGAAATTTCTTCAATTACTTTTCTGCCCAGGAAATAACATGTCCTACAAACCGGTGAGAGGTCTCCTGTTGGCTGAAGAGCTTCCAGGTCAATTAAAGCTTTTATAACCTGTAAGATAGAGTTGACTGAGAAAGAGAGAATAGATGAACTGCCCAAAAAATGAGCATCTTAAATTACTCAACACCATGCAAGGTAAGATGCTAGGCAAATTCAGAAAACTATTATGTGTGCACCACTCATTTGAAGATACGAAAATACCTTGTTCGCATCCTTCTCATACACAGCATAGAACAAGGAGAGTAGTCTATCTCGAGTGAATGATTTGATTTCACCCATCATTCCAAAATCATAATATATTAGAGAGCCATCCTTGTCTATGGCAAGGTTTCCAGGATGAGGATCAGCATGGAAGAAACCGGTCTTCAGTATCTGTGTTTTACATGGAATGAAAATCTTAGTGCAAATAACTATCACATGTACTGACCCACTAAAAAAAGAAATAACTTGGTGTCAATATTGTACATAAAACAGAATATACAAAATATATGCTTAAACATCTATTAAGACAACCAGGCAGCTACCGCCACTTCTTTGAAATTATAAGGACTGTATGGTTTGATACTTACGAGTTACGAGTCAACATGTGTGGTCGATATGTATTTATTAAATTATTGCCAACAACATCCTTTGAGATTTTTACCAGGCAAAAATTTGGAATCGTGGAGTAAAGGTAGCCGAAGAGTTCAGGCTTAAAAAACGAGACTAGTACTGAAGCAGAGCCAGACCATCTAATTTTTGATACACGATGTCAAGTGTGCCGTGTTTACCCTGGCCTCTCATTTAAGAAAAAAATTCTAATAATATCATGCAAACTCTCTTGAAACCAGCCAGTTAATAGCCCAAACTGCATGGCTAATATTTCCCAGATAAAAATTCTTCAACTAAAAACAAGCCCAGTGTTAAAACATGATCCCCGCAGGTTTTGGTCACATTTAACAGGCAACAAATAGGAAAATTACAAAGGCAATAGCCCAACAATGAATTATTAAGCAAGTCTTCTATCAGTTTTCTTAGAAGAGTACACACTATGTTGTGAGAAGCATTTTCTATAAATGATGACAAAATCACAAGCAACTAAACTGAGTTTTGTACAAACATATCAAGTACACTAAGAAAACATTGACCTGAATTAGGTACGACTCTATTGAACGAGATGCAATCAGAGAACGGCTATATCCCCGGCTGTCTAGCACCGCCAAGTTGTTTATCTTAATACCTGTATAAATGAGAAAACAGATTAAAATATAATATTTCATGGTAAAAAATGTTATAAAAACATATACTTCCGCATTACAACTGGAAAAAATTGGTCTGAGTTACAACTGAAAGGACAATCGTCCGCTAAAAAACTGTGCTTGATCTTCGTTGTGTATTTAAGTGAAAAGACAACAACAATATGTAAAGTCTTTTCTAAAGCAAAAGTTGAACCAGAAGGTAGTCATATTAATTTGGCATGTAGAAATATATGTGATCATACATGGCTAGATATAATGGATTCATTGCTGTACTTATTAGAATTCTCTCAGACGAGACAGAGGATTGAAGATCAATAATTGGCATAACCATATATATAATAAGTAACTGAAAGTGGATTAGTTTGTGTAAGCCTGCTCTGCATGACAAGGTAATATACATATATATTACTCCCTCCGATCCAAATTAACTGTCGCAGCTTTAGTACAACTTTGTACTAAAGTTGTGACAATTAATTTGGATTAGAGGGAGTACTTCAAATCTATACAAGAAAAAGAAACTGTATGGTATCATAATTGATTTCACTAAATAGTAACTAACATGTCTAATAAATCACTTTACAAATGGATAACCATTGTGAAATACAAACTCTCAAGAAAAAGTTAACTCAGGTTACTTTAAATTACAAGAAATAATTAACACGTACCAGGAGCATACTCCAGGGTTAACACCTTTTCAGTTGTGTAATCCCACATGATAAGCTACAGAAGCAGCATAATGGCAAGTCATTTTAATCTTTGAAGCAAGATTTCAGAAAGAAAAGAAGAAGGGTTTTGTTTTATTACTCCACTTTAACGAAAGTTTAGACATCTCTATGCTGATTGAATGCAAGTAAAATCATCAACTACAATTTAAAGGGGTACAACAAGCCACAGGCCACGTCCAAGCGTCCAAGAGTACAATCTGTCCTGATCAAGCCTTTACTGCTTGGGCTACCCACTAGCAATCAACCCAAACATATCATAGGCTGTTATATGCAACAGAAAGTCAGAAAATGTCCCCACTTTCTCTGCTATTGGCCTTCCTAGGAAGGCAAAACACAAGAATGGGAAATGTAAGAGGTCTGAAAACCAAATAAATTAATGCTACAGAAAGGATTTATGCTCCATATCGTGCCTCACAACATTCATATGCAGAAACCACCGTACTGAACTAATCAATCGAAAGGCTATTAGGAATTCTGCAGATTTTCGTATCAATTATCACAAGCTGCATGCGGACCAGCATGAGACCAGGCAGGTGATTGCAAGAGGATGCCTGCAGGAGGCAGAGAGACCAAGCAGACAGATTGATCACTGTACATTAAACACTCCAAACATTCCACATGGGGATGTTTGCCCGTTCTTAATTTGATCCAGTATTGTGAGTAGGGCAATATGATTTTGGGTATCTTCAAAGTGGAGTACTGAAACAAAGCACTACAAAAGTTTGCATTTGGGGTCCAGAAGACATACTGGCACGCGAACCCATTTTATGTTTCTGAAATCTCGACGAAATCTGTCTGCATTCTTTCCTTCATTGATGTAATCAATTTCTTCATACAAAATTCTGAAATCACAGAAATCAGGGTGGTCAACTTCTGTTTGAAAGTTCAATTTCAATACTAAAAACTAGAACAATTTGAGATCTCTGTCTATGAACAGAGCTGACAATCACTACTTTTATTGCAATGTATTCTCTGTTTTCGTAATCAAAGATGTTCCATTATGATATATCACCCTCTCTTACAAGTTAGTGAATGTAACCGTTGTAAGGTATCACCTAGACAAAAATAGTTAATATATGTAATAAATTACCTGAACCTTGCCAATTTGATATCATGTTTTCTTTGTCAACTTATCAGTTACTTACACGGATAAATGCCAAAATAGACATGATGAAATTGAACACTGGCATGACCAAGTGAACACTTATTGATTAGAAAAAGAATTGAGGTCACAATATGAGATAAAATGGCAGACAAATAGTCATTCCACTAAACCAACATCATTTCTCGCAAGAAACTGGTTACTGAACAGGGACTGGCATAAAATAAAAAACATCGTATCCATAGCTGAATAATGGATTATTACAAAATAATGCATATGGATGGTCCAATACATTGATGTATACTTACTTGGAACATTCATCATAAATACCAATCCAGTCCCTTGAAGGACCTCCGAATTTTTCACTTCTCTGAAAATACTCAGCTACTAGCTTTAGATTCCCTAGAAGAAAGCAAAGGTGACTAGAATTATTAAGAAAATTACAAACCATTTAACATACAACAGTTTGGGTAAATAATACACAGGAAATAATTGTGAATTTTATAAACTTATGCAAGAAATGAGTAGTAAAACTTAAAAAGGAAGAAACACATAAGCTCTTAATTTCACCTATTTCTTTATGTATAGAAGATAAAATAACTATCAAATTCACTGGAAGTATGGAACTAATTAGAACAGTAACCGCTATATTTTCAAGAATAATAAACAAATCATCTCAACTTATATTAGTTTTGTTTGTTAAATAAGCAATAGTTTTCGATTTAAGAACACCAACAACATATATGTGAGTTATTTGTCCTTTTTGTTAAATAACCAATAGTTCTCTACTTAAGAACACCAATAACACATGTCTCTTACTTAGGTCAATATCAAAAAGTTTTCTGAGCCCTGGTCGCTGAACTTTCACTGCAACTCTCTCTCCATTATGAAGCACCGCACGATGTACCTGAAAATTGTATCACGGGAATTTGTAAGTACAATTTGAAGAAACATGGCATAAAGATCATCAAGACTGACATTAGACAAATATGACCACTAATCTCAATGGTGTAGTATCATCAGTATGTCACAGTAGAAGACAAAGACATCAGATATAAACTGGCACAAATTATAGGCAAACATTTTACATATGAAAATAAGAACAATGTATATTGTAATTAAATAGTTTCTCTAGCATGATAAGAAAAAATATGTATATTTTATATTCTTCTTAAATACTAATAATGATATAATATGACACTGCCTGAATTGTCACTGAGTAGGGAAAATGTGTATGCTGGATAATGTAGGAACTAAGCACCTGACCAAGACTAGCAGCAGCTATTGGACGGTCCTCGAATTCTTTGAACGCAACATCAACTGAACACCCCATTTCATTCTCTATGAAAGCCTTTGCCTTCTCAGGAGAAAATGCAGGTACTCTGTCCTGCAGAAAAGCAAAAGGTGCATGGTGCAAGTTTACTATTTTGTTAAAGAAATACACCATGTAACAAACTACTACAACCAGTAAACAGGAATAATCCTTTGGGAGAAAGAGATAATTCTAGTTTAACAGAAGAGAGGAGATAAAGAAAGGAAGCCTTCTGCAAAATTTCCTAGACAAAGAATGAATACCTGCAATTTTGCAAGCTCATCAACGAATTCTTTTGGGAACAAATCAGATCTTGTGGAGGATAGCTGTCCAAGCTTGATAAAAGTTGGGCCAAGCTGCAATACTTGTTCTCTTAACCATGAAGCAGTGTTTCTCCTCCGGATTTTCTGCGAATTCAAAGGAGGTTCCAGTTAACATGTGCAGTGAAACAGGAATACACCCATTTCAGCAGTCAAAACTGATGCGGTTTTGCACCATTACTAAAGCAAAAATTCTCATGTGCTAACAACAGGACTTTAAGACCACCTTCAAATTGGGGATTTCAAGTAAATGACAGCTTACAGTATTTTTCATTTCCTGACTTGACTGAACTTATAGAATTACTGGTTAAATTGCTTAGCCATTTCATTGTTAATGTACCTGATTTTCCTCTGAGAATCCACCTGGATAGGCCCATTTTGCATTGTCGAATAAAATACGTATTCGAAGAGAAAGCACAAAAGACCAGATATCTATACTCCTCTGCACAGAGTTGTAGTTAGCCTTTGCCCAACTGAATCCTTCGTCAGATGGCAAAACCTTGAGCTCCTCTTCAAATGGATCATCTCTAGCACTCATTTGCTTCTGGGTCTTAACTAGAGCAGACATGTTGCTGCCATTCACCAAACTGGTCCCAGTAACAACCACCTTTGGAGAACCGTTAATGACTGCTCTGGTCGAACCGTTGACAACGCCATTTGTAGAACCATTGATGACCGCCTTGGTCGAGCCATTGACAGCTCCATTCAGAGAACCATTAACTGTATCAGTTCTTGCACGGCCACCGCCCTTGTTCCTCATCAATTCGGTTGTTGGAACCATCTTCCTCGATCGGCCATTTGTAGTATATTTCTCGGATTCTGTGGACCGGGCTTCTGCTCGGAACATTGAAGATCTCTTAACCAAGGAAGAGTCATTTCCATACCTCGGTAGCTTGGCATTCGATATAGACGCTGAAAAGCTAAGATCAGCCATCATCATCGCCATTGGACAATCAAAAAGCCCCTGTGTGTAGCACCTTGCCATTATTAGTATGAAACAAATATGGAACACAATGAAATGTCATTCTAACCACAAGTACAAGGTAGAGACAATAATGAGAAGGCCCTAAATTATACAAGATCTTCCCAGTTTCCAACAAAATAAGTAATGGCCTGGTTCCACATGGTTACTACGTATCAACTACACACTTTCTCTCAGAAGGAATAACTACAGTTAGTCAAGAAATCACCAGAAACATATATCAGGGTAGAAAAGAACCATATCGTCAATTAACGGCCAAATTATCAAAATCACGAATTTCGTCCAACAAGACTGCCTGAGCATCTACCAGAAAGAGATGCAGCAAACATACAGAATCCCAAAAACTACACCTTTGGTAAATCAGTTTCACCCAAGGCGCTGGGAGCCGGCGGAATCAAGCATCAGATTCCGGAAGAAACGAAAAAGGATTCGGCGGAACAGAGGGGCGAAATGAGTGGATGCGGGGGAGTGGGAGTTTGGCAAGCAAGGGGTACCTCACGTGGGCTTTTGATTTCTCGGGGAGTGGAGAAGAGAGAGGAGGGGAGGCCGGTGACTTCTCTGATTCGCAACTGCAGCTTCGGCTCAGCTGGCTTGGCTGGGAAGAGGACACCACTCCGCCACGAAGTGGAGAGGAAAATGAGGCGCACGAGGAGGGACGATTTTAATACACCATATATTATACTGTACTTTATTTAACACTGTTAGGCAACGTGTACATCAAACCTCCCATAAAACGTCCGCACCGCTCCATTCGGACGCGCAAATTGTGATCCGTTCGTATCTTAAATATCCCTGAACGCATCTTGACGTCCAAACTCCTACAAACCGGTACCAAACCAGCGGAAGATTTATGGGCGTAACTCGTGCTACGTAAGCCTCCGATTACACAGCCCCACCCATATCCGTCCCCGCACCTTCCGCTCCAGATGTCCATCCGCTCTCGGCACACATTCATGTTGGTTCAGAGCAGACGTGATCAACCATTGCCGCACGCCAGCTGAATGGCGTGACACTCAATCGACTCAATAGTCCAGAAACTTACATCGGCCCGCCGCTCACGCTGCCTTCCCTCGCTCTACAAGCCACGTTAATGCCGGTCAGAAATACGTGATCGGACAAACCGATGGGACGACTTCCTGTCGCATTCAAACTATCGTTGGCCGTCCATCTACCTGCCCGGTATTCAACCTGCGCGGCAGACGAGAAACCCACTCCGGGCACCACATTCAAACCGCCTTCGGTCTGCCGGGGCCCGCTATTTAAGGATGATCGTCCGCGGCACAAACTGCATTGCACCTCCTCCAAGCCCCATCTTCCCTAGTTTGCCCGTCGGCGCACCACCGCTTCCTGTCCACCTTCTTCCACGACCATCGACGCAATGCTTGGTACCATCCGTGGGTGGTCAACGAAGCTCTCGCTGCTGCACCGACACGAGATCGCGGACCTTGTGCACTGCTGTAAGCCCGGCATGTGCGCCGCATAGACACATGACTTCCTACGAGCTCACTACAGGAGAGCTCAGACGACGATGACTGGATGATGGAGGAGGCATCTGATGAGGACCAGGCGCTCACGCCGGTCGTGCGGGTTCACCATGTCGCAAGCGCAGCCGTGCTTCGACAACATCATGACGGTGGTGGAGCGGGAGGAGCAGGCGGCACCACCGATCTCCGCATTTCGGATGATGCAGGAGGAGCAGCGGTACAACCTGCAGCTCCTCGAGCAACACCGGCTTGCAAAGGCCAGATAACTGACGATTAGGCAAACGAGGAGGCCTCCCGGCAATGGCCGTGGAGAATCCAAGGCACTGTGGATGGGCAGCGGGCACTGTACGAGTCCATACGCAACGCATGCGTCATCCGCTACGAGAGCAGTGGCGGAGCCAGAAAAAATATATCACCAGGGCCAAGTGTTGTTAAAACTGATTAGGAGAGACAAACCATTGAAAAACTGATTTTTAGCAGCAAATAATCACTATTTATCCACTGTTCATTAGCAAATATGCAGTAAACCCCAGATGTTAGGGGGGCAAGACCCTGTTGGTCCCCCTGTCTTCAGCACCGCGCGAGAGGTGACAACTTCGCGTCGACGAGGTTGAGCGCGAGCGCATGGTTGAGGAGATCGCGTCCGGGACGGATGGGGAGGCGTCACAAGTGGTGGCGGACGGGGGCACTGGCAACGTCAGCAGCTCTGCATTGTTTGCACCGGGTTGTAACGACCACAAGGCCAGACTGTCCATGTCGATCATTGACCTCACCTCCACCGGCAACGTTCTCGGCCAGGTGGTGGACTCCGGTGAGGAGTAAGACGTGGGAGACAGACATTCCCACGTCCGACGAAGAGCATGACATTGGCCTCGTGGTCTGCGGCGCGGTGAGGAGGATGAGCAGCTCGGATGTAGGGCGGCGGCGCCGCCGGCATGCCGGCAGCAGCGCGAGGGCGGGAGCTTTACGGGCCCACGAGGGCTCGGGCGGGCCTGTGGGCCCACGGGCCTGGTGTGCTCTCGCTATTGCGTCGAGACGGCTACCGTCGGCGACGGTGGAGGTGGGCCCCTCCGCGTGCGATGGTGCCGATGCCCTAGTCCGGCTCGATTCTTCGACGTCTTGTCCTCACTTCGTGGTGCCGTGGTGAGACGGCGTGGAGGCCTCACGTCCGCGTTGCGCAGGGGTGGTTGGTTTGGTGGCGAGCTCAGGCGCCCGAGGCGCGGGTTGGGATCGGGAAACCCTTGTTGGCATGGCGACACCGCGCGATGGCGCTGAGGTGCCACCTAACCTTCCGGAGGCGTCGGGGCTACCCTTCCTCTCGCCTCGTCGTGTACGGGGAAACCCTTGGCAGCAGCGTCGTCATCGTCGCGTTCCTTCTTGGAGGTGTTGATAGGTGCCGGTGCTTCGGAGTCTTGGAGCCTAGTGGAAGATCCCGGTGGGCGCAGCGATCGCGAGGCTTCTTCGTTTTTGTTGATCCGCCGTTGTCGGCATTTGTTTCTTTTGCTCTTTCTTTGTCGTTTCTTTTGGGCGTGTCATCTTTGCTTCCCAAAGACCTATTCATGTATGGTTCGGTTGGTTGCTTTGTATACAAAGCGGGAGAAACCCTTTTTCGGAAAAAACACGGGGCGTACCTACGGCCGGCCAAGAGTAGACCAAGCTAAAAATTACTTGCTATGTAAAAGAAATCCTAATATACCCTGCAAAAAAAATCTTAATATAAATGGAAATATTGTGTTTGTTTTTGTTTGATGCATGTGGTTGGATGACCAGAACCCTTATCGATGGCCACATACATGTCGACCAACATTTGCTATGTTTGTTCTGGTGATCCATGGTGGAGTTGCCCTTTCTACCGGTGTCGGCTGACATCTTCTTTGGATGAAACCCTGTGCTTGCTGATTATCACAGCAAGTATTTCGAAGAAGTAAAATGCGTTTATGTTTCCAGAGTACTCTCAATTTTTCATACGCTTTCTCTGCCCTGCAAGACGGTTAGCTTGGAAGGTAGCAGGGCTAGGCTAGCCAAGTGGAGGACGACACAGCACGAGAAGTCCCAGAGGAGACGGATGGATCGCATTCTCAGTCGAGAGAAAGCGTGGGGCTGCGGAACTGCCGTCGTGCGCAAGACGACGCGCGGGCGGCCAGCGAGCGGCTGTGCGCCTTCCCTTCCCGCCGGCACGGTGTGGAGCCAGCGGCACCGCGTCCGGTTCCGTCGACGTCGCAGGTAGTCTCACCCTACTTCGTTTGTGAGTCCTAAGGGCATCTCCAGCCGCGCCCCCAAGAAGGCCTTCCCAGGCGATTTTTTCGCGCCGGCGCCGAAAAAACGTCTCAGTCGCGCCCCCAGGACGCCGAAAATCGCCGGTTCGGACCTTATTTCCGCCCGTGGTCACAGTCGAACCCGGCGCTGAGGAGAGCCGTTAGAGCTCGGCGCTAGTGAAAAGCGTCGCCCCACACCGACAGGGGAAAAGTCAAGTTTTTCTTCCCGACTCGCCTCGCACCCCCGCCCTCGGCCACCACTAGTCAGTATCCGGCGATCGTCGCCGCCTCTCCGCCTAGATAGCCATTCCCGCTTTGAAAATAGCGGTAACCGCGCGGCAACCCTCCTCGCAAAGACTAGGCGGTGCCGGCCGCCGTTCCGGCCATGGAGGCGCGGTTTAACGGCGGTACACGCCTGAGCGCAAGGTGTTCGGCGTTTTGGACCGACTTCGGCGATGGACTCCGATGAGGAGGAAGAGCTCGCCAGCCTTTGGAGGAGGAAGCCGCGCCGACGCCTAGGAAGAAGAGCATCGATGGTCTCGCCGCCCTCGCCAATTGGCGGCGAGCAATGAAAAGCAGCGTCGAGGTGGCTCGGCGCCGGGCGGTTGAAAGCAAAGAACCGCATCGTCGCAAGGCTCTGCATGCTCTACTCGACTACTTCGCCGATGCTCCACTTCATGGCGAGAGAACATTTCGACGCCGTTATCGGATGAGCCGAAAGCTCTTCCTCGATTGTGAATTCCATCCGGAGTTCGACAACAACTTCAAGTGCAAGATGGATTGCACCGGCGCTCTTGGATTCACCTCCATCCGAAGTGCACGACGGTGATGAGGATGCTTGCATATGGAGCTCCCAAAGATTCACTCGACGACTATGGGCGCATGGCCGAGTCCACCAAAGATAGAGTGTTTCTACAAGTTCTGCCGGGCAAGGTGGCGATGTTTGGGCCACAATACTTGAGAGCACCCAATGCGGAAGACACCGCCGGATCCTAGCCTGAATGCAACAAGAGGATTTCTGGGATGCTTGAAAGCATCGATCGCATGCATTGAAATGGAAGAACTGCCCATTTGGTTGGCGGGGATGTACAAAGGCGCCAAAGGCGGTTGCGATGTGGTGCTTGAGGTGGTAGCCACACAGACCTCTGGATTTGGCACTCCTTCTTTGGTATGCCAGAACTCACAATGACATCAACGTGTTGCGGTGCTCTCTGTTTTTGCCAAGCTCGTTGAGGGCCATTCTCCTCCGGTGAACTTCGAGATCAATGGGCACCAATACAACAAGGGTACTATCTAGTGACGGCATCTATCCGAGATGGTCGACATTTGTGAAGACGATCTCAAACCTCGTGCCGGGAGGCAAGAACGTCTGGTTTATGAAGGTTCGGAGGCTTGCGGGAAGGATGTCGAGCGGGCATTTGGTGTGCTCCAATCTCGATTCGCTGTTGTTCGGTACCCGCTTAGACATGGTCGAAAGATCAAATGTGGGAGATCATGACTTGTCTGTGTCATCTTGCACAACATGATCATCGAGAGCGAGCAAGAAGACCAGTGTTTGACATCGAACCATACTACAGTGCAGGTCCTCTAACCGAAATTGATCACCAGCTACCGCAACTTGGACTGCCTATCTCAAGATATCGTCAAGAGATCCGAGACCCACAGTGCATCATCAACAGCAGAAAGATCGATTGAGCACCTATGAAGGCTCAAGGGGACGCCAGCGTGATGAAATACGAGTTTTATTTGTTGAACTATATAATTTGTATTGAACTATTTGTTGTTGTACTATTTTGTTGAAGTATTTGATTTTTCCGTGATGAAATATGTGATAAGGAATAATTATGTTGATAAATGAACGCCGAGACAGTATGAACCCACGCCGAATATGGGCCTATTCTCGCCCATATGGGCGTTTATTCACCAAATTGGGCTGCAAAGTGGGCCAATTTCGCGCTGGGCGAAGCTAGGGGGGCGATCGGGCGAAAAACCGCCTCAGCCCGAGTGTCTCGCCTCGCCCCAGGGGCGATTTTGTAGCGTCTGGGTGGGCAACGGCCGGAGATGCCCTTAGGGCATCTCCAGCCGTTAACTAGAGGGCAAAAATCGCCCGAGACGACCGCGCTTAAATCACAAGATCGGGGCGTGATGCCCCCTAGTCGCGGCGCCCACGGTTAGTCAAAAAAGTCAAATACGGCGCAAAAACGACTCAAATTTAACGCAAACATCGGCGAGTTCGTTCAAACTTAAACATATTTTACAAAAGAAAAAAAACTACCGCTGGCTACCTCGCCGCCTCCTCGCCAAGGCGCCTGCCGCCGCCCACGCGGTTCTACATGCCGAGGAGGTCAGAGAACCGCGTGTAGTCACCGCCGTCGTCGTCATCGCCGCTGCCGCCTCCGCCAGACTGCCGCATCCTCCCGGTTGGCGCGGCGGGTTGGAAGGTCCGGGCGCGTCGTCGTCATTGCCGAGACCACGACGCTTGCTCGTCCTCGCGCCACGCTATGGGGCGGCGATCTCCTCGAGGCCAATGCCGGGACCGTCTCGTCGCGGAGGTAGTCGTCCCGCCCACCGCATGGCGCCCTCGTCGGAGAAGCCGCGGCGGGCTATCTCCTCGTACTCAGCTGGGAGGCGGGCTCGGCTTGGGCTCGACGAGGACGGCGGCGGTGGTGGAGAGGCGTTGGCGCCGATCACAGACGCCGAGCTGCGGGCGCGCGCGGCGACCGTGTGCCACAGGCTCCGGCTGACGGGCGGAGGCGAGGCGAGCCGCGGACGAGGAGGAGGACCCCCCGGTCTCCATGCGCCTCGGGGTCCAGGAGCTTCCCCGGCGGCGTGAAATGGAAGGGGGAGCGGGGTACTCGAGGCGCGGCGTGTTGTCGCCCTCGATGTACTCGAGGACGGCCTCCAACGTGCGCCGGGCACGCCCCACCACCGACGTCGGCCGGCGGAGTTGAGCCTGCCGGAGGACACGACGCCGTTGGTGGCCTCGAGCTGCTAGGCGTGACGGCGGCGGAAGTAAGGGTCCCAGAGCGGGCTGTCGGGGACGTACCGTGGCCCCTCCCTCGCCGCACGCGGCAGGTTCGAGCGGATGCGTGCGATCTCCGCCGCCGCGCCGCGCCGCTGGTACCGGGGCACCGCATGCCGCCGCGCTGATCCTCCACGCCCGGGCACCCGCATGTCCGGCGGGACCGGGTACTCGGCCTCGTAAAGGAGGCGAGCCTCGTCTTCATGAAGATGGCGGCGGCCGAAGCCGTTCGCCGCCGCGCCGTCGCCTGGGAAGCGCTTGGCCATGGGTGTAAACTGGAGACGGCGAAAGAAAGGAGAGGAGAGGGAGGAACGACGACGGCGGGAGAGTGTGAGTCGCCGAGTGCGCCGGGGCGCGTCATATATAGGCCGAGGCGCCGCCCACACGCGTGGCGGGCGAGGGACGCGCGTCGTCCGGTCTTCACTGCGCCGCCCATGAGGCATCACGGCGCGCATCGACCGGCGCGGCAGCGCATGCAGCAACTTTGGCATTGATTCGCCGGAAACGAGGCGATGAGGACGACGAAGGGTCGAGAAGAGAGCCGATGTCGCGACGCCAAGGGCCCGCTGCTTCTTCGCGCCAAAAAGTTCGCCGGCGCCCGAAGCCCTCGGTAGCGCTGGGTTCGGGCTGGGTCCGCCGCGCTGCTGCCCAAGCCGGGCGAAAAATCGGGCTCTGAAGCGCGATCGTTTTTTTTGCGCCGGCAAACGCTGAGGAGACCTTCTTGGGGGCGCGGCTGGAGATGCCCTAAGAGCCAACTCAAACGCGCCGACCCATTTCGTCCGCACATGTTTGTTTGGATACATGAGTATACATCTATACAACAATGATTAAGTGAACATCAGCAACTGTACTATGGTGCTCAGAAGGAGCATAACAATTAATAAAATCATTAGGTTCTGTAAAATAGCACTAGTAAGACTGAGTTAGCTATAGAAGAATTAAAAATTGCTGTCAGGCTAGCATCTGAAAGACTAACTCGCCTTGGAATATCTCTCAAAGATTTTGGTGATGAACCATCTCAAGGAATGCATTTTCTCTACGCACATGCAACGCTGGCTGGAAAATTCAGCTTAATTTCTTAATAGACCGCAATATTTGTGAACATAAAACGAGGACTACACTCTCCTGTAAGCACGTCGCAGTTTTTGGTATTCCCTTCATTGACCTAATAGATCTCCCCTTTTTGGGTATCTGCACATCCAAGAATATTTTTTGGCTAACCATTTTATTGCTTTGCTTTGATCATGGGAAAGATGAGAATGGAGGACGGGGACGAGGGAGAGTTACCTCTGGTCCGGGATTTATGGTCAGTTCCCGTTGTGGCATTGTTGAATCATCTTGGCTTGACCTTCTGCCGAAGACGACGACGATGGCACCGTGGACCACCGCTTCGCCAACACTACCGCTTGCTGCGGTTGTGGCTGCTCGCGTTTCGCCGGCACTACTGTGTTAGCACTGCCGCCTGCTACTGCTCACGTTCGTCAGCACCACACCTGCTATGTCTGCTGCTCCCCTTATCCTCGGTGGCCCCACCGGAACACGGGAGGAGGTGAGAAGAGGTGTCGGCCTCCATCATCCCACGCCAGGGCCGACGCTTGTTGTCGCGCCTGCCTCTCTCGCTCCAGATCAGGAACCTGGGAGGAAACGAGGAAATGAGGAGAGGGGATGCGCTGCAGCGGATGTGGCGGCCACCGAGAGGGCGCGCGGGAGGTGGAGATGAGCACCGGGGTGGGGGAGGCCTTGGTGGCGGCAAGCGATTGGGCGGGGAGGAGGAAGAGACGAGAAGCAAGAGGAGGAAGCCGTGTCGCCTTTTCATTCGATCCAACGAGCGCAACACACCCGGTTGCCCCAGAATGACGGATAGCCTAGCATACTTTAGAGGTTGCATAGCACTCGCAAGTACATGCGCACATCTTCACTCAAGCAACATACTAAAAATATCCTGATATTTCAAAAATGTATTACTTTCAAGCTGACCAGGCAAATCAAAATCCGCTTTCATTATCTGGAGATGAGTTCTTTGAAATTACATCCCATATGGGCACGTTTCAATAAATATTTTCAAAACAGAATTTTACACTAGAAAAGCAAGTTTATGGTACGAACTTGCTTTTTGTAGCACATACCAATAAGTTGCTTCTTGTTTTGTGTAAAACCAAATCCTAATGCTATTTTTTTTGTGTACATATGTTTCTCATCACACGACCTTCAAAGCGGACATATTTCAATTGATATATATGAAAAAGCAAATTTCACAATTAAAAATGTTATTATACTACTTTAAAAATTCACCCATGTATCTTTTAAAACACAAATTAGCATGGCTAAAGGTAACTTATAAGCAAAATATTGCTTGAATGATATATTTTTCAGGGATGTGTTTTTCTCCGTCAAATAATGTAAAACAAATCATTGGCTTTTGTTGTGATAGAAAACCAATCTGTGCTAGAAAAGCACATTGCTACCATAAAGTTGATTTTCAAAAATAACATGCCCATATGAGATCTAGTTTCAAAGAAATCCACATAGTGAAAGCAGATTTATTTTTTTATTTGGCTGGTTGGTTTGAAAGTAGTAGCTCCACTTCGAACTAAAACCACGTTATGTGTTTCCGAATAGAGGTAGTAATACATTTTAAAATTTCAAAATAGGTTTGCATGACGTTGACGTCATCCATTTGGCTCCATATGATTTGTCACTGATTTTGACATGTGGCTCGTCTACTCAAAAGTGCCCCGAGTACCCTGCCCTACCCCGTAGCACCGTCTTTCAGGAAAACATGATTCAACACCACGTGAAGACAATAATGCCAGAATTCAAATGTATTGCCACTACAGTAGCCTGTTATTTTACATATGCCAAATACAGTAGTACAATATATTCAGTTAAGTACACTTTCAGTGCCCTGGTAATGGTGAAGTGTCGAACCGACTGGCAGAGCCAAATTGTTTCTTTGCATCAGGAAACTAAGCTGCCAAACTTTTCAAAGCTATCTCATAGACATTTTCAGAGAGTCCATTGGCTGAGATGATCATCTCCAGCTGGGCCTGTAGAAGAAAGGAGCGTTTAGAGTACTTATACCACGCCTGTAACGTACTCCCTCTCTAAAGAAATATAAGAGTGTTTAGATCACTACTTTAGTGATCTAAATGCTCTTATATGGAGGGAGTACATGTTTATGCAATCCAAGCAACCCATTGCGATTTAAATGCAGAGAGTTAGGACTTTTAGACAGACCTTAGCAAGAGCTTGTCTGGTCTCATCATATCTCCTCCATCGAGAGAACGCTGACACCATGCGGGATGCCACCTACATTATTTAATGTAACAAATGTAATCAAAACCAGTTGAAACGCAAAATGGAAGCAAGGTGCTTATTCATTTAGCAATTACAGTTAAGGAAACCTGAGGATTTATTTTGTCGAGCTGCAAGACAACTTCACCCAAGAACTTGTAGCCAGAACCATCTTTCGCGTGAAAACTCACAGGTGACCCACAAAATCCTCCAATTAAGGAGTATACCTAAGCCACAAGCAAGCAAATCTTCAAAATTCTATACCAATTTAAATGCCAAAAAGGTCCAGCTAACACCATGTACCTTGTTCGGATTCCGCATGTCAAAAGCAGGATGAGCCAGTAACTTTTGAACATTGGCTACATTTCCAGGAATGTCCGAGGTAGCTTGAAGAGCAAACCACTTGCTTACAACCTATTGGAACACAAGCAAGTATAAGCTCCCATGTAACAGAAATTACTCTTCACTTAGGTGGTACAATAAAATAATTTTGCAAGAATTAATTATGTACATGCAGTAACTATCTTACCAAATAATCTTGCTGCCATTTGTTATAGAAGTCCAAAAGGGCATCCTCACGGACTTGACCTGGATTTTGAGACAATGCTGCTAATGCAGCAAACTGCTCGGTCATGTTAGTAGCAGACTTGTATTCATTTAATGCAAGTTCAGTGACATCTGGCTCATTCAGGGATGCAAGATAAGCTGCAAACATCACCCAGAAATATATTAAGATACACTGCCTGAAACCTTCCCATTTTGGAGCAGAACTTACAAAAATAAGAACATACCGAGACATGTATTTTTCAACGCACGGCGAGCCACGCTATCATGGTTAAATGCATAAGCTTCAGAACTTCTGTTGCTTGTTACCTATGACGAACAAATAATGAGGGAATGAGGACAAAATTGCAACAGCCTACTGGCTAGTAACAAAAACAAGATTAAAACCACTTCACCCGTTTGTTATCAAATGTCCAAATAATGACCCCCACTCATAGTGATTTACTGAATAGTATAGTCTAGATCTTCACTCAATATTGCCTAAAAACCAGTTACTGAGCACATTGCCACAAATTTCAGACAACTTTTAAATGTTGCCTGATGTCACTTACAGCTGCGAGAAGATCGTCCTTGAGTTGAAAGGCGAGTTCTTTCTTAATAAAGGTCCGGACAGCATGAACTGCATCGGGATCTGCAATTGACATCATATCCATAATCTCACCTTGACCAGGCAGAGTTATTGCTTTTGCAATGAATTCCTGTAGGAGCTCAGATTAGCCCTTTATAACTAAATTTTGCAGTCATAAATCACAACTGGGGCAGAACAATAATTACTTTATCCAAGCTTGTGCTTCGCAGGATTGCTCTAAGTCCATCAACAAATTTTGTATTTAGCGCCAGTGTTTTCTGTTGTTGGAAGTCAGCCACAAGACTGAACATCAATTTGCGTGCCAATATTTGACCTGCTTCCCATCTATGGAATACAAGAATTGTTATATTCAACTCTGCATTGTTATATTCAACTCCACATTGAAATATTTAACAAGTAAACAAGAAGAAACCTGTTAAATTCATCTGAATCATTGGCAAGTAAGAAATATAAGTCACTCTCGGTCAGATCAGAATCAAGACGGATGGGAGCACTGTATCCCCTCAACAAGGAAGGAACTGGTCTCTCAGGCACATTATTGAATATAAACTCTTCCTCCTTCTGAAAGATCAAAGCATATCTCATTCAGCGACTATAAAAATCAGACAAGAATGTGAATAAACAATTGAATATCTATTGCACATATAGAGAAGGCTGATAAGCTGTTGAAAGATAAATTACTTGATTTTTGTTCAAATCTGAATTCCTACAGACATTAAGATCCAGCAAAAATGACTTTTGAATGTGCAGAAGACTAATGCAGAAGATATAAGACTGAATGAAGAATGGAGAATGCTGCAGCTGAACTGCACAGGATGCTACTATAGATGGTAGTTACAAGCACAGACCAAGTTACAGCTTTGCCTGTTCAAAAAGAAAAAAGGCTTGCCATTGGCGTTTAAGAGAACCTTTTTGCAGGAAGACTAATAATGTGTGTACCTTCTTAAACTGAAGCACTGTGGTGAAGATAGGATGACCATCATTAGAGAGTGTTTGGACCATTCCGTCACTGTAGATGGAAGTCAGGGGCATATCTTTTCCGGTCGAATCAACAAGTCCAACAGCAACAGGTATGAACATTGGCTCTTTCATTGGTTGGCCAGGGGTAGGAGGCACTTCTTGACTAAAAGATTAAAAAAAGGAAGATGAATTTAGCAACCGTCCCAAGAATAAGCTACAAAGAGCTGAATAACAGGGCACACAAAATTAGTGTTCTGTTAGAATTGACGGAAGGAAAACGGAAATAGAGTAAAATGGAAGAATAATCTCAACGTAGATTATTTTATCAAGTTTGGTAGAGGTAGGTTAATAATGGAGAATGTGAAAGCGTACCTTAATTTCAAAGAGAATGCCTGGGAACCTTCATCATATGACGAAGTTACCTTTACAGTAGGTGTACCTGCTTGAGAGTACCTATTGGATGGATCTTTCGAAATCAGATCGTGCATGCAACAGGTAAAATGATTGACATGTATTACCATTGTAAAAAGTTCGGCAAGTGTGCATTATTTGCATCACACATGGCTGCGTAAAAGTCTTCACAAGTCACAGCTTGTCCATCATGCCTTTGGAAGTAAAGATCCATGCCCTGCAACAGAAGACGATCTGGTAAATAAGCCGCATGAATATATAACAAATATTCAACAGCTGAAGAGAAGAGGCACCCCATGGCATGCATAATATGTAGCAGATTCGCATCACAGACATGTCCTGTATATTAGGTGCCTCCTTTTTGGCCAAAATAGAAGAGTAGGAAATAATTGAGTGCCCACTGATTTTTCATAATTAAGAAACAGTACAATTGTGTAAAAGAAGGACATGATCAAAACACAGTTACTACACTTGACTTTTACCTTTCGAAACCCTGAAGCTCCAAACATTGTCTTGTACATCCTGACGACTTCAGCACCCTACAAGAAGTGCATATCCATTTGTTACATCCTACGGTTATTGTCTAAGTCACATGAGATGACAAGCTAAACCCAATACCTTTTCGTACACCTGTGCAGAAATTCCATAACCATCAGATGATGAGGTAAAAAGCAGCAAAAGAGAATGTCAGAAGATTTCCATTGCAAAGCTTAGCTAATACAAAACAGAACAGGGAAAAAGCATACCGTGACTGACCATGTCATCCACATTCAAGGTCACCAAAGAATGTTCATCAGAAAAGGTTTCAGGGTTTTATCAGGGATTGGAAGTAATTAGTTAACATTGTTGTACACCCTATTAAGTGCATAATATTTCAGAAAAAGCAACTGACCGGTATAGAAGTTGTCCATCTGGAAATCAAATTCAAAACAATAATTATACCACAGATATTTATGGTACTTGTACGTTTAGCGGTAATTAAAATCAAACTGAGACTTAAGTATGATTACCTTGATATATGAAAGGGGGCGAATAGGATGTGCCATAGGCCCAGCATCCTGGATATCAAGGAATAAGCAATGATTAAAAAACAGAAGAAACCTTTGGCTGGAAGTTCATTGCAGGATCTACATCAGACTAATGAGAAATGCAGTAACACAGAATGCACATGTAAAGAACCTGAGGGAATTGATAGGATCTAAGTTTAGAGACATCAGCTATGCGCTTTACTGTGCGACAGCCAAGATCTGATGAGAATTCCTGGCACAACATCCTTAATTAGTTTAGAAAAGATAAAAGCAAATTTACATTACATAACATTGTGATCTACTGCATGAATACCTGATCCCTGAAGACAGTTAGTCCTTCTTTCAACGTTAGTTGGAACCAATCACGGCAGGTCACTCTGCAATTAGATAGGCACAAACAGATTATTTCCAGTCTAGACTAATCATGCATGTGGCCGCATCAGGAAAAAACATAGTTGCTTCAATATGCTTTCCCTTGCAAGGTTCAAAACGTTTCAAAGTGGAATAGCTGAAAACCCTAGTAAAGATGCGATCAGCAACAGGCCAGCCAGACCCTTCATCTTCTGAGAAAGCAAAAACAATAAAAGATACATCCAGTATGGTGTGTTGTTGAGATAACTACCTATTCCCAGTCCAGTTGTGGAAATACTGCAGAAATACAAGCAGACAAGATCAGAAGTATAACTAAATTCAATAAAAATATCAAAATTATGTGGCCATAACAAATACATATTGGAAAAGGAAAACTGAAACTTCTATGTGATATACCTCATGTCCAATGACACCCAAAATTGCAGCATAATCACCATCAGTGGCAGCTTCTGGTGATGCTAGCACAAGTCTAGATTGAAATACCTGTTCGTTGATAAACAGAACATCATCAAATTTTTGTCTGCAAATATTTTCTAAGCAGAGACAAATTCTTACGTTCAAGCTCTTGTTTTCCATTGCTCCCCTGCGAATAATACAAAGTTACTTTATCAGGGCAAGGCAATGCCATTAAAAAAATCATAATACCACCATTTTTGGGCAGAGTGACGATGCAAATAGGAAACAAACTTACATATTGAAATCAGGAACAACAACAATGTTGAACAAATCAAGATCATATTCAAGACCAAAAACCTGGAACAACACAGAGGTGGAATTAGATTAATTATCTGATTAGTAATTATGTCATTTATTCTGCTAAATAATTGTAGCAAAATAACAAGACAAATCAGTCTAGTAGACCAACCTCCTCATCCCATTTCATAGCTTCTTTAAGAGAATACATAGCATGTGATGTTTTTGGCAAATCTTGAGCAGGAGTCCAAATTCGAAGTGTAACTTTGCGGCCAGAACATGTAACAAATGAGTCCTCCCGGCACTCCAACTGACCAGCAACTAGCGCAAACAAGTAGCATGGTTTCTTGAATGGGTCCTCCCATAGTGCGTAATGCTTTCCACCCTATAGTTCAAAAAAAAGCATGTGGTTGAGCACATCGGTGCGGTCGCTCTGACAATTGCACATGAAAGCAGTGTACCTCAAGATCACCCTGTTCGATAAGATTGCCGTTAGACAACAACACCGGATACAGAGTTTTATCACCTTCAATACGACAAGTATATTTTGCCATCACGTCCGGGCGATCCTGCGATAGCATTTAATATTTGCAAATGTAAGTCATCTCATCACCAGAAAAAAAAAGGTAAAACATAATCTTTGATGGACAGAAAAACGAGATTGATTAGTTTGATGCATATGCATACTTAGGTTCAATACATGGTGGCCTACAACAGAGAGAATCATCACGGTTATATATTGAGCATAATTTTTAAAATGGCAAACCTACCTGAAAGTAGGTAATTTTCCGGAATCCTTCTGCTTCACATTGGGTGCAAAAATTACCAGTCGACCTGTACAGACCCTGTAAGCTTATAACAAATCAGAACAGAATACAAGAGATTTTAATTTCAAGAAGTAATAAAGTTTGTGCCCCTCCCAGTGGTTTGTACCTCCAAAGATGTGTTGAGCTGAGGATAAATCTCCGTAACAATTTCCATGTTGAATACACCAGCAGGTGGTGTCAAAATCGTCAGATGGCGTGGATCAACTGTATACTTGTCACTCTAGTGTTCAGAGTATACACAAGTCAGACAATTAGCATACTTACATTACATCCAAAAGATGCAGGAACTTCTGCATGAATACACTTCTGAACCGCACTGGGCTTCAAATAATTAAGCACACAGATATTGGGATAAAAACAGATGTTTGCTACTACTCAGTGTGAAGTCGCAATTACAGGTGTACATGTAATAGCTAGGTGGAAAGTATAGCCTGAAGAATGCAGTATGAATGCCCCGTGGGACTGCTTATTCTCTTGGCCACTGATAAAATCTACTACAGCTAATAGATGGGCTTCTTTCTCTGTCTGTCATGTACATGCATGTGCTTTGTCCAACTACTTCTTTTCCAAATAAGAACATTGCGTGTAAACTGAGTCTAATATTTAACCGTGAACAAAGGTTTCGACCGCCCTAGAATAATTTCACCTTATTCCCAACTTATTTCTGAAAATCATATGAACTTATGTGGATCATGTGAGCACATGCACACGCGACATCATGCTACATGACAAAAGTAGATCACATGAAGTACCTTCAGCTCTGTGCCATTGATTTTGATTGATAACAGCTTTAGATCACATCCGTGAAGAGCGAGTGGAGATGAGGTGCCTGCTACAAAGAGTTTGTGATGAGATCCAGAACCTCATTTTGAACCGTCTCAAACTGAGAAAAATAATAGATGAACAAGCGAATATACAAGAAAGTCCTGAAGTGTCTAACTAGAAAACTAATGACATGTTTCAAAAGGTACAACACTGATATGATTCTCTAACTAAAGTACAGCTCCCAGGATGAATCTTCACCTTCATTGCCTGGAGATACAGCTATTTTAGAAGTAACCATGGTCTTTTCATCACCAAGTTGAAATTCTAAATCCACCTGCAGAATAATTTTGTAACAGTAAGAAGTTAGAAGTCCTGTACAGATAGAAAATAGCAAAATCTATGGCTAATTTACAGGGGAAGTATAATTTTGACTTGAATTTATTTTATCATGCAGCCAACACACAACTCCGCTTATGTTGTCTCAACATAGCTGGTCCCAAGCAAGGGTAAAGGAGGAGGGTTGTGATAGGCTTGGCGAGCCAACGTGAAAACTCAGCCACTCTTATGGAGATGAAACCTAAGAGCGTGTTTGGCAATATTTGGGAAGGGGAATGGGAGTTTAGTGGAGGGAGTTGTGTTGAGATTAGACATGGGATGAGTCATTCTATTCCCAATCCTCTGTTTGGTGCGTGTTTGGTTGGGGGGAGTTGAAGACAGGAATGGGAGTTTAAGGTAAGTGGCACTTTAAATCCTTTGATTGACTCAGGGACATGGGAATTAAGAAGGGAAGGGGAAGGGGAATTAAGAGGCCCAACTCCTTCAAATCTCTTCCCTAGGGGGACCCTGGTAATTTAACCGGGGATTGGGAATTGACAGAGAAAAAAACGTTTTGTTAGTTGGGACGTGGTGAGGGGTAGCATTTCATGTTGAAAGTTGGTTATTTCTCTGCCTAATCGCACCAACTAAATAGGGGCAGTTAATTATCTCTTAAATTCCCACCTTCAATTGCCTCCACATGCCAAACAGAGGAATGGGACTTCAAATCAACTTCCCATGTATAATCCCTTGGCAAATTCCCATCGCTAAACTCCCATGCCCTCTCCCTGTCGTTACCAAACACGATGTATGTGTGAGAATATAAGGAGAAATTGTACTCCCTTGTTTGGTTCGTGGGAATTGACATGGGACTAGACAAGGGAAGTTATGATGAAGGGTTAAGATTGACTCATTAAAACAATTCCCATCCAACTCCCAACCCCTCCCCTGTTAATAAAACGGTGGGAGTTGGAGTCTCAAGTCCCATGCCTATTCCCTTGTGAATTCCCAATGCCTCCAACCAAACAATAGATTCGAAGTCGCGTGGCCCTTCAATTCCCATTCCCTAACTCTAATTACCCCCAACCAAACATGCTATAAAAGATTTTTGTCCCCCCGGCGCGCCGTATCCTAATCTGGATACGGTGGCAAGTGAGCAAGGATCGGGTCGTCGCATCCTTAGTGGCGCGCTACATCGACACCCTATTGTAGTGGAAAATGAGAAAGGGTCTTCGCATTTGACTCGACGAGTGCGAAGGGTAAGGAAGCTAGCCGAGCCTAGGAGGATCCGCTTAGGTAGCTGGAACATAGGGTCCCTGACAGGTAGGTTTCAGGAGCTAGTTGATACAGCGGAGAGGTGTGGATATCCTTTGCGTCCAAGAAACCAAATGGAGGAGAAAAAAGGCGAAGGAGGTGGAGGACTCCGGCTTCAAGCTGTGCTACACGGGGACGGCTGCAAACGGAAATGGAGTAGGTTGGCTGCATGCACGCATTTGTCTCAGGCCTAGTACTCTGCCCGCTGCATGCGTGAAGCTAGCCAATGCAAGGGATATGCGCAGAGGCCAACAGGTGCATGCAGTAATTAATAACAACGTGAATCGAGGACTTTGCATGCGCGTTTGTTTTGCCTTGGTCCTGTGGATTCGATCGGCCGGACTAGTAATCCCGGACGGAGGTAGTACCGTGGAACTAAGATGATGAGCCATACAATGAAGCTATGGGAGAGTCATTGAGCATCGCTTAAGAAGTATGATGAGGACATCACTAACATAGTTACACACACACCCCTACTGCTACATATACTGGACCAATTACTAGAGCTCGCACACGCCAATTAAATTATCAGGTACTTCCGTTTCTTGGTAATGATTCTAATGTTCATGAGAATATGATGCTGCCTAAATTGGATACATTTGTTTTGCTTATAAATGAAGGGCCAAGCATGGACAAGAACGATGAACATTGGAGCATGATCAAGCATGGAGAAGATGGCGCGTGCAAGGGGAGCAAGAACAGAGTTTCTGGTGGAGTTTTCAGCACTTTGGAGCCACCATGATGATGTACAAGGACATGGACGAAATATACAAGATGTCTTTTCATAAATTTCGTCCATAGCTTAATATAGGTGTTGCACCACCTTATTTTTGGGCCAGGCCCATGTAATTTTGAAATACTACTTATAGGCTATTTTTTTAGTCTGTATTGTAGGGGAAACGACTCAGGAGGTGTTTTAGTCCCACCTTGCCAAGGAGGGACGAAATCACCTCTCTTTCCCCCTACAAATACAGCCCGTAAGGCACCGTTTAGACTTTGGGTTTTGTTTAGATTAAGTTCGCCATAGCTGCAACTCGCATACTTCGTTTGTGTTCAACGACGAGACAAAGACATCACAGAACCCCATTTGTTTAACAAAGCTTTCCTCTTATATTCGTAGTATCCAGATTGCAATCTTAGTTTCTTGCTTGTTCTTCGTATGCGCACAGGAAATAGACCTTCATGGTCAGGTTGATCGTGCTCCGACGTGGTCAATAACCTCTCAGAGTTGGTTTAGCGATTGCTAAGGCGCGGCGTCCTCGCACGTTCTTAGTCGGATCGTCAAAGTCTACTCCACCAAAAACGATAGCCACCATCTCATCGAAAAATGGGACACCTTTGCCCCTATCAAAGTATAACAAGCATGACCAAAAATCATTTTGGTTTCATGCCTGGGAGGTCGACCATGGAAGCCATTTTCTTGGTACGACAACTCATGGAGAGATACATTGAGCAAAAGAAGGACCTACATATGGTGTTCATTGACTTAGAGAAGGCCTACGATAAGATACCACGGAATGTCATGTGGTGGGCCTTGGAGAAACAAAGTCCCAGCAAAGTACGTACCCTCATCAAGGACATGTATGATAATGTTGTGACAAGTGTTTGAACAAGTGATGGTGACATTGATGACTTCCTGATTAAAATAGGACTGCACCAAGGGTCAGCTTTGAGCCCTTATCTTTTTGCTTTGGTGATGGATGAGGTCACAACGAACATATAAGGAGATATCCCATGGTTTATGCCCTTAGCGAATGATGTGGTGCTAGTCGATGATAGTCGGACGGGGTCAATAAGAAGTTAGAGCTCTAGAGACAAACCTTGAAATCCAAAGGTTTTAGACTTAGTAGAACTAAAAGCGAGTACATGAGGTGCGGTTTCAGTACTACTAGGCACGAGGAGGAGGTTAACCTTGATGGGCGGGTGGTCCCTCAGAAGGACACATTTAGATATTTGGGGTCTATGCTGCAGAAGGATGGGGATATCGATGAAGATGTGAACCATGGAATAAAAGCCGGATGGATGAAGTGGCGCCAAGCTTCTGGCAATCTCTGTGACAAGAGAGTGCCACAAAAGCTAAAAGGCAAGTTCTATAGGACGGCGGTTCGACCCGCAATGTTGTATGACGTTGAGTGTTGGCTGACTAAAGGGTGACATGTTCAACAGTTAGGTGTGGTGGAGATATGCATGTTGAGATGGACGGCGGTTCGACCCGCAATGTTGTATGGCGCTGAGTGTTGGCCGTCTAAAAGGCAAGATGTTCAACACTTAGGTGTGGCAGAGATCCGCATGTTGAGATGGATGTGTGGCCACACAAGGAAGGACCGAGTCTGGAATGATGATATACGAGAGAGCTGGGGTAGCGCTGATTGAAGAGAAGTTGGGCATATTCAGCGCAAGCCTCTAGAAGCGTCAGTGCATAGCGGACGGCTAAAGCGTGCCGATAAGGTCAAGAGAGGTCGGGGCAGACCGAACTTGACATGGGAGGAGTCACGAAGAGAGATCTGAAGGATTGGTGTATCGACTAAGAACTAGCCATTGACAAGGGTGTGTGGAAGCTTGCTATCCATGTGCCAGAACCATGAGTTAGTTGCGAGATCTTATGGGTCTCACATCTAGCCTACCCCAACTTGTTTGGGACTAAAGGCTTTGTCATTGTTCTTGTTGTTGTTGTTCTTGTTGTTGTGTTCATGCAGGCAGCACACAAGCACTGCAATTGCATCGCTATAGTGCACCGCAAACCCAGATAAACTCTACACACCAGCATTTCTTCCTAGTAAAATTTGTGAACTGCTACAGAAACAACCCATATGCCATAGCAGTTGAAAATATCCAAGAATGGAAGCGCATATACTGAAAGCTGTGCGTTGTATAAAAGGGCAACCCGGTGCATGTAGCTCCCGCTTGCGCAGGGTCTGGGGAAGGGTCCGACCACTTTGGGTCTATTGTACGCAGCCTTTCCCTAATTTCTGTAAGAGGCTGTTTCCAGGACTTGAACCTGTGACCTCATGGTCACAAGGCAGCAGCTTTACCACTGCGCCAAGGCATGCGCTGTATACGCTTGAAAAAGAAAGCTGAGTTACCGTGTCAAACAAGTAGTCAGGTTTTTTGTAGTCTTTCAAGAATATCTCCTTTGGATGGTCCATCTCTGGTTCTTCAGTTGCAGCAGGAGATGGCCCTGTTGCAATCAAACAAGTTGTCCTCTTGCTGACAAACTTTGAACCCTGAAATACAAAAGAAAATAATAAGAACACGGAATATACATGTATGCCACATGAAATTAAGTACCAAATGTGCCATTTGAACGCACTTGCCAGAAAGTACATATTATTTAATTCGTAAAATTCTTTTTAGTTACATAAAATGCAACACTTTATTGCCAGCCCAATTAACACAACATTGAGGAAACACATACGCAATGTTTAAGAAGGATAGTAATGATGTATGGAAGATAAAACTAACATGTAACGACAACAAAGGATTGGACCTTGTTCCTGTCCGGTATGAACCCTGCAACAATGCAGACCATAATCTATAAGCAACGCAAAGTAAAGGCATGCAACAAGGCCAAAACTGAAAGGGGGTAACAATGTGCAATAAATATATATCATTATCATGCAACCACAAGATTACAAGAGGGGCCGCACCTCCTTTGTTAAATTAGCGAGGCAGCCAGAGTACTTATTCCCTGGGGAACCTCTCTTTGAAGAGGAGTAAGGCAACCTTTGATACTGGCAGAAAAAAAAGGAGGAAAGTAGTCAAGAAAGGCCCAGTAGATCACTCAATGGCAGTATGCTAGAGAACGGCCCCACAACACATAAATATGAGCTCTGCCAATCTAGTACTCCCTCCTAACCAAAATAGTAAGTTCTAGGATTATCTTCAGTCAAACTTATTTACGTTTGACCAAGTCTATGCAAAGATCTACAATATCAAATATACATAATATGAAAATATATTTCATAATGAATCTAATGGAGCAAATTTTCTGTTGTAGATGTTGATATACTTTTATATAGAAGACTTGGCCGAACTTAATGAAGTTTGACTTAGGAGAAACCTTAAACTTCAATTGTTTCGAAACGGAGGAAGTATAAGTCTATGTCAGATGCGCAAATAAATGAAGAATCCCATCAAACCAGCACAAAAGGAGTAATTTAACTTGAAATTACACTGTCGGTGGCAATTCCAACATTGAAACATTAGGTGTTTGTAAATTCTAGAAGGCAAACTAGCTACAATTTGCAGGAGAAGAACACTGGAAGGAAACGAGTGAGTAGTTGAGGGAAAGTGGAATCACATGGAGAGGGGAGACCACGCCCAGAAACCCAGCCTTAACCAAACCGCAACCTTGGCACGCCGCGGCGGGCCTAATGAGACGACGAGCCATTCCGAATCCCAACACTCGAACTCAATTCGCGTTCAACCTTAACCCTATAGCAAACCATATCATAACATTAATGCTGTGTTTGGATGTCTGTATTCGAGGCCTCCGTATTGAATTGGTTTCAATTCCAATTCAGACAGGAAACTGTAATGGACATGAATACGAATTCGGTTGTTTGGGTGTTAATTGAATTGGCTCACGGAATCCTACTCAGGTTTCAATACGTAATCATGTTTGGATGTCAAATTATGGAGTTGCTATGCATCAAAACAGAAGTTGTATAATGTGTTGCTATAATTGGATGATTATGTAGCAATGTTTTATCAAAAATTCTAGAAATCCAAGGGGACATCATATAATATTGACGCAAAAAAAAAGTTTATACACCAATAAAGTACAACACATATAGTTTAAATAGGTCTTTCAAATTCCCAAGGATAAGTAAGATCTGCACCAACATATAACTAGGGTTAGCAAACTTTCCAAAAAAAAACAAGGACTGTTACAATGCTAAGCAATTGCTTGCTGGGAAGATGAGGAGAGGCAGGGAATGAGACTTGAGTATATGAACAAGAAAGAGGAGTAGAGGCAGGGGAAGAAGAGGGGGCGACTGGATCTGGTGGCTATGGACCAGAGGAGATTGGGACCCCGCAAGCAGAGGAGGAGGGACAAGGGAGCACGGGAGGGAAGATGGAGCAGGAGACGTACGCCGGAGCACGGGAATAGGAGCAGGAGCGGCGGCGGACGGCTCGGGCAAGCCCATGGCGGCCACGGGCAGAGGAGAAGCTAGCAGGGGATAAGGACGGCCGGCTAGGGGGGCAACCACAGGGGAGGAGGAGGAGGGCCGGCAGGGCGGACGGATCTGCCGAGTACGGGGGCAGGAGGACGGGCGGCGAGGGGACTTACCAGGGCGCCGCCGTCTCCTCTCTCGCTAAGCTACTTGCACACGGTCGAATCAAATTAAACACCACGGGTAGTGAGATAGATCGACGGAAGCTCGATGGAGGAGAAACGATCCGTACCTCCTGATCAGGTTGTGGGTTCTGTTCCTCGGAGCCAGAGTGAGCAAGGTAACCGGGGATACGGGCGATGGGGATAAGTAGAGGAAAGAGAGAGAGCGAATTGGAGGGGCAAGGGCAACGCCAACGCCGACGCAAATGGACGGACAAAAACGGTGGATGGACGCCGGACGCCGGCCCAACCAGCCGATGCAAATTGAAAATTCGTGTGCTTGTCTGTCCGTCTAGACACATTTTCGGTCCATATTTACGTCTGATTTGCATCCATACGGATATGAAATGAACGCCCCGCGTGTCTGTTCTGTCCGCCTCAGGCCTGCGTGTCGGCCGCCCAACTACCCCACGTGGTCGTAGTCAATGCGTCCATCTACCTTGGGCCCGCATGGCAGCGTCTGGAAGCTTCCAGAACCCACGGCCGGCCTCATCCACTTCTTCTTCCACTTTCGTCCACATCTGGCCATCCGCGCTCCCTCGTCGGTGACAGCAAAACCCTAACCTAGCCTAGCCAGCCCGCATGTTCGCCATGGGTTTCTTCAACAAGGGCAAGGGCAAGTGCATGTTCGACACACATATTGGTTCATCCCGTGTGCCGCCTTCACGATGGTGCCGCATGGGGAGAGGGGTCGCCGACCACGGACCGACTCTACATCCCGCTGTCGTGGCACGATGTCAGCCTCCCCACGGCCGCACTCGACCCGTCGCATCCCGTGTCGGCGGTGTGCAGCACAAGACGCTGGGCGAGGCGCGTCGTGCCGTCTGGCGGCGGAAGCAACACACGACCGGCCAGAAGCGCCGACTTCTAACCGAAGTCTGGTTCGCCACCGAACACGATGTGCGACACCTGTTGGGGAACGTAGTAATTTCAAAAAAAATCCTACGCACACGCAAGATCATGGTGATGGCATAGCAACGAGAGGGGAGAGTGTTCGTCCACGCACTTCATAGACCGTAAGTGGAAGCGTTAGCACAACGCGGTTGATGTAGTCGACGTCTTCACGATCCGACCGATCCAAGCACCGAACGGACGGGCCTCCGAGTTCAAAGACACGCTCACTCGATGATGATCTCCGGCCCGATCCACCGAGCTCCGGAGATGAGTTCCACAAGACGACGGCGTGGTGACGAGGATGATGTTCTATCGCGCAGGCTTCGCCTAAACTCCGCGACGATATGACCGAGGTGGAATATGGTGGAGGGCACCGACACGGCTAAGGAACGATCCGTAGATCAACTTGTGTGTCTATGGGGTGCCCCCGCCTCGTATATAAAGGAGCAAGGGGAGGCCGGCCCCTTGGGCGCGCCAAGGAGGAGGAATCCTCCTCCTAGTAGGAGTAGGACTCGCGTTTCCTACTCCTACTAGGAGGGAAAGGAAGGAGGAGAGGAAGAGAAGGGCGCCGCCTCCTCCTAGTCCACCCGACCCGGAGGGGGAGGGCTGCCCATGCCGGCCGCTCTCCTTTCCCCTAAGGCCCATAAGGCCCAATACTCTCCCGGGGTTCCGAACCCCCCAAGACTCGGTTTTCTCCAAAATTCTCGAACACTTCCTGTCCCAATATAGTCGCCCAATATATGAATCTTTATGTCTCGACCATTTCGAGACTCCTCGTCATGTCCGTGATCACATCCGGACTCAACAAACTTCGTACATCAAAACTTATAAACTCATAATAAAACTGCCATCGTAACGTTGCGTGCGGACTCTACGGGTTCGAGAACTATGTAGACATGACCTAGAACCATTCTGGTCAATAACCAATAGCGGACCTCGGATGCCCATATTGGTTCCTACATATTCTTCAAGATCTTTATCGGTCAAACCGCATAACAACATACGTTGTTCCTTTGTCATTGGTATGTTACTTGCGCCCGAGATTTGATCGCTGGGTATCTAATACCTAGTTCAATCTCGTTACCGGCAAGTCTCTTTACTCGTTCCGTAATACATCATCTCATAACTAACTCATTAGTTACAATGCTTGCAAGGCTTAGGTGATGAGTGTCGTGGTTCTAAGTCTGACAGTAGAGTAGGGGGGTAGGTATGGAAAGGCAAGGTCCTAGCTATGGAGAGGTTGTAAACACAAGCGATGTACGAGTTCAGCCCTTCTGGAGGAAGTAAAAGCCCCACGCCCTGAGCCCCGAGGCGGTCGAGTGGATTATGTGTATTGGTGTTACAAGAGTGCGAACCCTCTCGCCTGTGGAGGGGGTGGCTTATATAGAGTCGCCAGACCCCAAACCAGCCCACATAATGGAGGGGTTAAAGTACATTAAGCTCAAGGCGTTCGTAACGCCTCATAAAGTGCCTTAACTATCATTAAGTCTATTCAATTACAGCCGCTATGCTATGGAGTGTCTTCTCGACCTTCCGTGGTCGAGTGTATCTTCATGGTCGAGTGAGTCTCCATGGTCGAGTCCTTCTAGTCACGAGTGGGTTCCTCGCCGGTCGATCGAAGGTGATCTCTTCTAAGGGTGTCCTTGGTAGGACGCTTAGGTCGTGCCTATGACCCTACCCTAGGTACATGAATCCATCATTAGCCCCGAATGGGTCGAGGCTTGAATGAGGAAGGAGTTGATGCTGCTTCGATTGAACTTTGGCATGCCTATTATGCGCCGGTCTTGACCAAGATCTTCTTTGTTGATAACGAGCAACTTTTCTTCACCGACTCGATCCATTCTTGTTCTTTCGTCGAGTGATCTTTTGTACTTTGCCGGTTCCCGAGCGACGGATCGCAGGAAATCTCGCGACTTGACAGACCGATCCGCCGCATGGATTCCGCGGATACGAATTTGGGGAAGCGCTGGCGAAACGGACCGCGCGCCGGACGGGACAGACATGGACGCCGATCTCCGCGCCGCTTTTTCCGCCACGTGATCGTGTCAATGCAACTGTTTGGGATATGATTGATCGCCGGGTCCACCATCATCCACTCGGAGGGATGTTATAAATGCGACTTGTGAGGGTTTCTACACAAGACTCCATTCTTTCTCCTCTGCTCTCCTCGCTCCGCCTAACGCAATCACCGCCACCTCCAAGAACGATCTCCTTGCGATTTCACCGGGCGCCATGGGCAAGGAGAAGACGGCGTGCTTGAGCGCGCAAAGAAGGCGCCGGGGCGAAGAAGGCGCCGGCGGCGGAGAAGGCGAAGGGGAGATCCACCACCGCAGCTGGTCTTCGCTGAGATCCCGCCGCCAAGGGCTGGGTCCAGGAGATTGATCCAACGACCATCGTGGAGAAGGATCTCTCGACATGGCCGACGACGGCTGATCCCCACGGCGTCGCGAGGCTTCCAGAAAGGAGTGGCAACCCCACCAAGAGGGTGAGTGCGTGCTCTCGCCACTCATGTCGATCGAGGATTTTCTCCGCCACCGAGCATTTTCTTTCGGGTTTTTGAACTTCTTTGGAGCCCAGCTCCACCACTTTACTCCAAACTCCATCGCAGATCTTGCTGCATTTATATCCATGTGTGAAAACTTCTTGGGCTGCCGATCGCGACTGGGCTTGTTCAAGCACATCTTCACATGTCGCTCTCGGACCGTGAAGAAGGCGAGTCCAGCGATGAGAAAACCCAAGTGGTCCAGATGTGCGGGGCCTAGGAATCCAAGTGAGGAATAAGAGCACCTTCCCAGCCATGTCTTTTCCCGAAGTCGGTCGGGGTGGCAATGACCTGTTCTATCGCTGTAATGGGCCGACGCCGACAATGAGTGGACTTCCTCCATTCACCATGAGTCGAGTGAACAAACCCTCCTCTCTCAAGGTGGTTCCGGAGGAGAAAGCTGATGTGAAGATGTTGGTGGATCGCGTGGTGCGCTTGGTTCGGACGGCGGATCGGCATGGACCTTCGAGGTTTTCTCCGGAGGCGAATCCAGCCTCTTCGGGCCCGAGCCACCGCATGTGGTTGTACTACGGAACCAAGACGAGACTCGAGTCCACCCGAAGCAATGACGACGCCATAGTGGAAAGGTGGATGGTCACGATCACTAGGAACAAGGATAATCCTCGTGGATCCGTGGAGGATTTCTCCACTCGACCATCACAGCTGCTCCGATAAGGTACATTTGCTCGCTTCCATTGTATGTCCGTTGAATTTGTTTCAGATGTTCGCAATTTGGCCGATTGAACTCGTTTTGACGCCTTCCGTGCCCTTACCGAGCAGTACTTAATGCCCAACGGAGCTCAGTTCATCAAGAGGGAGAAGCCGGCGGGGTGAGAGCCAGATGAGTGGGATTCGACGACGCTGAAGATGACGATGACGACGGCGACGATGATGAGAGGACGAAGTAGAGGAGGAGGAGGTTGCACCACCGCTACGGAAAGGCGGTCGAAACTCGCTCATGACCTCGCGATCGAACGCGGTAGGGGTTGCGATCGCCTCAGCCGACTAAACGCCTCGACCGCTTCTCCGGCCGATCGAGAAGGCGCCAAGCGCCGAAGGTAGCTCCGCCGAGGCCAACCAAGCCCTCGCCAAAATGAAGGTGTCCATCCCCACCATATCGGGGTAAACATATTACTTAAGTCTTCCGTCTTGTACAAGCTTTATCTCCGTTGATACTTGAATTAATCGATCGATTCTTTGGAACTCCAAAGGTCAAGAATCTTCAAACCTCGTGCAAGGCCGAGGACCATGAGATGGAGGACGCGCAACCTCAAATCCTGGTACTATACCCTTAATTCGTCCTTAGTCGATCGACTCATGGTTTCTAACTTTGATTCTTCTCTCAAGCTCCATCCAATGACATTATCACCCTTCCCGATGATGATGATGAGGATGAAGAACCACCGAGGCATAGGAGGAGCAGAAGGCGCCCACCGCAAAGCAGCCCAAGATGTGACGGCGCCCGAGACCGCCGCCACGGAGGGGGAGAACACCACTGACACACCGTGTGTTTCATGGCCGCTGACGAGTGCTCGCCCCACTTCGCCGAAAGTGTTGGCAGCCTTCGCTCTTCACCATGCACCACGCCCCGGAGGACCAAGCTTAGCGCCGCTAAGGAGGCGATACGCCAAGCAGGGATCATGATGGAGCAGTGAAGATCATCCGGATGCAAGCCAAGCAGCTTATGACGCCAGCTCCGCTCTTCAAAGCAATGTTCAGTCGATCGACCACCGCTGCTCTGTTAGGATATGCTATCAAAACTTTTTTCTTTCTCAAATCCATAGCAATCACCCAAAGGTGTGTCGATAAAAACTCCGTGTTAGCGGGGCACGCCGAGTGCACCCGCCAGGTGTAGTCCCTAAGGCTAAGGTCGATCGCTGGCGATGGCCTTAGGCTTTATAAGTAAAGATTGATCATCATTCGACTAGGGCTAATGGGATTACAAACCGCAAGGGGGCACGCTGAGTGCACCCACCGGTGTAGTCCCCGAGATCGTGATCGATCACCGCGCTGATTACACCTCAAGAAGTTTTTTTGGTCGATCGGTCGACTCGCCTTGAATAGGGCCAATGGGGGCACGCTGAGTGCACCCACTGGGTGTAGTCCCCGAGACTACGGTCGAATGCTTGCATTCGACTATAGTCTTAGAAACGTATGATTTTCTCTTATCCACTCGGAAGCAAATTATCTTTGATATTTTGTCGATTGATTCTTCGCAGAGATCCTGTGACCTTGCAGCTCGCTACACTGAGCTGGAGCAAAAGCACACCCAACTCGAACTAGATCTGAAGCTGGTGCAGGAAAATCTGACGAAGGCGAAGGAGGAGACCAAAGGTATGTTCGGTGAGACCTCGACGACTCCTTTTTCCTTCCACTTGTTTCAAAATCGACTTTTTTGAACTTGCGTGCAAGGTGAAGGAGGCCCGAAGAAAAAGACCTTGAGCTAGCTGAGAAGACCAAGCTTGTCGACGAGAAGTTAGCCTCACCACCAAGCTCGAACAGAAAATACCAATCTGAAAGTCGCTCGCAATTGCCACCAAGGATGTCGACCGATCGAAAGTTGACAAGACCACTCGACCGAGAAGATCAACCAATGACCGGGAAGAAGAATGACCTTGAAGGTTTCTGGGTGGTCTTGCTAAGAAATTGTTCCTTATGCTCGAAGGTACCTTTTTTTCAACGACCAACGCTTTTCAACTGTGATGCTTCTATTCGACCGGTGTCTTGACTCGGCGCTTTGCCTTTGCGCAATCGTCGAAACTTTGAAGAAGAGACTAGCCACCGAACCAAACCTTGACCCCGCCAATTCTCCAGTGAATGATGAAGTTGACATGAATGTCTTCGACCGAGTCCCGTGTTGCAGCTATCGTGGACTACCTCGCAAGGTCAAGGTTGCTACGCCCCGCATCGACTCGACGCCCGCCTGTATGACACTCCAAAATGACCTCCAGCCGATGGCTCGACCGAACGCCGCCCCGACCGAGTGCACGAGTGGAAGAAGTCCTCGGCTCGGTGTGGCGCAGATGTCGCCTGCGGCTCGCCCGAGTCCATCGCAAGGATGCATGAGAAGAGAAGTCATGATCTCGAGTGGCCAACACCAAAAACACGACTTCAGTCCTTCATGGAAACTTTCATCGCCGCTGCTACCGGATCACGAGACGGATCGACCACGATGAGTTCGTTGTTCTTCCAGCCTCCACAGAGGGGTAAAAACTTCCTTTAAGTCCGACACTTTAAATTTGCCTCGGATGTCGAGTGGAATTGTAACCGATAAACCTTAATGTGCTTAGTGCCCGAGCACTCTCGCCTTTAGGTATCGACCTAAACTTGGATTTGATGTTTGGATATGATTGCCTTTGGCTCGAATTGCCCTTTGCGTGTTCACAAGAAGATGCCTACCGCAATGACTTATTCCTTAGGCGAGCAATCGAGTCAGTAGCTTAAGCCCCGAGTGAGAGGTTTGCTCTTCACTGATGGGATTTTTTTATAACTTAGGCGTAGCACTGGGCTGCAGCTAAGCCCCCAAGTGAGAGGTTTGCTCTTCACTCGTAGGATTTTTATACCTTAGGCGCAGCACTGGCTGCAGCTAAGCCCCGAGTGAGAGGTTTGCTCTTCACTCTGTAGGATTTTTATACCTTAGGCGAGCACTGGTTGCAGCTTAAGCCCCGAGTGAGAGGTTTGCTCTTCACTCGGTGGGATTTTCTATACCTTAGGCGTAGCACTGGCTGCAGCTAAGCCCCGAGTGAGAGGTTTGCTCTTCACTCGTAGGATTTCCGCTGTATTTGTGGTGAAGCTCGAGGAGAGGGTCGCAATGACCTGCACCTCGCCTTCCTTATGAAGCGCACATTATACTTATGGTGTAGCTCGAGGAGAGGGTCGCATCGACCTGCCCCTCGCCCTCCTTGTAAGCCCACACATTGTACTTATGGTGTAGCTCGGAGGAGAGGGTCGCAATGACCTGCACCTCGCCCTCCTTGTAAGCCCACACATTGTACTTATGGCGAGCTCGGAGGAGAGGGTCGCAATCGACCTGCGCCTGCCCTCCTTATGAGCGTGACGTTGTACTTAGGCGAGTACTTGGACTGCAGCTAAGCCTCCGAGTGGAAGTCCGCTTATCACTCAGAGGGATTTTTAATAACTTAGACGAGCACTGGTCAGAAGCTAAGCCTCCGAGTGGAAGTCCGCTTACCACTCGGAGGATTTTTAATAACTTAGACGAGCACTGGGTCAGAAGCTAAGCCTCCGAGTGGAAGTCCGCTTACCACTCGGTAGGATTTTTAATAACTTAGGTGAAACGGATTCGCTGGTTAAGCCCCCGAGTGGAAGTCCGCTTACCACTCGGTAGGATTTGTACAAACTTAGGCTAAACGGATTCGCGACTAAGCCACCCATCGGGGAAAATTTTATCGAAAAAATAAAAGGTGACAAAATTATGAAGGAATTATGACACTATTATTTCAAATCCATGAACTATGTATATTTTATTACAACTCATCCGAAAGTGAAAACTTTATGTAAAATGGGCGGAGCAGATCCGCATTCCAAGCTCGGGCTCTTCGATATTGTGTTCGACGTTATAAAGACGATACGCCTGCCAGGAGAACTTTGGTGACAATGAAGGGTCCTTCCCAGAGGGAGCGAGCTTATGTTGTTTCACGATCCACTCGGAGAACTAGATCCCTTCCCGAAGGCTCGACCTCTCACATTTCGGCGAAAGGCGACGCAAGTCTTGCCGGTAGATGGTCGAGCGGATCGAGCCATCTCCCTTTCCTCCTCTAGAAGGTCGATCGCGTCCCCGACGCGCTTGCTCAGCTTCGCTTCGCTTGTAAAGTTCAATTCGGGAGCGCTGTGAAGAATATCACCGGTAGGACTGCTTCACTCCATAGACCAAGAAGAATGGAGTTCTTCCGGCCGACCGATTAGGCGTGGTCCGCAATCCCCAAAGCATCAAGGGAGTTCGTCGACCCATGCTCCACCGCATGCTTGAGATCTCGTGATCACCGGGCTTCAAACCCTTGAGGATTAAGCCATTGGCCCGCTCGCCTATCCATTCGATCGTGGATGGGCGATCAAGCGTAGTCGACTCGCGTGCCTTGAGCGCTGCGTAAATCTTTGAATTCTTCCGAGTCAAAATTCACCCATTATCCGTGATGATGCCGTGTGCGGGACTCCATATCGAACGCCGCCTCGATGAAGGAAACAAAGCAGATCGCGCCGAGATTCTTGATTGGTTTAGCTTCAATCCACTTGGTGAACTTGTCGATCGCTACCAAAGACATGCGTGAAACCGCCCGACCTGTTCGCAAGGGACCGACCATGTCCAACCCCATACCGCGAAAGGCCGACGAGTGGAATGGTCTTCAGAGTCGACGCAGTTTGTGTGACATATTGAATAGAACCGACATCCTTCGCACTTGTCCACTATTTCTTTCGCCATCTCATTCGCCCTTGCCAAGAAAAATGCGGCTCGGTATGCTTTGGCTACAATGGTCCGAGAGGACGATGGTGACCACAGTTCCCGAGTGGATGTCATTGAGTATGACTCGACCTTCTTCTCGGCGTTATGCATTTTGACCAACTCCAATGGCTTTCTATACAATGCCCTTTGATAACGGTAAAGGCTTTGGATCGACGGACGATCCGCCGAGCCTCTTCCTCATCTTCCGGGAGCTCTTTTCTCGTGATATATGCGATGTAGGGATTTGTCCAATGGAGTGACCACTAAAACTTCCATGACCAAGTCGACCATCATGGGACCTCGACCTCACCGGTCTGTGGCACTCTTGGGCTGTGGAGCTTCCTCGTGAAGGGATCTTCTTTAATCGACGGAGTGTGTATATGCTCCAAAAACACACCACTGGATGGCTTCTCTTTGGAACCTATCTTCGCCAGATCATCTGCCGCTTGATTTTTCAATGGGGATGTGATGGAGCTCCAACCCTCGAACTTCTTTTCCAGCTTCCTCATCGCATTGCAAGATCCAGTCATGGTCGGGCTTCTCACGCCCCACTCCTTCATCACTTGGTCGACCACTAAATCTGAGTCGCCATAGACCATCAAAGCGACGGACGCCGAGTGAGATGGCCATGCGCAATCCATATAAAAGGGACTCAGATCGCCTCATTGTTGGAGGAATCAAAGTGAATCTGGAGCACATACCTAAGCTTATATCCTCCGGGGAAACCAGAACAACCCTAGCACCGAACCATTCAAAGATTTTAGAGCCACAAAGAACATGGTCCAATGCTCCGAGTGAACTTCATACCGGTGTCATTGTTCAATCCACTCGCAAGGAAATCCGCTATAGCTCGGGACTTAATGGCTTTTGCCTCAAATTTGATATCAAGGGAAGAAGTTCAATCGCCCATTTCGCCACTCGACCGGTTGCGTCTCACAGCGTAATCTCGATAGAGGAGCGTCACGACGATCGTGATAGAATGATCGAGAAATAATGAGCAACCTTCTTCGTGGTCATGTATATTCCATACACAAACTTCTGATAATACGGATATCGCTGCTTGGATGGAGTCAAGACTTCAGACAAATAATACACCGGGCGTTGAACTTTGAAGGTTTTTCCTTCCTCTTCCCGCTCGACCGTAAGCAATCAGATCGACGACTTGTCCTGTGGCTGCGATATAGAGCAACAGAGGCTCTTTGTCGATTGGAGCGGCAAGCACCGACCGGGTGGAGAGCAGAGCTTTTAGCTCAAGAACGCCGCATCGACTTCGAGTCCACTCAACTTGTCGGCCTTCTTCATCACCGGTAAAGAGGCAATGCCTTTTCACCGAGTCGTGAGATGAATCGACTTAATGCGCCAAGCATCCAAGAAGCTTTTGACGCCGTGCACTCGCACAGTATGCTTCATTCGGAGAATAGTGCCGATCTTCTCGATTAGCATCGATCCTCGCTCGAAACGAGAAAACCGAGTAATTTTCCACCAGAACTCCGAATGTGCACTTTGACGGATTGAGCTTGATATCGCATCTTCCGAGGTTGGCAAATGTTTCGCGAGGTCGCAAGCAGGTCGGAACCCTTCGCGACTTGACGACGATATCATCCATATACGCCCACATTCCGACCGATTTGAGGAGAAGACACTTCAATCATTCGCATAAATGTGGCTCCGCATTCTTGAGGCCGAATGGCATGGTGATATAGCGTAAGCACCGAATGGAGTGATGAAAGCTGTTTTATTTCGCCGGGCCCATATGCACGGATCCGATGATACCCGAATATGCGCCTAGAAAGACAATCTCTCACATCCCGCGTCGAGTCAACAATTTGATCTATGCGAGGGAGAGGAATGATCCTTCGGCAGGCCCGATTGATGTGCTTAAAGTCAATGCACATGCGGAGCGACTTGTCCTTCTTGGGGACCATGACGACATTAGCGAGCCACTGAGTGGTATATCTCTGATAAATCCTGCCGCCAATAGTCGAGCCACTTCTTCACCAATAGCCTTTCTCTTCCGACGGCGGACCGCCAAGATGCTCTTTGATCGGTTTTGCCGACTTGTCGACTCGAGGCGATGCTCACCACCCCTGAACACCCGCATGTCACCGGCTTCCATGCAAAATGTCCCAGCTCACGAGGAACCGGATGAGCGCTTCTTCCTATTTCGGTCGAGTGTCGTGGAGATGTGGGTCGGGCTGCATTGGGGTCGGCCGGTGAATGTGAACTGCTTGCCTCACCAGACGATCGAAATGCGATTCTGTGGCGGGCTTCTTAGATCGCAACAAATCACTCGGATCGCTTTTGCTTGTATTCTTCGAATTCGATCATTGTCACTTGGGAGTCGGCAATCTTCGAGCCCTTCCGAAAGCACTCTTCGCTTTTTCCGATCGCGGTGATGATGATCACCCCTTGGGACCTGGCATTTTCAGTTTGAGGTACACGTAACATGGTCGAGCCATGAATCGTGCGTGAGGCTTGCGTCCCCAAAATGGCGTGGTACGACTCTGAAAATCCACAACCTCAAAGGTCAACTTTTCCTTGCGAAAATGCTTGAGTCACCAAAACCACGCCCGAGCTATTTGGCCGAGTGAGTTGGCCTTCTTCCCCGGTATGACTCGCGGAAACTCATGTTGTCAAGCGCCACCGACATCGGATGCCCATTCCTTTTAATGTGTCTCAGATATAACAAGTTCAGCCCACTACCACCATCCATCAAGACTTTCGTCGAAAGTGCCTTCGACAACCGGATCGACCACCAAAGCTTGCCTCCTGTGGGTGGCAATATGAGTCGGATGATCGATTGGTCGAATGTGATGGGTGTTTGGGACCATTTCACATAACTTGGTTTTGCTGGGCAACCATGTTCACCTCACGGTTAATGACTTTCACGACTCTTGCTTTCCACATCCGCGAAGATCATCGAGTGGAGTTGACATGCGGATATTCTTCCTCACCGCCCTCTTTGTCTCGGCCTTGTCTCGACTCCTTCTCCTTGTCTTTGGACCGTTTTCCTAAACCGCTTCTCAGAGTCGACACCGGCGAGTGGTGTGCTTTGGGTAAATGATGTTGCCCTCTTCATCTTTCTTCGTGTGAATATGGCATGGCATATCCATCAGTCGCTTCCTTCTTTATCCTTTACTTTCTTAGGATTCCAAGATCCTTTGGCTTCCCTTGAACTTCCCCGAAGTCACGGCCGAGCCTCTCCAGAGCTGCTGGCTCGGCTTTCCGCTTCGCTTCCGATCGAATTTCCTTCTCCGATCGGCTTGGCTTGTACTTGCCGCCGAGTCGGTCTTCTTCCTCGCCGTTGGCGCATTTGGTAGCAATCTCCATCATTCGACTCAAGGTCATGTCTCCGCTCGACCAAACTTCGACTCAATTTATGTTCTTGACGCCATCTTTGAAGGCGAAACCGCTCGATGATCGATACATTTTCCACAAGATGGTGCGAGTAATCCACCTCTGAATGTACTCTCGAGAGTTTCATTGGTCTTCGCACACGACTTGTAGCTCACAAACCAGCCGGTCGCTTGCAAGTTCCTTCAAAGTCTGATTTAACACTCGGGACAAATCTTCCCAAGTGTATATATCGCTAGGAGGTAATCGATTCAGCCATGCCCCGCCGTAACCTTCCAACATGAGGGGCAAATGCTTCATGGCCACCTCGCTATTCCCACCACCAATCTGAACAGCCACTCGGTAATCTTCAAGCCAAGTTTCGTGCTTGGACTCCGTGAATTTGTCGACTCTGCTGCCAACCCGAAATTGGGGGATCATCATGCGCTCGATAGCCTCGCTAAAGCACTCGACCAAACGCACTCGATCGTCAGGTGCATCTCTCTCGGTCCACCTCGATGGGCTCTGCTCGGTCGACCAAGCCTTGCACGATAATGGATCGCGCGTCGAAACCTGGTTCTCTGGGGTCGACTGGAGCTCTTCGCCCCGTACTAAACTGATGCCTATCATCCTGTCACCGAGGAGCGTAAGACCCTTCCCTCGGAGGGGAAATGGGCACTTGACGCCTGTCATCTCGGTCGAATCGGTCTCCATACTGATCTCGCCGGTTGTCGCACCTTCCCGCCGCGAGGCGATCTCGGCAGTGAGTCGATCGAACGGTATTCGCAGCGACGGATCGATCGTGGAATTTCGCTGCGCGATCGCGACACGGCTGAGTTCTCGTCTCCTGCCGCTCGGAGTAAATCTCGATCCAATCAAGCCTCTCCCAGCCCCGATCGAGAAGGCTGGATGGACTCGCTATACGGGTTGTACCGCTAAATTCAGATTGGCGGCGGTATACCTGAGTTGGCGGGAAGAGTCGACGCCGATCGCTTCGGAACTTGTTGCTGCTGCTGCCGAGTGCTCGCCGAAGGTTCTCCAGACGAGCGCTGCTCACCACATTGGCCAAACGTGCCTCCTCCAAGGCGCTGGCCTCGGGTTTCTCCCACGATGGGAGTGTGCAGAGCATCCATGTTCATGCGGCGTAGCTCTTCTCTCCGCAGAGTCGAGTGTCTCGGCTGGTACTCTTCGTGGTCTTGCACGGGTCACCTCCACCGCCGCTCCGCCCCTATGGGCGGCCGAGGACTACGGGACCGCCGACCATGAGGATTTCCGCCGCTGGATCATCGCTATCGCATTCGATGCGCTTCTACGAGCCACCCGACAGATCGAACAGCCGTAGAGGGACTCGTCGCCGGCTCAATTGCCGCGACTGGGCGATGGTCGATCGGGCGAGCCACCGCAAGGTTTCACCCACCACTGAAGTCTCGACCACCAGAGCGCTTATACTGGTGGGAGACCGGCGGCGGTCGATAAAGGAGTCGACCGATATGGGTCGACGGTTGCCGCAGCAGAACGCCGCGGACACATGCGCTGAAATGCGCCGCACCGCGGACGGGAGCGCCGATGTCGAGTGGAGCCTCCCGAGCCATGCGGAGTCGCCGGCGACAAAGGTGAGAGCACCGAGACGGATCTCGCGCCTCGACCAAAACTCCAAAGAGCATCATGATGAAAGTACTGAAGTACCGCAACTTCTCCACAAATCGCTAAAACACCTGCCCCACGGTGGGTGCCAACCGTCGTGGTTCTAACTCCGACAAGAGAGTAGGGGGTAGGTATGGAGAGGCAAGGTCCTAGCTATGGAGAGGTTGTAAACACAAGCGATGTACGAGTTCAGCCCTTCTGAGGAAGTAAAGCCCCACGCCCTCGGAGCCCCGAGGCGGTCGAGTGGATTATGTGTATTGGTGTTACAAGAGTGCGAACCCTCTCGCCTGTGGAGGGGTGGCTTATATAGAGTGCGCCAGACCCCACCAGCCCACATAATGGAGGGGTTAAAGTACATTAAGCCTGGCGCATCGTAACGCCTCATAAAGTGCCTTAACTATCATTAAGTCTATTCAATTACAGCCGCTATGCTATGGAGTGTCTTCTCGACCTTCCGTGGTCGAGTGTATCTTCATGGTCGAGTGAGTCTCCATGGTCGAGTCCTTCTAGTCAATCGAGTGGGTTCCTCGTTGGTCGACTGGAAGGTGATCTCTTCTAAGGGTGTCCTTGGGTAGGACGTTTAGGTCAGGCCTATGACCCTACCCTAGGTACATGAATCCATCAATGAGTATTACCGAGAGGGCCCAGAGATACCTCTCCGACAATCGGAGTGACAAAACCTAATCTCGAATTATGCCAACCCAACATGTACCTTCTAAACACCTCAGAGAGCACCTTTATAATCACCCGCTTACGTTGCCAGACGCTTGGTAGCACACAAAGTGTTCTTCCGGTAAACGGGAGTTGCACAATCTCATAGTTGCAGGAACTTGTATAAGTCATGAAGAAAGCAATAGCAGTATACTAAATGATCAAGTGCTAGGCTAACGGAATGGGTCATGTCAATCACATCATTCTCCTAATGATTTGATCCCGTTTAATCAAATAACAACTCTTTTGTCCTTGGCTAGGAAACATAACCATCTTTGATAAACAAGCTAGTCAAGTAGAGGCATACTAGTGACAATAGTTTTGTTTATGTATTCACACATGTATCATGTTTCCGGTTAATACAATTCTAGCATGAATAATAAACATTTATCATGATATGAGGAAATAAATAATAACTTTATTATTGCCTCTAGGGCATATTTCCTTCAGTCTCCCACTTGCACTAGAGTCAATAATCTAGATTACATAGTAATGATTCTAACACCCATGGAGTCTTGGTGCTGATCATGTTTTGCTCGTGAGAGAGGCTTAGTCAACAGGTCTGCAACATTCAGATCCGTATGTATCTTGCAAATCTCTATGTCTCCCACTTGGACTTGGTCCCGAATGGAATTGAAGCGCTCTTGATGTGCTTGGTCCTCTTGTGAAATCTGGATTCCTTTGCCAAGGCAATTGCACCAAGATTGTCACGTAAGATCTTCATTGGTCCCAATGCACTAGGTATGACACCTAGATCGGAAATGAACTCCTTCATCCGACTCCTTCATTCGCCGCTTCGTAGCAGCTATGTACTCCGCTTCACATGTAGATCCCGCCACGACGCTTTGTTTAGAACTGTACCAACTTACAGCTCCATCGTTTAATAAAAACATGTATCCGGTTTGCGATTTAGAATCGTCCGGATCAGTGTCAAAGCTTGCATCGACGTAACCATTTACGGCTAGCTCTTTTCCACCTCCATATACGAGAAACATATCCTCAGTCCTTTTCAGGTATTTCAGGATGTTCTTGACCGCTGTCCAGTGATCCACTCCTGGATTACTTTGGTACCTTCCTGCCAAGCTTATTGCTAAGCATACTTCAGGTCTGGTACACAACATTGCATACATGATAGAGCCTATGGTCAAGCATAGGAACATTTTTCATTTTCTCTCTATCTTCTCATTGTGGTCGGGCATTGAGTTTGACTCAACTTCACACCTTGTAGCACAGCAAGAATCCTTTCTTTGCCTGATCCATTTTGAACTTTTTCAAAATTTTGTCAAGGTATGTGCTTTGTGAAAGTCCTATTAAGCATCTTGATCTATCTCTATAGATCTTGATGCCCAATATGTATGCAGCTTCACCGAGGTCTTTCATTGAAAAACTTTTATTCAAGTATCCCTTTATGCTGTCCATAAATTCTATATCATTTCCAATTAATAATATGTCATCTACATATAAAACTAGAAATGCTACAGATCTCCCACACACTTTCTTGTAAATACAGGCTTCTCCAAAAGTCTGTATAAAACCATATGCTTTGATCACACTATCAAAGCGCTTATTCCAACTCCGAGATGCTTGCACCACCATAAATGGAACGCTGGAGCTTGCACACTTTGTTAGCACCTTTTGGATCAACAAAACCTTCCTACTGCATCATATACAACTCTTCTTCTAGAAATCCATTCAAGAATGCAGTCTTGACATCCATTTGCCAAATTTCATAATCATGAAATGCAACAATAGCTAACATGATTCGGACAGACTTAAGCATCGCTACGGGTGAGAAAGTCTCATTGTAGTCAACCCCTTGAACTTGTCGAAAACCTTTGCAACAAGTCGAGCTTTATAGACAGCTACATTACCATCGCCGATCTTCTTCTTAAAGATCCATTTATTCTCAATGGCTTGCCGATCATCGGGCAAGTCAACCAAAGTCCATACTTTGTTTTCATACATGGATCCCATCTCAGATTTCCTGGCCTCTAGCCATTTTGCGGAATCTGGGCTCATCATCGCTTCCTCATAGTTCGTAGGTTCATCATGGTCAAGTAACATGACTTCCAGAATAGGATTACCGTACCACTCTGGCGCGGATCTTACTCTGGTAGACCTATAGGCTTTAGCAGAAACTTGATCTAAAGTTTCATGATCAATATCATTAGCTTCCTCACTGATTGGTGTAGTCGTCACAGGAACCGGTTCTTGTGATGAACTACTTTCCAATAAGGGAGTAGATACAATTATCTCATCAAGTTCTACTTTCCTCCCACTCACTTCTTTCGAGAGAAACTCCTTCTCTAGAAAGGATCCATTCTTAGCAACGAATGTCTTGCCTTCGGATCTGTGATAGAAGGTGTACCCAACAGTCTCTTTTGGGTATCCTATGAAGACACATTTCTCCGATTTGGGTTCGAGCTTATCTGGTTGAAGTTTCTTCACATAAGCATCGCAGCCCCAAACTTTAAGAAACGACAACTTTGGTTTCTTGCCAAACCACAGTTCATAAGGCGTCGTCTCAACGGATTTTGATGGTGCCCTATTTAACGTGAATGCGCCGCCTCTAAAGCATAACCCCAAAGCGATAGCGATAAATCAAGAAGAGACATCATAGATCGCACCATATCAAGTAAAGTACGATTAAGACGTTCGGACACACCATTTCTTTGTGGTGTTCCTGTGGCGTGAGTTGCGAAACTATTCCACATTGTTTCAAGTGTAGGCCAAACTCAGAACTCAAATATTCTCCTCCACGATCGATCATAGAAACTTTATTTTCTTGTTACGATGATTTTCCACTTCACTCAAATTCTTTGAACTTTTCAAATGTTTCGACTTGTGTTTCATCAAGTAGATATACCCATATCTGCTCAAATCATCTGTGAAGGTGAGAAAATAACGATATTCGCCATGAGCCTCAACATTCATTGGGCCACAAACATCAAGATGTATGATTTCCAACAAATCAGTTGCTCGCTCCATAGTTCCGAGAACGGCGTTTTAGTCATCTTGCCCATAAGGCACGGTTCGCAAGTACCAAGTGATTCATAATCAAGTGATTCCGAAGTCCATCAAGATGGAGTTTCTTCATGCGCTTTACACCTATATGACCTAAACGGCAATGCCACAAATAAGTTGCACTATCATTATCAACTCTGCATCTTTTGGTTTCAACACTATGAATATGTGTATCACTACTATCGAGATTTAATAAAATAGACCACTCTTCAAGGGTGCATGACCATAAAAGATATTACTCATATAAATAGAACAACCATTATTCTCTCGATTTAAATGAATAACCGCCTCGCAATAAACAAGATTCAGATATAATGTTCATGCTTAACGCCGCACCAAATAACAATTATTCAGGTCTAAAACTAATCCCGAAGGTAGATGTAGAGGTAGCGTCTCGACCGCGATCACATCGCCTTTGGAACCGCTTTCCCACGCCAGCATCGTCACCTCGCCCTGGCCATGCTCGCTTTTCAGTAGTCCCTGCTTTTGAGTTGCAAATATTAGCAATGAACCAAGATCAAATACCCAAAGCTACTACGAGCTCTAGTAAGGTACACATCAATAACATGTATATCACATATACCTTTGTTCACTTTGCCATCCTTCTTATCCGCCAAATACTTGGGGCAGTTCCGCTTCAAAGGACCTCTCGCTTGCGGAGAAGCACTCGATTTGTGCTTAGGTCCGCACTTGGGTTTCTTCTCCGAGCAAAGAACTTGCTTGCCGCTCTTTTGAAGTTCCCTTCTTCTTCCCTTTGCCCTTTTCTTGAAACTAGTGGTCTTGTTGACCATCAACACTTGATGCTCCTTCTTGATTTCTACCTCCGCAGCTTTTAGCATTGCGAAGAGCTCGAATAGTCTTGTTCATCCCTTGCATATTATAGTTCATCACAAAGCTCTTGTAGCTTGGTTGCGTGATTGAAGAATTACATCAATGACACTATCATCGTGAAGATTAACTCCCGCTTGAATCAAGTGATTATTATACCCACATTCTGAGTATGTGTTCACCGACGTAACTATTCTCTTCCATCTTGCAGCTATAGAACTTATTGGAGACTTCATATCTCTCAATCCGCATTTGCTTGAAATATTAACTTCAACTCTGGAACATATCATATGCTCCATGACGCTCAAAACATCGTTGAAGACCCAGTTCTAAGCCGTAAAGCATGGCACATCGAACTATAGAGTAGTCATCACTTTTGCTCGCCAGACGTTCTTAACGTCGTCGGTTGCATCAAGAAGCAGTTCGCACCCAGCGGTGCTTCCAGACGTAACTCTTCCGTGCAGCAATGAGGATAATCCTCAGGTTACGGACCCAATCCGTGTAATTGCTACCATCATCTTTCAACTTAGCTTTCTCAAGGAACGCATTAAAATTCAACGGAACAACAACACGATCCATCTATCTACAAACAAACATAGACAAGCAAAATACTATCAGGTACTAAGTTCATGATAAATTTAAGTTCAATTAATCATATTACTTAAGAACTCCCACTTAGACAGACATCTCTCTAGTCATCTAAGTGATTACGTGATCCAAATCAACTAAACAATAACCGATCATCACGTGAGATGGAGTAGTTTTCAATGGTGAACATCACTATGTTGATCATATCTACTATATGATTCACGCTCGACCTTTTGGTCTCCGTGTTCCAAGGCCATATCTGCATATGCTAGGCTCGTCAAGTTTAAGCTGAGTATTCCGCATGTGCAAAACTGGCTTGCACCCGTTGTAGATGGACGTAGAGCTTATCACACCCGATCATCACGTGGTGTCTGGGCACGACGAACTTTGGCAACGGTGCATACTCAGGGAGAACACTTCTTGATAATTTTAGTGAGAGATCATCTTAAAATGCTACCGTCAATCAAAGCAAGATAAGATGCATAAAGGATAAACATCACATGCAATCAATATAAGTGATATGATATGGCCATCATCATCTTGTGCTTGTGATCTCCATCTTCGAAGCACCGTCGTGATCACCATCGTCACCGGCGCGACACCTTGATCTCCATCGTAGCATCGTTGTCGTTTACATCATCTATTGCTTATACGACTATCGCTACCGCTTAGTGATAAAGTAAAGCAATTACAGGGCATTTGCATTTCATACAATAAAGCGACAACCATATGGCTCCTGCCAGTTGCCGATAACTTCGGTTACAAAACATGATCATCTCATACAATAAAATATAGCATCACGTCTTGGCCATATCACATCACAACATGCCCTGCAAAAACAAGTTAGACGTCCTCTACTTTGTTGTTGCAAGTTTTACGTGGCTGCTACGGGCTGAGCAAGAACCGTTCTTACCTACGCATCAAAACCACAACGATAGTTCGTCAAGTTGGTGCTGTTTTAACCTTTGCAAGGACCGGCGTAGCCACACTCGGTTCAACTAAAGTTGGAGAAACCGACACCCGCCAGCCAACCTGTGCAAAGCACGCCGGTAGAACCGGTCTCGCGTAAGCGTCTGCGTAATGTCGGTCCGGCCGCTTCATCCAACAATACCGCCAACCAAAGTATGACATGCCGGTAAGCAAGATGACTTGTATCGCCCACAACTCACTTGTGTTCTACTCGTGCATATAACATCAACGATAAAACCTAGGCTCGGATGCCATCGTTGGGGAACGTAGTAATTTCAAAAATTTCCTACGCACACGCTAGATCATGGTGATGGCATAGCAACGAGAGGAGAGTGTTCGCCCACGCACTCGTGAGACCGTAAGCGGAAGAGTTAGCACAACGCGGTTGATGTAGTCATACGCCTTCACGATCCGACCGATCCAAGCACCGAACGACGGGCCTCCGAGTTCAAGACACGCTCAGCTCGATGACGATCTCCGCCTCCGATCCAGCCGAGCTCGAGATGAGTTCCACAAGACGACGGCGTGGTGGCGATGATGATGTTCTATCGGCCAGGCTTCGCCTAAACTCCACGACGATATGACCGAGGTGGAATATGGTCGAGGGGGCACCGCACACAGCTAAGGAACGATCCAGAGATCAACTTGTGTGTCATGGGGTGCCCCCACCCCGTATATAAAGGAGCAAGGGGGAGGCGGCCGCCCTTAGGCGCGCCAAGGAGGAGGAATCCTCCTCCTAGCAGAGTAGGACTCCTCCTTTCCTACTCCTACTAGGAGGGAAAGGAAGGAGGAGAGGGGGAAGGAAAGGGGCGCCGCCTCCTAGTCCACCGGACCAGAGGGAGGCGCGCGACCCATGCCGCCGCCTCTCTCCTTTCCCTAAGGCCCATAAGGCCCAATACTCTCCCGGGGTTCCGTAACCCCCAAGACTCCGTTTTCTCGAAAATTCCGGAACACTTCCGTGTCCGAATATAGTCGTCCAATATATGAATCTTTATGTATCGACCATTTCGAGACTCCTCGTCATGTCCGTGATCACATCCGGACTCAACAAACTTCGGTACATCAAAACTTATAAACTCATAATAAAACCGCCATCGTGAACGTTAAGCGTGCGGACCCTACGGGTTCGAGAACTATGTAGACATGACCTAGAACCATTCTCGTCAATAACCAATAGCGGACCTGGATGCCCATATTGGTTCCTACATATTCTTCGAAGATCTTTATCGGTCAAACCGCACAACAACATACGTTGTTCCCTTTGTCATCGGTATGTTACTTGCCCGAGATTTGATCGTCGGTATCCAATACCTAGTTCAATATCGTTACCGGAAAGTCTCTTTACTCGTTCCGTAATACATCATCTCATAACTAACTCATTAGTTACAATGCTTGCAAGGCTTAGGTGATGAGTGTTACCGAGAGGGCCCAGAGATACCTCTCCGACAATCGGAGTGACAAAACCTAATCTCGAATTATGCCAACCCAACATGTACCTTCGAAACACCAGAGAGCACCTTTATAATCACCCAGATTACGCTAGACGTTTGGTAGCACACAAAGTGTTCTTCCGTAAACGGAGTTGCACAATCTCATAGTTGCGTGAACTTGTATAAGTCATGAAGAAAGCAATAGCCGTATACTAAACGATCAAGTGCTAGGCTAACGGAATGGGTCATGTCAATCACATCATTCTCCTAATGATGTGATCCCGTTTAATCAAATAACAACTCTTTTGTCCATGGCTAGGAAACATAACCATCTTTGATAAACGAGCTAGTCAAGTAGAGGCATACTAGTGACAATAGTTTTGTTTATGTATTCACACATGTATCATGTTTCCGGTTAATACAATTCTAGCATGAATAATAAACATTTATCATGATATGAGGAAATAAATAATAACTTTATTATTGCCTCTAGGGCATATTTCCTTCAACACCATGGTGCCGTCCAGCTTGAGGACGGCTACATGTCGACGCCCCCATTGGTTGCACAGGAGGACGAGGCGGCGGAGGCGTCATACTAGACCGCACTGGAGGAGGTGCTCCAGTGGGCCTGTCGGTGTCAAAACCGGCGGATCTCGGGTAGGGGGTCCCGAACTGTGCGTCTAGGCGGATGGTAACAGGAGACAAGGGACACGATGTTTTTACCCAGGTTCGGGCCCTCTCAATAGAGGTAAAACCCTACTCCTGCTTGATTGATATTGATGATATGGGTAGTACAAGAGTGGATCTACCACGAGATCAAGGAGGCTAAACCCTAGAAGCTAGCCTATGGTATGATTGTTGTTCGTCCTATGGACTAAAACCCTCTGGTTTATATAGACACCGGAGAGGGCTATGGTTACACAGAGTCGGTTACAATGGTAGGAGATCTACATATCCGTATTGCCAAGCTTGCCTTCCACGCCAAGGAAAGTCCCATCCGGACACGGGACGAAGTCTTCAATCTTTTATCTTCATAGTCTTGGAGTCCGGCTAACGATGATAATTTGGCTATCCGGACACCCCCTAGTCCAGGACTCCCTCAGTAGCCCCTGAACTAGGCTTCAATGACGACGAGTCCGGCGCGCATATTGTCTTCGGCATTGCAAGGCGGGTTCCTCCTCCGAATAATCCATAGAAGATTGTGAACACCGGGATAGTGTTCGGCTCTGCAAAATAAATTGCACATACCACCGTAGAGAGAATAATATTTACACAACTTCAATCTGCTGACGTATTTCGTAGCATGATGTCATGCCACGCCAAGCCTTTACTCGAATTGTTTTTATTGTTCCACCTCGGTAGCGTTTAGCGGCGCGTTTCCTTGGCACGCCTTGTCGAAGCGAGATCGTGTTCCCTTATTCGGGATTCCCATCAATACGGGCGTGGGTAACCCAACCGCGCCATTGATTGTGGCGCTTGGGAGATAAGCGAGTTTTACCAGCCGATGGGGACGCATGGGTTCGTCTACCATATATGAGGGATAAGGATCCACCTTTTACCTCGCCTTCTTCCTTCTTTGCTTATCCATCTCCGCTTTTCGAGCTCCAGCGCCCAAGTCCGCACATCTCACCTCAACCTTCTCCAACCATGTCCGGAGCGGAGGCAGTGGATGGCCTCCTCCGTTCGGAGGGCACATCAAGAAGCTGCGGGCACCGGATATTTGTCCAGCGATATCGCAAGACCGGCTCCCGGCGAGGGGCAGCTCATCCCCACCCCGGGCCCCATGAGAGGGTGGTATTCTTCCCCATTTCCTCCATGGATCGGGCTTCCCACTCCACCCCTTTGTCCGGGGCTCATGTTCTACTATGGCCTGGATTTCCTTGATCCGCCCCAATTTCATCCTCAACATCTCGGCGTTTATCGTCGTGTGCGAGGCCTTCCTCTGATCCAGCCCCACTTCGCTTGTGGCTCAAGACCTTTAATGTCAAGTCAAGGTTGTGAAGGGCAGCCAAGCAGAGTCTTGGAGGTGCCATGGTGGGCAAGATGCCCAACGCCACTTGGCTCGAGGGCGCCTTCGGGAAACCATCAAAGGGTGGCAATCGGGTGGTTCTACATCACCGAGCCGCGACCGAATGGGCAGCGGTCCCGAATTCAAATCTGCATCCCCATGCGGCTCACTTCTGGAAAGAGAAGGGCTGCTGTGGGGTAGTTCGAAGAGCCGACCGACTCCAATCTCGCCTCCAAACCCCGTGAACAAGAAGCTCAAGCTTGTCAACGTAATCCAGTCATGCTCATCCGCCGGATCCTCCCCGCCAACAGCGGGACTTCAATTTGTGGAGTTTGATCCGCACAAAGACCGACTTTGAGCGGCTCTTCGACACTCACGTCTAAAGAGGCCTGGAAGGTGCTGTTCAAGGGCGCCGAGGCTCTCACATCCGCCACCGAAGATCGCAGATTCAGCTCGCAGTGTCCAGCTGGCGAGGTAAGCCATGTTATCCTTTATGGGACACTTGCTTTTCATAGTTTGACTATATGCGGATCTAAACTCCCAATACCTTTAACAGCTGGCAGAGACGACGGACAAGTTAATTGTCCGGCCCTCCGTCGAAGACTCCAATGGACGCCTGTCCCGACAGGGCTGCTGGTCCCGGCACCTTACGTAGTGCCGGAGAAGAAGGCCAAGAAGAAGGCCATGGGAACCCGGAGGAGTTCCCGGCGCCAGGTGTTATCGGATTCATCGTCCGATGACTCCGAGGCGGACTCGTCCCACGAGGACGAGGAGGAGAAGAAAGAGGCCTCTCCCCAGCGGGGGGAGAGAAGAAAAGGAAGGCCTCCCCAATGAGGGAGGCCAAAGGGTCCAAGAAGGGAAGGACCCTTCCCTCGGACTGTTCTGCCAACGCCGGCGACAGAGACGAGGATTGGCCCTCAAGGGCCAAGCCCCTAGCGAGATCGTAAGTATCCGGACTCCCGAATGACTCATAACTTTTCTTTTTGTCGCATGGTGCCTTTCTAACGCCGCATACAACCCTGTAGTCCGCATGTCGGTGTCAAAACCGGCGGATCTCGGGTAGGGGGTCCCGAACTATGCGTCTAGGCGGATGGTAACAAGAGACGAGGGACACAATGTTTTACCTGTGTTCAGGCCCTCTCGATGGAGGTAAAACCCTCGTCCCGCTTGATTAATATTGATGATATGGGTAGTACAAGAGTAGATCTACCACGAGATCAAGGAGGCTAAACCCTAGAAGCTAGCCTATGGTATGATTGTTGAGATGTATCTTCGTCCTATGGACTAAGGCCCTCCGGTTTATATAGACACCGGAGAGGGCTAGGGTTACACAGAGTCGGTTACAATGGTAGGAGATCTACATATCCGATCGCCAAAGCTTGCCTTCCACGCCAAGGAAAGTACCATCCGGACACGAGCCGAGTCTTCAATCTTCTATCTTCGTAGTCTTGGAGTCCGCGGATATTGATAGTCCGGCGGACAATGATAGTCCGGTTGTTCGACACCCCTAGTCCAGACTCCTCAAGAGCCTCGAACCAGGTCTTCAATGACGATAAGTCCGGCGTGCATAATGTTCGGCATTGCAAGGCGGGTTCCTCCCTTGAATAATCCAAAGAAGATCACGAACACCAGGATAGTGTCCGGCTCTGCAAAATAAATTCCACATTCCACCGTAGAGAGAATAAAATGTACACTTAACTCAATCTGCTGACGTATTATGCGGCGTGACACCACACCGCAACCAAGCCTTTGTTTGAATCGTTTTTTACTATACCACCTCAAAGACGCTTAGCGGCGGTTTCCTTGGCACGCCTTGTCGGCAGAGATCGTGTTCCCTTATTCCGGATTCTCATCAATACGTGCGTGGGTAACCCAACCGCGCCATTGATGGTGGCGCTTGGGAGATAAGCGAGTTTTACCAGGCCGGTGGGGGACGCATCGTTTTGTCCGCCTACATATAAGGGATAAGGATTCACCTTCTCACCTACGCCTTCTTCCTTCTTTGCTTATCCATCCCTACGAACTCAAGCTCCAACGCCCGAGCTCGCGCATCTCGCCTCGACCTTCTCCGAATATGTCCAGAGCGGGAGGTAAATGGTTGGCCTCCACCGCTAAGGAGGAGGACATCACCAAGCTGCGCGACGCCGGATACCTGTCCAGCGATATCGCGCATCGGCTGCCCGACGAGGGGCAGCTCGTCCCTACCCCAGGGCCTCATGAGAGGGTCGTCTTCCTCCCCACTTCCTCCGCTGGATCGGGCTTTCCGCCCATCCATTCGTCCGGGGCTCATGTTTTACTATGCCTAGATTTCCACGATCCGGCGCCAACTTCATCCTCAACATCTCGGCGCTTATCGTCGTGTGCGAGGCCTTCCTCGCATCCAGCCCCACTTCGCCTCTGTGGCTCAAGACCTTCAACGCTGTCAAGGTTGTGAAGGGCACGCAGCGGAATGCGGCGGCGCCATGTTGGGCAAATTGCCCAACGCCCCTTGGCTAGAAGGGACCTTCGTGGACTCCGTCAAGGGGTGGCAATCGGGGTGGTTCTATATCACCGAGCCGCGCAAGCCCACATGGGCGGCGGCCCCCGAGTTTAGATCTGGAATCCCCACGCAGCTCACCTCCTGGAAAGAGAAGGTCTTGTAGTGGGGCAGTCCGGTGGAGGTGACGGGACTCCGAGCCTGCATCAAGAAGATGGTGAGCAATAGGATCCGGCTTGTCGACGTGGTCCAAGTCATGCTCCTCCGGCGGATTCTCCCATGCCAAGAACGGGCATTCAATCTATGGGAGTTCAATCCGGAACAACACCAGGCGCTAAGCGGGCTCTTCGATACAACTTACGAAGGCGCCTGGAGGGTGCTGTTCAAGGGCGTCGAAGCCCCCGCATCCGCGACCAAAGACCGCGGATTCAGCTCGCAGTCTTCGACTGACGAAGTAAGTGATTCAACCCCATTATGGGACACTTGTGGTAATTAGATTGACTCTAGTGAGGTTTTAATCTACCTCTTCCTTTGACAGGAATGGATGGAGAAGGCCAAGCTGCTCATCAGCCCGGCCCCATGCCGAAGACCAGTGGACGCCCGCTTAGCGGGCTGCTGGTTCCAGACCGCACGTGGTGCCGAGAAGAAGGCCAAGAAGGTGGCCGGGGACTCGAAGAGTTCCTCAGAATCAAAGGCTCGACGACGACGAGGACTCCTCCCCGAAGACGACGAGGAGGAGTACTCTCCCGGAGGAGGGAGAGAAGAAGAGGAAGGCTTCCCCAATCGGGGCGGCCGAAGGGTCCAAGAGGGGGAGATCTATCCCCCCGGACAGTTTCGCCAACATCAGCGTTGGCGAGGATGAGTGGCCTCCGAGGGCCAGGCGTCCGGCCGGATCGTAAGTATTCAGATCATTTATATGCCGTACCTTTCATGTCACGTAGTATCCTTCTAACACCGCATTCTGTCCGTAGTCCGGTCGATGACGATCTCCCCGACTCAATGAGCGGGTCGCTGGCCTCGCCGGGCGTAAATTCCGCCCCGACCGCCTCTACCCCACGCACCGACGAGGACGCCGAGGTGGGATCCCAAGAGGGGACCCATCAGGAGGAGGCTCCGGAGGCGCCGTCAGGCGACCTCCCGGACTTTGCGCCGGACTCTACATCGGAACTCGTAGTGGTTCCAGAGTCCGCAAGCGGCCCTTCGGAAGAAGGGCAAGATCGGACGCCGGCGCCTCCGGCCCAACCGAGGCGCCGGATAACTCCGTTGGAGGCGCTTAAAGGCGCTTCCATCGAGGAAGAACACCGCACTATCATGAGTGCGGTGATTGAGAAGGTTCACTTGCCAAGAGCGGGCTGACCAAAGCTCTGAGCAGCCTTCTAACAGTGCTTCGAGGTAAGAAGTTAAAATTATGTAATGTAATACCGCATAGACAAGAGTCCGTGATGCTTAGTTTGGTATTCGAAAGAAAAGCCGGACCGAGGATCTAACAAGATATACGCAGGTTGCCTAAAATATGTCAATATGGGTTTGCAGGCTGCGCGCTGCCGACCTCGCCGCATTAACGGCGGAGGTCGGTGTAAAAAGGATCTCGAGCGGTCCGAGCAAGAGCTCGCCATGCAAAGAAGCAATGAGGAGAAAGAAGGTGAGAAACACCTCCTTGAATAAGTACCTTCTGTAAAAGGATTTTGGTTGCAAATAAAATTAACAAGGATAATATGTGTATTGCAGGGCCACTAACGAGGTGGCAGCCTCGAAGGATGCCGTGTCCGCAGCCGAACACAATGCGCCACGAACGGGCCGAGCGAGAAAAGCAAGAGGCACCGTGGCGGAAGTTCGGCAAGAGCTCCGTGCTCTCATGGAAAAGCATGAGAGTTTGGAGCGTGACTCAAGACTCGAGAGTCCGAGCTTGCCTCGCCTCGAAAGTGCCAAGTCCGCCAAGGCCGAGGCCCGAAGGCCCTTCAGAGGTTGAGGACATAAAGAAGATAGCGGCGGTAAGGCCTTTTTCATGCAAAGGTGCATGTTAATGTGAATTACCTGATACTTACCCGAATTCGAGCTCTCTAGGGCGCTTGCAGATCTACCGCGTAGTCGTCGATGCCGCCACATTCTATCGTGGCGAGGAGGGAGCTCGACGGAGAAGGTCTTCTCGTCTCAAGATTACCGAGGCCGGCCATCCGGTGCTTCAAGCGACCAAATCAAGCAATGGTCGAACTCCACAAGGTAGCCGAGGAGGCCATGAAGGGCCTCATAGTCCGGCTGTGGCTGGAGAGGCCATGCTGGAAGCTACTTTGGCCTAGTCTTGCGGCTGGTGAATGCATGCCCCTGTGCTCGATGTAGTCAAGCGCTCCGCTTTGATTGAAGGCGCTCGTCGGGCCCTTGCCCGCATAAAGGTGCAATGGGGCAACCGGATGCGGAGAGGCTTCTCATGGACCCACCACCGCCGGGCAAGGAGCATCGTATGCCGGAGCGATATTATAAAGTTGTCCTGAAGGGAGCCTGCGATATTGCAGATGAGTGCTCCCGAAATGTAATTTTTGAGTGAACTCGCTGTGTATTTATCCCATGTATACTTGAAAACTTCATTTATATGCGCCATGAGTAACGCTTGTTTAATTTAAAATATTACCTTCTGTGCGGCCGTTTGTTAAATCTGAGAGATGGCAAGTCGTTGGCTTCAGCCCCCAAGCCACAAGTGATGGGGTGTTCGGTGATAAACTTGAGCACTCTTGTTCCCATTTTTGGGTCCATCTAGGGAGGCGCTCAACACGACGAACAAGGCGACCGGACTTATAGTGCTTGAACACTCTCACTTAGCCATAGAATTCTATAATTTTAAATTTGGTGAAGCCCCGGTATTCGAAGGCGAATCCGGGCGCTATCCACGCCTTCATCGGACATTATCCGAAACTTCGCTCGAAGCGGCGTGAGTCTTTAAGGACCCGAAAAAACCTCTCGAACAGCAACCAGTCTCTCACCTTATCATGCCAGTCAGTTTTAGCTTTCTCCACTGAGGCGTTAACCCGGCTCAACCGGGGCGCAATCGCAGTGGTTCTCCAAGTGCTACCTTAGCCGACGGAACGGAACGTAAGGCACCAAAACATGGGAGCCGGGCAAACCCAACTATTGATCCAAGACATGATTCGGAGCCGATTCATATAATGCTATAAGTTCGGGGTGCCGCACTTGTGAAAGTGTTCGGACTTTATCACACCATAATCCGGGGAACAGAAGCCCCTGGATTATTCGGCCGTACCAAAATATACGGGTGCAAGATGTCATATAATGAATATATATAAAAGATAACGCAATTGCAATAAAAAGGTGCTGCATTATTTATGAAAGAAAGTCTGCTAGTAGAGCGGACTGATACAAATAGTCTTGATAAGCAAGGGATTTGGACTAAATAAACATGTCCCCCTCGTGGATGAGCTGCAGACTTGGTGTATGTAATTGAATTTAATGCTCGTAATTGAGACCACGAATATTTGCCGGCCTTCTTTAGTCCCCGATCTTTGCATCATGAGTTCGCAAGTTCCCCATCGAACAAGGCTTACGTTAACAGAGTCCTGTATACATAAAAGAAGAAAAGATAAAAATAAAAAAAACAAAGGGCGCCGTGTGAGCCCTGGTGTGGTCGAGCCGCACTCTTGGTCCCTTGTGATCGTGCCCTTCCCTCGCGCCCATGGTATCTCCAAAGCGTAATGATGTACGCAGAGTGTTATTCTTGCGATTATCTTGGTGAGGTTGGGGCGCATTACTCTGCGATGCTCGATCGTGCTGTGGTCTTGGTTGGTGTTGCTCGCGCGCTTTTGTGTATCCGGCTTTTTAATCACGGACTCGAGAATTGCTGAGAAGGCTTCTGCGTACTTGCCATGAGAGTCAGATGTTCCTCCGTTCGGAGGGCGTTCCGTATTTCCATTGACCGTGATGACTCCACGAGGGCCGGGCATCTTGAGCTTTAGGTATGCATAATGCGGCACCGCGTTGAATTTTGCAAGCACGGTTCGTCCGAGCAAAGCATGATAGCCGCTGCGAAACGGGACTATGTCAAAGATTAACTCTTCGCTTCGGAAATTATCCGGGGATCCGAAGACCACTTCCAGTGTGACTGAGCCTGTACAGTTGGCTTCCACTCCCGGAATGACACCTTTAAAGGTTGTCTTTGTAGGTTTAATCCTGGATGGGTCTATGCCCATTTTGCGCACTGTATCCTGATAAAGCAGGTTCAGGCTGCTACCGCCGTCCATCAGGACTCTTGTGAGGTGGAACCCATCGACGATTGGGTCTAAAACCAATGCGGCGAATCCGCCATGGCGTATGCTGGTCGGATGGTCTCTTCGATCGAAAGTGATCGGGCAAGAGGACCATGGGTTGAACTTTGGGGCGACTGGCTCCATGGCATAGACGTCCCGTAGTGCACGCTTCCTCTCCCTCTTGGGTATATGGGTCGCGTATATCATATTCACCGTCCGCACTTGTGGGGGGAAACCCTTCTGTCCTCTATTGTTCGGCGGCCGGGTCTCTTCCTTGTCGTCGCTATTTAGCCCCTTGTCATTGTTTTCGGCAATTAACTTGCCGGCCTGCTGAACACCCAACAATCTCTATTGGTGTGATTAGGCGGCTTTTCAGAGGTGCCATGTATCCGCATAAGCGGTCGAGTATTCGGTCCAGTTTGACGGACCGGAGTGGTTCTTTTAAATGGCTTCTTCCACGACCGGTTTAGAGCCTCGGAATCCGGCATTGACCGCCAGATCCTCCTTATCGTCGCCGTTAATGCGGCGCTTGTTTTGATTCAACGTGACTTCTTTGTTGTTGTCCTTAGTATCCGGACTGCCGAAATTTTTACGGAGATTGTTGCTGCGGGCTAGCTACCTGTCCTCTCCCGCACAAAAGCGGGTCATTAACAATGTGAGGGCTGCCATGGATTTCGGCTTTTCCTGCCCCTGTGCCGGGCTAGCCATTCGTCCGGATGTTATGTTTGAAGGCTGCAAGGGCCTCTGATCCGGACAATCGACGATTTGATTTTTCTTCGTCAAGAACCGTGTCGAAATTGTCGGCGCCGATTCGTCTGGCTGCTGAATGATTTGGCTTAGGTCATCGGCGTCGGTGGTCGCACATATGTGCCTTGGAAGTTATCAAGGAACGCGCCTCGTGTCTTCCCAACACCCAATTGACTCTGCGGGCAAGCTGTTAAGCCAATGCCGAGCTGGTCCTTTAAGCTTGAGTGGTAGGTACTTGATGGCGTGGAGATGCCGCCATGGGCCATATGGATGTGGAGAAGGTAGTCTTGATCCACACCGCGGGTCTGTTGTGCCATCGTAAGATTCGATGTTTACGGGTTTAAACCCTTGGGATCGATGATCCATTACTTCATCGATGAAGCATAACGGGTGTCTTGGCGCCAGATTGAGCGATATCGCGAGGCAGCTCGAAGGCGTTATCTGCTGTGTTCGGCCCGGCGGGTTATTGTATCCGACACGACGGTGTTAAATGCGTGGGTCGTAAGCGCCCACGTGATCCATAGATGGATCTGGATTGCCTTGCTTTGTCCTCCAATATGTCTCGCAAGTCCGGCGCATTCCCTCTTGGCCGTACTTTTGGAGCGATGCTGAGTACGGTCTTAGCTGGGGCACGGATGCCTCTCATCACGACCACGGGGTGGTTGGTCGACCATATCGTCGCTAGTGATGGAGGTATGTATGCTTCCTCCTCTAATCGGGGAGCAGCTTGCGTCTTAGGTAACTTTTGGAGGGGCGTTCGAGTTTATACTCTTGACGCGAGGACCTCGGTCCATCGATCGGCCAACAGTCTGATCAGCTTGAAGCTGCTGCTGCTTTTTCTTTAGGCTGTTTGTGTGGCGATAAGCTGCGCTTGAAGCGCTCTTGTTCGACGGGATCCTCAGTGCATTTAATTCATCATCGTTGAGGTTTGCTTCGTCTTGGAGGGAGGCATATAGTTATCATCCTCAACCCCTTCGTCTCGCCGCCCTCTCGTGGGGGCTTGCTTCCGCATCCTCCCGCGCCGAGTCTTCTTTGGAGGGATTGTCTTCGGCGCTCTACAGTGTTATTGTCTCTGTCTTGGAATCTCCATTCTTGCTTTGGCGGGATTTAGGCGGCGCCCGACGCCGGCGTTTGGGCTGCTTCTTTAAAGAGTTCCCTCCGCTGCTTCTTCGCCATCCCCTTCTTTTGGGGTATCCACCATGTATCGTCATATGACGAGGTGGCCTTCGAAAGCCCTGTGGCGTTGGCTCTGTTCGCCTCTCGGCATCGTCGTCCATAGCGTCGATGTCGCCGGAGTCGAAGTCTAGCATGTCGGTTAAATCCTCGACAGTGGCTACAAAGTGGGTGGTGGGTGGGCTCTGAATTTCTTCGTCGTCCGTACTCCAACCATCCTGGCCATAGTCCGGCCAGGACTCTCCCGATAACGAGAGATGCTTCAATGAATTCAGGATATCGCCAAAAGGCGAGTGTTGGAATATGTCCGCGGCGGTGAATTCCATAACCGGCGCCCAATCTTGATCGATTGGTAGGGGCGCGGGAGGCTCGGAGTCCGGCAAGGAGTCCGGAGCCTCGGAATCACGAGTTTTGCCGGGGACAAGATAGGTGTTCGGCTCCAACGCCGTGGATGTTGAAGCCCCCAGGGCAGCGTCTATCCACCGTCCCTTGATCTGGGCGATCGGCTCCGGGCTAATGGACATGACATGAGCCGGAGTCTTCAATCTTCTATCTTCGTAGTCTTGGAGTCCGGCGGATATTGATAGTCCGGCGGACAATGATAGTCCGGCTGTCCGGACACCCCCTAGTCCAGGACTCCCTCACCGCCCAAGGACGATCTTCCCGCTTCGTCGAGCGGGTCCTTGGGTACGTCGGATGTGGATAGCACTTCACTTCCGACCGCCTCCTCCCCCCGTGACGACGCCGAGGTGGGATCCCGAAAGGACCCACCAGAGGAGGAGGCCCCGAGGTGCCGCAAGGCAACCTCCGGACTTTGGACGGACTCCGCCGGAACTGCGCAGGGTTCCGAGTCCGGCAGCGCCCCTTCAGTAGAAGGGCAAGATCGTGACGCCGGCGGCCTCTGTCCAACCGGGCGCGAATAACTTGCTGGGGCGCTCAATGGCGCTTCCATTGAAGAAGAACACCGCCTTGTCATGAGTGCGGTGATTGAAAGGTTCAACTCGCCAAGAGCGGGCTGACCGAAGCTGCAGCAGCCTTCTAACGAAGCTTTGAGGTAAGAATTTTAAGATATGTAAAATAGTACCGCATAGACAAGTAGCCCGATGCTCGGTTCGGTGTTCGGAAAGAAAAGCGGACTAAGGATCTAGAAAGATATACGCAGAGTCTTAACAAAAATATGTCAATATGGGAATGCAGTGCTGGCTGCCGACCTATGCCACACTAATCATGGAGGTCAATGCCTTGAAGCGGAACCTCGAGCTGTCCGAGAGCGAGCTCGGCCGTGCCAAGCAGCAGCGAGGACAAGGAAGGTGAGTAACACCTTATTAAAATTGTACCTTCTGAAAAGGATTTGGTTGCAAAAGGAATGACAAGGATAACGTGGGTACTCGAGGCTACGAACGAGGTGGCAACCACGAAGGAGGCGGTATCCGCGACGAGCATAATCAATGCTGCTGCGCACGCGCCGAGCAAGAGAAGCAGGAGGCGCGGGTGGCGGAGAATGCGACAAGAGCTCCGTGCTCGTGGAAAAACACGAGTTTGGAGCATGACTTCAAACTTCGAGTCCGAGCTATGCGTCGGCTCTTGAGGGTGCCAAAGCCGCTAAGGCGAAGCCCACAAGGCCCTCCAGAAATCGAGGCGTTGAAGAAAATAGCGGCGGTAAGGCATTCTTCATGCAAAGCAAGCATGTAAAAGTGAATTACCTGTTACTTACCCGAATCGGAGCTCTCCAGAGCGTTCGCAGATCTGCCCGTAGCATGTCCGATCTTGCCGCTTTCTCAGAGCCGAGGAGGGAGCTCGGCGGAGAAGGTGTTCGGTCTCGAGATCTTTGAGGCGGACATCCGGTGCCTTAGCGACCAGGTGAAGCGGCTGGTCGAGCTCCTAAGGTGGCGAACATGCCATGAAGGGCCTCATAGTTCGGCCAGGCCCAAAGAGGCCATGCACAGGAGCTACTTGCCTGGTGCGGCGGCTAGTGGATCGTGTCCTCGGGTTGAAGTCATCAAGCACTCCCAGCATTGAAGGTGCCGTTGGGCCTTTGCCGTGCTAAGGTGCACTGGGGCAAGATGGACGCTGAGAAGCTTGTGACGGACACGCCGCCGCGAGGCAAGGAGTATCGCACGCCCGAGATGTATTATAAGGGTGTCTTGAAGGGTGCCCGCATTATTGCGGGTGAGTGCTCCAAAGATGTAATATTTGAGTAGACTCGCTTTTGTTATCCCGTCCGCTGAAAACTTTGTTCATATCGCTAAGCAACGCTTGTTAATTTAAAATATTACCTTACAGGCGGCCGCTTTTCAAATCGAGAGATGGCAAGTTGTAAACTTCACCCCCATGCCACGAGTCTTTGGGGTGTTGGGGATAAACTTGGCGCTCTTGTTCCCATTTTGGGTCCATCTAGGAGGCGCTCAACACAATGAATGAGGCAACCGGACTTATAATGCTTGAACACTCTCCTTAGCCATAGAATTCTATAATTTTAAATTTCGTGAAGCCCCTAGTGTTCGAAGGCGAATTGGGCGCTATCCACGCCTGGGCCGGACAAATCCGGTTCCTCGCTCTAAGCGGCATAAGTATTTAGGGACTCAAAAAAACCTCTCGAACAGCGACCGGCTCTCGCCCCATCATGACGGTCGGTTTTAGCTTTCTCCAGTGAGGTGCTCGCCCAGCTCAACTGGGGCACAATCGCAGTGGTTCTCCCAGCGCTACCTTAGCCGATATAACGGAACGTAAGGTACCAAAACATGGGAGCCGGGCAAACCCAACTATTGACCCAAGACATGATTCAGAGCCGATGCATATGATGCTATAAGTTCGGGGTGCCGCACTTGTGAAAGTGGTCGGACTTATTACACCGTAATGTGGGGAACTTAAGCCCCTGGTGTATTTAGTTGTACCAAAGTGTACGGATGCAACATGTCATAGATGAACACATGTATAAGAAAGGAATGCAGTGGTAGGCAAAAAGCAATGCATTGTTTATTTAAAAAGGTACTGCCATGAATGCAGAATGATACAAATAGTGCGATAAGCAAGTGATGGAACTATTTAGCATGTCCCCCTCCAGGGGTAGGCTGCGGAATGGTGTATAAAGTAGGTATAATGCTCGTGATGGAGACCACCTGGATACTCGGCGTGGCCTTTCTTCTTCCCTGGCTGTTGCATCGTGAGTTCGGCAGGTCTACTGCCGGATAGGGCCTCTGGTAAACGGAGTCCTGAGGATAAGAAAAAAAAGAAAAAGAAAAAAAGGAAAGAAAAAGGATGACACACTTGGGAGCCCCTGGTGTGGTTGAGCCGCACTCTGGGTCTGCCGTGGTCGTGCCCCTCACCCTATGCCCATGGTATCTCCAGAGCGTAGTGATGTATGCGGAGTACTGGTTTTGCAATTTTGCAACGGCTGGGGTTGGGGCCGCATTGCTACGCGTGCTCGGAACGTGCCAGGTGGTCTTGTTGTAGGTTACTCCGGGCGCGCTTGGCGGTGTCAGGTCGCTTAACGACCAGACTCGAGAATTGCCTTCAGAGGTGCTCTCGCACTTCGCGCGAGAGTCATTGTATGCTCCTCCGTTCGGAGAAGCGTCGTGTTTCCGTTGACCGTGATGACTCCTCGAGGGCTGGCATCTTGAGCTTGAGGTATCGTGTCGTGCGGCACGCGTTGAATTTTACCAAACGCAGTTCGTCCGGCGATGCATGATAGCGCTGCGGGCGGGACTATGTCGAAGATTAACTCCTCGCTTTGGAAGTTATCCGGGATCCAAGACCACTTCCGGTGTCACCGAGCCTGCACAATTGGCCTCTACACTGGTATGGCGCCTTTGAAGGTCGTCTTTGTGGGTTTAATCCTTGAGGGTCTATGCCCATCTTGCACATTGTATCCCGGTAAAGCGAGTTCAGCCGCCGCCGCCGTCCATCAGGACTCTAGTGAGGTGAAACCCGTCGACGATTGGGTCTAGAACCAATGTGGCGAACCCGCCATGGAGGATGCTGGTGGGGTGGTCCCTTCGATCAAAAGTGATCCGGCAGGAGGACCATGGATTGAACTTTGGGGCGACTGGCTCCATCGCATATATGTCCCTGAGTGCACGCTTCCGCTCCCTTTTGGGTATGTGGGTATCATGTTCACCGTCCGCACTTGTAGGGGGAAACCCTTCTGTCCTCTATTGTTCGGCGACCGGGTCTCTTCCTCGCCATCGCTATGCAGCCCCTTGTCATTGTTTTCGGCAATTAACTTGCCTGCCTGCTTGAATACCCAACAATCCTGTTGGTGTGATTAGCTGGCTTTTGAAGTGCCGTGTCTACGCACGGCGGTCGAGTATTTGGTCCAAATTGACGGACCGGAGTAGTTCTTTTGAATGGCTTTTTCTCACGACCGGGTTTGGAGCCTCTGAATCCGGCGTTGACTACCGTATCCTTCATATTATCGCCCTTAATGCGGCGTTTGTGCTTGTTATGACGCGACCGCCATTACGGTCCTTGGTATCCGGACCGCCAGATTTTTGTTGAGGTTATTCTCGCGGGCTAGCTACCTGTCCTCTCCAGCGAAGCGGGTCATGAGTGATGTGAGGGCTGCCATGGATTTTGGCTTTTCTGTCCTAGGTGCGGGCCAGCCACTCGTCGCGGATGTTATGCTTGAAGGCTGCGAGGGCCTCTGCATCCGGACGGTCGGCGATTTGATTTTCTCTGGTTAAGAACCGTGTCGAATTGTTTGGCCGATTCGTCTGCAGGCTGCTGAATTATGTGGCTTAGGTCATCAAGATCTGGTGGTCGCACATATGTGCCTGGAAGTTATCGAGGAATGCGGCTTCGGGTCCTCCCAACACCCAATTGATTCTGGCGGCAAGTGTTAAGCCAATGCCGAGCTGGTCCTTTAAGCTTGAGTGGGAGGTATTTGATGGCGTGAAGATCATCACCGCAGGCCATGTGGATATGAAGGAGATAGTCTTTGATCCAAACTGTGGGGTCTGTTGTGCCATCGTAGGATTCAATGTTCACGGGTTTGAACCCTTCGGGGATTTGATGATCCATTACTTCATCTGTGAAGCATAGTGGGTGTGCGGCGCCTCTATATTGGGCTATATCACGACGTAGCTCGAGCGAGCTTTGTCTCATCGTGTTCGCCCGCGGAGTTCTTTGATCCGCGCGACGGTCATCGTCGCACATCGTGGAAGCCCCACGATCTGTAGATCGATCTTGATTGTCTTGCGTTATCCTCCAATATGTCTCGTAAGTCCGACGCGTTCCCCCGTGGCTTTGTGCTTTTCGAGCGATGCCGGGGTACAGCTTTAGTGGAAGGCCTAGAGGTCTCCCTGTCGTGGCCACGAGGTGGCCGGTTGGCCGTATTGTGCGCTGGTGATGTGGGTTTATATGCTTCCTCCTCTAATCGGGGCAGTAGCTTGCGTTTAGGGTAGCTTTTGAGGGGTGTTCGAGCTCATGCTCTTCGGCCGCAAGGACTTCAGTCCATCTGTCGGCTAGCAAATCTTGATCAGCTCTAAGCTGTTGCTGCTTTTTCTTGAGGCTACTTGTCGTGGCCATAAGTCCGCGTTTAAAATGCTCTTGTTCGATGGGATCCTAAGGCACGATGAATTTGTCGTCATCGAGGCTTGCCTCGTCTCCGGAGGGAGGTATGTAATTATCATCCTCTACCTCTTTGTCTACCGCTCTCTCATGAGGGTTGGCTTCTTCATCCTCCTATGCTGAATCTTGCTGGAGGGGGTTGTCTTCGGCACTGTCAGGGGTGTTATTGTCTCCGTTGCCAGAATCTCCATTCTTGCTGTGGCGGGATTTAGAGTGGCGCCCGACGCGTCGGCTTAGGCTGTTTCTTGGAGGGGTCTTCTTCCGCTGTTCCATCGCCATTCCCATCCTTTGGGATGTCCACCATGTATATGTCGTATGACGAGGTGGCTTTCCAATGCCCCATAGGCGCTGGTTCTTGGTCGTCTCCGGCATCGTCGTCCATACCGTCGATGTCTTCGGAGTTGAAGTCTAGCATGTCGGTTAGATCGTTGACAGTGGCTACAAAGTGGGTGGTGGGTGGGCTTTGAACTTCCTCGTCGTCCGCATCCCAACCGTCCTGACCGCAGTCCGGCCAGGGCTCTCCTGATAACGAGAGATACTTTAGCGAATTCAAGATGTCGCCAAAAGGCGAGTGCTGAAAGATGTCCGCAGCGGTGAACTCCATGATCGGCGCCCAATCGGATTCGATTGGTAGGGGCGAAGTTCGAGTCCGGCGAGAGTCCGCACCTCGAGTCACGAGCTTCACAAGGGACATGGTCGGTATTTGGCTCCATCGACGTAGAGGTAGCAGCCCCCGAGGCGGTGTCTAGCCACCCATCCTCGATCGGCGCAGTCGGCTCCGAGTTAAGGGTTGGAGCGGACTCTTGTGCGGCCTCCAGGGCACTGTCTGACAGCAGAGCTAAATCGTGCCCATCGCGACAGTGCGGCACGCTCGGCTGTGGCTCGAATCCATCAAAGATCAAGTCTCCGCGGACGTCGGCCGTGAAGTTCAAGCTTCCAAATCTGACCTGATGGCCAGGGGCGTAGTTTTCAATCTGCTCCAGATGGCCAAGCGAATTGGCCCACAGTGTGAAGCTGCCGAATACGAAGATCTGTCCGGGGAGAAAAGTCTCACCCTGGACTGCATTGTTGTTGATGATTGAAGGAGCCATCGGGCCTATGAGCGACGACACAGAGGAACTCTCAATGAAAGCACCAATGTCGGTGTCAAAACCGACGGATCTCGGGTAGGGGGTCCCGAACTGTGCGTCTAGGCGGATGGTAACAGGAGACAAGGGACACGATGTTTTTACCCCTGCTTGATCGATATTGATGATATGGGTAGTACAAGAGTGGATCTACCAGGAGATCAAGGAGGCTAAACCCTAGAAGCTAGCCTATGGTATGATTGTTGTTTGTCCTATGGACTAAAACCCTTCGGTTTATATAGACACCGGAGAGGGCTAGGGTTACACAGAGTCGGTTACAATGGTAGGAGATCTACATATCCGTATTGCCAACCTTGCCTTCCACGCCAAGGAAAGTCCCATCCGGACACGTGACGAAGTTTTCAATCTTGTATCTTCATAGTCTTGGAGTCCGGCTAACGATGATAGTTCGGCTATTCAGACACCCCCTAGTCCAGGACTCCCTCAGGGCCCTAGTGGAGTCCCAGCGCGAGTAGGACGCGCGCTAGCCAGACATGGAAAAGGCGCTGCAGTTGTCGGTGGTCGAGGACTATGACTACCCTCCGCCACCGCCGCCTCTGGCTGAACCAGCGTCAGCCGCCCCCAAGGAGGAGCCCACGGAGGCCGAGCCGGGGAAGTAAGCCTGGACTGGCGGCCTGCGTGAGTGCATAAGCGTGCCGGCCATCTGGCTGGGCATAACGTCGGAGTAGGAGGCGGCGTACCTCGAGCACTGTAGGCAGCTCGCGCTGGTAGAGGAGCGGGCCAACGGCGAGCGGTGTGACACCCTAGATTTTTTTTCATTTTTCTTTTTCTGGAGTTTATTGAATATTTGGTTTGAATTTGAATTTTTAATCAACTCATTTGGACTTATCACTTGGGAATTATTTTTGGTTTTCACGCAAGTGCCTCCTAGAACCCTCACAACATCTCTAGAACTCATCCCCTCCCAAAATAATGCCATGAAAAGTATTTTATTCAATGGCATAATATCCATTTTCTTATTGAAAATGAATATTTTTTACTTCTGCTCCAAAGCAACCCATATTTTTATTGCTCCTAAAATCCTAAATAAATTCCCTAATATTCTTTAGGTCATGCTCAACTTCCTATGCAAAAATATCCCATGGTCATGTGTAAATTTTTGGCTCAAGAAAATATTTTCTATTCTGGATAGTAAGGGCACTCTGTGAAGGAAGTGCATTTTTGCTTGCTCCATTTGAGCTGAAATTTTTGTGGCATGACTACCTTCAAGCCCTAAGCTTAGCTTCCAAGTCTCAGCCCTTATCTCCTTGGATTTTTCACAAATTGCTGCAATAGTTTCTGTCCAGAAATTTGCCAGCTCTCTCAAGTCATGTCTAGTTGATCTGGTGATGAACCAAGACCATGAACTGACGTAGTGTTGAAGGCACTTGAGCCCAGACATGGTCTGGCAAACCCCGCGCACCGCGTGGCACCAGTGCACGCAGTGACCGCGTGAGTACACGGCGTCTGTCATGTGTTCGGCGCGCTCTGCGTGTCAGCAACTCCTCTGCCTCGCCCGTGCACTCACCCCGCGTCAACCCAGCTTGTCCTAACCCTCCTGCTACCTCGGCCCCTTCCTCCTAGCCGCTCTCTGCTGCTCCCCGACGCCGGTAGCTTGCTTGGCGGACATAGACACGGCGGAGCAGAGAGACATAGTGCTCCCGCATGACTGTCCCTTCCCTCTCCTTGCTCCTGTGCTTGGCTCCTCCTGACCATTATGCTTGGCCGGTCCTCAGAGATATCATGTCGAGACTGAGCACTCTCGTCACCTCTCGCCGCTCGAGAAGCCTCCCCAGCGGCCGCTAGCTCTGCCTCGCCCTCCCCTATAAATATGCCCATCCCCGAGCCGTTCTAGTCACCCCACTCACATCCTCTGGCCACAAATTCACTCGCTTGATACACGCAAGGCTGGGCGGGCCTCTAGCTGCCGATCATCGTCGGAGTTGCCCGCGGATCCCCTTCTGCCGCCTGCTTGCTCTGGTGTTCTCCGTCTTTGCTCAACCCTCCAGGCGTGTTCGTGGGCTTCCTCTGACCACGACGGTGCTACTGGACCGAAGAAACCTCGCTGAAAACCCCAACTCCGACGAGCTCCACCGCCCGCCATCTCTAGAGAAGAACGCCTGACGCTATCCGTCAGGCCCCGTTTCGAAAGGTTCGACTTGTCTTGAAGAGGACCAGGAGTTTTGTGACCCTCCTCTGAACTAAGGCAAGCCACCACAAATATTTGCAAGGATGACATTGCAATGACTATGATTTTAACATGAATTTAAAGTCATATATTGAATTTGGTTAATTAAAATAGTTTATCTTGTGCTAGTATCATTTCCATGCTATGTTTATCATGCTTTACAGAAGAATGTTGGATACTTGGTCAAGTTGTGCAGTTGTGATTAATTGTCATGCTCATGATAGTCCCGACATTATGTTGATTTCGTGCATGTGCATTTCATGGCATACTGTGACTCAAGAATTTTTTATTTCAAGTTAAACCTGATAGTATTCCAACTTGAATATGTTATTGATCGAGTCATGGTGCCACTGAATTGAGCTTCCCAGTGCAACCACATTTGCCTTTATGGGAAGGCCCTTATTCGATCTATTGTCATGCCACTCGCCGGTGCCTCCAACGATGTAACGCCCCGAGACCGACGCTCCAGAAGACTTCCAGCTACTTCGAGTTTCGTCGTGTGATTTGTTTTGTTCATTGCATCATTTGCATTGCATCATGTCATCATCCGCATTGCATCACCATGTTTTCAAAACTTGCATCCGTTCTGGTTCCGCCGGTTCTCTCCGTTGTCCGTTCTAAGCCCGACCACACTCGCACGCGCCTGTGGCACGTCCGAATTATTATTTTATAAGTGGCATAAAAATGTTCTCGGAATGGGATGCAACTTGTCGTGCGGTCTTATTATAGTGTAGACAGGTCGCTGCCAAGTTTAAATGCATTCGAGTCCATTTGTTAGCCCAACTGTTAAACTTAGCGATGCAGATTGCGGTACTGCGTCGCTTGACGTTCGGTCTCCGGAAACCGTTGCGCTGCCTTCTCTTCTCTCCTCTTAGCCTCGCCCATCTACACAGTCCACCAACCCCTCTCATAGTCCCTCTCCGCTCGGAGCTGTTCAATGGCGATCGACGCGCTCGAAAAGGCCCCAAAACCCCAAAACCCTAGCCTCTTTGTCTATATATAGACCCTTCTCTCCATTTTGGCCTCCTACCTACCCCCTCCTCAATTCTCGCAGCCTCCTCCCACCTCGGGGCAGCGCCGCCTTCCCTCCAACCCGGCGCCACCACCTCACTCGCGCCACTTGGCAGCGCCCCCATTAACCCGGCCGTCGCCCAGCCACCTCCCAAGACAAACCGCAGGGCGCCACGCGTCCTCCCGCCTCCCCCTCCTCCATCCGCGCAGGAGGCCAGCGCGAGCCCGCCGAGCCCATCTGGGCCAGTGTCGAGCCGCCTGTCTTGCGCGCCCATCGCCCATCGCTCCTCCCGCCGCCCGCCTCCTCCTCAGCTGGAACCCGCGCCCTCGGTCTTGGCCAAGCCGCCGGCGAGGAGCTTCACGGAGAGACCTCCCGTCGACCTCCGACTCCTCCCTCTCCTCTCTGCTGGGCGCTGAGCCGCCCGTTCCTCCGCCGCCCGCGTCCTCCAGGCACCTCGTCCCCACCGCGCGGTTCCTCCCGAGCTCGGCTTGCCCGTGCCCGCCTCGCCGCCGTCAAGCTCCGCCCCCGTCGTCGCCGCCACCAGATCCGGCCTCCGGTCGGCGGATCCGGCTTCCCAACGCCGCCGCCCGCCATCCCGGCTTGCCGCGTCGCCAGTGCCGCCCTAAGCGTGCCGCCGCCGCCTGCCATGGCCTCGGTCGGCCTCGTCGGGCGAGGCGCCTCCTCTCGCGCCGCATGGGCCTCGGCCTCCCAGCTCAAAGACTGCCACTGCCTCGCTCGGCCTCTCCACCGACCGGGCCAAGGCCCACTGGGTGAGCAGCCCCAGTCCCTCCAGGCTCTATTGGGCCAGCCAATTTGACTGCTATGTTTTTTTCTGTCACAGGAATTTTGCTAATTATCCGAGTTTCCAGATTCTGAAAAAGCCCTTGCACCTCATGCATATAATAACTCATCAACGTGCATCGGATTAAAATAATTTATATATGTAAAATGACTAGTTTTTCATCTAGTTTCATAATATGTCATTTTCATCCATGTTTAAAATGTTTAAAATGTTGTTTGATTAAATTTGCTCAAATGCCATGTTAAAATGATTTAATTCATAACTAAATAACCGTAACTCCGATTTTAACAAACTTTATATGTAAATGGGGTAGAATTTTGCCTAGTTTAACATGGTGCACTCATCTGGCATGTTCAATAACTCTAAAATTGTATTTAGGGCAGAACAGTACCAAACCTAATATATGCATATGAGGAGTTTCCGGACTTGTTGTTTGTTATTCCCGGCCTCATTTAAACTTGCCTAGATAGGTAGTTTTGTCATGCTTCACCTCTTGCCATGTTTAACAACATTTAACATTGTTGTGTACCTAAACGGGAGTGAACTAAATGACTCGAATGTGGTGTTTCGTCAATATGCAACTCGTTGCATATTGAGCTCCACTTAATTTGTAGTGTTGTTTGTGCATATTGCCATGCCATGCTTCATTAAACCGGACATGCATCATACTTGGTTGTGCATCATGCCATGATTATGCGATGGTTGTTTACTATGTTGTTTGTTTCTTTCCGGGTTGCTTCTCTCGTTAGCTTCGGTTTCGTTCCGGAGTTGTGAGGATTCGTTCGACTACGTCCGTTTGTCTTCTTCATGGACTCGTTCTTCTTCCTTGCGGGATTTCGTGCAAGATGACCGCTACTCGGATCTCACTACTATCATTGCTATGCTAGTTGCCTCGTTCTTTTGCTATGCTGCGCTACCTATTACTGTTTGTTTAGCCTCCCAAAATGCCATGAACCTCTAACCTTTGATACCATTCCTAGCAAACAGTTGTTTGGCTATGTTACCGCTTTGCTCAGCCCTCTTATAGTGTTGCTAGTTGCGGTGAAGTTGAAGATTTCTCCATGGTGGACAGGGTTTATGTTGGGATATCACAATATCTCTTATATTATTAATGCATCTATATACTTGGTAAAGGGTGGAAGGCTCGGCCTTATGCAGTGTTTTGTTCCACTCTTGCCGCCCTAGTTTCCGTCATACCGTGTTATGTTCCCGGATTTTGCGTCCCTTCGCGGTCGGGTGATTTATGGGACCCCCGACAGTTCGCTTTGAATAAAACTTGTCCAAAAAGGCCCAACATTGCCTTTTACCATTTGCCTCACCACCACCTACTTTTTTCCTTGGGAGTCGCTCTCGAGGGTCATCTTTATTTTAGCCCCCGGCGATGCTTGTCTAGCGTTGGTCCAAACTAGAGCCACTTGCGGCGCCACCTCGGGAAACTTGAGGGCTGGTTTTAGGTGTACGTCTTGCTCATCCGGTCGTGGCTCGAGACGAGATCTGTGCGCTACTATCGGGATGTCGGCACGCCGGGAGGTCTTCTTGGTCTTGTTTTACCATTGTCGAAATGTCTTGATGTACGGGATACCGAGTCGATCGGTGTGTCTCGGGTGAAGGTCTATTCTTCGATGATCGCGAGAGCTTGTCATGGGCTAAGTTGGGACACCCTGCAGGTATAAACTTTCGAGAGCCGTGCCCGCGGTTATGTGGCGATGGGAATTTGTTAATGTCGGTTGTAGACAACTTGACACTTGATCCGAATTAAAACGCATCAACCGAGTGTGTAGCCGTGATGGTCTCTTCTCGGGAGTCCGGAAGTGAACACGGTTTACGTGTTATGTTTGGCGTAAGTAGGTGTTCGGGATCACCTCTTGATCATTGCTAGTTGACGACCGTTCCGCTTGTTCTCTTCTCGCTCTTATTTGCGTTGGTTAGCCACCATATCATGCTTAGTCGCTGCTGCAGCCTCACCACTTTACCCCTTCCTTTCCCTTTAAGCTTTGCTAGTCTTGATACCCATGGTAATGGGATTCTTTGAGTCCTCGTGGCTCACGGATACTTCCAAACCAGTTTGCGGTGCCTATGTTACCGAAAGGTGACACATCCAAGCTCAAGGAGGAGCTCGATGAAGATCTTGCCTTTTATGTTGTTTCGTTCTAGTTGATCGATAGTGGAGCCCGGTTAGGGGTCGATCGAGTCCTTTATCGCATTTGGGGTTCTTCTTTTATTTTGGTTCCGTAGTCGGACCTTGATTGTATCTGGATGATGTAATGCTTTATTCATGTAATTGTGTGAAGTGGCGATTGTAAGCCAACTATGTATCTCTTTCCCTTATGTATTACATGGGTTGTGTGAAGATTACCTCACTTGCGACATTGCTTTCAATGCGGTTATGCCTCTAAGTCGTGCTTCGACACGTGGGAGATATAGCCGCATCGAGGGCGTTACAAGTTGGTATCAGAGCCTTCCCCGACCTTAGGAGCCCCACTGCTTGATCGTTTTTAGCGGCCGAGTTGTGTCTAGAAAAATGTTTTGAGTCATTTAGGATTATATATCGGAGAGTAGGATTCTTTTTACTCCCCAGTCCCTTCGACCTTCTGGTGAGGTATCCTGACGTAGAGTTTTGACTCTTCTCTTCTCAAATTTCACTAAAATTTTTTAGGATCACGCGGGTATCTTGGAATAGTTTCGATGGTTTTATGATGACAACATTGTCTTGGTGCCTCCTGACATTTAGGGGTTGTGGCAGTGTCCCGGGGAGTTGAGCTCTGAGGTGTTGTCGTCATAATTTTATCGTTGCAGTTCGAATACCGAGTTTAGTGCGCCGACATCGAAAATCTCTTTTATGCGCTTGTTGGTGAGATAACCCGCTAACCCAAGATCTTGAGGTGAGTACGGGAGTATTGCCATGACTTGTATAACGGATGCTTTTGAAGGTTGAGGTAGACGATTTCGAAGGTTTCTTGGTTATGTGTTGACGGATGGATACAAATGGATGTAGGGATTGTTAGTTTGTGTGAGATATTATTGCTCCCTGTATCCCCAACACCGATTGCATAACCGAAAGTTTCGGGAGTTTCATAGGTGGGAATTCAAGTAGCTCTTAGGATATCTTTCCGACGGATGTATGATATGAAATTGGGGTTCGATGTCTAGTGGTCCGCCTATTCACGATTGGTTTTACGTGGTCTCGTTGTGTCTTAAAGAGTCCTTGGCTATGCCGACTCGGGGCGCTTCGTATGTCATGTGCCTTGCCTTGTACATGATGGTGTTTGTCGATTGAGCCCGTGTAGGCCCCACCACGAAAACTTGGACGAAATCTCTATCATATGTTTGTTCCGCTTATTCGCAAGCCAGTCCTTTGTTTTTGTTTTGAGTTGTGGTATTCGAGTTGCTTCAATGTCAAATGTTGAATCCATACCTTTCCTAAACGGTGTTCTCATATTGCTATGTGAATACTAATCCTTTTGATCATTGATTTTGTCATGTCAACTCCTTTCCAACCGGTGTGCTTCTCTTCAAGTGGATCCCATCATTTTTCCCATCCGCAAGATCAATTCTAAGTCTTCTCAACGGTGTTTGTCTCGTTCATCCCAAGTTGTCTTTGATTTTCCCCACCCTCCCACCCTTTTTCTTCAAGGACTCAGATTTCTTAATCAAGTATCCATTTATTCATGTGAAGTCTCTTCGTTCTTTTCAATCAATGTTCTGATCCGGTGATTTCCCATGAAGATGCTCAACAGCTTCAAGTTCATCATCCTTCATTGTTGTCTCTTCTCCGGTGGATCAAATTCAAGTTTTTAATATTCATCATATCCTTTTCCTCGTTTCAAATGCTTTTTCATACCGGTGCACCTCTTAATCTTTCACTTCTCGCTATTCGTTATTCCGGAGTGCTCAAGATATCTCGAAGATTTGTGTTTCCATTCTTAATCCGTTCAAGCCATTTGGAGATTGTTATCTCATTCAAGCCATTTAATTCAACCGGTGCAACATCTCTTTTAAATCATTTCCAACGGTGTTCTTTTGAGTGGGCCCTAACCCACAGGTCTTTTCCCAGGATCTTACCTGACTCTTCTATTGTCCCAGAGCTATCCTCAATTCTTCTCCAAGTTTGACGTAAGAATGAATTATCATCAGCCAAATGCTTTTCTCCAAGATCTTTCAAATTCTTTTCATAGTTGGCTCAACCTCTTCACTTTTGATTCTTTCGGTGTGCCTCAATAATTCTTGGTGGTGTTTCTCGTTGTCATTCTCATCATTTGAAGACCGAAGAAGAGTTTCTCTTTAATCTTGCTCTATTCTCTTCAAGATTCATGGTGCTAGCTTGTTGCCATCCTCTCATAATTGTTTTGATTGTGACAATTCTTTTCTTACCATCCGGAGCATTTCATGAGTTGTTTCCATTTCTTTCCTCCGAAGTCCATCATGTCATAATTCTTCATTCTCAGATTTGAGCTTTCATTCTCCAAATCTTACCAGTGCATCGTTTAAATATCCTCTAATCAGTTCATGTTCGCTTCGTTCTCATGTATCTAAATCCCCTCAAATATCTTCATTCGTTTTCCAATTCTTCCCGGTGAATTGTGCCTTTCCTACTTCGATCTTTTCAATTCTTACGGTGGTTCTTTCAAGATCTCTCTTCCTTGTTCATCATATCAATTCATTTGTTGTTCCAATTCTACCGGTGGTTCGTTGAAGACCTTCTTAAGTTTTGATATATCTCTTTTAATCCTTTCTACGGGAATAAGTAGTATGCCAAATCCGTTGCTTGTCATCAATTTAAATTGGTGAAGGATACGCATAACATAATTCTTATTCTTGTTTCATCCAAGTGTTTAATTCTTTTCTTCCGGAGATTGTTCATGATGAATAAATTCTCGGTTTCATTTGTCTCATCTTCTCTTTTTCCCGGAGCTCCAAGCTCTCATCATCACGGAGATCCATCTAAATCATTGCAAGGATTCACCTTGTGTTTTCAACTTCTCTTTCTTTTTATCACCCATTTCTTATCGGAGTTCTTCATGGAGACTCTACATGGTGGTTCGTCAAGGATTCTTTTCATTCTTCAATTGTTCTTCAAGTTTTCATATTTTCGTTAATCCCAAGCAAGCAATTGTTTCCGTTAGTGGCCGGTTGTCACCTCATAATCTCGAGATGTTTGCCATAAGCCCACAACAAGCTTGTGCTTTTCGTTGTTGATTTTCAAACAACTCCGTTCAATTCTTATTTGAAAGGATGCTTTCCAAGCTCATTTGTGGCAGAAGTTGGCATTTTCTGCTCCATTCTGTTATTCCAATAAGCTGTCTTCTATTCTTTCTTCCGGAAGCTTTGTGATGTTGCTCTTTTTCTCTCATCTTCTCGAATTGAGGATCATGTTCTTTTCCTGCTTATCCATTTAACCGGAGTGTTGTGTTCTCATTCAAGTTCTTTCATCTTGTCAAGTTTTGCCTCTCTTTTCAACCTTAGTGCGGTTTGTAATGTTTCTTACCCTTGTGCCATTCTTTCAATTCCGGATGCAGTGTGTTGTTGATTTCATTATGTATCCTCTCATCTTGTCAAGTTTATGTTCTATTCCTTCCATGTTCAACCGGAGTGCTGCCCGAATTCTTCCTCTCTCATCTTGTTTTAACCGGAGTGGTTTCGAATTCTATCTTGTCCATTAAACTCTTGATTCGTGTCTTTGCAACCGTCAAGTTCTCTCAATGTTCCTTGCTCCTCTTTTCTAACGGATTGTTTGCAATCTCGTTCATCTCCTTTGTATTCTTTCCTTCATTATGCTCAACCTCTCAAGGCTCGTGGTTTCACTCGTTCGTCAAAGAAGCAACTTAGTTTTACCTCTTCTCTTCCTCTTCCGTTTTCCCTCCGGTGCCATCCTAGATCTCGAGACGAGATCCTCTCATAGTGGTGGAGTGTTGTAACGCCCCGAGACCAACGCTCCAAAAGACTTCCAGCTACTTCGAGTTTCGTCGTGTGATTTGTTTTGTTCATTGCATCATTTGCATTGCATCATGTCATCATCCGCATTGCATCACCATGTTTTCAAAACTTGCATCCGTTCTGGTTCCGCCGGTTCTCTCCGTTGTCCGTTCTAAGCCCGATCACACTCGCACGCGCCCGTGGTACGTCCGAATTATTATTTTATAAGTGGCATAAAAATGTTCTCGGAATGGGATGCAACTTGTCGTGTGGTCTTATTATAGTGTAGACAGGTCGCCTGCCAAGTTTCGTCACATTCGGAGTCCATTTGTTAGCCCAACCGTTAAACTTAGCGGTACCGTTGCCGGTACCTGCGTCGGACGTTTTCGGTCTCCGGAAACCGTTGCCGGGCTGCCTTCTCTTCTCTCCTCTTAGCCTCGCCCATCTACACAGTCCACCAACCCCTCTCATAGTCCCTCTCCGCTCCGGAGCCGTTCAATGGCGATCGTACGCTCCGAAAAGGCCCCAAAACCCCAAAACCCTAGCCTCTTTGTCTATATATAGACCCCTTCTCTCCATTTTGGCCTCCTACCTACCCCTCCTCAATTCTCGCAGCCTCCTCCCACCTCGGGGCAGCCACGCCTTTCCCCTCCAATCCGGCGCCACCACCTCACCCGCGCCACTTGGCGGCGCCCATTGGCCCGGCCGTCGCCCGCGCAGCCTCCTGCAAGCAAACCGCAGGCGCCACGCGTCCTCCGCGTCCCCTCCAGCGCTCCATCCGCCCTTGAGTTCAGCGCGAGGCCGCCGAGCCCATCTGGGCCTGTCGAGCCGCCCGTCGCGCCGCCGCCCATCGCTCGCTCCCGCTCGCCCGCCTCCTCCAGCTGGAACCCGCGCCGCCTCGGTCTTCAAGGCCGCCCGGCGAGGAGCTTCACGGAGACCTCCCGTCGACCTCCGACTCCTCCTCTCCTCTGCCGGGCCTGAGCCGCCCGTTCCTCCGCCGCCCGCGTCCTCCGCAGGCACCTCGTCCCCGCGCCGCCGGTTCCTCTCGAGCTCGGCTTGCCCGTGCCCGCCTCGCCGCCCGTCAAGCTCCGCCCGCCGTCGCCAGGCAGATCCGGCCTCCGATCGGCGGATCCGGCTTCCCAGCGCCGCCGCCCGCCATCCCGGCTTGCCGCGTCGCGATGCCGCCCTAGGCGTGCCGCCGCCCGCCCTGCCATGGCCTCGGTCGGCCTCGTCGGGCAGGAGCGCCTCCCTCTCGCGCCGCATGGGCCTCGGCCTCCCAGGCCCAGCACCGGCCAGCCGGCCTCGCTCGGCCTCTCCACCGACCGGGCCAAGGCCCACTGGGTGAGCAGCCCCCCAGTCCCTCCTGTGCTCTATTGGGCCAGCCAATTTCGGCCTGCTATGTTTTTTTTCCTGTCCTGGGAATTTTGCTAATTATCCAGAGTTTCCAGATTTACAGAAAAGCCCTTGCACCTCATGCATATAATAACTCATCAACCGTGCATCGGATTAAAATAATTTATATATGTAAAATGACTAGTTTTTCATCTAGTTTCATAATATGTCATTTTCATCCATGTTTAAAATGTTTAAAATGTTGTTTGATTAAATTTGCTCAAATGCCATGTTAAAATGATTTAATTCATAACTAAATAACCGTAACTCCGATTTTAACAAACTTTATATGTAAATGGGGTAGAATTTTGCCTAGTTTAACATGGTGCACTCATCTGGCATGTTCAATAACTCTAAAATTGTATTTAGGGCAGAACAGTACCAAACCTAATATATGCATATGAGGAGTTTCCGGACTTGTTGTTTGTTATTCCCGGCCTCATTTAAACTTGCCTAGATAGGTAGTTTTGTCATGCTTCACCTCTTGCCATGTTTAACAACATTTAACATTGTTGTGTACCTAAGCGGGAGTGAACTAAATGACTTCGAATGTGGTGTTTCCATCAATATGCAACTCGTTGCATATTGAGCTCCACTTAATTTGTAGTGTTGTTTGTGCATACTGCCATGCCATGCTTCATTAAACCGGACATGCATCATACTTGGTTGTGCATCATGCCATGATTATGCGATGGTTGTTTACTATGTTGTTTGTTTCTTTCCGGGTTGCTTCTCTCGTTAGCTTCGGTTTCGTTCCGGAGTTGTGAGGATTCGTTCGACTACGTCCGTTTGTCTTCTTCATGGACTCGTTCTTCTTCCTTGCGGGATTTCGTGCAAGATGACCGCTACTCGGATCTCACTACTATCATTGCTATGCTAGTTGCCTCGTTCTTTTGCTATGCTGCGCTACCTATTACTGTTTGTTTAGCCTCCCAAAATGCCATGAACCTCTAACCTTTGATACCATTCCTAGCAAACAGTTGTTTGGCTATGTTACCGCTTTGCTCAGCCCTCTTATAGCGTTGCTAGTTGCGGTGAAGTTGAAGATTTCTCCATGGTGGACAGGGTTTATGTTGGGATATCACAATATCTCTTATATTATTAATGCATCTATATACTTGGTAAAGGGTGGAAGGCTCGGCCTTATGCCCGTGTTTTGTTCCACTCTTGCCGCCCTAGTTTCCGTCATACCGGTGTTATGTTCCCGGATTTTGCGTCCCTTACGCGGTCGGGTGATTTATGGGACCCCCCTGACAGTTCGCTTTGAATAAAACTTGTCCAGCAAGGCCCAACATTGCCTTTTACCATTTGCCTCACCACCACCTACTTTTTCCCTTGGGAGTCGCTCTCTCGAGGGTCATCTTTATTTTAGCCCCCGGGCGATGCTTGTCTAGCGTTGGTCCAAACTAGAGCCACTTGCAGCGCCACCTCGGGAAACTTGAGGGCTGGTTTTAGTTATGCGTCTCGCTCATCCGGTCGTGGCACGAGGCGAGATCTGTGCGGCTACTATCGGGATGTCGGCACGCCGGAGGTCTTCTGGTCTTGTTTTACCATTGTCGAAATGTCTTGATGTACGGGATACCGAGTCGATCGGTGTGTCTCGGGTGAAGGTCTATTCCTTCGATGATCGCGAGAGCTTGTCATGGGCTAAGTTGGGACACCCTGCGGGTATAAACTTTCGAGAGCCGTGCCCGCGGTTATGTGGCGATGGGAATTTGTTAATGTCCGGTTGTAGACAACTTGACACTTGATCCGAATTAAAACGCATCAACCGAGTGTGTAGCCGTGATGGTCTCTTCTCGGCGGAGTCCGGAAGTGAACACGGTTTACGTGTTATGTTTGGCGTAAGTAGGTGTTCGGATCACCTCTTGATCATTGCTAGTTGACGACCGTTCCGCTTGTTCTCTTCTCGCTCTTATTTGCGTTGGTTAGCCACCATATCATGCTTAGTCGCTGCTGCAGCCTCACCACTTTACCCCTTCCTTTCCCTTTAAGCTTTGCTAGTCTTGATACCCATGGTAATGGGATTGCTGAGTCCTCGTGGCTCACGGATACTTCAAACCAGTTTGCGGTGCCTATGTTACGAAAGCGGTGACACATCCAAGCTCAAGGAGGAGCTCGATGAAGATCTTGCCTTTTATGTTGTTTCGTTCTAGTTGATCAGTAGTGGAGCCCAGTTGGGGTCGATCAGGGTCCTTTGTCGCATTTGGGGTTCTTCTTTTATTTTGGTTCCGTAGTCGGACCTTGATTGTATCTGGATGATGTAATGCTTTATTCATGTAATTGTGTGAAGTGGCGATTGTAAGCCAACTATGTATCTCTTTCCCTTATGTATTACATGGGTTGTGTGAAGATTACCTCACTTGCGACACTGCTTTCAATGCGGTTATGCCTCTAAGTCGTGCTTCGACACGTGGGAGATATAGCCGCATCGAGGGCGTTACAAACGAGGGGAGGTTATGCGCTTGCGCTACCCTGGCCAGGCAGGCAGGCATAGCCTTGTGTGCCCATAATTGTTTGGTACCATTGTCCCCGTTTGGGACCGTTTTTGTTTTGCCATGGCGATGGCCGTTTTTTTATGTCCGGAGTGACATCCGGGCCACCCATGACTTAGCCCAAAGGGGAGTTGGTTGGAGTGGTCCGGAGAGTGTCATGCAGTAGATTGGTTCTGTCGGAACACCGTTGGTCCACCCAAATGGGAGTACGAGGCCATGGGTTTTGTGGTGTGGGTGTAGTGTACTAACCTCTGCAAAGTGTGTTTAATCTATCGATAGCCGCGTCCTCGGTCATGGACACAGTTTGTAGTAGGTCACACCGTGGGTCAACAGAAATAATTAACCCACACACTAATGTTATTATGATGGCACATGTTTTGATTGGCAAGATCACCGAGTTTGTATCCTTTGTGATCCAGGGGTGATCATCGTGGTAAGATGACGGATGTGGTTACTGTTGGGGAACGTAGTAATTTCAAAAAAAATTCCTACGCACACGCAAGATCATGGTGATGCATAGCAATGAGAGGGGAGAGTGTTGTCCACGTACCCTCGTAGACCGAAAGCGGAAGCGTTAGAACAACGCGGTTGATGTAGTCGTACGTCTTCACGGCCCGACCGATCAAGCACCAAAACTACGGCACCTCCGAGTTCTAGCACACTTTCAGCTCAATGACGTCCCTCAAACTCCGATCCAGCCAAGTGTCGAGGGAGAGTTCCGTCAGCACGACGGCGTGGTGACGATCTTGATGTTCTACCGTCGCAGGGCTTCGCCTAAGCACCGCTACAATATTATCGATGTGGACTATGGTGGAGGGGGGCACCGCACACGACTAAGAGATCCAAGGGATCAATTGTTGTGTCTATGGGGTGTCCCTCTGCCCCCGTATATAAAGGAGCAAGGGGGGAGGCGGCCGGCCAAGGAGGAGGGCGCGCCAAGGGGGGAGTCCTACTCCCACCGGGAGTAGGACTCCTCCTTTCCTTGTTGGAGTAGGAGAGAAGGAAAGAGGGGGAGAGGGAGAAGGAAAAGGGGGTTGCACCCCTTGTCCAATTCGGATGAGAGGGGGGGGGGGGGCGCAGGCCTCCTTCCTTTTGGCCTCTCTCCTCTATTCCCGTATGGCCCAATAAAGCCCATATACTCCCCAGCGAATTCCCGTAACTCTCCGGTACTCCGAAAAATACCCGAATCACTCAGAACCTTTCCGAAGTCCGAATATAGTCGTCCAATATATCGATCTTTACGTCTCGACCATTTTGATACTCCTCGTCATGTTCCCGATCTCATCCAGGACTCCGAACTCTTTGGTACATCAAAACTCATAAACTCATAATATAACTGTCATCGAAACCTTAAGCGTGCGGACCCTACGGGTTCGAGAACTATGTAGACATGACCGAGACACGTTTCCGGTCAATAACCAATAGCGGAACCTGGATGCTCATATTGGCTTCTACATATTCTACGAAGATCTTTATCGGTCAAATCGCATAACAACATACGTTGTTCCTTTTGTCATCGGTATGTTACTTGCCCGAGATTCAATCGTCGGTATCTCAATACCTAGTTCAATCTCGTTACCGGCAAGTCTCTTTACTCGTTACGTAATGCATCATCCCGCAACTAACTCATTAGTCACATTGCTTGCAAGGCTTTATAGTGATGTGCATTACCGAGAGGGCCCAGAGATACCTCTCTGACAATCGGAGTGACAAATCCTAATCTCGAAATCGCCAACCCAACATGTACCTTCGGAGACACCAGAGAGCTCCTTTATAATCACCTAGTTACGTTGTGGCGTTTGGTAGCACACAAAGTGTTCCTCCGGTAAACGGGAGTTGCATAATCTCATAGTTGTAGGAACATGTATAAGTCATGAAGAAAGCAATAGCAACATACTAAACGATCAAGTGCTAAGCTAACAGAATGGGACAAGTCAATCACATCATCCTCCTAATGATGTGATCCCGTTAATCAAATGATAACTCATGTCTATGGTTAGGAAACTTAACCATCTTTGATTAACGAGCTAGTCAAGTAGAGGCATACTAGTGACACTATGTTTGTCTATGTATTCACACATGTATTATGTTTCCGGTTAATACAATTCTAGCATGAATAATAAACATTTATCATGAAATAAGGAAATAAATAATAACTTTATTATTGCCTCTAGGGCATATTTCCTTCAGTCTCCCACTTGCACTAGAGTCAATAATCTAGTTCACATCACCATGTGATTTAACACCAATATTCACATCTGTATGTGATTAATACCCATAGTTCACATCGTCATGTGATCAACACCCAAAGGGTTTACTAGAGTCAATAATCTAGTTCACATCGCTATGTGATTAACACCCAAAGATTACTAAGGTATGATCATGTTTTGCTCGTGAGAGAAGTTTAGTCAACGGGTCTGTCACATTCAAAGCCGTATGTATTTTGCAAATATTCTATGTCTTCAATGCTCTGCACGGAGCTACTCTAGCTAATTGCTACCACTTTTAATATGTATCCAGATTGAGACTTAGAGTCATCTGGATCAGTGTAAAAGTTTGCACCGATGTAACTTTTATGACAAACTCTTTTATCACCTCCATAATCGAGAAACATCTCCTTAGTCCTCACTAAGAATATTCTTGACTGCTGTCCAGTGATCTACAATTAGATCAAAATTGTATTCCTTTGCCAAACTCAGAGCAAGGTATACAATAGGCCTGGTACATAGGATAGCATACTTTATAGAACCTATGACTGAGGCATAGGGAATGACTTTCATTCTCTTTTCTATTTTCTGCCGTGGTCGGGATTTGAGTCTTACTCAATTTCACACCTTTGCAACACAGGCAAGAACTCTTTCTTTGACTGTTCCATTTTGAACTACTTCAAAATCTTGACAAGGTATGTACTTATTGAAAAACTTATCAAGCGTCTTGATCTATCTCAATAGATTTTGATGCTCAATATGTAAGTAGCTTTACCGAGGTCTTTCTTTTAAAGAACTCCTTTCAAATACTCCTTTATGCTTTCCAGAAAAATTCTATATCATTTCTGATCAACAATATGTTACTCACATATATTTATCAGAAAGGCGGTAGTGCTCCCACCACTTTATTGGAAATACAGGCTTCACCGCAAGTCTCAGATAAAACTATATGCTTTGATCAACTTATCAAAGCGTATATTCCAACTCTGAGATGCTTGCACCAGTCCATAGATGGATCGTTGGAGCTTGCACATTTTGTTAGCACCTTTAGGATTGACAAAACCTTCTGGTTGCATCATATACAACTCTTCTTTAAGAAAACCATTAAGGAATGCAGTTTTGACATCCATTTGCCAGATTTCATAAAATGTGGCAATTGCTAACATGATTCGGACAGACTTAAGCATCGCTACAGTTGATAAAATCTCATTGTAGTCAACATCTTGAACTTGTTGAAAACCTTTTTGCGACAAGTCGAGCTTTGTAGATAGTAACACTACTATCAGCATCTGTCTTCCTGTTGAAAATCCATTTATACAATATGGCTTGTGTAACACCCCGGATCCGATGCGCCAGGTGTGTGCCAGTTATTCGCCGTCGTTGCCATGTCATTTGCTCGCGTGTTGCATTTGCCATGTCATCATATTCATTTCATATCATGTCATCATGTGCATTCCATTTTGCATACATGTTCGTCTCATGCATCCGAGCATTTTCCCCGTTGTCCGTTTTGCAATCCGGCACTCCTATGTCCCCCGGCGTCCCCTCTTCTCTCTTTTCATGTGCGGGTATTAAACTTTCTCGGAATGGCCGAGGTTTGCCAAGCGGCCTTGGTATAGCACCGGTAGACCGCCTGTCAAGTTTCGTGCCATTTGGAGGTCGTTTGGTACTCCAACGGTTAACCGGGTAACCGTAAGCCTTCTTTTGTTGCAGCCCAACACCCCTTCCAAAGTGGCCCAAAACCCACCAAACTCCCCTCCATGCTCTCGGTCGTTCGATCACGATCGTGTGGTCGAAAACCGCACCTCATTTGGACTCTCCTAGCTCCCTCTATGCCTATATATACACCCCCCATTTCATTTTCGGATCAATTCCCCCCGAAACCCTAGCTTTTCCCTCTCCGCCGGACGCGTCCGCCCGGCGGACACGTCCGCCCGCCACGTTATCCGGGCTAATCAGCGCCCGCCACGTCAGCAGCGCCGCCGCCGCCTAATGGCCTCGCGCCACTGTCCTGCTCCACCGCGCCCGCCGGCCCCGCGAGGTTCGCTCCCGCCCCGTGGTCAGCCGCCGCCGCCTCGTCCTCGTCTCGCCATCACGCCTCGCTTCACAACCTCGCCGCGGCTCGCCGCCGCCCGTCGCCGGCGAAGCCTCCGGCCAGCGCCGCCCGTCAGACCGCTCCATCGCGCCTCGCGCAGCCCTCCCGAGGCCACCGCGGCTCACGCTTTCGGCCCGCCGTCTCGCCGCCGCGCCTTTGCGTCGCCGTCCTGTTCAAGAATCGCCGCCGCCGGAGTTTTGCCTCGCAGCCCGCGGACCTCCCACTGCCGGGAATGGACCTCCCTCGCGGATCTGGCCTCCTCCGCGCCCTTCGCTGAAGTCCCGCCGTCTCCGTCGCTGCTGACCGCCGGCCCGCCCTGCCTCTGCCCCTGTTCGGGAGGGAGACGACCGAGCGCCTCCCCCGCGTGGGCCTTCCCCGCGGCCCAGCCCAGCCGGCCCCTTCCCGCGACCTGGGCCGAAACCCAGTGGTGAGCCGCCTCAATCCCGCGCCCTGGGCGTCGTTTAGCATCATAGCGCTCACATGTTTTTTTTCCTGAAAACTGCTAAGTCCCCAGAATCAGTTAATTTCATGCCTTTTTCATCATGTCACATCTCTGCACTCGTGGCTCCGTTTTGCGCGTATAATATGTCAAATTGTTCGTCTCGAAGAGTACATCATTTCATTCCATTGCATCATTTGCATTTGAGCTCATCTTGATGCCCGAAATGCTGTTGGAAGAAGGCTTCAGATCGTTAGTTTCAGAATCTTATCAGCTCGAGCTCTTTTGTCATTTTTGCCATGATTTATGTGTGCATCCTATGAGTATGAGCTCTACATGAATGCTGGACTAGGCCATGCCATCTTTCCAGAGGTGTTGGCCTTGTATTTTTTGTGATGCTTGTAGTGAGTGCATTGAGCTTGTAAAGTAGGGATGATGCTGTTATTGTTTTGCTAGACAGATTCTGTTATAATTTGATGCCATGTTAACATGCTTCTAGTAATCATTCTATGCATAATCTGGAGATGCTCTATAAACATGATTTGATATACATGTCTTGCTATATCCATTCATGCCCTTGGTTGCAATTATAGCCTGCTGGAACATGTTCATTTCTTGCTCCAAAGTTGCTTGAAAATGTTTTCTGACAGATTGTTTGCATGAGATTCAATTTTCACGAGGTCGTTGTAGTTGATCCGTGTATGCTATGACCTTGCTCTTGCCATGCTTAGCTTCATAATCATGCCTTCTTACTGTTGGTTGCCTTGCCATGCCATGTATTGCTCTGTAGTGAGTGCATCGAGCTCATGAACATGCCTACTCGTTAACTGTTTTTGCCATGTCCTGATATTTCACTAAGTCTGAAATCTGTAATAAAACTTGCAATGTTTACATGGGTGCCATCATTTCTTAAGATCCTTTTTGGCTTATGGTCAGTAAGGGACTATTGAAATATGCTTTGAGTAGAATCATGTCATGCCTTGCTTTGCTATTATAAGTTCCTGTAGCATGTTGTTTGCTTGCTCTAAACATGCCTTCTGATGTTAATTCCTGTCATGTTAGTATTTTCACTAAGTCTGTGAACCTGATATTTTGAGCACTTTCTCCATGCTTGTTTGAACATGTTATGATGTGATTTAGCCGTAGCTCAGTGTTCCTCTATTGTTAAGCATCTCCTGTAGTTCGTTGCCATATGCTTTGTTTTTATGTTGGGGTGCTGTAGCATAGTTTCGTGTTGCGTGCTAAGTAGCATCGTGCTGTTAAACGCAGATTTGCATCATTCTTGTTTTGCTTGTCATTTGCAAACCGTGCATCCGATTCGGTGATCTTTATATCGATTTCAACGAAATCATCTCATCTTTCCAGCGGCATACTTGGTTTGCCAAGTTGATGCCAGTTCATCATTTTCCTTTCGAGCATACATATGCATTGCATATCCCATCTCGCATCGCATGTCATGTTTTGCATCATATTGCTTGTGCATTGTTCCTTGTTTGATTGTGGTTCCGTTGCTTGTGTTCTTGCTTTGGGGTAGAGCCGGGAGACGAGTACGTGTACGAGGATCCTGTTGAGAACGTCTACGAGGATCAAGCCTTCGACAACTCTGAGAAACCTTGCAGGCAAGATGATCATACCCTCGAAATCACTACTATCTTTGCTATGCTAGATTGCTCGCTCTTTTGCTATGCCAATGCTACGATGCCTACCCTTTTGCTTGTCAGCCTCCCAAATTGCCATGTCAAACCTCTAACCTTTGACACCATTCCTAGCAAACCGTTGTTTGGCTATGTTACCGCTTTGCTCAGCCCCTCTTATAGCGTTGTTAGTTGCAGGTGAAGATGAAGTTTGTTCCTCGTGGGAACATGGAGATGTTGTTCCTTGTTGGGACATGTTTACTTGTTGGGATATCACAATATCTCTTATATTATTAATGCATCTATATATTTGGTAAAGGGTGGAAGGCTCGGCCTTATGCACGGTGTTTTGTTCCACTCTTGCCGCCCTAGTTTCCGTCATACCGGTGTTATGTTCCCGGATTTTATGTTCCTTCTGCGGTCGGGTGATTTATGGGACCCCCTTGACAGTTCGCTTTGAATAAAACTTGTCCAAAGAAGGCCCAACATTGCCTTTTACCATTTGCATCACCTAGCCCTTTTCTTCCCTTGGGTTTCGGAGCCCGAGGGTCATCTTTATTACCCCGGGCGGTGCTCGTTGAGTGTTGGTCCAAACCGTCAACCGCGGTGGCCACCGAGGGCAACTCGGGCTGGCCTACCGAAGTTTGGACAATCCGGTGTGCCACGAGAACGAGATATGTGCAGCTCCTATCGGATTTGTCGGCACATTCGGGCGGCTTTGCTGGTCTTGTTTTACCATTGTCGAAATGTCTTGATGTACCGGATACCGAGTCGATCGGAGTGTCTTGGGTGAAGGTCTATTCCTTCGATGATCGCGAGAGCTTGTAATGGGCTAAGTTGGGACACCCCTGCAGGGTATAATCTTTCGAAAGCCGTGCCCGCGGTTATGTGGCAGATGGGAATTTGTTAATGTCCGGTTGTAGAAAACCTGAAGTTGACCTTAATTAAAATACATCAACCGCGTGTGTTACCGTGATGGTCTCTTTCCGTGAGTCCGGAAGTGAACACGGATGTTGGAGTTATGCTTGACGAGGTTTGCTATAGGATCACTTATTGATCATACTTTTATCGACCGTGCTTTGCCTTCTCTTCTCGCTCTCATTTGCGTATGTTAGCCACCATTTATGCTAGTCGCTTGCTGCAGCTCCACCTTATGCCTTTACCTTACCCATGAGCTTAAATAGTCTTGATCTCGTGGTGCGAGATTCTTGAGTCCCGTGGCTCACGGATACTTCAAAACCAGTTTGCGGTGCCTATGTTTCCGGCGGTGGCGAATCAAGCTCAAGGAGGAGCCCGATGAAGATCTTGCCCTTTGTGTTGTTTCGTTCTAGTTGATCAGTAGTGGAGCCCAGTTGGGGTCGATCGTGGACGTTTGTCGCATTTGGGGTTCTTCTTTTATTTTGGTTCCGTAGTCGGACCTTGATTGTATCTGGATGATGTAATGCTTTATTCATGTAATTGTGTGAAGTGGCGATTGTAAGCCAACTATGTATCTCTTTCCCTTATGTATTACATGGGTTGTGTGAAGATTACCTCACTTGCGACAATGCTTTCAATGCGGTTATGCCTCTAAGTCGTGCTTCGACACGTGGGAGATATAGCCGCATCGAGGGTGTTACAAGTTGGTAATCAGAGCCTTCCCCGACCTTAGGAGCCCCACTGCTTGATCGTTTTTAGTGGCCGAGTTGTGTCTAGAAAAAATGTTTTGAGTCATTTAGGATTATATATATCGGAGAGTTTAGGAATTCTTTTTACTCCCGGTCCTTCGACCTTACGGTGAGGTATCTGGACGTAGAGTTTTGACTCTTCTCTTCTTAAATTTCACTAAAAATTTTTTTAGGATCACGCTGGTATCTTGGAATCGTTCGATATTCTTATGACGAGAACATTGTTCTTGGTGCCTCCTGTCATTAGGGGTTGTGGCGGTGTCCCGGAGTTGAGCTCCGAGGTGTTGTCGTCATAATTTTATCGTTGCAGTTGGAATACCGAGTTTAATCGCCGACATCGAAAATCTCTTTTATGCAGTTGTTGGTGAGATAACCCCGCTAACCCAATCTCGAGGTGAGTACGGAGTATTGCCATGACTCGTATAACGGATGCTTTTCAAGGTTGAGGTAGACGATTTCGAAGGTTTCTTGGTTATGTGTTGACGGATGGATACAAATGGATGTAGGGATTGTTAGCTTGGGTGAGATATATATATTGCTCCCTGTATCCCCAACACCGATTGCATAACCGTAAAGTTTGGGAGTTTCATAGGTGGGAATTCAAGTAGCTCTTAGGATATCTTTCCGACGGATGTATGATATGAAATTGGGGTTCGACGTCTAGTGGTCCGCCTATTCACGGTTGGTTTCTGATGGTCTCGTTGTGTCTTAAAGAGTCCTTGGCTATGCCGACTTCGGGGCGCTTCGTATGTCATGTGCCTTGCCTTGTACATGATGGTGCTGTGTCGATTGAGCCCGTAGGCCCCACCACGAAAACTTGGACGAAATCTCTATCATATGTTTGTTCCGGCTTATTCTGCAAGCCAAATCCTTTGTTTTGTTTTATTTGTGGTATTCGAGTTGCTTCAATGTCAAGTGTTGATTCCATACCTTTCCGAAACGGTGTTCTCATACTCCGATGTGAATACCAATCCTTCTCGACAATCGAGATTGTCATGTCAATCCTTTTCAACCGGCGTGTTTCTCTTCAAGTGGATCCAATCACTTCAACATCAGCAAGACCAATTATCATTTCTTTTCAACGGTGTTTGTTTCTTCCGTCTCCAAGTTGCCTTTGTTTTTTCCCACCCTCCCACCCTTTTTCCTCAAGGACTAAGATTTCTTTACCAAGTATCCATTTATTCATGCGAAGTTTCTCCATTCTTTTCCGTCAATGTTCTTACCCGGTGGTTCTCAAGAAGATGTTCTACTAGTTCGTCATTCCTCATTCATTTCTCTTCTCTGGTGGATTCAAGTCAAGTTTTGTTGATCATACCTTTTTCCTCATTTCAATGTATTCTCATACCGGTGCACCTCATTATCATTCTACTTCTCGCTATTTGTTATTCCGGAGTGCTCAAGATATCTTGAAGATTTGTGTTTCCATTCTTAATCCGTTCAAGCCATTTGGAGATTGTTATCTCATTCAAGCCATTTAATTCAACCGGTGCAACATCTCTTTTAAATCTTTTCAACGGTGTTTTCTTTTGAGTGGGCCCTAACCCACAGGTCTTTTCCCAGGATCTTACCTGACTCTTCTATTTTCCCAAAGCTATCCTAAATTCTTCTCCAAGTTTGACGTAAGAATGAATTTCATCAGTCACATGCCTTCTCCAAGATCTTTCTAATTCTTTTCATAATTGGCTCAACCTCTTCGCTTTTGATTCTTCCGGTGTGCCTCAATAATTCTTGGTGGTGTTTCTCGTTGTCATTCTCATCATTTCAAGACCGAACAAGAGTTTCTCTTTAATCTTGCTCTATTCTCTTCAAGATTCATGGTGCTAGCTTGTTGCCATCCTCTCATAATTGTTTTCGATTGTGAGAATTTTTTTTCAACCATCCGGAGCATTTTAGGAGTCTTTTCGGTTTAATTCTTTGAAGCCCACCATCTCAGGTTTATTCATTCTCAGCGGTCAGTTATCATTCTCCTATCTTGCCGGTGCATCAATCGAATATCCTCTAATCAGTTCTTGATCTCTTTGTTCTCATGTATCTAGTTTGTCTCAAGCACCTTCGTTCATTTGCTAATTCTTACCGGTGATGCACCCCTACTTCGATCATTTTCAATTCTTACGGTGGTTCTTTCAAGATCTCTCTTCCTTGTTCATCATATCGATTCATTTGTTGTTCCAATCCTATCGGTGGTTCGTTGAAGACCTTCTCAAGTTTTGATATATCTCTCTTTATCCTTTTTCGATGGGAATAAGTAGTGTGCCAAATCCGTTTGAAGGATATGCATAACATAATTCTTATTCTTGTGTCATCCAAGTGATTCATCTTTCTTTCCGGAGTTGGTCATCATATCACATTCTCGGTTCGAGAGGCTTCATCTTTCTTTTCCGGAGTTCCAAGTTTTTCCGCATTATCTCGTCACGAAGATCCATCTAAATCATTGCAAGGCTTCACCTTGTGTTTTCAATTTCTCTTTCTTTTCATTCCTTTTATTACCGGAGTTCTTCATGGAGGCACTACATGACGGTTCGTCAAGGATTCTTTTCATTCTTCAATTGTTCTTCAAGATTTCTCTTGAAGTTATGACCTGCCAAGTTATACTCTAAATTAAACATGGTGCTCAACACATGTTTTGTTTTGAGGCGTTCAAATATTCTTCTTCTTGCATTTCAAAGTGCAATTCGTTCTACCTTAGCTGTTGAGGTGGTGTTATATCATTCTTGGCAATTTCCATTCAGGTTTCGCGATTCACATGTTGTCAAGAATGAGGTATTTTAAATCCATCAATCTCTTCAGTGGAGTTATTTTGGGTTATTTTTCACCTAAAGCCTTCCCTAAGGATTGTCGCTATTTGTGGTGCATATCAATGATCCGAGTTTTCTCCTATCCTCTCGGCGAAGAAGTTTTTCATCTCTTTGGTGTTCTCAACCAATCAATTGTTTCCATTAGTGGCAGGTTGTCACCTCATCATTTTGAGATGTTTTCCATAAGCCCACTGCAAACTTATTCTTTTCGTTGTTGGTCTTCCAACAACTCTATTCTAACCTTCTTGCAAGGATGCCTTCCAAATTCAATTGTGGTAGAAGTTGGCATTTTCTTCTCCGTCCCTTTAACCCAGTGGTCTAACTTCTATTCTTTCTTCCGGAGGCATTGTGATGTTGCTCTTTTCACTCATCATATCGAATTGTGAGGATCATGTTCTTCATGCTTATCCAATTAACCGGAGTGTTGTATCATCTCTTCAATATCTTATCATCTTATCAAGTTTTCTTCTCTTTTCTACCGGAGTGCTGTCCAAATTCTGTCATTCTTGTTCCTTGGCTATCTCATTATACCGAGCTGGTCATATTCTTTTCCATCGTGAAACTCTTGATTCATGTCTTTGCAACATTTAAATTCTCGTAATACTCGTTGTACCTCTTTTTCTACCGGATTGTGTGCAATCTCGTTCATCTCTGCTGTACTCCTTCTTTTAAATTGCTCAACCTCTCAAGGTTTGTGGTTTCACTCGTTTGTCAAAGAAGCAACTTAGTTTTACCTCTTCTCTTCCTCTTCCTTTTCCCTCCGGTGCCATTCTAGATCTCGGGCCGAGATCCTCTCGTAGTGGTGGAGTGTTGTAACACCCCGGATCCGATGCGCCAGGTGTCTGCCAGTTATTCGCCGTCGTTGCCATGTCATTTGCTCGCGTGTTGCATTTGCCATGTCATCATATTCATTTCATATCATGTCATCATGTGCATTCCATTTTGCATACATGTTCGTCTCATGCATCCGAGCATTTTCCCCGTTGTCCGTTTTGCAATCCGGCACTCCTATGTCCCCCGGCGTCCCCTCTTCTCTCTTTTCATGTGCGGGTATTAAACTTTCTCGGAATGGCCCGAGGTTTGCCAAGCGGCCTTGGTATAGCACCGGTAGACCGCCTGTCAAGTTTCGTGCCATTTGGAGGTCGTTTGGTACTCCAACGGTTAACCGGGTAACCGTAAGCCTTCTTTTGTTGCAGCCCAACACCCCTTCCAAAGTGGCCCAAAACCCACCAAACTCCCCTCCATGCTCTCGGTCGTTCGATCACGATCGTGTGGGCGAAAACCGCACCTCATTTGGACTCTCCTAGCTCCCTCTATGCCTATATATACACCCCCCATTTCATTTTCGGATCAATTCCCCCCGAAACCCTAGCTTTTCCCTCTCCGCCGCCGGACGCGTCCGCCCCGGCCGGACACGTCCGCCGGCCACGTTGTCCGGGCCAATCAGCGCCCGCCACGTCAGCAGCGCGCCGCCCGCCCCTAATGGCCTCGCGCACTGTCCTGCTTCCACCATACCCGCCGTCGGCCCGCCGAGGTTCGCTCCCGGCCCCCATGGTCAGCCGCCGCCGCCTCCCGCCGCCTCGCCACCACCGCCTCGGCTTCACACACCTCGCCGCCGCTCCTTCGCCGCCCGTCGCCGGCGAAGCCTCCGGCCGGGCGCCGCCCGTCGCACCGCTCCACCGCGCCTCGAGGCCTCCTCCGGCCACCATGCGCGCTTCAAGCCCGCCGCTCTCCCGCCGCATCAAGATCAAGGCCGTCCTCAAGAATCGCCGCCGCGGAGTTTTGCCTCGCAGCCCGCCGGACCTCCCACTGCCGGAATGGACCTCCCCTCGCCGGATCTGCCTCCTCCGCTTCCTTCGCCCCCGCCGTCCTCCGTCGCTTGACCGCCGGCGCCATGGCTTCGTCCCTGTTCGGGAGGAGACGACCGAGCGCCTCCCAGTGGGCCTTCCCGCTGCCCAGCCGGCCCCTTCCCGCGACCTGGGCCGAAACCCAGTGGTGAGCCGCCTCAATCCCGCGCCCTGGGCGTCGTTTAGCATCATAGCGCTCACATGTTTTTTTTCCTGAAAACTGCTAAGTCCCCAGAATCAGTTAATTTCATGCCTTTTTCATCATGTCACATCTCTGCACTCGTGGCTCCGTTTTGCGCGTATGATATGTCAAATTGTTCGTCTCGAAGAGTACATCATTTCATTCCATTGCATCATTTGCATTTGAGCTCATCTTGATGCCCGAAATGCTGTTGGAAGAAGGCTTCAGATCGTTAGTTTCAGAATCTTATCAGCTCGAGCTCTTTTGTCATTTTTGCCATGATTTATGTGTGCATCCTATGAGTATGAGCTCTACATGAATGTTGGACTAGGCCATGCCATCTTTCCAGAGGTGTTGGCCTTGTATTTTTTGTGATGCTTGTAGTGAGTGCATTGAGCTTGTAAAGTAGGGATGATGCTGTTATTGTTTTGCTAGACAGATTCTGTTATAATTTGATGCCATGTTAACATGCTTCTAGTAATCATTCTATGCATAATCTGGAGATGCTCTATAAACATGATTTGATATACATGTCTTGCTCTAACCATTCATGCCCTTGGTTGCAATTATAGCCTGCTGGAACATGTTCATTTCTTGCTCCAAAGTTGCTTGAAAATGTTTCCTGACAGATTGTTTGCATGAGATTCAATTTTCACGAGGTCGTTGTAGTTGATCCGTGTATGCTATGACCTTGCTCTTGCCATGCTTAGCTTCATAATCATGCCTTCTTACTGTTGGTTGCCTTGCCATGCCATGTATTGCTCTGTAGTGAGTGCATCGAGCTCATGAACATGCCTACTCGTTAACTGTTTTTGCCATGTCCTGATATTTCACTAAGTCTGAAATCTGTAATAAAACTTGCAATGTTTACATGGGTGCCATCATTTCTTAAGATCCTTTTTGGCTTATGGTCAGTAAGGGACTATTGAAATATGCTTTGAGTAGAATCATGTCATGCCTTGCTTTGCTATTATAAGTTCCTGTAGCATGTTGTTTGCTTGCTCTAAACATGCCTTCCTGATGTTAATTCCTGTCATGTTAGTATTTTCACTAAGTCTGTGAACCTGATATTTTGAGCACTTTCTCCATGCTTGTTTGAACATGTTATGATGTGATTTAGCCGTAGCTCAGTGTTCCTCTATTGTTAAGCATCTCCTGTAGTTCGTTGCCATATGCTTTGTTTTTATGTTGGGGTGCTGTAGCATAGTTTCGTGTTGCGTGCTAAGTAGCATCGGGCTGTTAAACGCAGATTTGCATCATTCTTGTTTTGCTTGTCATTTGCAAACCGTGCATCCGATTCCGGTGATCTTTATATCGATTTCAACCGAAATCATCTCATCTTTCCAGCGGCATACTTGGTTTGCCAAGTTGATGCCCGGTTCATCATTTTCCTTCCGGAGCATACATATGCATTGCATATCCCATCTCGCATCGCATGTCATGTTTTGCATCATATTGCTTGTGCATTGTTCCTTGTTTGATTGTGGTTCCGTTGCTTGTGTTCTTGCTTTGGGGTAGAGCCGGGAGACGAGTACGTGTACGAGGATCCTGTTGAGAACGTCTACGAGGATCAAGCCTTCGACAACTCTGAGAAACCTTGCAGGCAAGATGATCATACCCTCGAAATCACTACTATCTTTGCTATGCTAGATTGCTCGCTCTTTTGCTATGCCAATGCTACGATGCCTACCCTTTTGCTTGTCAGCCTCCCAAATTGCCATGTCAAACCTCTAACCTTTGACACCATTCCTAGCAAACCGTTGTTTGGCTATGTTACCGCTTTGCTCAGCCCTCTTATAGCGTTGTTAGTTGCAGGTGAAGATGAAGTTTGTTCCTCGTGGGAACATGGAGATGTTGTTCCTTGTTGGGACATGTTTACTTGTTGGGATATCACAATATCTCTTATATTATTAATGCATCTATATATTTGGTAAAGGGTGGAAGGCTCGGCCTTATGCAGTGTTTTGTTCCACTCTTGCCGCCTAGTTTCCGTCATACGGTGTTATGTTCCCGGATTTTGCGTTCCTTACGCGGTCGGGTGATTTATGGGACCCCCTTGACAGTTCGCTTTGAATAAAACTTGTCCAGCAAGGCCCAACATTGCCTTTTACCATTTGCATCACCTAGCCCTTTTCTTCCCTTGGGTTTACGGAGCCCGAGGGTCATCTTTATTAACCCCCCCGGGCGAGTGCTCGTTGTGAGTGTTGGTCCAAACCGTCAACCGCCGGTGTACCGAGGCAACTCGGGCTGGCCTACCGGAAGTTTGGACAATCCGGTGTGCCACGAGAACGAGATATGTGCAGCTCCTATCGATTTGTCGGCACATTCGGGCGGCTTTGCTGGTCTTGTTTTACCATTGTCGAAATGTCTTGATGTACCGGATACCGAGTCGATCGGAGTGTCTTGGGTGAAGGTCTATTCCTTCGATGATCGTGAGAGCTTGTAATGGGCTAAGTTGGGACACCCTGCAGGTATAATCTTTCAAAGCCGTGCCCGCGTTATGTGGCGATGGGAATTTGTTAATGTCCGGTTGTAGAAAACACAAGTTGACCTTAATTAAAATACATCAACGCGTGTGTTACCGTGATGGTCTCTTTCCGGCGGAGTCCGGGAAGTGAACACGGTGTTGGAGTTATGCTTGACGCAGGTTGCTATAGGATCACTTATTGATCATACTTTTATCGACCGTGCTTTGCCTTCTCTTCTCGCTCTCATTTGCGTATGTTAGCCACCATTTATGCTAGTCGCTTGCTGCAGCTCCACCTTATGCCTTTACCTTACCCATGAGCTTAAATAGTCTTGATCTCGTGGGTGCGAGATTGCTTGAGTCCCGTGGCTCACGGATACTTCAAAACCAGTTTGCAGGTGCCTATGTTTCCGAGCAGGTGACGCAATCAAGCTCAAGGAGGAGCCCGATGAAGATCTTGCCCTTTGTGTTGTTTCGTTCTAGTTGATCAGTAGTGGAGCCCAGTTGGGGTCGATCGTGGACGTTTGTCGCATTTGGGGTTCTTCTTTTATTTTGGTTCCGTAGTCGGACCTTGATTGTATCTGGATGATGTAATGCTTTATTCATGTAATTGTGTGAAGTGGCGATTGTAAGCCAACTATGTATCTCTTTCCCTTATGTATTACATGGGTTGTGTGAAGATTACCTCACTTGCGACAATGCTTTCAATGCGGTTATGCCTCTAAGTCGTGCTTCGACACGTGGGAGATATAGCCGCATCGAGGGCGTTACAGCTTGCCGATCATCGGGCAACTCCACCAAAGTCCACACTTTGTTCTCATACATGGATCCCATATCAGATTTCATGGCCTCAAGCCATTTCGCGGAATCTGGGCTCATCATCACTTCCTCATAGTTCGTAGGTTCATCATGGTCTAGTAACATGACTTCCAGAACAGGATTACCGTACCACTCTGGTGCGGATTGTACTTTGGAAGACCTACGAGGTTTTGTAGTAACTTGATCTGAAGTTTCATGATCATCATCATTAGCTTCCTCACTAATTGGTGTAGGAATCACTGGAACTAATTTCTATGATGAACTACTTTCCAATTCGGGAGAAGGTACAAATTACCTTATCAAGCTCTACTTTCCTCCCACTTGCTTCTTTCAAGAGAAGCTCCTTCTCTAGAAAGGATCCATTCTTAGCAACGAATGTTTTGCCTTCAGATCTGTGATGGAAGGTGCACCCAACAATTTCCTTTGGGTATTCTATGAAGATGCACTTCTCTGGTTTGGGTTCGAGCTTATCAGGTTGAAAACATTTTTCATATAAGCATGGCAACTCCAAACTTTAAGAAACGACAGCTTAGGTTTACTGCTGTAAGTGCATCTAGTGCCACCCCTAGTTGGTTTTGGAGTATTGACGACAAAGTTGGTTGAGGGACTAATGCGTTTGTGAGAATTGCAGGATAACGCAGGTAGTGTCCCTCATTGATTCGGTTTACCTACCGGAGATGACCCCTAAAAATGTATGAAAACATTGAAGACAATGGTGGTATGAGCAGATATTCATATTGAAGACTATGACTTGAGAAGACATTGCGTGAAGACTATGGAGCACGAAGACTGTGTGGTTTCGTTGTTTCCTTTTCTCCTTTGTTGAGTCATAGGAACCACCGTACTGTTAAGTGGGGTCCAAGTGAACTAAGTCAGAGTGACTGAAGTGATGCTCAACCCAAATCCTATGTCTTCGAGCGAAGACAATGAGAGCAAATCTTATCCAGAGTGGATGAGTCGACTTTGCTTGTAGCCCAAGTAAAGTTGCAGCGTGTGTTTGAAATCGACCATTGGAACACGTGTCGGTTCCTTAGTGACCAGGGGTCATTTTGGACAAATCAGGTCGGGTTGCCTAGTGGCTATAAATAGCCCACCCCTACACCATAAATTGGTGGCTGCTCGAGTTTGTGCACGGCTTTTGTCGTTTGAGAGCAACCCACCTCGAAGCATTTGAGAGAGAAAAATCCTTGCGAGGACAAAGCCCAAACACCCGAGCCAAAGAGTGTTAGGCAACACCAAGTCTTTCTCATCTCAGACTCAAGACTTATTACACTTGAGGACTGTGAATCCTCCACCGGTTAGGCGTCGCATTCTCGAGCATCCAAGAGTCATTGTGGATTGTCAGGTGAACGAAGTCTGTGAAGGTTTGGAAGTCTCCTTGAAGACTTACCAGAGTGATTGGGCGAGGACTGGGTGTCCTTAGCTCATGGGGAATAAGGTGAAGACACGGTCTTGAAAGTTAAATCTCAGCCTCCTAACCCAGACGTCACGGTTGTCACAAAGAATGGAACTGGTCCAACAAATCCTGTGTCTTCAATGAGCGACTGGTTCTATCCTTTCCCATCCTTACTTAGTTTGTCTTCGTGAAGTCATTGCCTATCTGTGTATCTGTTTGACTTCATTGCTTGACTACTACTGTTGATTGGCTTCATACTATCTTCCATCTTGATCCTTTCTACCTAGCTGCTATTAGTCCCGTACTTTCATATCATTGTATACTTGACTATGGCTTGCCTTGAGTAGTTTACCTTCCGCTGCATTACAATTAGGTCATTTCTGCTGTTTGTCTTTGAAACTTCCAAGTTTTGAAGACTTACATAAAAATCGCCTATTCACCCCCCTCTAGTCGATAGTAGCACTTTCAATTGGTATCAGAGCAAGGTACTCCCTTGTTACGTGTGATTGGTTTAACCACCGGGTTTCAGCTATATCGACTACGGGGATAATCAAGGTCTCCGCTGCTTGCCCGTGTTCGATGGGCTGAATATCCCTACCGAAGAATAAGATGCGATGCATCTTGAAGCCATTGATGTTGACCTCGGTATGTCGTCAAGAATGGCGTTCCCAAAACTGTGAAGGTGTCACCCCATCGATGTCAAGAAGTTCATTCAATCGGACTCTAATGCGAAGAACATCATCTGTGGTCATCGACCAAAGGACGGTATGGCCGTGTGAGTGCCTCTGAAACGTCGAAGCTAGTGCAGGATCTGGCTATCCAAGGTCAACGAAGCGTCTCAACCCGGAGAGATCAAAGAATCGGTGTTCTTCGCAACCTCTTCAACCGCTTCAAGAGAAACGACAATGAAAATGTCCATCTCACGTTTGATCGCCTCACTGATATCACAAATGAAATTCAAGCTCTTGGCGAATGGCCGAGATTACCAAGCATGAAATCGTCAAAACACTGCTGAGATCACTTGACAACTCCTTTAACACCCTTGCCCTCATGATACAAGAACGTCCTGACTTCAAGACACTCGATCCGTCTGATATACTTGAGAGGCTCAACACACATGAGTTCCAGCTATCTAAGAAAAGAGATATCTATGGCCCAAACTATGGCCGAACTCGTGCTTTGAAGGCAAAAGTTGCTTCCTCATCCAAGAAGAATCATTGTAGTTCGAAGATCCCGAAGACATTGGAAGGAACTTGCTATGCTTGTGAAGAAGTTCCGAAATTCACAAAGAAGAAAGGCTTCGTAAAGTCTTCACGATCTAGCTCAAGGAATGATGAAGCTTCCACACATGATCACAAGAAGAGAACCCGCCACAAGTGCAAGAAACCTGGTCACTACATATCTGAGTGTCCACAATGGGACAATGAGAAGAAGAAGAAGAAAAGCAAGGAATATGATTCCGATGACAAGAAGAAGAAGAAATCCTCAAAGTCTTCTAAGTCTTCTTCCAAGTCTTCATCATACAAGAAGAGCTCATCCGCAAGGCTCGTGCTTTTGTTGGCAAGGAAATGGATTCAGAGGAGGAGTCCGCCGAGGAGGCGGAGGTGGAGTCTGGAGAGGAGTCGACCACGGCATTGCAGTCGGCTTTAGCCACGGCCTATGTTGCCAAGTCCATCTTCAACACCAAGACAATGACTTCCACACCAGTAGCTGAAGCTAATGACGAAGACGATCCTACTCCCACCTCTCGCTTCATGGCACGTGGTGCCAAGGTAAAATCACGCGATGCTTACTTTCAAACTTCAAGTGAAGATGACTCGATTGTGAATCCAAACCCAGCTACAAAACACTTGCTAAAATTGCAACCTGAACAACAAAAGGCTATGGAACATACTCAAAAACTGTTAGACAAAAGCGATGACCTGTTGGGCGCTGAAATGACACGTTCACAGTCCTTAGTTGATGACATAAAAATCTTCATGCTAAGTACCAAGAACTTGAAGGTCGTCATGAATCGCTCTCAACTACTTATGAAAGGCTCTCCTATGATTATCTTCAAAGGAAACAAGAGCTTGAGAAATTGAGAGCGGCTCATGAAGATCTTCAAAAGGTGAATGAGTCACTTCGCTCAACAGATCGTTCCGCCAGGATGGATTTGACCCACCATGTCTAAAATGCATTGAGCGTGATAACGCTACATCTGTTCTTTGAATGTTCCACTCTTCGCTATCGTTTCATTGTCTTCATGTACTTGATGTGGTTACTAACCTCTCTGCGGAGGATGCCACTTCTTTGTTGTCGATGAAAATGCTATGTTGAAGACATTGCTTGAAACAAGGATGTACAAAAGTTTGAAGGGACATCGACTCTCTGCGATGTCCTCAAAAGCGATTCTGAACGAAACCCTAGGAAAGAGGGTGTTGGGTTGAAAGGAAAATGAATGTTGATGGCTTGTATCGGAAGCCCGAGCGGTACCCAAAACCACATGGGTTGCTGCAAAGGAACCTTCATAGATCCATCCACCTTATCTGGCTTTACATGCTAATCTATTATCGTTGATGAATCCTTTGATGCAAACTATAAGCTGTTCAAAAATCGAATGGTGAAGTGTTTGCGGTACATTGGTACTAATCTGCAGGAATGGACCACCTATGAAGAAGATCTGGTACCTAAGCGGTTACATTGAGAATCTTTACGTGAATGTCGTCATGACACCACCAAGGAAGAAGACAAACCCTGCACCAATAGCTTCATGTGGCCCAAAGGCTTCATCTGAATCTGAGACTCACATGAGTCACCCTAATGCCAATGTTTTGCAGGAAATCATGCTCGGACTTATGAATATGGCGTGTATCTTGAACCGCTATGTTCATAGGACTAAGAACTTTTCTGCTTATTCATATGAGTATCATTCATCTCCTGCAAGGCTATTTGCTAGGGCTTCAAAGCCAAAATTCTCAGATGCTGCACTAAGACTCATTGCTTCTAAGCCACCACTGAAGATGTGGGTGGCAAAGAAGAACTAACTCTCTTTTGCAGAAAACGGTCTCCAACCAGCAATCAATGGCGTTCGATACTATTGCCGGGGACCTAAAACTCATTGAGGACGCACGATAAAATGTCATTCTATATACTTCACATCTGAATCTCTTATCAGTCATACTATGTCCTAACTTTGTTATAAGCTGTGACTGTCCCTATATGTGTCAAATGCATATGCTTGACAACACTTTTGTGAAGCCTATCCTCCTAACTGCACTGTAGGGTACATCACCAAAAGCTTCAGAATGGATTATGGACAGTGGATGCACAAATCATATGACTGGTGATCGAAGTCTTCTCATGGACTCAACCTTACGTCCATCCGACAAGAGTCACATTACATTTCTTGACCTTTGGTAAAAGCAAGGTATTGGGTCTAGGTAGAGTTGCAATCTCAAAGGATCAACACATGGATAAGTGATGCTTGTTGAATCCCTTGGTTTCAACAATGTCATCTCAATGCTTTGTGACTTGAACATGATTGTGATATTTGGCAAATATCGTTGCCTTGTACTAATGGAATCTGACAAATCTCTAGTCTTTGAAGGGTATCGAAAAGATGATCTATACATGGTAGATTTCTCAGCAGGTCCACAGCTTGCCGTATGTCTTCTCACAAAAGCTTCAGAATGCTGGATCTGGCATCGAAGGCTAGGGCATGCTGGCATGAGGAATTTGCACTCACTCGTCAAGAAGAAGCATGTCATTGGCATTGAGGATGTCAAGTTCAAGAAGGATCATTTGTGTGGTGCCTGTGAAGCTGGAAAGATGACAAGGGCAAAGCACCCCTCGAAGACAATCATGACAACATCTCAACCCTTCGAGCTGTTACACATGGACTTATTTGGACCTACTCACTATTCCACCCTCACAACAACTGCATGTCTCTATGGCTTCGTCATTGTTGATGACTACTCAAGATACACATGTGTTCATATAATTCTTTGCAAGACTGAAGTGCAAGATGTCTTCTGGCGCTTCGCAAATCGAGCAATGAACAATTATGGTGTGAAGATCAAGCACATCAGAAGTGACAATGGCACTGAATTCAAGAACACTGGACTTGATCTGTATCTGGATACAATGGGAATCACTCATGAGTTCTCTCGCTCCATACACACCTCGGCAAAACGGCATTGTTGAGCGCAAAAATGTAAACCCTCATTGAGATGGCTCGAACAATGCTAGATGAGTACAAGACACCAAGAAAGTTCGGCCTAAAGCTATTGATACAGACATGTCACATCATCAACCGTGTGTACATCCATAAGCTTCGAACAAAACATCGTATGAGCTCCTTCTTGGCAAGAAGCCAAACGTCGCCATTACTTGAGTATTTGGAGCTAGATCTTTGGATAAAGGATCCCCATCACAAGTCAAAATTTGCACCTAAGGCTCACGAAGGCTTCATGCTTGGCTATGGAAAGGATTCACACTCCTACAGAGTCTTCAACCTTTATCTATACAAAATCATTGAAACTGTGGATGTGAAATTTGATGAAACCAATGGTTCACAGAGAGAGATTCTGCCAAATACACTAGATGAAGCTTCTCCAAGCGACTCTATCAAGCTGATGGGAACTGGTGAAATCATGCCCTCTAAAGCATAGCCTGAAGAGGAACTTATCATCTCTGCACCAAATCAACGTGAAGACAGTGCTCAGACCGAAGACAATCCATCCAATGATGACAATGATCAGCCAGAGCAAAATCTTCGTCCTGTTCATCCTCGTGTTGCAAATGAAGTTCAAATAGAGAAGATAATTGACAGCATCAATGCACTGGTCCGCTCACTCGATCAAGAGCAACACAGCTAGCAAACTTCAGGGCACTTTTCATTTGTGTCAATATCGTAACCCAAGAAAGTTGTTAAAGCTTTTATGGAACCGAATGGATTCAAGCCATGCAAGAAGAACTTCAATTCCTGCTGAATAATGTTTGGGAACTTGTCAGCGACTGACCCTCATAAGCATAACATTATTGGAACAAAGTGGATATATCAAAACAAGCAAGATGAGCATGGTCAAGTCGTCAGAAACAAAGCACGTCTTGTGGCTCAAGGATATACTCAAGTTGAAGGAATTGACTTCGATGAAACATTTGCTCTTGTTGCTAGGCTTTAAGCTATTCGCATACTGCTAGCCTACGCTAATCATCACAACATCTTGCTATATCAAATGGATGTAAAGAGTGCATTTCTCAATGGCAAGATTGAAGAAGAAGTATATGTCGCACAACCACCTAGCTTTGAAGATCCAAAACATCCTGATATGGTGTACAAGCTAAACAAAGCAATGTATGGCCTCAAACAAGCTCCTCGTGCCTGGTATGATACAATCAAAGACTTTACAAGAGCAAAGGCTTCAAACACGGATCCTCGATCCCACACTCTTCACGAAGACATATGATGGTGAACTGTTTGTGTGCCAAATATATGTGGATGACATAATCTTCACCGCACCAACCGAAGTACAATGATGAGTTTGGGTACATGATGCAAGAGCAATATCAAATGTCCATGATGGGTGAGCTGAAGTTCTTCCTTGGTCTTCAAATTCAATCGAGAAAGAAATGGCATCTTCATATCTCAAGAAAAATACCTCAAAGATTGTCTCAAGAAGTTTGGAATGGAAGATCGCAAAGGCTACACGACGCCAATGCCGACCAAACACCATCTTGGTCCCAACGACAATGGTAAAGAGTTCGATCAAAAGGTATACCGCCCATGATTGGTTCTTTGCTTTATTTATGTGCATCTAGGCCAGATATTATGCTTAGTGTTTGCATGTGTGCTCGATTCCAAGTGGCACCAAAGGAATCGCATCCCTTAGCTGTGAAGCGAATTCTTCGATATTTGGCTTACACCCCAACACTCGGATTATGGTATCCCAAGGGCTCAAAATTTGATTTGGTTGGATTCTCGGATGCTGATTATGTTGGTGACAAGGTGGATCGCAAGTCTACATCAGGCACATGTCATTTTCTTGGTCGATCACTTGTCTGTTGGTCTTCAAAGAAGTAGAACCGTATCACTCTCAAGCTGCTGAATCTGAATACATTGTCTTTGGATCTGTTGTGCTCAGCTTCTATGGATGAAGCAAACTCTCAAGGACTATGGCATGAACCTGAAACAAGTACCTCTCTTCTGCGACAACGAAAGTGCCATCAAAATAGCCAACAATCCAATCCAACACTCGAAGAAAAAGCACATTGAAATTCGTCATCACTTTCTCAGATATCATTCACGTCAACACTGAAGAGCAACTGACAGATATCTTCACAAAGCCCTTGGATGAGAAAAAGTTTTGCAAGTTACGGTGTGAGCTAAATATCTTGGAATCCTCTAATATCCCGTGATCAGGCACACATCCTAACACTTATGCATGTTGATGACTTAGATGTGCAACACACAAAGTAATGTATATCTTCAATCAATGAAGATTTACACTATGAGTGTGAATACATTAACATGGAATTTGACTTCGGAGCGCCACGATAATTGTGCACCGTGTCTGGGTCTAATACTTCCTATACGGTGGGTAAAGCCACCACCAACTTTCTCTGTTTGAAGTGTTTCACTCATGGCGTTATATTGCAATGACTTCGCATTTGGTTTGTCTTCATGACTTTCTACACTATGATTTGATTGCTTTCTGATATATATATATATATATATATATATATATATATATATATATATATATATAGTAGTGTTCTGTCCTCTACAGCATTCACTTATAGCTATGTCTTCAAGATTGGATCCTTTGAACTAAGTGAATGTGATCAGACCCTAACCCCTCTACGCTTCTGTAGGATCGAAAGTATGTCTAGAGGGGGGGTGATTAGACTACTTGACAATTTAAAAGTTTAGCCTTTTGAATAGGACAAGTTTTTAGCAAGTTCACAATGATAATCAAGTCAAGTATCACCCTACACATGCAATTCTAGAGTAATGGCAGCGGAAAGTAAATTGCACACGTAGTAAAGGAGAGGTGGAGAAGAGCAAACGCAATTTGGAGACACGGAGATTTTTCTCGTGGTTCCGATAGGTGGTGCTATCATCAATCCACGTTGATGGAGACTTCAACCCACGGAGGGTAACGGCTGCGAGAGTCCACGGAGGGCTCCACCCACGAAGCGTCCACGAAGAAGCAACCTTGTCTATGCCATCATGGCATACGTCCACGGAGGACTAGCCTTACTCGGGGTAGATCTTCATGAAGTAGGCGATCTCCTTGCCCTTACAAACTTCTTGGTTCAACTCCACATCTCGACGGAGGCTCCCAAGCGACACCTAACCAATCTAGGAGGCACCACCCTCCAAAAGGTAATAGATGGTGTTGGTGATGATGAACTCCTTGCTCTTGTGCTTCAAATGATAATCTCCCCAACACTCAACTTTCCTCACTGATTTGGCTGTGGTGGAAGAAAGGATTGAGTGGAAAGCAACTTGGGAAGGCTAGAAATCAAGTTTCATATGGTGGGAGTGGAGCAACTTGATCTCAACACAAGGGTAGGTAGTTTTATTCTCGAAATGTAAGGTAGGAGTGGTAGTTCTTTCTCGATGGCTCTCTCCACGAATGAAGAGGAGGTGGAGGGTATTTATAGCCTCCACACAAAATCCAACCGTTACACATTTGACCAATCTCGGTCAGACCGAAGTTGACAACTCGGTGCGACCGAAAGTTCAAATCTTGTGAACGTTGGGATTTTCGGTGGGACCGAAAATACAATCTCGGTTAGTCCGATTCTTCCAAAGGCTAGGGTTTGCCAATCTCGGTGGGACCGACTTTATCATCTCGGTGACACCGATATGATTACAGAAGGTTACAGAAGCTTGGCAACACTAGTTTCGGTGAGACCGAGTTTGGAATCGGAAAATCCGAAATTATTAGGGTTTGGCTATATGGCTGAGGTGGTTCATCTCGGTGTGGTGAGTTTATGGAATCGGTGGGACCGAGATTACTTATGAGTGTATGTTGGAATGAAAGATTGCGATAGTTTGGGAGATAAATCACTAAGCACTTTGAGCAACCAGATCATCATCATAACCTCATCCCTTTTAATAGTATTGGCTTTCCTATGGACTCAATGTGATCTTGGATCACTAAACCAAAAATAGAGTCTTGAGCTTTTGCCAATGTTTTCCTTAGCATTTTGAGGGTCCACATCTTCAGTCATTGCCATACCCATATCAATGAACTTTCTCAAATATTCTCAAGAAACAATTAGTTCAATGATATATATGTTGTTATTAATTACCAAAACCACCCGGGGATTAGTTGCACTTTCAATCTCCCCCTTTTTGGTAATTGATGACAACATATAGATCAAAGCTTCGACAAATGATATAATCAATGAATAATATCGTCGCTTTGAGAAGTATGTGATAAGCAAGAGCTCCCCCTAAATTTGTGCATTATTTAAGATTTGCGTTTGAATGCAAATGCACAATCGATTAGGATCATGGGTCACTCTTCCATGTCACATACATCTTGGTGGAGCGCACAAAATGATAGGAATGAATAGCATGCACCCAATCACCAAGACATGAGTAAATGATCATACAAGATATGAATAGCATATGATAAGCATTAAGCACACATTAAGGCATAGTATGATCAAGCACTCATCAAAGTAGAGCAAACGTAGTATCAAACACACGGAATGTCTCAAAAATCTCAAAAGTATCTCAAAGAAACCGCAAACGAAAGAGCAAAAGCGAGCACTCTCTCTCTCGAAGTCCTATGTTCTATACAATTTCTCCCCTTTGGCAACAAGTTACCAAAAGTTCGAAGGTATAGAGCTAAACGTCACTAGGGACTCTGTGGCGGCTCTCTGCAGGTTGATGGAGTGGAGATAGCTACATCTGCAAAGGCTTCGGTGAAGTCTGTGGAGCTGGAGGAGTGGACACCGGAGCCGGAGCTGGGCCGATGGAGCTGTGGGAGGTGCCGATGCAGAGCCACAGGGTCTCCTTTGGAATAGCAGTGATCTGGGCTTTGTGGGGACCGGGCAGGCTGCTCATAGTCATCTGGACAAGGTCATCCTGCATCTCCTGCATGAGCTCTTCCTTCTCCCTCTTGGCTTCCTCGATATCCGCCTCAAGCTTGTTGACAAGTGACTTGCACTTGATCGACTTGACATCGAGCATGGAACTTGTCTTCAACTATCCTCTCAAGACTCTCCACGAGATCGCACTATGCTGGCCAGGCATAGTTCAATCCTCTGGGTAGCTTCAAGGAGCTGCTCTCCAACGCTCTTGGGTTTAGCTGCTGCTGCTTTGCTTCCTTCTCAGCTTTAGCTTGTTTGGCGACTTCAGACTTAGCTTGTCCTTCAACAGATGTGGGATCATCCTCACCATCACAACTTCATTGTCCTCATGTTCAGGCTGCGGTGGCAAGTGGGGTCTATCCAACAAGTAGGTGCCCGTGCCAAACTTGGCATTGATGAGCATCTGAATGTGCGGGCAAACCCACATGACCTCTTCTCGTCTGCTGCAGTCCTCTTGATAGTCTCAACTATCAGGTCCATCACCTTGAAAGGTGCCTTCTGATCTAGAATATGCAGCATGTTGATAGAATAGCCTCTTATCATGCGATGATCTCCAGACTTGGGCATCAAGGTATGCCTCAGAATCGTGTTAGTGGTTGGGAGACCTGCCTGAAGATGATACACTGAGCCGAGCTTCCATATCTCAACATCCTTGGCTGGTACCTCATTGTACATGTTCTTCATAGACTCATGGTTTTTCTTGGGGATTCCATAGACATCTACATCATCATCTCTTTGCACTGGAGCATTCAGCAATGCAGCCCACTCTTCAACTGTTGAAGAGAATCTCTGTCCTTCAGTCATCCATACAATTCTGCCATCTGGATAGAAGTGTGCTGTGGCATAGAACCGCATGATCATCTCATCATTCCAAGCCATGGGTTTCGACCAACGAACTCAAGAACTCCACATGCGGTGAAGCTCTCATGCACATGTGGGAAGTAGTCTCTGTGCTCTTCACTGTCAATGTATTCCCAATCAACATATCTAGTGTCAGCAACAATGGGCTTCTTGTCCATAAGCACTGTCTCATAGAAATCTTGTTGCTCTCTGGTGTGGAACCTTGGGTCAACAGCAGTCCTTCTCCTGGTGGCATATGGATCAGCTTGCCTCCATAGCCTGAGACCTTTGTCCTTCCTTTCTTTCATGTTTTCAGCTCGAGGATGAGCATCATTGTGGACTGGCAGTTTTTGTCTGAGTTTCAGCAACACATGTGCCTCATCATCTGACTCGGCTTGTGGCACATTGTCCTTCTTCTTCTCTAAAGCAGGAATGTTTCTTACTGTTTTCTTGGGCTTGGCAGCAGGTTTGGCTTGAGCTGCCTTTGCTGGAGCTGATGGCTTAGATTTAGTAGGTGCTCCTGCCCTGATGGCATCTCCCATCAACTTAGACTTCTGAGGAGGACGCTGAGGTGCTTCCTCATCAGAATAATCATCAGCAGCTTCATCATGTACAATCCTCTTCCTCTTGGAAGTTTTCTTTACCTTGCTCGAGGTTTCTTCTTCCATGTTCAACTTCTTGGCAACTGTGGACTTCTTCACCTTGCTGGTGCCTCTCTTGGTTTGTTGCCCTTGATGCTCTTTGGCAACCACTTTCCTCTTAGGCTTAGATGTGATCTCTTCCTCAGCAACAAAGTCGAATCCTCTTCATCGAATTTCTCTTCTTCACGGCCCCGTGGCAGCAGGAGGCAAACCACTTGGTGTGCTCCTCTCACCATCATCGGAAAAGCTGCCGGCCTCGGGACTAGTGCACGCCTCTGGAATCTCAGCTCTTGGTGATTCAGACACTGTTACGGCTGTCACTTGGCATCGACATGGTGACAACCCGTGAATAGATAAGGTATAGGCGTAATAGAAGAGTTATCACAAACTGCGGAAGATTTTGCAAAAGAATGAGTTCAAATTTCAGTTTTAGGTTTTCACGAGAATGCATTTCGATCGTACCGAGTCTAAAATTCGTGAATCCAAGTGTCTAAATGAACCATTCACACCACTTTCGGTTGGACGAAATGGGTTTCGATCTAGCCGAGAACACTAGGGTTTCACTAAATCCTCATTTCGGTCTTACCGATTTGCACAACTTCGGTTGGACCGAAAAGTGCAATGCAATGGCCAGAGGCCAAATCGGTCAGTCCGAGAATGTAGAATCGGTCACACCGAGATGTGTTCGGCGGAAACCTAACCCTAAAACTTTCACTCGAATTTCGTTCTAAGAACAAATCTGCTGGATAGAAAGATCTCAAACGTGGCAAGAAGCTAGGCAAACCACTCGTGTATTGAATCGGAGGTAGAAACACGAGAGGGATCGAAACTCACCCTAACTTGGTGGAGTTTCTCTCGGCGGCAACGGCGCGAGAGAGATTGACCGCTTGGCGACGGAGACCTGCGGCGAGGGCGCGCCTGAGCGACAGACGGAGACGATCCGGAGACCACGGCGGCGGCAAAGAAAGGGTTTGGGGGCGAGACGTTTTGAAGAAATAATCAACGCTGCCCTCGGTATATATACCCTTCAATGTCGGTGGGACCGAGTTGGAAAACTTCGGTGGCACCGAGATGGTTAACTACAAGCAGTTACTCACTTCGGTCACGCCGAATTTGGAACTTCGGTTTCACCGAGGTGAAAACCTAGATCAATCCAAGTGATTTCGGTCTGTCCGATTTGAGTATATTGGTTTGACCGAAAATACTTAGAAGGTTTTGGAAGTTAAGCTTTTGACGGGATCGGTGGCTCCAAGTGCTCCTCACTCGGTCTGTCCGAAAAAGACTTGATCAAAGTTTGTGATATAAGCATGAATAGAGTTTGAGACAAGAAAGCATAGATAGCTAGGGGAGGAACTTAGGCATTCTTGTCCATCCATTTGGTCAAAAAGAACAAATCCAAAAAGACCAAAGCAACAAATGGATGTCCTCGAATGGATAAAATTATGCATCCAACATGCTCACACAATAAGATAGCAAATGAAATATGTGTCAAACATGCACAAACAAAACACTAGCTACTATCACACAATTTGGCGATGACTAGGTCATCTATATATGAGTATATTGACTTAGGAGTCAAATGAGAACATTTGATCATAGGTCATACTCATCGTTTAAGCACAAGTGGGGTTACCACTTTTACATAAAGCATTAATGTGTTCACATCATTTGAAGATGCTTTAGCTCAATTTTTTTTGAGCAAAGCTCCCCCTTGATGTGAGAACCCCTTTTAAAGGGTCAAACTAACCTTGGGTTGTCGTAGAAGACTTCATGTAGATGTTGAAGATGTGGATGCTCAATGTTGATGAAGATCATCAAGAGTTGGGAGCAATCCTTTGGATTCGGGCACTTTCAATACCTACATGGGTTAGTCCCACAAGGAACAAACAAGGATATCCATGGACATAGATTGAAGTACACAATAGATGATGTCCATGAAAGCAATGATTACCTTGTCCCTTGACTTACCAACAAGAGGGTTTGTGACTCCATGAACTAGTGCAAGATGTGGAAGTTGATTGCACAAGTTCTTGCCAAAATGAATGTGAGTGAAGTATATTGGCGGAGTCACCCTCAAGAACTCTCTAGTTCTTCTTCTTCGGGATCCACATCATCTTGATGGGAATCCTTGGGGTAGTTGTTGAGCTTGACGAAGTAGAACTTGAAGTTTCCTTGGGAACCCACTTGACCTATTGTGAAGCTCTTCCTTATCTTTAAGTGTCATCTCATGAGCAACAATTCTTCCAATGACTTCGGTAGGCTTGAGATTCTTGTAGTTTGGCATCATTTGGATCAAAGTGCACACGGTGTCATACTTTCCATCCAAAGCTCTGAGAATCTTCTTGATGATGAATCGGTCGGTCATTTCTTCGCTTCCTAAGCCGGCAATCTCATTTGTGATGAGAGCAAGCCTAGAGTATATTTCAGCGACTCCTTCACCTTCCTTCATCTTGAACTTGTCAAGTTGACCTTGAAGAACATCTAGCTTTGATTCCTTCACGGACTCAGTACCTTCGTGCATTTCGACCAAAGTATCCCAAATCTCTTTTGAATTCTCAAGACGGCTGATTTTATTGAACTCCTCGGGACACAAAGCATTGAAGAGAATGTCACAAGCTTGAGCATTGTTTTGCAACATCCGCAACTCATCCGTTGAGCTTCACGATCCGGAACTTTTCCTTCCTCGAAGAACTCACCTTGCAAGCCAACACAAATAATGCCCCATGCGTGGGGTTATGTCCAAGAATATGCATTTTCATTTTATGCTTCCAACTAGCAAAATTTGAACCATCAAAGTAAGGACCTCTCTGAAAATTACCCTCACTAGACGCCATACTCTCTAGGTTGTGAAACCAAGCTTATGGAGTCAATGCAATGGAAACCAATCCAATGGAGACCAAAGCTCTGATACCACTTGTAGGATCGAAAGTATGTCTAGAGGGGGGGTGATTAGACTACTTGACAATTTAAAAGTTTAGCCTTTTGAATAGGACAAGTTTTTAGCAAGTTCACAATGATAATCAAGTCAAGTATCACCCTACACATGCAATTCTAGAGTAATGGCAGCGGAAAGTAAATTGCACACGTAGTAAAGGAGAGGTGGAGAAGAGCAAACGCAATTTGGAGACACGGAGATTTTTTCTCGTGGTTCCGATAGGTGGTGCTATCGTCAATCCACGTTGATGGAGACTTCAACCCACGGAGGGTAACGGCTGCGAGAGTCCACGGAGGGCTCCACCCACGAAGGGTCCACGAAGAAGCAACCTTGTCTATGCCATCATGGCATACGTCCACGGAGGACTAGCCTTACTGGGGTAGATCTTCACGAGTAGGCGATCTCCTTGCCCTTACAAACTTCTTGGTTCAACTCCACATCTCGACGGAGGCTCCCAAGCGACACCTAACCAATCTAGGAGGCACCACCTCCAAAAGGTAATAGATGGTGTTGGTGATGATGAACTCCTGCTCTTGTGCTTCAAATGATAATCTCCCCATCACTCAACTTTCCTCACTTGATTTGGCTGTGGTGGAAGAAAGGATTGAGTGGAAAGCAACTTGGGAAGGCTAGAAATCAAGTTTCATATGGTGGGAGTGGAGCAACTTGATCTCAACACAAGGGTAGGTAGTTTTCTTCTCAGAAATGTAAGGTAGGAGTGGTAGTTCTTTCTGATGGCTCTCTCCACGAATGAAGAGGAGGTGGAGGGGTATTTATAGCCTCCACACAAAATCCAACCGTTACACACATTTGACCAATCTCGGTCAGACCGAAGTTGACAACTCGGTGCGACCGAAAGTTCAAATCTTGTGAACGTTGGGATTTTCGGTGGGACCGAAAATACAATCTCGGTTAGTCCGATTCTTCCAAAGGCTAGGGTTTGCCAATCTCGGTGGGACCGACTTTATCATCTCGGTGACACGGATATGATTCTGTAAGTTCTGAAGCTTGGCAACACTAGTTTCGTGAGACCGAGTTTGGAATCGGAAAATCCGAAATTATTAGGGTTTGGCTATATGGTGAGGTGGTTCATCTCGGTGTGGTGAGTTTATGGAATCGGTGGGACCGAGATTACTTATGAGTGTATGTTGGAATGAAAGATTGCTGATAGTTTGGGAGATAAATCACTAAGCACTTTGAGCAACCAGATCATCATCATAACCTCATCCCCTTTTAATAGTATTGGCTTTCCTATGGACTCAATGTGATTTGGATCACTAAACCAAAAATAGAGTCTTGAGCTTTTGCCAATGTTTTCCTTAGCATTTTGAGGGGTCCACATCTTCAGTCATTGCCATACCCATATCACTGAACTTTCTGAAATATTCTCAAGAAACAATTAGTTCAATGATATATATGTTGTTATTAATTACCAAAACCACCCGGGGATTAGTTGCACTTTCAGCTTCCTATCTCAAACTCTATCTGTCCAAATCATATGCATTCTATTGAAACTGTCGAATGTCTTCTCTGCGTCCTAGTCAGCAGAAGGCAAAGAGACAAACATTAAATCTATTCTAAATGACTTATCTTTATTGTTGAAATCCGGAGAAGCCGGAACAACTCTCCGACATGCCTGGCGGGCGTGGGAACGTGGGACAACTCTGAGTGTGTTGCATGCTTGCCACATACCCCTCAGATATGAACCGCCAGGGGCACCAGCGTAATTGCGATGTGTCTCTCAACTACTTATAAATACTTGTCCATTGCGGTAAAGAAATCCTTCTTCCACCTCTCCACCTCCGTCGAAAACCCTAGCGCCACCGCTAGCTCGCGACGACGCCGGCGACGAAGCGCTTAGCTGCCGCGACTTCTCCGACACCGTCCTCACACCGGCCGCGGACATCGTCTTCTCCGCCGTCGCCGTAGGTGTCCTCCGTCGCCAAGTTAGGGCACGGTGGGCTGAACTGCTCGGTCTCCTATTCTTCCCATCTAGTAGTTTTTTGTGCGGTAATTATAACTCTATTTTTACCACCTTTTTGATCTTCAAGTTTCATCCAGTTTACCAAAAGTAGTTTCTGCCTATTCAATGTTAGATCTATTCTGTCTGCATCTCATACTGCCTAGTCGATTCACTTAGATTTCCTGTCTAGCTTGATTCCTCACTTGTACTTATTCACGGATTGGTACAAATCTGGAACCAACTCACCTATATAAGTGAATGTCTTCGCATCATGAGGTCAATGTCTTCAAACTGATTTATCTTCAAAATCTTACGAGAATGCATATGACCTCTTCCCTTCCTCGCATCTCTAATGTTTATCACAGTACATGTCCGTGGGAGAATCCCTTGGTTCTCATAGTGCGCATTCGTTTGCGAGAATACTTACAACATCATATAAATTCTCCTGAAGCCAGTTCCTGCTTGACCAGCAAGAGTAAATCTCTGAAGCCTTTGAACGTATTGAAGCCATTCAGCTTGAAGTTCATGTCTGCAGAAAAATCATCAAGGAAGGGTGGCAGACAGCGCAGAGAAGGAACATCCAAAGATCTGCCTGATGACTTAGTAGAACTATACAAGACAGATCCTGAAGAGAATTATCATCAGAGAAAAACGCAAATCCAATGGATTCGACGCTATTGGGCTAAGGAGTGGTTCAAGTACAAGTTTGTGACGAAGGAATATGCAAAGAAGAATGCCATCAAGAGACCTTGGGGTGATATCCTCTATCGAGGCCTTCAACCCAAGACCAGAGCTGAAGCCATTGACCAAGGCTTCTATCCTTGCATGGTCCGTGGACCACAGCCTGAGAACGCAGATCCCACCTCACTACTCTGGTGTCATGACGACTCTCTCTTCAAGCGCAACTACCAGTTTGTTGTGGCTTCGACCAAGAAGAACAAGAAGTCCTTGGTTTGGACTTCAACCCAGTCCCTCTGCTCCTGTCTTGTGGCGGCCCCGTGATGCTAATCCCAATGTCATCGGCCCCTTCTCCAACCTTGACGGCCTCATCACCTACATCGTGGTCCAAGGTGCCAGAGTAGATCATTCTGACAATGATGCTAACTCCGATGAAGCCCCTTCTCCTCCCCCAACGCCGCAGAAGCAAAAGAAGACAAAGGCTTCAACATCACCGCACCTCAAAGACTTCTCGTATGCGAAGCCAGCAGCCGCACCTCCCAAGCCGCAGCGGTCCAAGATCAATCCCATGTCTCCAAGAGAATGGAGAAGAAAAAGCAACTTATCAAACCATTTGATCAAAGAGCCTTGACTCCTGCCGCAATTCTGCGTGAAGAACCCATTGATCTGTCAAGTGATGAAGATCTTGATGATGATGCCCTTGAGCAGCTGATCAAGAGCAAGGAAGAAGCAGAAATCTTCAGCAACTTGCCTCTCTTTGATGTGGCCATCATCCACAATTTCATTGATGAGTGGTTCGACACCCCCAATGTCAGCTTTGAAGATTTACAGCTTCCCATCGGCCTCAGTGTCTCCTTCAATGGCACCATTGCATCTGAGCTAGCTCTCGCTCAGCGCATCGTTGAGCTCAAGAACAAGATTGATTATGAGAAGGCTCAATTCAAGAAGCATGTGGCCAAGCTAAGTGTTCAAGACGTCCGCAACTTCAAAGTCATGCTCCATGAGCTTAAAGAAGCTTTTCTGAAGAAGCGTGAAGAAGCTCAGGGCTCTCGAGAGCGCATGAAGATTTTGGCTGATAAGTGTATGCTCGCCTACAATGAGGCTGAGAAGCGCAAGTCACTTGGCCGTCCTGACATTGACCCCAGGATGGCTGCAAAGAAGAAGAAGAAGCTTCCTGCTGAACAGCCTGAACCTTCAAGCCAAGAAGCCCCTCGCATTATCTTCCCAAGCAGCATGACTGGATCGAAGCCAAAGGTCATCAAAACTGCTTCAGAACAGAAGAAGACGAGGGCTGCCGAGGCTGAAACCAGAAAGAGAAAGAACACTGAAGCCTCTGATGCCGCTCCCTCCAAGAAGAAGCGCAAGACCAAGACGACTAGGGCTGCTTCCACAGAGCCCTTAGTCGTTGAGCCCATTTCTGTGGTTCGCCCAGCGTCAGAACATCAAGAACGAAGGCTGGTAGTCCATGAGCCTGCTCCCACAGAGGCTCATGAAGCTAAAGATATTCCAGCAGTTGAACCCACCGCTGCTGAAGACATTGGTCATGATGACAATGTAGCTGATGATGAAGTTCTTCCTCAGATCGAACATGAAGTGGTATCATCACCTGTTCATACGAACAACGAACTCATCAGCATTGGTCGTCCTCTGACGCCAATTGCCCAGGATGCATCATGGGCTGATCACCCACAACAACAAGACTCCCCCAGTACTCCCCTACAACAACAACAACAAGCTACACCCCCCGTGCTAGAAGAGGATGAAGACTATGAGGCCCAGCCAACTCCATCTCCTAAGGAGAAGCCAGCATTTCGCAGGCTTCACAAAGGACAAAGGCCTCAAGTCCCTATGTCGAGCGTTCCAGAAGGAGAAGTGCAATGTTCACCTGTTGCACGTCAAGTATTTTCTGAACCTGCTCCAACTGTGAATGTCTCCGAGTCTGAAGCACATGCTGCTGAAGACATTCCGGTTGCATCAGCCAAAGAAAATCAAGAAGAAGTACGTGTACCTACTCCCCAACAATTGAAGCAGAAGCAGTTCCTGATGTGAACGTGCCTGTGCCCGACCCTCCTGCTCGTCAAGAGGAGGTTGACAATGTTGAGGCTGCCACCACCAACGCCAATGAAGCCAGTGACGTAATCATGGCTGATGCTAATGTGGAGCCTGCACCAACGAGTGTGCCTGAAACCAATGAGGCCACTATGCCTGAAGCTTATGATGCCCCTGCACCTGAAACCAATGCGGCTGCTGCAACTGAAGCTAATGAGACAACCACTTCCGAAGCACCTATTGTGCAGCTTGACGCCTCAGCTGTTGCCCCTGCTCCTGTTCTGCCACCAAGGCCTCACACAATTGAGCAAGCATACAGTCATGGTCAGCTTACCACTGTCCGATGGCCCATTCTGGTGCCTCCGCCAAATGCCTCAGGACCTCAATTTGATTATCATGTTGAGCATAGGCCTCAGGTACAGAAGCCAAAGCCAAGGTTGCCAAGGTTTCCAGGTACTGCCAACTCACCAGGGTCCTTCAATGCTAATGGCTTCAAAAGCCACAATACCTTCTTTGACAGCGCCAAGAACCCCTACTCCAAACCAAGGATATCATCAGATCGGTTCTGAAGCTATCAGCAGAGAAGCTATTACTCGTGCGTTCTATATGATCAAGGGCGCATTTTCCCTCATATGCGCCTTGATACTGAAGCCATTGCTGGACTGCCGTGCTTAGAAGAAGCACTTGATTGCTTTCGTGATGCTGGTCTGCTCCACTTTGTGACAGACAAAGAACATTGGAATGAATAGCTATTGCTTCAATTCTATGCTACTCTACACATTCGCGGCTACTACAGAGACATCAAGACATGGGTTCTCGAGTGGATGACTGTAAATGTTCATCATGAAGCCAAAGCTATGGATATCATCGAGCTTACAGGGCTAGCCACTGCAGGAGAACTATATGAACCTGACTATCAGCTACACCGGAATGTTGTAGAGAGTATCTTCCATAAGCAAGTACCCAATATGAGCCAGATGTTGAGCATGATGAAGCCCTTGCCATCAGACGCTGAATATCCAACAGATTTCTTTGTTGAAGACCTTGAGTATCCGCCTCGCACCATATATCATATCATCAGGCGAACTCTATGGCCTGTCAAAGGACATTCATCAGGGGCCAAGCTTGAAGGAGCTATGAAGACATTGGTCTTCTATATTCTCAATGGCATCAGCTTCAACACTCAAGAATTCTTCATCAGGCAACTTGCTGCTTCCGGCTCTGACCTATTTGGTCTGAAGTTTTATGCTCCATGGGTCATCGCCTCATCAGCGACACTCATCATCAATTATCAGCCCTCTGCCGCAATCATATAATCTTTCCGCGGAGGTTGATATGTTAGTTGATGCTATATACTCTGACCCTGCCAAGAGGCCTCTTTGTCTTCAGAATGCAGAGCACCAAAGCTTCACTCAGCCTATTGAAGGTGTTCAAGCAGCGACACGAATCTATCCACTAGCTGGAAACACTCGTCTGCCTCATCGAGCACCCACTGAAGCTACTGAAAGCACCATTGCACAAAGGCCTCGGAAGCGTTCTCGCGTTCTCAATGACCGAGAACTTCTTGTGCCCCTTCATCAGAAACAGGATAAGCATCTTTTCCAGCTCAAGAGACAGATGCAAAGCCTCTTGGTGGATGTCAATCGCATTCACAACCTTGCCACCAAGAATGCCTTTGTTGCTCATGAAACTTGCCGGCGATCGTGGAAGAGTTTGACCACCTTTCGATCTTTGAAGTGATCTTCAAGACGATGGCTTCATTGAAAGATTCCAGTTTGACTCCACTCCTCCACGGACTGCTGTCTTACGTCGCACTTCATCTCTTGAAGACTCTGAATATTCTTCTTCCGCGGCAACGGTAAATGCCGAGTGATCGATGATGAAAATGATGCTACTTCACCACCTCCCGCTCTGCGGCGCAGACGACCTTTGCACCAAGTTAAATGCGCACCGCCAACCACCGACGACAACCTGCTGCTTCACCTACTCATGATGACGAGTAGATGCTCTATGTCTTCAAACCTTTTGGTCCTTCTTGACAAAAGGGGAGAAGCGTATGAGTTGATAGTCTTCAAGCGGGTTCATATGGGCGGTTGCATTATATTTTGTCTGCGTGCTTACAACTCTTGCCTTTTGAAACGTTTGGTTCTTTGAGTTGTAACACCTAAACTTGATGGTCTTTGCTACTTCGCTACTTATTTGCTTTACTATGATGTGATGATAAATTCGCATGTGCGATGATAACTTCCGCACTTAGATCATTCTCGCAGACGTCCATTTTTCATTATGCATGTCATTCTACTTGCTATATCATTTCATGCATGATGAATTATCTTCATAAGTTGAAGTGGATCTCCACAAGTACAACCTGCCATGTGCATTTGCATTCCAAAAGCAAATTACTTATATGCACATCTTGAGGGAGCCCTTGCAACTTATGAAGACAATTCCCTATCCTTACAATTTCACATACTTTATCCCGTTGAAAACTTCAACGGTTTGTCATCAATCACCAAAAGGGGAGATTGTAAGTGCATCTGGTGCCACCCCTAGTTGGTTTTGGAGTATTGACGACAAAGTTGGTTGAGGGACTAATGCGTTTGTGAGAGTTGCAGGATAACGTAGGTAGTGTCCCTCATTGATTCGGTTTACCTACCGGAGATGACCCCTAAAAATGTATGAAGACATTAAAGACAATGGTGGTATGAGAAGATATTCATATTGAAGACTATGACATGAGAAGACATTGCGTGAAGACTATGGAGCACGGAGACTGTGTGGTTTCGTTGTTTCCTTTTCTCCTTTGTTGAGTCATAGGAACCACTGTACTGTTAAGTGGGGTCCAAGTGAACTAAGTCAGAGTGACTGAAGTGATGCTCAACCCAAATCCTATGTCTTCGAGCGAAGACAATGAGAGCAAATCTTATCCAGAGCTGGATGAGTCAGCTTTGCTTGTAGCCCAAGTAAAGTTGTCGCGTGTGTTTGAAATCTGACCATTGGAACACGTGTCAGTTCCTTAGTGACCTGTGGTCATTTTGGACAAATCAGGTCGGGTTGCCTAGTGGCTATAAATAGCCCACCCCTACACCATAAATTGGTGGCTGCTCGAGTTTGTGCACGGCTTTTGTCGTTCGAGAGCAACCCACCTCGAAGCATTTGAGAGAGAAAAAATCCTTGCGAGGACAAAGCCCAAACACCCAGAGCCAAAGAGTGTTAGGCTTTACATGCATGTGACCTAAAGACTTATTACACTTGAGGACTGTGAATCCTCCAAATGGTTAGGCGTCGCGTTCTGAGCATCCAAGAGTCATTGTGGATTGCGGTGAGCGAAGTCTGTGAAGGTTTGGAAGTCTCCCTTGAAGACTTACCAGAGTGATTGGGCGAGGACTGGGTGTCCTTAGCTCATGGGGAATAAGGTGAAGACACGGTCTTGAGTTAAATCTCAGCCTCCCTAACCATACGTACAGTTGTCACTGCAAAGAATCGAACTGGTCCAACAAATCCTGTGTCTTCAACGAGCGACTGGTTCTATCCCTTCCCGTCCTTACTTAGTTTGTCTTCGTGAAGTCATTGCCTATCTGTGTATCTGATTGACTTCATTGCTTGACTACTACTGTTGATTGGCTTCATACTATCTCCCATCTTGATCCTTTCTACCTAGCTGCTATTAGTCCTGTACTTTCATATCATTGTATACTTGACTATGGCTTGCCTTGAGTAGTTTACCTTCCGCTGCATTACAATTAGGTCATTTCTGCTGTTTGTCTTTGAAAGTTCCAAGTTTTGAAGACTTTCATAAAAATCGCCTATTCACCCCCCTCTAGTCGATAGTAGCACTTTCAACTGCTAAACCATAGTTCATACGGTGTCGTCTCAACGGATTTAGATGGTGCCCTATTAAACGTGAATGCAGCTGTCTCTAATGCATAACCCCAAAACGATATTGGTAAACCTATAAGGGACATCATAGATCGCACCATATCTTGTAAAGTACGATTATGACGTTCGGACACACTATTACATTGTGGTGTTCCAGGTGGCGTGAGTTGCGAAACTATTTCACATTGTTTCAAATGAAGACCAAACTCGTAACTCAAATATTCGTCTCCACGATCAGATCGTAGAAACTTTTATTTTTCTTGTTATGATGATTTTCCACTTCACTCTGAAATTCTTTGAACTTTTCAAATGTTTCAGACTTATGTTTCATCAAGTAGATATGCCCATATCTGCTCAAATCATCTGTGAAGGTCAGAAAATAACGATACATGCCGCGAGCCTTAACACTCATCGGATCGCATACATCGGTATGTATTATTTCCAATAAGTCAAGAGCTTCGCTCCATTGTTCCGGAACGGAGTTTTAGTCATCTTGCCCAAAAGGCATGGTTCGCAAGCATCAAATGATTCATAACCAAGTGATTCTGAAAATCCATCTTTACGGAGTTTCTTCATGCACTTTACACCGATATGACCCAAACGACAGTGCCACAAATAAGTTGCACTATCATTATTAACTTTGCATCTTTTGGCATCAATATTATGAATATGTGTATAACTACGATCGAGATCCAACAAACTATTTTCATTGGGTGTATGACCATTTGAAGGTTTTATTCATGTAAACAGAACAACAATTATTCTCTGACTTGAAATGAATAACCGTATTACAATAAACATGATCAAATCATATTCATGCTCAACATAAACGCCAAATAACATTTATTTAGGTTTAACACTAATCCTGAAAGTATAGGGAGTGTGCGATGATGATCATATCAATCTTGGAACTACTTCCAACACTCATCGTCACTTCCCCTTCAACTAGTCTCTGTTTATTCTGTAACTCCTATTTCGAGTTACTAATCTTAGCAACCGAACAAGTGTAAAATACTCAGGGGCTACAATAAACACTAGTAAGGCACACATCAATAACCTGTATATCAAATATACCCTTGTTCACTTTGCCATCCTTCTTATCCACCAAATATTCGTGGCATTTCGCTTCCGGTGACCATTTCCTTTGCGATGTAAGCACTCGGTTTAGGCTTTGGTCCAGCTTTGGTCTTCTTCACGGGAGTGACAACTTGTTTGCCATTCTACTTGAAGTTTCCCTTTCTTTCCCTTTACCATTTTCTTGAAACTAGTGGTCTTGTCAATCATCAACACTTGATGCTCTTTCTTGATTTCTACCTTCGTCGATTTCAACATCACGAAGAGCTCGGGAATCGTTTTCGTCATCCCTTTCATACTATAGTTCATCACGAAGTTCTAGTAACTTAGTGATGGTGACTAGAGAATTCTGTCAATCACTATCTTATCTGGAAGATTAACTCCCTTGATTCAAGCGATTGAAGTACCCAGACAATCTGAGCACATGCTCACTAGTTGAGTGATTCTCCTCCATCTTTTAGCTATAGAACTTGTTGGAGATTTCATATCTCTCAACTCGGGTATTTGCTTGAAATATGAACTTCAATTCTTGGAACATCTTATATGGTCCATGACGTTCAAAACGTCTTTGAAGTCCCGATTCTAAGCCGTTCAAGCATGGTGCACTAAACTATCAAGTAGTCATCATATTGAGCTAGCCAAACCTTCATAATGTCTGCATCTGCTCCTGCAATAGGTCTGTCACCTAGCGGTGCATTAAGGACATAAATCTTCAGGCAAAGAATGAGGATAAACCTCGGATCACGGATCCAATCCGCATCATTGCTACTAACATCTTTCAACACAATTTTCTCTAGGAACATATCAAAATAAACATATGAAAGCAACAACGCAAGCTATTGATCTACAACATAATTTGCAAAATACTACCAGGACTAAGTTCATGATAAATTTAAGTTCACTTAATCATATTACTTAAGAACTCCCACTTAGACAGACATCTCTCTAGTCATCTAAGTGATCACGTGATCCAAATAAACTAAACCATGTCCGATCATCACGTGAGATGGAGTAGTTTCAATGGTGAACATCACTATGTTGATCATATCTACTATATGATTCACGTTCGACCTTTCGGTCTCCGTGTTCCGAGGCCATATCTGTATATGCTAGGCTCATCAAGTTTAACCTGAGTATTCCGTGTGTGCAACTGTTTTGCACCCGTTGTATTTGAACGTAGAGCCTATCACACCCGATCATCACGTGGTGTCTCAGCACGAAGAACTTTTGCAACGGTGCATACTCAGGGAGAACACTTCTTGATAATTTAGTGAGAGATCATCTTATAATGCTATCGTCAATCAAAGCAAGATAAGATGCATAAAGGATAAACATCACATGCAATCAATATAAGTGATATGATACGGCCATCATCATCTTGTGCTTGTGATCTCCATCTCCGAAGCACCGTCGTGATCACCATCATCACCGGCGCGACACCTTGATCTCCATCGTAGCATCGTTGTCATTCCACCATATATTGCTTCTACGACTATCACTACCGCTTAGTGATAAAGTAAAGCAATTACAGGGCGCTTGCATTTCATACAATAAAGCGACAACCATATGGCTCCTGCCAGTTGCCGATAACTCGGTTACAAAACATGATCATCTCATACTATAAAATATAGCATCACGTCTTGACCATATCTGATGTAGGGTGGAACCCTATAGCGTCGATCTTTCACGTTTGGAGTGGATCCTACGGGGAATCACGAAGAACAAGCGGAAGCACAAAGGGAAAACACGGGGAAAACGAGAGAGAATCACTCAACCGACAAGGAATCAATCATACAAGTGCTAGATCACCACACACATAAGAGATTCACGAGATCCAAACTCAACAAAGGTAAGGATACAAAGGAACCGTTCTTCTCCGAGAGGAGGCTTTGATGTTCTTCCCTAGAAGTGGTCTTGAATCCGCTTGGGGGATATTCTCCGAAGAGGTCGTGATCTCCGAGGAGAAGTATCCAAGTGGATGAGCCAAGGCTCTCACACAAATATGATCTAATCCAATGCTAAGTCTCAAAGTGAGGAGGAGGAGTCCTATTTATAGGCTAAGGGGCGAAGGGGTACATGGGCTCAGCCCAACACGCTGCCTTGGCGGCTGGCGGATGATCCGGAGGTGGGGCCGGATGATCCGGGCTGGTCCGGAAGGTCCGGGTGGAGGCCCGGATGAGCTGGATGCCCGGCTGGTGGCGGCGCAGGGCCGGATGTTCGGCTGGGGGTCCGGACGTCCGAGCAGGGTCCGGATGATCCGGGACTGGGTCCGGATGATCCGGCTTCAGGTGGGAGCTTTGGGTGTCTTCGGGTTGAGTTAGCCGGATCGTCCGGGCCGCCGTCCGGATCGTCCGGCAATCCTGGGCCTTGGTGCTTTTCCTCTCCGTCTTCATGCGTGTCTTCCGCTTCCGGTTCTCCTTGCTTCCTAGCTTCTTCACGGTTAACTCCTTGGTACCTGAGTATGCATAGCGTTTCCGTTGAGGTAGTAACCATGTCTCATGTGAATCGAAAGGGAATTGTGAGAGGAGTGATGTCACCTCGGTTTCAAGAGCTCTTGCACGTGCTTGAGTCATAGGTCCTTGTGGGGTTGGATGTGTTGATGTAGAGAAGGATGCTCCGCATCAATATCACATCACAACATGCCCTGCAAAAACAAGTTAGACGTCTTCTACTTTGTTGTTGCAAGTTTTACGTGGCAGCTACGGCTGAGCAAGAACAGTTCTTACCTACGCATCAAAACCACAATGATAGTTCGTCAAGTTAGTGCTGTTTTAATCTTCTCAAGGACCGGGCGTAGCCACACTCGGTTCAACTAAAGTTGGAGAAACTGACACCGGCCAGCCACCTGTGTGCAAAGCACGTTGGTAGAACCAGTCTCGCGTAAGCGTATGCATAATGTCGGTCCGGGCCGCTTCATCCAACAATACCGCCGAACCAAAGTATGACATGCTTTGGTAAGCGGATGACTTGTATCGCCCACAACTCACTTGTGTTCTACTTGTGCATATAACATCAACGCATAAAACCTAGGCTCGGATGCCACTGTTGGGGAACATAGTAATTTCAAAAAAATTCCTACGCACACGCAAGATCATGGTGATGCATAGCAACGAGATGGGAGAGTGTTGTCCACGTACCCTCGTAGACCAAAAGCGGAAGCGTTAGAACAACGCGGTTGATGTAGTCGTACGTCTTCACGGCCCGACCGATCAAGCACCGAAACTACGGCACCTCTGAGTTCTAGCACACGTTCAGCTCGATGATGTCCCTCGAACTCGGATCCAGCCGAGTGTCGAGGGAGAGTTCTGTCAGCACGATGGCGTGGTGACGATCTTGGTGTTCTACCGTCGCAGGGCTTCGCCTAAGCACCGCTACAATATTATCGAGGTGGACTATGGTGGAGGGGGGCACCGCACACAGCTAAGAGATCCAAGGGATCAATTGTTGTGTCTATGGGGTGTCCCCCTGCCCCCGTATATAAAGGAGCAAGGGGGGAGGCGGCCGGCCAAGGAGGAGGGCGCGCCAAGGGGGGAGTCCTACTCCCACCGGGAGTAGGACTCCTCCTTTCCTTGTTGGGGTAGGAGAGAACGAAAGAGGGGGAGAGGGAGAAGGAAAAGGGGGCTGCACCCCTTGTCCAATTCGGACCAGGGGTGCAGGCCTCCTTCCTGTTGGCCTCTCTCCTCTATTCCCGTATGGCCCAATAAGACCCATATACTCCCCGGCGAATTCCCGTAACTCTCCGGTACTCCGAAAAATACCTGAATCACTCAGAACCTTTCCGAAGTCCGAATATAGTCGTCCAATATATCGATCTTTACGTCTCGACCATTTCGAGACTCCTCGTCATGTCCCCGATCTCATCCGGGACTCCGAACTCCTTCGGTACATCAAAACTCATAAACTCATATTATAACTGTCATCGAAACCTTAAGCGTGCAGACCCTACGGGTTCGAGAACTATGTAGACATGACCGAGATACATTTCCGGTCAATAACCAATAGCAGAACCTGGATGCTCATATTGGCTTCTACATATTCTACGAAGATCTTTATCGGTCAAACCGCATAACAACATACGTTGTTCCTTTTGTCATCGGTATGTTACTTGCCCGAGATTCAATCGTCGATATCTCAATACCTAGTTCAATCTCGTTACCGGCAAGTCTCTTTACTCGTTACGTAATGCATCATCCTGCAACTAACTCATTAGTCACATTGCTTGCAAGGCTTTATGGTGATGTGCATTACCGAGAGGGCCCAGAGATACCTCTCCGACAATCGGAGTGACAAATCCTAATCTCGAAATACGCCAACCCAACATGTACCTTCGGAGACACCTGTAGTGCTCCTTTATAATCACCTAGTTACGTTGTGACGTTTGGTAGCACACAAAGTGTTCCTCCGGTAAACGGGAGTTGCATAATCTCATAGTTGTAGGAACATGTATAAGTCATGTAGATGGCTCCAGTTCCATACCAGTACCAGTCTAAGCCAGCACCCTTCACCTCTCCTCACCTTCTGCGTAACGTGTGGTGTTGACTCTACCCCGACGGTGATGACCCGGTGTATCGAGAATGACTAGCAGACTCGATGTACGAGTACCACGCGGAGGTCACCATGCACAACAGTTCTTGGACTGACACCTACACCCGTTCTTCTAGGAGTGGTTTCGCTTTTACCCCCGATCAGGCGATTCAGTTTGCTGCATTCAAGGCTCTCATCGACCTGCACTACAACGAGGTCCAGAAGCAGACTTGATGCGTCTCCAACGTATCTATAATTTTTGATTGTTCCATGCTATTATATTATCTATTTTGGATGTTTTATATGCATTAATATGTTATTTTATATTATTTTTGGGACTAACTTACTAACCCAGAGCCCAGTGCCAGTTTATGTTTTTTTCCTTGTTTTGAGTTTTACAGAAAAGGAATATCAAACAAAGTCAAAATGAAATGAAGCTTTCGTGGTAATTTTTCTTGGACCAGAAGACACACGTGGGACTTGGAAAGGAAGGCAGAAGAGTCCCGAGGGCTCCACAAGTCCTCAGAGCGCGCCCTAGGGGGGTGCCCCCTGTCTTGTGGGCCCCACGGGACTCCTCCAACCCTAATCTTTGGTCTATAAATTCAAAAATATTCTCAAATGACCAGAAGCATCCACCAAAATACTTTTCCGCCGCCGTAACTTTCTGTACCCGTGAGATCCCATCTTGGGGCCTTTTTTGGCACCCTGCTGGATGGGGATTCAATCACGGAGGGCTTCTACATCAACCCTATTGCCCTTCCGATGAAGCGTGAGTAGTTTACCACAGACCTATGGGTCTATAGCTAGTATCTAGATGGCTTCTTCTCTCTCTTTGATCCTCAATACCATATTCTCCTCCATGTTCTTGGAGATCTATCCGATGTAATCTTCTTTTGCAGTGTGTTTGTCGAGATCTGATGAATTGTGGATTTATGATCAATTTATATATGAATATTATTTGAATCTTCTCTGAATTCTTATATGCATGATTTGATATCTTTGTATTTATCTTCGAATTACTGGTTTGGATTGGCCAACTAGATTGGTTTTTCTTGCAATGGAAGAGGTGCTTAGTTTTGGGTTCAATCTTGCGGTGTCCTCACCTAGTGACAAAGTAGGGGTAGCGAGGCACATGTTTGTATTGTTGCCATCAAGGGTAAAAGGATGGGGTTTTCATCATATTGCTCGAGTTTATCCCTCTACATCATGTCATCTTGCTTAAGGCGTTACTCCGTTCTTATGAACTTAATACTCTAGATGCATGCTAGATAGCGGTCAATGTGTGGAGTAATAGTAGTAGATGCGGGCAGGAGTCGGTCTACTTGACACAGACGTGATGCCTATATTCATAATCATTGCCTTGGGTATCGTCATGACTTTGCGCTTTTCTATCAATTGCTCGACAGTAATTTGTTCACCCATCGTATTATTTTCCTTCAAGAGAGAAGCCTCTAGTGAAACCTATAGCCCCCGAGTCTATATTCCATCATATATACTTTCATATCTATAGACCAAAAAACCCAAAAATATCTCGCTGCAATTTATTTACTTTTACTTTGTTTTACGTTTGATTAATCTTTTATATCTATCTCTATCAGATCTCACCTTTGCAAGTGACCTTGAAGGGATTGACAACCCCTTTACCGCGTTGGGTGCAAGTGTTTGATTGTTTCTGCAGGTGCATAGACTGGAGACTTGCTTGTATCTCCTACTGGATTGGTACCAGATGTTTGCTTGAACTATGTCGGTATTTCCCCAAAGAGGAAGCGATGATGTAGCACAACAACGATAGGTATTTCCCTCAGTGACGACACCAAGGTTATCGAACCAGTAGGAGAACCACGCAACACCATGTAAACAACTCCTGGACACAAATAACAAATACTCACAACCCGGCGTGTTAAAGGGGTTGTCAATCCCTTTCAGGTAACGACGCCAAAAATTGGCATGGGGATGGGAGAAAGTTGTAGTAGATTGGATAAATAGATCGCAAATAAAATAAAGTGCAGCAAGGTATTTTTGTATTTTTGGATTAATATATCTGAAAATAAAATAAAATGAAAATATATCTCGAAGGCAAATATAATAAATAAGAGACTCGGGGGCCGTAGGTTTCACTAGTGGCTTCTCTCGTGAAAATTAGCAAATGGTGGAAAAACAATTACTATTGGGCAATTGATAGAACTTCAAATACTCCTGATGATATCCAGGCAATGATCATTATATAGGCATCAGTCCAAGATTAGTAGACCGACTCTTGCCTGCATCAACTACTATTACTCCACACATCGACCGCTATCCAGCATACATCTAGTGTATTATGTTCATGGAAAAATGGAGTAATGCAATAAGAACGATGACATGATGTAGACAAGATCTATTTATGTAGAACTAGACCCCATCTTGTTATCCTTAATAGCAATGATACATACATGTCGGTTCCGCTTCTATCACTGGGATCAAGCACCGTAAGATCGAACCCATCACAAAGCACCTCTTCCCATTGCAAGATAAATAGATAAAGTTGGCCAAACAAAACCCAAATATCGGAGAAGAAATATGAGGCTATAAGCAATCATGCATATAAGAGATCAAAGAAGACTCAAATAACTTCCATGGATAAAAACATAGATCTGATCATAAACTCAAAGTTCATCGGATCCCAACAAACAGACCGCAAAAAGAGTTACAGCATATGGATCTCCAAGAGACCATTGTATTGAGAATCAAACGAGAGAGAGAAACCATCTAGCTACTAACTATGGACCTATAGGCCAACAATGAACTACTCATGCATCATCGGAGAGGCACCAATGGGGATGATGAACCCCTCTGTGATGGTGTTTACACTGGATCTGGTGGTTCTGGAACTTGCAGCGGCTGGAATTGATTTTCGCCGACTCCCCTAGTGTTTCTGGAATATTAGGGTATTTATAGAGCAAAGAGGCGGTGCGGGAGGCCACTGAGGTGGGCATAACCCACTGGCGCCCACAGGTCCCAGCGCCTCGGTGGGTTGTGCCCCCTCGAGCACCCTCTAGTACTTATTCGGCCCATCTTGTGTCTTTTAGTCCAGAAAAATCCACAAAAAGTTTTGCTGCGTTTGTAATCCGTTTGGTATTGATTTCCTGCGATGTAAAAAACAAGCAGAAAACAATAACTGGCACTTGGCACTATGTCAATAGGTTAGTACCAAAAAATGATATAAAATGATTGTAAAACATCCAAGAATGATAATGTAACAACATGGAACAATAAAAAATTATAGATACGTTGGAGACGTATCAGCATCCCCAAGCTTAATGCTTGCTCGTCCTCGAGTAGGTAAATGATAAAAACAGATTTTTTGATGTGGAATGCTGCCTAACATGTTCATCACATATTCTTTTCTTTGTAGCATGGACATTTGGACTTTTATATGGTTCAAAGCAATAGTCTAGTTTTGACATGAAGACTTTAATACTCAAGCATATCAACAAGCAACCATGTCTTTCAAAATATCAACGCTAATGCAAGTTATACCTAGCCCATTATGCTCAATCATTGATCCATTCATGACACACACTCAAATACTAGCTATGCCCAATGCTCAAGTACGATCATAGTGCCCCTTAGTTGGTGCTTTATAAGAGAAGATGGAAACTCAAGTAAAAATAAAAATTTGCATAAAGTAAAAGAAAGGCCCTTCACGGAGGGAAGTAGTGATTTGTAGAGGTGCCAGAGCTCAAAGCGAAAATTGAGAGATAAAAACATTTTGGGAGGCATACTTTTCCCACCAACAAAAACGACTTAGATTTCCCAACACTTTCCATGCTAGATATATCATAGGTGGTTCCCCAAACAAAAAATAAAGTTTATTCCCTTTTCCACCATACTTTCACTTTCCATGGCTAGCCGTATCCACGGGTGCCCTCCATACCAACACTTTCCAAGGAATTTATTATTTGACAACATAAAGTACTCTCGTTCAATGACAAGTGAATAAACACTCATCGTGAGAATAACACATCTAGCATGGAAAATATCGGCCACCCCTCACCGCCTCGCGAGCGGTACGAGCATAGAAAAGAGAAATTTATTTTGAAAAATAGAGATGGCACATACAAATTTGCTTAGAACGGCACGAAAATACCGCATATTGTTAGGTATAGTGGACTCATATGGCAAAACTGGTTTAAAGGGTTTTGGATGCACAAGTAGTGATCATACTTCGTGCAAATGAAGGCTAGCAAAAAGATTGAGAAGCGCCCAACCAAAAAATCTCATAAGTGAGCATTAAGCATAACTAACACCGAATAATGCACCACAAGTAGGATATAATTTTATTGCATAACTATGGACTTTAATGCTTGCATAGGGAATCACAAACCTACTAAAGCATAATTACTCATCAACATGACTCACATATCATATCGTCATATCTCAAAACCATTACAAAGAACCAAGTTTATTTTGTCCAATGATCTTCATGGAAGTTTTTATTATATCCTCCTTGGATATCTATCACTTTTGGACTAATTTCACATGTTGCTTTTAATAAGCTCAAACAAATATAAGTGAAGAACATGAGCATAGTATTTCTTTCTCTCAAAATAATTTAAGTGAAGCAAGAGAGAATTTCTTAAAATTTTACTAACTCCCAAATAAATCTAAGTGAAGCATGAGAGCATTTCTTCAAAAATAACAAAGCACACCGTGCTCAAAAAGATATAAGTGAAGCACCAGAGCAATTCCATGGCTCTAAAAATTTAAGTGAAGCATAGGAGCAAGCATAGAATAACTTTTGGCTCTCTCAAAAAGGTGTGTCCAGCAAGGATTCAAGACTTAAAACACAAAGCAAAATAAGCAAAGACTCATATCATACAAGACGCTCCAAGAAAAACTCATAATATGTGACGAATGAAAATATAGCTCCAAGTAAAATACCGATGGTCGTTAGAAGAAAGAGGGGATGCCACTCGGGGGCATACCCAAGCTTAGTTGCTTGATACTTCTTGAATATTTTCTTGGGGTGCCTTGACCATCCCCAAGCTTAGAGCATCTCCAGCCGTTCAGCCCCCCAGGACGCCGAAAAAGAGCCGCTGGGGCTGAACCAGCGCTGGCTTGGCGCGTGGGGGCGACTGCGGTCCTAGTCGACGCCCCCAGGTTGCCGCCAAGGTCGCGTGTATTTGGCGATATTTCACCCAAATTTCTACAAAACTCGACGATCTGGCACAAACTTGGCGATACTTCATCAAAATTTGTAGAAAAACAGATAAACATGCAAATTACGCCTACAACTACGGCTATCCCTTCTATGTTGCGGCCACTGCTCGCCATCTACATGCCGAGAAGCGCATAGAAACGGGTGTAGTCGCTGCCGCTGCCGTCGTTGTCGCGCGCCCCGCCCGAGCCACACCCGTACCTACTGCACCCCTGGCCAGGGTCGCCGATGCGTGGTGATGGGTTGGACGGGCTGACCTTGTTCTCCTCATCGCTGTCGATGACGATAACGCCACCCTCCTCGCGTTCGCGGCGCCGAGCCTCACAGCGACGCCGGGCCTGGAGCTCCTTGTATGCCCGGCGCTGGTGGAGCACCTCCTCGCGGATGTAGTCCTCCCTCGCCCACTTGAGGACGGCCTCATCGTTGAGGGACACCATGGCCGCGTGCTCCGGCTTCACAGGGAGCAACCCCGGCTTGGGCTTCAGCCGGACCAAGCGGAGGGAGAGCGGGGAGGGGCTGGCGCCCTCATTGATGATGAGGGCGCCGTTGTGGGTGCGGCGTCGGAGCGACATCTCTTCCGGCTCCGGCTTGACAGGGCGGAGCACCGGTGAGCCCGAGGAGAGTGAGCCGGAGCCTGACGAGGAGGACGCCCCCGGCTCCATTCGCCATGGCGTCCAGGAGCTGCCACGACGGCGAGAGAAGGACGGCCGCAGTGGGTACTCGAGGTGCGACATGTTGCCGGTCTCGATGTGGTCGAGGACGGCCTCGAGGGTGCGGCCGGGCATGCCCCACCACTCGCACCTCCCGTCAGTGTTGTGGCATCCACGGGGGATGATGCCGTTGGCGGAGGCAACATGCTCTTCGCGGCGGCGCTTGAAGTACATCGTCCATAGCGTGTGGCTGTCGGCGGTGTACCTTGGCTCATTCCGCTATGCCTCCATCAGCGATGAGTGGATGCGGGCGATCTCAGCCCGTCGTGCAGCCCCTTTGGGCACCGGTGGCACCGGGACGCCGCCGGTGCTCAACTTCCATGACCCCGACACTCGCATGTCGAGGGGCGCCGGATACTCGGCTTTGTTGAGGAGGCGCGCTTCCGGCTCTTGGAGATGGCGCCGGCCGAAGCCGTTTGCTGCCGCACTTTCGCCTGGGTACCTATCAGCCATTGCTCGTCAGCGTGAAGGGGGGAGTGTGTTGCTTTGTGTGGTGATGCGAGGCGATGTGTGGCTGCCCGGCGGGGAGGTCGGCTTTTATAGCCGCAGCGGGGCAGCGAGAGCCTACATGCCGGGCGATGCGTGGCGGGAGCAGGCGGGACGCGCATTGGTGGCGCCTTCACTGCGCCGCCCGTGAGGCATCAATGGAGGCTGACCGGCGGCAACGCGGTAACCTTGGCATTGATTCCCACGGGAACTGAGGCGATGAGGATGACGAAGCGGCGTCTCGCTGACTCGGCAAGCCCATCCCCTTTTGCGCCAAAAACGTGTTCCCCCGCGCCACTAGGTGCCCCCAGCGCGCCGGGTTCAGCCTGGGTCCGCCGACGCCAATTTCGGCTCAAATCGGTGAAAAACAGGCTCCTGAGGGCGCAACTGGGCCGATTTTCGGCCGCCGGTGCCAAAAAAATGCCTGGGGGTCTTGTTGGGGGTGCAGTTGGAGATGCTCTAAGCCTTTTGCTAATCCTTATTCCTTCACCCATCATAATATCACCCAAAACTTGAAAACTTCAATCACACAAAACTCAACAAAACCTTCGTGAGATCTGTTAGTATAAGAAAACAAATCACTACTATAAGTATTGTTGCAAAGCCATTCATATTTTATTCTTGCATTATATCTACTGTATTCCAACTTTTATATGGAAAAAACTCTTCAAAGAAAACCATAGAATCATCAAAACAAGCACACAACGCAAAGAAACATAATATGTCAAAAACAGAACAGTCTGTAGCAATCTGGATATTTTGAATACTTTTGTAACTCTAAAAATTCTGAAAAACTAGGACAATGTGGTAAATTTGTTTATTAATCTTCTTCAAAAAGAATCAACTCAGAAGCACTCTTCTGTTAAACATGGGAATTATTTTCGTGAGCGCAGAAGTTTCTGTTTTTTAGCAAGATCAAATCAACTCTCGCCCAAATCACCCAAAGGCTTTGATTGGCACAAACACTAATTTAAACCACAAAAACACATCTAATCAGAGGCATAATTGGGCATTTTATCGAAAACAGCAAGAAAACAAAAAAAGATACAAGTTGGGTTGCCTCCCAACAAGCGCTATCGTTTTACACCCCTAGCTAGGCATAATGCGAAGGATCCAAGTGTTGTCATTTTTGTCCTTGTTTTCCTTGGGGGTATTTTTGTCAGGGTTTTTTTGCAAATAAAACATAAAACACATTATCCATGGAAACCTTACCACTATCAAGTTGCTTATCATCATAACCCCTTTGATTTCCGGCAGCAATCCAAGAATAATGTTGATTAACATCATTGAAAACTTGTTGGATCATGTCTAAAACAGGGACTTGCTTTTTAAGATTATCATCAAATATTTGATTATTCCCAAGCAAATGTCTCAACACATAATCATTATTATAAAGAATTTCATAAATCATGGGTTTTTCACGATTCATACCATAAAATCAAAGATTTCCCTAGCTTCTCGTATTATGTAGTCAAATTCATTCATGAGAGCAAGAGTGGCTAACTTTTTAGCTTTAGGATTCTTTATAATGGGTAACTCATATAACAATATTTGCAAGGTAGGATGGGTACGAATAATTTATTTTCAAGTTTCAGAACTAGTGCCGAAATAGCTTCCGCATAAGATTTAGTCTTTTTAAGTATAGGAGCATCATCAAGACTTAAATCTCCAACACAATTGAAAAATTCTTGGATATGTTCTTTTTCCATAAAATTCCCCTGCCCCAAGACAAAAGTTTTGGCATCCAGATTACCCGTACGCTCCATTTTAGGAGTTAGGCCATCATCTGTTTTTGCCATACCAAAATCACTCATGATTGAAAGCAAAAAAGATAGATCTGGCGAGAAAAACAGCGAACGAAAAAGAGGGCGAATAAAACGGCAAATTTTTGTGAAGTGGGGGAGAGGAAAATGAGAGGCAAATGGAAAATGATGTAAATTGCAAGGAGATGAGATTTGTGATTAGGAACCTGGTTGATGTTTATGATGTCTCCCCGGCAACAGCGCATAAATTCCTTTTGATGTTTGCTTGAACTACGTCGGTATTTCCCCAAAGAGGAAGCGATGATGCAACACAACAATGGTAGGTATTTCCCTCAGTGATGAGACCAAGGTTATCGAACCAGTAGGAGAACCATGCAACACCATGTAAACAGCTCCTGCACACAAATAACAAATACTCGCAACCCGATGTGTTGAAGGGGTTGTCAATCCCTTTCGGGTAACGGCGCCAGAAATTGGCACGGGGACGGGAGAAAGTTGGATAAATAGATCACAAATAAAATAAAGTGCAGCAAAGTATTTTTGTATTTTTGGATTAATAGATCTGAAAATAAAAGCAAATGAAAATAGATCTCGAAGGCAAATATAATAAAGAAGAGACCCGGGGCCGTAGGTTTCACTAGTGGCTTCTCTCGAGAAAAATAGCAAACTTTGGAAAAGCAATTACTGTTGGGCAATTGATAGAACTTCAAATACTCATGACGATATCCAGGCAATGATCATTATATGGGCATCACATCCAAAATTAGTAGACCGACTCCTGCCTGCATATACTACTATTACTCCACACATCGACCGCTATTCAGCATGCATCTTGTGTATTAAGTTCATGGAAAAATGGAGTAATGCAATAAGAATGATGACATGATGTAGACAAGATCTATTTATGTAGAAATAGACCCCATCTTGTTATTCTTAATAGCAACTATACATACGTGTTGGTTCCCCTTCTGTCACTGGGATCAAGCACCGTAAGATCGAACCCATCACAAAGCACCTCTTCCCATTGCAAGGTAAATAGATCAAATTGGCCAAACAAAACCCAAATATCAGATAAGAAATACGAGGCTATAAGAAATCATGCACATAAGAGATCAAAGAAGACTCAAATAACTTTCATGGATAAAAACATAGATCTGATCATAAAACTCAAAGTTCATCGGATCCCAACAAACAGCAGAGTCATTAAAAATTTGGTAAACCCCATTTTTGAAAATAGAAATTCAATTTAAAGGGGTACCCAAGCTAAATAAGGCCTCAGAAATCAGAGCATAGAAAAGGTGGGGCTGGCTAATTAAATGAAAGGATTTCGAACCAAAATCTTTGCTAATTAGGCGGGCCTTGGAAAGTTTTTGAATAAGTAGGGGGAATTCGTAGATCCTCCAAACGTAGAGCATGTAGGGCTTTGAAACCAAATACGTTACCTACAATGGAAGTAAACATGTTAGTAACGGAACCCTCTTCAAATAGGTCTAATGGATAAGCTACATAACAGATCCATTGGCTGTCTTCCCCAGCAAGTTTCAAACCCTAATTTTTATCAATAATCAGTTTGATCTTTTTTCCAACCGCAGAAAGAGTTACATCATATGGATCTCCAAGAGACCATTGTATTGAGAATCAAACGAGAGAGAGGAAGCCATCTAGCTACTAACCTTGGACCCGTAGGTCTACAATGAACTACTCATGCATCATCGGAGAGGCACCAATGGGGATGATGAACCCCTCCGTGATGGTATTTAGATTGGATCTGGTGGTTCTGGAACTTGCGGCGGCTGGAATTGATTTTCGTCGACTCCCCTAGTGTTTCTGGAATATTGGGGTATTTATAGAGCAAAGAGGTGGTGCAGGAGGCCATTGAGATGGGCATAACCCACCTGTGCGCGCCTTTGAACACACTCTTTTGGATTTCAAGGATTTTAATTATGACAATTGTTCTTTGATAGATTGTATTTCCTTGTTTCAATCCATGTTGAATTCTCCTCATGCTTATAATCAAAATAAAACTTTTACTAAACATATCATTGATGCGATGATGAAATCTTTTGAAGAAAAACTTGAGTTGGAAGTTTCTATCCCTAGAAAGCTTTATGATGAGTGGAAACCTAAAATTAAGATTAAAATTCAGGATTATGAGTGTCGTGCTTTGTGTGATTTGGGTGTTAGCGCTTCCACGATTCCGAAAAGTTTATGTGATGTGCTAGGTATCCGTGAATTTGATGATTGTTCTTTAAATTTGCATCTTGTGGATTCCACTATTAAAAAACCCATGGGAAGGATTAATGATGTTCTTATTGTTGCAAATAGGGATTATGTGCCCATAGATTTTATTGTGCTTGATATAGATTGCAATCCTACATGTCCTATTATTCTTGGTAGACCTTTCCTTAGAACGATTGGTGCAATTATTGATATGAAAGAAGGAAACATTAAATTTCAATTTCTGTTAAGGAAGGGCATGGAACACTTTCCAAGAAATAAAATTAAGTTGACATATGAATATATTATGAGAGCTACTTATGGATTGCATACCAAAGATGACAATACCTAGATCTATGTTTTATGCCTAGCTAGGGGCATTAAACAATAGCGCTTGTTAGGAGGCAACCCAATTTTACTTTTATGTTTTTGGTTTTTGCTACTGTTTTGCAATAAATAAACATTATTACCTCAGTAGTAATTGTGTTTTGGTGTTTTAATTAGTGTTGAGGCAAGTAAGACCGTTGGGATGGCTTACGGTGATAGTTGATTTGATCTTGCTGAAAAACAGAAACTTTTGCGCCCATTGCCAGAATTATTAAAAACCACAGAAGTGTGATAAAATCCTGATTTTTCTACACAAGATTGATATATAAATTTCCTATGCTTTCATAATTTTTCAGAAGTTTTGGAGTTACCGAAGTATTCGAAGTTTCTAGATTGCTACAGAATGTTTTTTTTTATAGATTCTGTTTTCTTTGTGTTGTTTGCTTATTTTGATGAATCTATGGGTAGTATCATTATAAAAAAATACACTTCCGTGATGATACGTGTTTGTCACAGTAGGTCACGTTTTCTGTCATGCATGTACATCCATGACGATTTTATGATAGAATCACGATAGTCATACCTGTGTTGTCGTAGAAGTGTTCCATGACATTACCAAAATTATCATCACGAAAGTGGCCACTTCCATGATGATAATTCGCGCGTCATAGAAGTACTTTCGTCAAGGGTGACCGATACGTGGCATCCACCGGTCCGTAACAGAACGCCATTAAGCTATCGGGTCCCTTTTTGGATCCGATAACCCATTAATAGCCCCGACCAATGGGGGTTTTCCACGTGTAAAATCATCATTGGCTGGAGTAAACACGTGTCGTCTCACCGTTGGGACAGATGTCATCCACTCATTGGACCGAAGGCGCCTATGATACGTCGACACATGGCACAACCCAAGAGAGGCCCATTCCTGTGAAAAGGCCGGCCCGTTTGACTTGGTCAAAAGGTGGCGGGCCGGCCCACGGAAAGCCTGTTAACGGCCTATTCACATATAGCCCATTTACAGCCCGCTAACATAGGGCCCGTTACGGCCTATCCAAATTAGGCCCAGTAGCGTCATCTGGGCCATCCAATATGATTCCAGGCCGTTTTAACTTCCGGCCGATGTATGGCCCATGACGTCTTTCGGCCCATATGAGGCCCTTTGTAACTATTGGCCCATTAATGGCCCGTGCTGAATCTGGCCCATAATGAACAGTGTATCACTTTATACCCATTAACGGTCCATTATTCCATTGGGTCATTTCCAGCCCATGTTATCTTTCGGCCTTCTCAGGGCCCATTTATTCTTGGGCTCATTTCCAGCATTCGGTTACTTACGGCCCGTTACTGTCATTTGCTGCTTGTGGGCCAAATTCAGCCTGTTATTACAGTCGACCCGTTTGTGGCCCATTAATATGTTGGGCCGTTTTCATAGCGTCATCAAATACGGCCTATTAACGACGACCCGTTATGGTAGGCCCATGAACGGACGATTCGAACTCTAGCCCGTTTACGGCTATAATGCGGTCTGTTATTGGCCCATGTTTGGCCGATCGATCATACAGCCCATATAAGGTCCATTGATGATACAACCCGTAGAAGGCCCATTGTGTCTACGGCCCATAGAAGGCCCATTGTTTCTATGACCCGTAGAAGGCCCATTGTTTCTACGGCCGGTAGGAGGCCCAGTGTCACTACAGTAAATATGTAGCCCATGGTTATTGTGGCCGAGTTTTAAAAAATAGGTTATTGCGGCCACTAGCAAACCGTGAAAAAAGAACTGAACTGACTACAAGCAAACAAATAAACAAGACAACAAGGAAATAAATAAGCAAGCAACTTACGCTAGGCTATCATGGTTATTACACATATTACATCCACTGGGCATCAAAGTTCACCACCAGTGCAAATATAGGGAACAAAGCAACATATCATATACACTGGTTCTCAAAGTTGGCGACCAGCGCAAATAAACGCCGCAGCAAAACAAATGCAGAACTGAAACCACTTCATAAGATCTCAAGAAACAATATCCTGGGTACCCATAATGCTAGCAAGATGCTTAGCAAGCTTATTAACTTTCTCTTGTTTGGCGCTTAAATCCTTCAGTGCTTGATGTTGCACCAGGAAGTATGCATCTGAATTCTGCAGGGACTTCATCAGTCCTTCAGCTTCCTGTCACAACACATTTGATCGATGTCTTTCAACTTGAAGTTGAGACTCAAGAAGATGAACTAATTCAGGCAGCGAGTTCGAAGAGCTTGTGCCAGCAGTAGTGGCCAGTAACTCGAACACTACATCAAGACAAGACTTTTGGGTTCTCTCACTGTCGTCAAGATAGTTTTTATCAGCTTTCTTGGAGACCAACAGGGATATCTCACTATCTTGAACCTTATCTGCATTACTTCCTTTACCATTGCATAACGGGGTACTGTTCTCCAATATTTTGTCCGCATTCTAAAAGTGAAACAAGTAGACAGATCACAAGTTTACCATGTTGTATATGAAACTCATTTTGGTAAATGAGTTCAGTAGTAAAGTGGACAGGATAACAACATGAAACAAACATATATCTATGTACCATGGTCACTTTATTGTCTATATCATTCTAGTTTTTGTTGCCAAGTCAAGATAGAGACACAGGTCAAATAATATTTGTTCAAGACAAAGCAGAATAGACAGAATATAAGTGTGGGAAACTATAGAGCAATAACAACACTTGTAATGTGCATGACATGGGAACATAACTGTTTATTCAATTGAAACTGAAATCAAGATAGAGCAGGTTACAACAACAAATCAGTTAAAGAAATAGGTTTAAAACATACCTGTTGCACCATTGGAGTTTCAATTCCATCCTTCAATTTTAAAATAGTTGGTATGAGTATGTACAGTAATGCAAGAGCAAAGGAGTATGAACCATAGCTACAGAACCTGACCTGAGAACAAATTTTCTTCTCCTTTAAGTGTTGAGTGATGTCTACTACACAACCTTCTTCTTATAGACGTTGTTGGGCCTCCAAGTGAAGGGGTTTGTAGGACAGTAGCAAATTTCCCTCAAGTGGATGACCTAAGGTTTATCGATCCGTGGGAGGCGTAGGATGAAGATGGTCTCTCTCAAACAACCCTGCAACCAAGTAACAAAGAGTCTCTTGTGTCCCCAACACACCCAATACAATGGTAAATTGTATAGGTGCACTACTTCGGTAAAGAGATGGTGATACAAGTGCAATATGGATGGTAGATAAAGGTTTTTGTAATCTGAAAATATAAAAACAGCAAGGTAACTAATGATAAAAGTGAGCGTAAACGGTATTGCAATGGTAGGAAACAAGGCATAGGGTTCATACTTTCACTAGTGCAAGTTCTCTCAACAATAATAACATAATTGGATCATATAACTATCCCTCAACATGCAACAAAGAGTCACTCCAAAGCCACTAATAGCGAAGAACAAACGAAGAGATTATGGTAGGGTACGAAACCACCTCAAAGTTATCCTTTCTGCTCTATCTATTCAAGAGTCCGTAGTAAAATAACATGAAGCTATTCTTTCCATTCAATCTATCATAGAGTTCATACTAGAATAACGCCTTAAGACACAAATCAACCAAAACCCTAATGTCACCTAGATACTCCAATGTCACCTCACGTATCCGTGGGCATGATTATACGATATGCATCACACAATCTCAGATTCATCTATTCAACCAACACAAAGTACTTCAAAGAGTGCCCCAAAGTTTCTACCAGAGAGTCAAGACGAAAACGTGTGCCAACCCCTATGCATAGGTTCATGGGCGGAACCCGCAAGTTGATCACCAAAACATACATCAAGTGGATCACGTGAATATCCCATTGTCACCACATATAAGCACGACAAGACATACATCAAGTGTTCTCAAATCCTTAAAGACTCAATCCGACAAGATAACTTCAAGGGGAAAACTCAATTCATCACAAGAGAGTAGAGGGGGAGAAACATCATAAGATCCAACTATAATAGCAAAGCTCGTGATACATCAAGATCGTGCCAAGTCAAGAACATGAGAGAGAGAGAGAGATCAAACACATAGCTACTGGTACATACCCTCAGCCCCGAGGGTGAACTACTCCCTCTTCATCATGGAGAGCGCCGGGATGATGAAGATGGCCACTGGTGAGGGATTCCCCCTCCGGCAGGGTGCCAGAACGGGCTCCCGAGAGGTTTTTGGTGGCTACAAAGGCTTGCGGCGGCGGAACTCCCGATCTATCTTGTGCTTCGATGTTTTTAGGGTATATGGGAATATATAGGCAAAAGAAGTAAGTTGGGGGAGCCTCGAGGGGCCCATGAGGGTGGAGGGCGCGCCCGGGGGGTGGGCGCACCCCCTCTCTCGTGGCTTCCTCGAAGCTTCCCTGACTTGCACTCCAAGTCCCCTGGATTGCTTCCGTTCCAAAAATAACTTTCCCAAAGGTTTCATTCCGTTTGGACTCCGTTTGATATTCCTTTTCTTCGAAACACTGAAATAGGCAAGAAAATAGCAATATGGGCTGGGCCTCCGGTTAATAGGTTAGTCCCAAAAATAATATAAAAGTGCATAATAAAGCCCATAAATATTCAAAACAGATAATAAAATAGCATGAATGCTTCATAAATTATAGATACGTTGGAGACGACAAGCATCTAAGCTTAATTCCTGCTCGTCCTCGAGTAGGTAAATGATAAAAGAAAGAATTTATGAAGTGTGAATGCTAGCAGGTGCACAAGTTTGATCAATGATAATTTCAATCACCTTTTCTAGCATGATTATATGTCATAACAGTATTTCATCTCATAAAACTTCTCAAGATCAAGTAACAAGCTATTCACATGTTAAAGCATAGACCATAAACTTTCTTGAAAACTAGCAAACTTCATTCTCAGTCATCAAACAATTACAATTCATCTTATTTTCAGGAAGGGTCTATGTCAGAGCTTTGATTTAGCAAACTCCACATACTCAACTATCATATAGTCTTCTATAATTGTTAACACTCACGCAATACTTATGGTTATGGAGTTTTAATCGGACACTGAGAAAGATAGGGGCTTATAATTTCGCCTCCCAACGTATTCAACTTTGGGTGATGTCAACAATAATAATTCATGCTAACTTACATCCAATTGGATATATATATTAGGATCTTTCCAACACGAGGTGCTTGCCAAAGGATAAAATGAAAAAGGGAAAGGTGAAGATCACCTTGACTCTTGCATAAAGTAAAAGACATAAAGTAAAAGATAGGCCCTTCGCAGAGGGAAGCAGAGGTTGTCATGTGCTTTTAGGGTTGGATGCACAAAATCTTAATGCAAAAGAACGTTACTTTATATTGCCACTTGTGATATGAACCTTTATTATGTAGTCCGTCGCTTTTATTACTTCCATATCACACGATCATATAAAGCTTATTTTCTCCGCACTCATAAGTCATACATATTTAGAGAGCAATTTTTATTGCTTGCAACATGACAACTTACTTGAAGGATCTTACTCAATCCATAGGTAGGTATGGTGGACTCTCATGGCAAAAATTGGGTTTAAGGATATTTGGAAGCACAAGTAGTATGTCTACTTGGTGCAAGGAGTTTTGGCTAGCATGAGGGGAAAGGCAAGCTCAACATGTTTGAATGATCCATGACAATATACTTTAACTGAGATGTGATAAAACATAACCCATTATGTTGTCTTCCTTGTCCAACATCAAATCTTTAGCATGTCATACTTAACGAGTGCTCACAATTATAAAAAATGTCTAGGATAGTATATTTATATGTGAAATCTCTCTTCCTTCAATATTCTTTCATGAATTGTTCAAATGACCAATACAATGCTTGCTAACCTTCAATAAATTTACAACCTCTAATTCTTAGATGTGAAGTCATTACCTCCCCATGGGTTAAGCAAATGAAACATATATAATTTCAGATTTATGACATTCAACTCATTCAACATTTACTCATAGGATAAAAGTGAAGCACATGAGTAAATGACAAACTACTCCAAAAAGATATAAGTGAAGAACAATGAGTAGCTAAATAATTATATAACTATGTGAAGACTCTCTCTCATTAAATAATTTCAGATCTTGGTATTGTATTCAAACAACAAGCAAAACAAAATAAAATGACATTGCAAGGATGGCACAACTCATGTGAAGAAGCAAAAACTTAGGTTCAACCGATACTATCCGATAGTTGTTGAAGAGGAAAGGTGGGATGCCTAACGGGGCATCCCCAAGCTTAGATGCTTGAGACTTCTTGAAATATTATCTTCGGGTGCCTTGGGCATCCCCAAGCTTGAGCTTTTGTGTCTCCTTAATTCCTCTCATATCATGGTTTATCTTTTTATCACAAGCTTCATCCACACCAAACTGAACAAGAACTCGTGAGATAGGTTAGTATAAACCAATGCAAAACCTTATCATTTTCTACTGTAACAAATCACTAAGATTATTATTCAACATTGCATACTAAATGCCTCTTCATATTTAATACTCCTATCCTTTAAATAGAATCATTAAACAAGCAAACATATGCAAACAATGCAATCATAACAGCAATCTGCCAAAACAGTACAGTCTGTAAAGAATGCAAGAGTATCAATACTTCCCTAACTCCAAAAATTATGAAATAAAATTCCCACTGTAGTAAATTTATAAGATCTTATTATTCAAAAGGTTTAAACATTATATCATTCTCTGACTTTTCTAGGGAATTTTTACAACAACGGTAAACTTTCTGTTTTCAAACAGCAACATGTATACTAGCAAAATAAGCCTGGTAAAGGCTATCCTTGACATTTTTATTGAAAATATAGATGCAAAACATTATTATAAATAAAATCAAGCAAATACTAACAAAATAAAATGACGCTCCAAGCAAAACACATATCATGTGGTGAATAAAAATATAGCTCCAAGTAAAGTTACCGATGGACGAAGACGAAAGAGGGGATGCCATCTGGGGCATCCCCAAGCTTAGGCTATTAGTTTTCCTTGAATATTACCTTAGGGTGCCTTGGGCATCCCCAAGCTTAGGATCTTGCCACTCCTTATTCCATAGTCCATCGAATCTTTACCCAAAACTTGAAAACTTCACAACACAAAACTCAACAGAAAACTCGTAAGCTCCGTTAGTATAAGAAAATAAAACCACCACTTAGGTACTGTAATGAACTCATTATAAATTTATATTTTTGTAATATCTACTGTATTACAACTTCTCTATGGTTCATACCCTCCGATACTACTCATAGATTCATCAAAATAAGCAAACAACGCATAGAAAACATAATCTGTCAAAAACAGAACAGTCCGTAGTAATCTGTATCAAACGTGTACTTGTGGAACCCCCAAAATCCTACCAAATTTGGAAGTCCTAGGAAATTCGTGTACCAATCCAGAGCAAAAAGAATCAGATCAAAAGCACGTTTCTGTGAATTATCAAAACGAATTTACTGGGTGCAAAAGTTTCTGATTTTCAGCAGGATCAACACAACTATCACTGTAAGCTATCCTAAAGGTCTTACTTGGCACTTTATTGAAACAAAAGCTATAAAACATGATTGCTACAGTAGTATAATCATGTGAACACACAAAAACAGTAAAGGTAAATATTTAGTTGTCTCCCAACAAGCGCTTTTCTTTAATGCCTTTCTAGCTAGGCGTGATGATGACAATGATGCTCACATAAAAGATAAGAATGGGAGCATCATGAAGCATATGACTAGCACATTTAAGCCTAACCCACTTCCTATGCATAGGGATTTTGTGAGCAAACACCTTATGAGAACAATAATCAACTAGCATAGGAAGGTAAAACAAGCATAGCTTCAAGATTTTCAACACATAGAGAGGAAACTTGATATTGCAATTCCTACAAGCATATGTTCCTCCCTCATAATAATTTTCAGTAGCATCATGACTGAATTCAACAATATAACCAGCACCTAAAGCATTCTTTTCATGATCTACTTGCATAGAAAATTTACTACTCTCCACATAAGCAAATTTCTTCTTATTCGGAATAGTGGGAGTATCATAAGAGACTTGAACACTAAAAATTGTTTTCACATTAAAAGAGTAATGTTTAGAAAAAGGGTAATCATAATCATGACAAGTTTTATAAATATAATCATCACTACTTTTTATAGCATAAGTTTCATCACAATAATCATCATAAGTAGCAACTTTGTTCTCATCATAATCGATTGAAACCTCTTCCAAGATAGTCGAATCATCACTAAATAAAGTTAACACTCTTCCGAATCCACTTTCATATTCATCACAATAATATTCAACATCCTCCAAAATAGTGGGATCACTACTTCCTAAAGTTGACACTCTTACAAACCCACTTTCATCAATATAATCATCATAGGTAAGAGGCATGCTATCATCATGACAACTTTGCATATCAAAACTTGGGAGGCTAAAAATATCATCTTCATTAAACATAGCATCCCCAAGCTTGGGACAAACATTAATTTCAGCAAATATATTCTCAAATATTTCATCCTCATCGAACATAGCTTCCCCAAGCTTGGGCCTTTTCATATCATAAGCATAATCACTCTCATCATTAATAGTATGGATAACACCAATAGTATAGCAATTATCATCATCACAATGAGTAGTAGAAGCAACATCATGTGGGAGAGATACCTTTTTACCTTTTTTGCTCCTTCTTTTCTTTTTCTTCTTCACATTATGTGTGGGTTCAACCTTCTTCTTTGAGCTCCTTATTGATGAGATTGGTTGAATAGAAAGCTCCTCCTCGTTACCTGATTCATCATAAGAAATAATAGGAGGAGATTGGGAAGTCTCTCCCCTTTCATTAGTATTCTCATCATCTTCTATTTGCTTTCTTTTCTTTATGTAATTGGCAATATAAGGATTTTCAATGCAATTCACTGCACAGTACATATAAATTTCCTCTAGATCAAACTCAAGAAGGTTATAACGGGCAAATTCTGGAAGAAATTTAGTTAAACGTTTCATTTCTTCGTAACCCATAAGCAAACTAAGTTCATTATAATGTGCAAGGGAAATCAAATCATCACAATTTTTGGACACGATTCGATCATGAAATAATTTGCATTGGAGAGGTAAATGACCATGTTCATTGCAAAGTTCACAAGTATGGCAAAGGAAATATAATTCTTCAGCACTCACCCTTAGCCTTTCTTGCAACAATTTAGTTTCTACATGCCTATGCCTCTTGCAATATCTATCTTCTCTATTAGGTGTGTCCATGCAAACCCAATGCTCTCCACAAAAATCGACATGCTTATAGGAGATATTTTCATCATAACTAGTGCAATCATCGTTAGTACTATGGATATTCAAAGAGTTCATACTAAAAACATTGCGATCATGCTCATCATTCAAAGATTTAGTATCAAGCATTTTATAGACTTCTTCTTCTAGCACTTGAGCACAATTTTCCTTTTCATCATACTTACGAAAGATATTAAAAAGATGAAGCGCATGAGACAAACTCAACTCCATTTTTTTGTAATTTTCTTTTATATACTAAACTAGTGATAAAACAAGTAACTAAAAGATTCGATTGCAAGATCTAAAGATATACCTTCAAGCACTCACCTCCCCGGCAACGACGCCAGAAAAGAGCTTGATGTCTACTACACAACCTTCTTCTTGTAGACGTTGTTGGGCCTCCAAGTGCAGAGGTTTCTAGGACAGTAGCAAATTTCCCTCAAGTGGATGACCTAAGGTTTATCGATCTGTGGGAGGCGTAGGATGAAGATGGTCTCTCTCAAACAACCCTGCAACCAAATAAAGAAGAGTCTCTTGTGTCCCCAACACACCCAATACAATGGTAAATTGTATAGGTGCACTAGTTCGGCGAAGAGATGGTGATACAAGTGCAATATGGATGGTAGATAAAGGGTTTTGTAATCTGAAAATATAAAAACAGCAAGGTAACTAATGATAAAAGTGAGCGTAAACGGTATTGCAATGGTAGGAAACAAGGCATAGGGTTCATACTTTCACTAGTGCAAGTTCTCTCAACAATAATAACATACTTGGATCATATAACTATCCCTGAACATGCAACAAAGAGTCACTCCAAAGCCACTAATAGCGGAGAACAAACGAAGAGATTATGGTAGGGTATGAAACCACCTCAAAGTTATCCTTTCTGCTCTATCTATTCAAGAGTCCGTAGTAAAATAACATGAAGCTATTCTTTCCGTTCAATCTATCATAGAGTTCATACTAGAATAACGCCTTAAGACACAAATCAACCAAAACCCTAATGTCACCTAGATACTCCAATGTCACCTCAAGTATCCGTGGGCATGATTATATGATATGCATCACACAATCTCAGATTCATCTATTCAACCAACACAAAGTACTTCAAAGAGTGCCCCAAAGGTTCTACCGGAGAGTCAAGATGAAAACGTGTGCCAACCCCTATGCATAGGTTCATGGGCGGAACCCGCAAGTTGATCACCAAAACATACATCAAGTGGGTCACGTGAATATCCCATTGTCACCACACATAAGCACGACAAGACATACATCAAGTGTTCTCAAATCCTTAAAGACTCAATCCGACAAGATAACTTCAAGGGGAAAAGTCAATTCATCACAAGAGAGTAGAGGGGGAGAAACATCATAAGATCCAAGTATAATAGCAAAGCTCGCGATACATCAAGATCGTGCCAAGTCAAGAACATGAGAGAGAGAGAGAGAGATCAAATACATAGCTACTGGTACATACCCTCAGCCCCGAGGGTGAACTACTCCCTCCTTGTCACGGAGAGCACCGGGATGATGAAGATGGCCACCGATGCGGGATTCCCCCTCCGGGAGGGTACCAGAATGGGCTCCTGAGAGGTTTTTGGTGGCTACAGAGGCTTGCGGCGGCAGAACTCCCGATCTATCTTGTGCTTCGATGTTTTTAGGGTATATGGGAGTATATAGGCGAAAGAAGTCGGTCGGGGGAGCCTCGAGGGGCCCACGAGGGTGGAGGGCGCGCCCAGGGGGTGGGCGCCCCCCCTATCTCGTGGCTTCCTTGAAGCTTCCCTTACTTGCACTCCAAGTCCCCTGGATTGCTTCCGTTCCAAAAATAACTTTCCTGACGGTTTCATTCCGTTTGGACTCCATTTGATATTCCTTTTCTTCAAAACACTAAAATAGGCAAGAAAATAGCAATTTGGGCTGGGCCTCCGGTTAATAGGTTAGTCCCAAAAATAATATAAAAGTGTATAATAAAGCCCATAAACATTCAAAACAGATAATAAAATAGCATGAATGCTTCATAAATTATAGATACGTTGGAGACGTATCATTGAGTTGGGATTCGGAGTGGTGGTCCTCTTGCTTTGGGCACTGCAGTTCCCTTACTAACTGCTCGTGTTTGGGTGCGCTGTGGTGGAGACTGTGCTGTGTCAACTGGAACTGGGTTACTATCTGCCGGGGTTGGTGTTAGAAGGGGTGTAGTTGGTTCTCTGTCCAACTGGGTAGGGGTACAATCTGCGAGAGTCTGGGTTATGTGTGGTGGATCTGGTCCTTGGGCAAGTACAACCGTGGTTCTATCTGCATCAACTGGTAGCACTATCTTTTCTGAAGACCGTGTTGTTACTCCCTTAGATACTGCCATCACGCTCTCCAATTCAAATGGCTGATAAACAAGAAAAGTAATTGAAAGTATAGACATTGTATGATAGATAGGTGCAATGGATAGTGGGGAATAAAAGAGGGCATGAAATAATTCACATTTATGCTGTCTAACCAAACAAGATAGCATGACACAATTTCTCATATATGATGGCTAACTAAATAGGATAGCATGACACAATTTCACATTATGATGGCTAAGTAAAAAAGATGGAAAGACATAGTTCAAAATATGATGACTATGTAAACAGGATGACATGATATATCTATATAATGTGTTTATTAAATAGGTTGGCATGCCATAATTCACATACATTCAAAGATAGAATGCCATAATTCAAAATATGATGATTGTAAACACTAAACAGGATGAGATGATATAACTATATGATGTCTTTATTAAATGGGTTGCCATGCCATAATTCAGATAGATGATGTGTATGTACTATGTAAACATGATGGCATGATATAATTCAAATATATGATTTATATAGTAAGCAAGTAAGCAGATGGAAATCCATATATGATGTAAAAACTAAGCAATGCAAGACAACATGCATGACATGGGTAATATAACCCTGCCAAGTTTGAGCATAGACCTCAGGGGGGAAATAGGACTGGTCATCAGTCTCTGAATCCTCCTCTGAGGAGCTCTCTACAACCAGCAAGATGTCTACTTCAGTAGGTAGCATTGTCTGCTCTGAATACCTTGTTTTCACTCCAGATACTTCCATCACCGCTTCAAATGGCTGATGCGCAGGAAGAGTAGTTGAATATACAAACGTTGTTGACAAATGGAACACGTAATACAAAAAAATGATAGCATGATATAATTCACATACATGATGATTGGCTAAACAGCATGGCATTGCATAATTCACATATATAATGCCTTTGCAACAAGATAGCATTGCATAATTCACATATATAATGTCTTGCAACAAGATGGCAATGCATAATTCACATATATGGTAATTAGACACCTTGAGCAGTGGCATTCACACAAAGCATGTCTAAACTAATCAAATGACATAGCAATGCAAGACACCATACGCACGATATGAGCAACATAACCCTGCCAAGTTAGAGCATACACCTCGGGGGTAGGACTGGTCATCATCTGTGAATCCTCCTCGAGGAGCTATCCGTAACCAGCGAGATATGCGCTTTGTCAGATAGCATAGTCTGCTCTGAAGACCTTGTTTTCACTCCAGAATTTTCCATCACTATGTCAAATGGCTGATGCACACGAAGAGCAGTTGAATGTACTAACATTGTTAACAAATGTAATATGTAACGAAGAAAGGATGTCCTGATATAATTTACATATAAGATGACTGGCTAAGCAGGATGGCATTGCAAAATTCACATATATTATGCCTGGCTAAACAAGATGGCGTTGCATAATTCACATAAATGATGAATAAACTAAACAGATGGCATTCGCACAAAGGATGTCTAAACTAAGCAGATGACATATTTGATGTATAAAGTAAGCAATGCAAGGCACCATATGCATGATATAACCAACATCAGCATGCCAAGTTAGAGCGAAGACCTCAGGGGGTAAATAGGAGTGGTCTTCTCCTTCTGAATCCCCCTTAGAACAGATATCGTCCTCTCGATTACAGTCCGAAATGGGTGGAGGGGGGCTGCCTTTGCACCTACCATGGAGCGACGTCTGCATGAAATTTTATTACCACGCAAGGCTAGTCTCTTTTGCTCTACAAGTTCAGTTCCATTGTTTACAATAACTGTCATGCATAGGAATAAAACATAGTGAGATTATGTAAGGAGTGCATGCAGAAATCCAGAGTGATGGTAGCAACCTGTGGATAGACCCAAAACCAATAATAGCAGACAGATGATGGCTTCAGTTAGAAAATACATATAATGGCTTCTTTACTGTTTGTTTCCCACCCAACATGAAACTCATAGTAGACACCGGAGATTAACCAGATAGTAGATAGATACTATTGATTGCGGCCCCGATATATACCCCACAACCATTTAAAAACTCAAGTTTGACCATTAGTTTGGAGCTGACTCAAAGTCTAATCGGTGAACAAGACGATAAAGTAGCATGTAATATTAAGCGATGCATAACGTAAGGAGACACGAAAGAGTGTGACCTCTCTTGCGGACCCGTGTAGTCCTCGAGGTCATCTGCTTGGTTGATGATGGTAATGCAGTTTTCATGGCTGCCGGCAGCGGGGAAGAAGATCTGAGGCGGCGAAAGATGATCGAGGCGGATCCTCTTTGTCTGGACCCTTCATCATTGGAACAGCTGAGGTGGGGTGGACGACGGCGCAGCAGGAGCGAGACAAACCACGCAAGGTTTTATTTGACAACTATCTATAAGAGAAGTAATTCTGTAAGGGCTCGTTTGAATTGGAGGATTCCAACAATGCAGGGATAAGAAATAGACAGGAATAGGATAGGAATGCACGTGCAAAACAGAGAATTTAAAAACAGAGGATTTCTCCCAATCTGGGTGTTTGATTCACAAGAATTGGAAGATCACAGGATGCAAAGAAGCATGGTGAGATTAAGTCAAACCACAAGAAAATGTACGGTTATAATGCTATTATGCTACTATCTCTTAGTCTTGTGCTTCATGAATAGGAATTTGAAAAGGAGGACAAGTGAAAATTAAAATTCCTACGTTTTTTCTTTCAAGGAGACAATGAAGGAACAAATCCTATAGTTTTCCTTTGCTCCATTCCTTTGAACCAAATTCATGAATAGTAGTACCATAGGAAACTTTCCAATTCCTATGTTTTTCATTCACTTTTCGTTTCAAGCACTGGCGATTCTAGTAGGCAGGCTTGAGCAAGGAAAAGCCTACACTAAAAAAATGTTTTTGTGCTACTTCTATTACTTTGGACCCAGGCCACTGCCCTACTAGCTCAACTCGCAGGGCCATTGACAAATGCACAGCTCAAACGCGCAGAGATAAATAATGATGGCGTTCAAGAGAGTCCATCACGAATAGCTAAGTTGCCTCGTACCTCACTACTTATCATATAGTAGGAATAAATAATCGTATTTCCCATTACTACGTGTGCTCAGTGGACAATATATATAACATGTAGAGTAAAAAAGAGATGCAACAAGTGTACAACCTCTTTGGCGAAGCCATGTCGATCTCAGCATGATTGGGTTGGCCGATGAGGATGCTCCAGCCGACTTGGCTGTCGAAAGAGGGGAAGATCTTAGGCGTCTGGAGATGGAGCCCGAGGTACGGCTCCGCTGTGATGGGGGGTTCGTCGTTGGAGCAACTCCGGTGAGTTGTACAACGCCGAGGCTAAAGCAGGACAAGAGAGACAACGTTAACCTAAGTGGAATTCTAATAGCATCTCCAATAGATGACGTAAAATACATAACCACAAAGTGCTAGATGTAAAATACATCAGCCGCTCATCTCTGAACTTAACTGTTGAAACTGAATTTAACTGTCGAAACTGAACTTAACCGTCGAAATTGAACGCACTAGCAAGGTGAGGCTACACGTTACTTGACTGAATTTTTCATCTCGGGTCAGTCGATTTTGCAGCCGTTGGATACGAAATCAAGGGCCTGCAGTTCATCTTCAACCTCCACCCCCCGAGACGCCAGCCCCCACCGGTCAAACAGCCGCCCCCCGCCGCCTGCGGCACGCGGTGTGCCGCCCCGCCACCCCGAAATCACTCCCCACCGCCGGTCCGCCGCCGCCCCGGCCATTCCTCTAGGCCCCCCCCCGTGCCGGGCTTTTTCTCCGATGATCCCCACGCCACTGCCCAACCACCGTCGGCGACCACCACCTCCACCCTGAACCCTAAGATAGATAGTGGGGTACCTCTCCGGCGAGCCCCCTCCCCGCTGCGGCTGGTTTTCTTCCTTAACTCCAGCGAGCCCCCCACCCCTTGAAAATCGACTGACCCAAAAGTTAGTTCAGTCGACTGAAGTGTAGCTAAATCGGAGCAGCATCGCAAGCAAGAGCAAGAGCGGGAGCAGCAGCGCGAGCAAGAGCAATAGCAAGAGCAGACCAGGCAGGGGACCGAGAGCAAGAGTAGAGCAGCAGCGTGAGCGAGAGCTAAAGCAGCTGCAGCTCCTACTGATGTGGACGTCGCCGCCTAGTGTCATGGGGAACGAGCACCTATGGGGCAGGAGGGCCCCTTCTGGTCCGGCAAGGGAGCGGAGGGCGCACGCAGAGCAGATCGAGGCGAGAGCATGCGGGGTTTTTTTACCCAGCTTCGGAGCTCTCCGGAGAGATAAAACTCCTACTACTGCTTTGTGTTTCTATTCTGTTCTTGCTTGAAAGCGTGGGTATGCTGTGGTATGAGTCGAATGAACCAAACTGCGGAACCTCCTCTACGTGCGCACGGGCCTCCCTTTTATAGTCTAGAGGGGGTCACCGACAGGTGGCAACGCAGAAAGAGGGGTAAAAGAGTAAAAACCCAGGTTGGTACAACTACTACCAACAGTGCCCCCTACCTAACTCTAACGGCAGGGGACAAGGGCATTTAATGCCTGTCAGGTCGCCCCAACAGTGCAGGAAACGACCGTTAGGGGCGCCACCGATCGCCACGATGGCCTCCTTGTCAGCTTTGCTTGCCACCTCGCACCGCATGGCTGCACAAATACCGCCACGTGCTCCTGGGATGGTCCTGGGGTGACACGTCGTTGGATGCGCTGGAGCTTGGGTGCAGGGTGGCAGCCTTGCCGCGGCCGTTGTCTTGTCGCACCAGCAAGCTTGCCGCTCGCCGTGCCTTGCCGGGACGCGCGGGGCGTCGTGGCAAGTTTTCTGAAGCGTCTTGGTTGGCCTTCCCGGCAAGCTCCTCTTACCGGGGTCTTGTTCTTCCCGGCAAGCTCCTCTTGCCGGGTCTTGTCCTTCCCGGCAAGCTCTTCTTGCCGGGGTCTTGTCTTCAAAGTTAACACTTTGTTCTTGAATGGCGATAATGTGAATGGCGGAGGATCTTGGCGGGTGCCCGCAAGCCTTGCCGCTGACGCCTTCTGATCGCCTGCAGACAAGTTCGGGTACTAAGGTACCCCTACTTTAGTACACCGACAGGAGCCCCCGGGCCTGGGCCATACACGGTGCCGAGCGCTGTTGGGCCAGGCCCAAAACAGGGCACGGGCACGCGCGGCCTGGGTCTAAACTAAATCCACTCCGAATCCACCGCGTCCTCCCGTAACGGCACGCGTCAATCGCGGCGTTGTGGGAGACGTGGGTGGCATGCACAATTTTCGAGGCATCCACCCCCCGTGATCACGGGGCGGGGCGAGGTCACCTCATCCGTCGCCTCGGCTCTGCATCCCCGCCACGCGGCTCCCATGCGCTTGGGGTCGTGGGCGGTGGAAGTGGGAAACTGGGCCGTCACGGGCGGAGGCAGCGGGTCGGCCCCGACTCCCTGCTCTTCCCGTGCTCTGATTCACTGAGCGGGGCGGTCGAGTCCCCCACCTCGCCCCTTTAAGAAGAGCGGGAGGGGAGCGCAGAAGCCCGCACTCTCTCGTCTTCTTCTTTCTTCAGCTTCTGCTCTCCTTTCTCTCATTCACCATGGAGAAAGGGAACCCTGGTCCTTCATCGGTGGCGGCGAGGGTCGCCGCCAGACAGTGCATCCCTCCCTATCCCGCGCTTGTAGTGGCAGAGCCAGCCGCAAGGGGAAGAGGAAGGGGGCGAGGTCGTGGACGAGGTCGAGGACGAGGTCGAGGCGCTTGGGGAAGAGGCGGACGGGGCGGCGCGTCAGCTTCGCCTCCGCCGGCGGTTCCTCTCCCCCCGGTGGTCCATACAGGGGATGACCCTTGCGAGTTCTTCGTCAGGCTGCGTCGGGCGCCTCGTCGTCGCCTCCGGCTTCCAGCTCCGTTTGCGAGCGCGATGGGGTTGGATCCGCCCGAAACGCTGAGATTGCACATGAGGGGCTGCGGGATCAGCGGCACGCGAGTCCATGTCGTATCCCCAGCCCCTAATGTGATGTATCTTGACCGTGGGTGGAAGACGTTCGCCCGTATCCACAGCTTGACGGCGGGGTTTACCCTCCACTTTAAGTTAATGGAGGGCGACCTCCTCTCCGTCAAGGTCTTCGGGGACTCCGGCGTTCGGGCGAGGTGCTGTGTGGACAGCTCCTCCGATAGTGAAGACTCCCCCTCGAGCGAGAGTGACGAGGAGGAGAGCGACAGCGACGACGAGGGTGGCGGGCCCGACTAAGCGTCGGGCATTGCCTCGTGCGTCACCGGTGACCCCATCATCCGGGTCGCCGGCCCCTTGAACTCCCCGGGGTCGTCTCCTTGGGCGGCTGGCGTAGGCTAGCTGCGGAAGGGGAAGAGGACTGGCGGCAAGGCCGTCAAGTCGGAGTACGAGGCTGTAGTGCCTCGGCAGCGTCTTGGCGCCCCGCCGCCCGTCTTGAGCTCGCTTCGGCGCCGCTGTCTCCGCTGGCCTCCGGGTGGCCCCCGGGATGTTCTCTTGGTGTCTTCTGGCACCCGTAGCTCACCTAGGCGCCTCTTTTGCCCTTTTCGCCGCCTTGACCTACCTCCTGAAAAGGGGACAGGAAAGGGATTACGGGCATCTTATCTCTTTAATTTGTAAGCCTTCGGGCCTTAGCTGCATTTAAAACTTGTAATCCTCTCTTTCATGTTTTTCATCCTCCATGGACTGTACCCGAGTGGGATGTTTTTTAATGAAAAGGGGAATGCTTGCTACGTCATATCCTTTACTTGATTCTGTGCCTTGTATGTTTTTACCTTGCGCTTTGAGGGGACTTGCCGGCGCAAACACACTTGCTGAGTGCGGAACATCAGCAGCCTGCTGGCGGTGTTGCCTCCGGCAAGAAACCTTGTCGGGGCTAGTTGCAGCGCGCTTGTATTGTTGAGCGGACTCGAAAACAAAGTAAGGGCGCAACTTAGCCACGAACCGGTTCCTCCGTGCACAGGCTTTTCATACAAGGCACGGTCATTCAAGGACGCGGCTTCGTGTTCCCCAGTCCATAAGAGGATGCATGATGAGGGACGAAAAACTTATCTGATATCGCAGCCCCCGGCAACTCTGGCTTGCCGGGACCCAGGTGCCGGCGCACCTTTTTCTCCTTTCCTTGTTCTTGCCGCTGCTAGATGTGTTAGAGGAACAATCTCTTAGAGCGCAGCAAGTTATTTACTGTAGTATATAACTTCATTCTGGGCAAAGCTTGCTATGTTACATCCTTTACTTGATTTTGTGCCTTGTATGTTTTTACCCTACGCTTTGAGGGAACTTGCCGGTGCAAACACACTTGCTGAGTGCGGAACATCAGCAGCCTGCTGGCGGTGCTGCCTCCGGCAAGAAACCTTGTCGGGGCTAGTTGCAGTGCACTTGTATTGTTGAGCGGACTCGAAAACAAATCAAGGGCGCAACTTAGCCACGAGTCGATTCCTCCGCGCACAGGTTTTCCATACAAGGCACGGACGTTCAAGGAATATAACTTAAAAATTTAAAACTTGATCATGCTCAAACTTTGGCAACTTAGCTTTTCCGGCGCCTGTGTTCCGGCAAGGCCATGCTTCTTTGAATGATGCTCGGTCCACACCTACATCCTCTCCCTCTCGAAGCTTCTGGCGTTAACTCTGCGGCTGTGATAGCGGCGCAAAGCTTGCTGGTAGCGAGCAGCTCGTACCGCAGCCTAAAGACGATCTTCCTCGAGGAGCAGTGCGTCATCTTGTCGCAGCTGCTCTTGCTCTAGCTCATCATAAGCGAGCACTCGAGGCGATCCGTATACGAGGGGAAAGGGGCCGAGAATGTCGAGCCCCCAGACCAAAAATGTCCAGGATAAAGGGATTGTTTGGAGAGCTTGAGCTGGTTGATGTATCTGTTTGGAATGGAACTGGCACGCTTCACACTTGGTTACTTGTGCAGTTGCATCACGGAGGGCTGTCGTCCATAAGAAACCTTGCCTAAGGCTTTGCTTAAGAAGCGCTCTTGCGCCAATGTGGTGACCACATATGCCTCCATGTATCTCCGCCAACAGCTCCTGTCCTTCTTCCCGGGAAATGCACTTCAATTTCACTCCGTTGAATCTTCTTACATGCATATGTCATCGACAAACTGGTACATACTTGATTGCCGGGCTACTCTCTCCGCTTCTTCTTGCTCCTCGGGAAGTTCTCCTGTTTGAAGGAATTGGACGATCTGCTGTGCCCATGCCGGAGCCTGTGGCTCGACAACAAGGACTAAAGGCGCAAACGCTGCTGCGGGAACATCCGCTTCTACGGCAAGACTCTGGGATCTTGCCGGAGCGTGATGCTCCCCGGCAAGCGTGTCGGGACACCGCTTGTCGGGAGCTTCTGCTTCAACGAAACAAACCCTAAGGCTTGTCGGAGCAGACTGCCCCTAAGCGCTCTCTGTGCTGATCCTGGGGACCTTCTTGGCAGCGGCTCCGGGGAGCTCCGCCGGAAGGTAGTCGCCAGTGACCAACTTTCTCCTTTTGCTCTGTCCAGTTGATGATGTCACATATGGTTGAGTCAGCTTGAGCACAAAAATCCTTGGTTCCACATGTAACTTGAGTGCGGCACACTTTGACAGGCCATCTGCAATGTCATTCTGAGCTCTTGGAACATGTTCCATCTGCAGGCCATCAAAATGTTCTTCCAGCTTCCTCACTTCATCAATGTATGCTTCCATCAACGGACTCTGATAATCTTTGTTAACTTGGCGGACGACAAGCTGTGAGTCACCCCTGACAATAAGCTTCTTGATCCCAAGCTCTGTTGCGATCCTAAGTCCGGCAAGCAAGCCTTCATACTCTGCAGTATTGTTTGTTGCTTGCTCCTTGGGAAAGTGCATTTGGACCACGTACTTGATGTCACATCCCAATCCTCTAGTGCTGCCTAGTGTTTGCATCTTGCTTGCATCATGTTAAATTTCTGAAAGTTGAACTGAGGAATTTTGGAAGCCTCAAAAATTAAATAAAAGAAGGGCAAAACCCCTAAAATCTCATTCATTATTTCCAAAATGCCCTTATTAAATGTTTGATATTTTGGCAAGGGTTCTGGTCCCAACCAAAAATATTGAACATTTTTATGGACTTAATTTTGGGAATTTGAATTTAAATCATTAGCTATTTGAATTTGAATTATATTCATATAATTAGAATGTAACTTCAAATACCCCTGAAATATTTTATGAGCTTTTGGAAAAGTCCATCTAGCAAAACAAAAATATTCAGAGGAGTTTTTGGCATTGTTTGAATTGTACTGAATTCAAAACAGTGGCAAAATATTAACTAAAAACAGATAACAGATAATAAAAAGAAACGAAGCGTGCTGGCGGCCCATAATCAGAGCCGGCCCAGCTCTGTCAGGCAAGAGCCACCGCAAAGCCAGCCAGCCCCAGCTCCACCTCCTGTCGTCTTCCACCTCCCGCCAAGGCGGGCGGGCGCGTGTGGGCAGGCCAAGCCGCGCCTCGCCACCTCCTGCTTGCCGCTTCGCCCTGGCCTCTTCGGGTGATGCCACGCGCTCCTCTCGACCCTCTCTCACTCTCCCCCGACCTCGTCCCCTCCTCTATTCCGCTCTCTCTCCCACCGAGCAGCCGTCGCCACCGTCGCCGTTCGTCGTGGCCACCGACCTCCCCACGCCAAGCCATCTAGCCCACGAGCACCGCCTCGCTGCGGTGCACCTCTACGCCCAGTCCCACTGAAGCTCGGATGCCCCAAGACGATGCCGCGGCGCTTCTTCCCCGACCACGGCCGCCGGATGCCGCCGTCCGATTCGCCGTCTCCGCCGCCTCCCCGAGGCCACTGAGCTGATCTACGACCTCCCTGTGAGCTCCCGGTCACCTTCCCCCTTACCCCGTGGTCTATCTCTCTCCGTAGACGCCGATTCGAAGACGACCGAAGCTCGCCGCCGCCATGCCTCCTCGCCGTCGTGGGCTGAGCGCGAACCACCCACGCCTGTGCACTCAAACGTGCTCATGGTGCCCCCAGGAGGCCAACGCAGTCGCTAGCCGTCCCCCTAGTGCATCACAGCCCGTTTCCCGCATGTTCCCGAACTCCGGCCGCCGCAAAAGTTGTCGCCGCCGTCGATTTAGTCAACCCCGGTGCGAGGTGTTGCCACCGCTGGATGCGCGAGTCTCCCAGCTCGCCGTAGCCGTAAAACTCGAGCAAAACGATGCTCTGTAGCACCGTCCCGAGCTACGCCGGCGAGCCACCGCCGCGGGATGTGGTCACCGACGGCTGAACGCCGTTTGCTGACGTGGCGTGGATTAGGTTAGCACTAACCACAACCCCGTGTCACTAACAGTGGGCCCCGCATGCTAATTAAACCTGGGCAGTTTTAGTTTAGGTTTAGTTATTTGGTTTAGCCACTGTGCAGCTGACATGTGGGTCCCTCGCGTCAGGTTTGACCGTTGCTGACCGTGTTGACCTGCTGAGGTCAGCATGACGTAATGCTGACGTAATAAAGCATTTTCTGGATTTAAGTTTATTCAGGAAATTCCAGAAAATGCCCTAAACTTCTAAAAATCATATAAATTCAACCGTAGCTCAGAATGAAATAATTTATATATGAAAAATGATCAGAAAAATCCAATCTATCCATCTGTACCATTTTCATGCATGTTAGAACAACTTATGGCTGCTGTTTAGGACAAATCATATAAATGGCATTTGAATTTCACATATGGAGTTTGGATTTGAACTTAGGGTTCAAACCAACTTCATTTAACTTTGTTGCTAGTTGCATTAGCTCAAAACACCAGCATGTTGCCATGTCATGATCATGCATCATATTGTGCATTGCATTGATTGTGTTTCTTTCTCTGTTGCCGGTAATTGTCCCCTCTCGATAGACGTGGTTCCGACGATGAGTTCGATGACACCGATGAAGAGCTATATGATCTTCAGAAGTGCCAGGCAAGCAAAACCCCCTTGTTCATTCCGATACAATCCTACTCTCTCGCTCCTGCTCTCTTTTACTGCATTAGGACAACAACGTTTCAACTGTTACATGCTGCGGTAGCTGAACCCCTTTATCCTCTGCATGACCTGTCATTCCACAGTAAATAGATGAAACCCACTAGCATGAGTAGGAGTTGCTTGAGCCCTGATGTGCCTACTCATTCATGCTTGTTTGTCATGCCTGCTATTGCTTAGAGTTGTGTCGGTCGATTCATCGGGAATGAATCGGAGGTGTGTGAACATGTCCTCTTGTTGAGAGCTAAGTGTGTGAACACGATTTGGTAAAGGTAGCGGTGAGAGGCCATGTAGGAGTACATGGTGGGTTGTCTCATTGCAGCCGTCCTCGTGAACTGAGTTACGTGTTTGTGATCCATGAACAGCTACTACCACGCATTGGAATGCTTAAGTGCCCTCTCGGCTTCTTAATCACCCTTGTTCTCTGTCCGGGAGTTGCAACTAGTTTCGGTGTTTGTAGGTAGTGTTAGTAGTCTACCAAGTGACACCCTGCAGGTGGGCTTGGGACAGACTAGGCACTGATGGGCACGGTGTACCAAGTGGCACCGGATGGTGGGCTTGGGAACCCTGCTCACATCGTTTGGGGCCGTGGCGACACCCGGCGGATCTCCTTGCGGATGGAACCGAATAGGCGATAAACCTGGACGAGAGACTTGAGTGTTTAGGTAGGCGTGGCCGACTCCTCGCCGCTTCCGCTTGAAGGTTGCCGCGGTACATGACGTGTCTGAGGCGATAAGTGGCGAGAGCGTGTGTGAAGAAGTACACCCTGCAGGTTATCATTATCTATTCAATAGCCGGATTCCTCGGATATGGAAACTTGGACCCCTTGCATAGTTCATAGACAAGTGAAAGTGGATACTCTAAAATACGCAAGATAAGCGTGAGTGCTATGGATGGTGTTCTCGTAGGGAGACGGGAGTGGATCCATAGTGGAGTATTGATATGGTGTATATGTGGACTCGTGTGCGCCACCTCAAAAGAGTTACTTGCAGTCGTAGTTCAGGTTAGCCACCGAGTCAAAGCTGGCTTGCTGCAGTTAAACTCCACTACCCCTTTGTTGATAATGATGCATATGTAGTTAGTTCGATGTAAGTCTTCTTTGGGTACATTTGTACTCACGTTTGCCTATTTTACGTTTTTGCAGAGATTTCCGTCTCACTAGTAGTTCCGCGTGGACTTCGACGTTTAGCTTGTTACCTCAGCTACGATCTTGTGCCCTCGGCAGGATCTGGTAGTTAGTCAGGCTTCTCAGCCTTTTTCATTTGTAGATGTCTGTACTCAGACATGTTAGCTTCCGCTTGTGCTTTGACTTGTATGCTTTGAATGCTGGGTCGAGAGACCCATGTTTGTAATATCTCGCTCCTCGGAGCCTAATGAATAAATACTCGAGTCATAGAGTCATGATGTGATGCCATGTTGTATTTGCACATATCGAGCATATTGTGTGTATGTTATTGAAATGCTTGGTATGTGTGGGATCTGACTATCTAGTTGTTTATCCTTAGTAGCCTCTCTTACCGGGAAATGTCTCCTAGTGTTTCCACTGAGCCATGGTAGCTTGCTATGCTCCGGAACGCTTTAGGCTGGCGGCATGTGTCCTTCGTTCTTGTGTCTCGTCCCTTGAGAAATGTCACGCGTTGAGTACCGGAGTCCCGTTAGCTCGCTACTGCCCGGTTTATCGAGTCTGCTAGCCCAAAGCTACAGCCGGAACTCACTCGGCGATGACCGACACGTTCGATCTTTGGGTCATGGATGCTGTCCTCGTAAGTCTGTGCGACTTTGGGTTTACGACTAGCCATGTCACCGGGCTCCTTATCATATGGATGCTAGCGACACTTGTCATATCGTGTGCCAAAAGGCGCAAACGGTCCCGGCAAAGGTAAGGCGACACCGTGGGAATACCGTGCGTGAGGCCGCAAAGTGATATGAGGTGTTACATGCTAGATCGATGTGGCATTGAGTCGGGTTCCTGACAGCTTTGGTATCAGAGCCTGACTGCCTGTAGGATTACCAAGCCAAACTGGTCGAAGTTGAGTCTAGAAATGCTTTAGTTATATGTAGGAGAATTGATTGTGGGATGGAACGTAAGGCTCTTTTTACTCCTTATACCTCATGGCCTTCTGATCTGAGTCAACCTCTTCTCTTCTACGGGGATTAAGAACTAGGCCTTCTCATCTATCTATCAGGATGACGTGTTACTAATCCGTAGACTTATAGGATTGTTGGATTCAAGCCCCAGTTCAGTTCCTACTACTTCTGTGTGTTGTTAGTTGATCTCATAACCTTGTTATTGTGATGTTGAGTGGTCATGCCACTATTTTGCAGAATGTCTCAAACCTTTTTGAGCATTTACAGCCGTTATGCTGTCCGAGTCATCCCAGGTTTCTAAACAATCTGATGCACTTGCAAATCCTTTCCCTCTAGTTTTGGTGTCCCTTTGGGCCAGGTTAATCACACTAAATGCTGAGTTGAGGTATTCTATTACCTCGACATATATGTTGGAATTATTATTATGACCCTAGGTGTCTTAGGGGATCATCTAGTAGTCTAGCAATGTTTTGTGTTCCCAGTGTGATCATTCTGGCCACCATCATTCTCGAAAGCATCCCGTGATGCCACCTAGTTAGTAGGCATTCTATTCCTGGGTTCTTGAACCCAAGATTCACCCTACTTACCTCGTGTTGATAGTGTTTGTTAGTTCCTTACGATATTAGTAACCTTTGCGATAGTCCTCGAGGTCCGTGGTATTCCCTTCTTCCAAATACCATGAACCATTTTGGCAGAAGTTCTCTTGAACCAAAAGATCACAGCGAGAGTGCTCTTGATGAGTTCTCCATTCTATATTGCGTCTCTGCCAGTTCTACCTTTCCGCATGGGTTATCCGGAAGAAATGTTGAACTTGGTTCGACATACTAATCTATGCATCCACAACTCGGAAAATCATATGTTCTCTTGGGCTGTCACTCTTTAATTGTATTCCGACCCTCGTCTATCAATTGATAGCCAAGTTTATGGCGTGCATTCGTGTTATCGATGCCTATTATTCTTGTGGTCCATCGAGCCATTCTATTCCGGAATGACTAGGAGAAACAAACTCAGTATCTCATCCATTTCTAGGATTGGGTCAAAGCAATTGTACTTCGCAGATCAAAATGCCAATCCAGCTTTTGTTCTGTTCTATCCTGAGGTATTACCCACTTTAAGTCAGGAATGTCATGAGAATTGCACCACCTCTTATGGATTCTTGACGCAGTAATACTTCTTGCCATCATTGTTCACTCCTCGGTTTCCGTGTTATTGTAACCGGAATGCCGACAAGTGTACCGTGATGTGTGGAATCAATACTTCTGGCAACTATGTTGCTTAGTAGTAAATGGACAATAGTTTCACTCTTAGCGTGTTGATTTTTGAATCATCATTCTAAGATAGACTGTGCTACCTAGTCCTTATTTCTGGTGCACTCTTCGATCAATGACTTAGGATTGTGTCAATCCCTCTCTCTTTTGATTATATCGTCTTGCCCTGAAAAGCAAGATTGTTCTCGAGCTTAGTGACATATCGGTGGTTCGTGATTTTCCGTATATCTTCTCGGAAGTATTACCAGGTTGTCACCTGACCGCTATGTTGAGTTCGTGATCAAGTTGGTTTCTTGTAACCACCCCCTTCTCCAAGAATCTGTGTTGGATACCCCTGAGCTAGTTGATCAAGCTAAACAACAACTTGGAGAGTTGGAAGATAAAAGCTTGTCTGACCTAGATCATGTTAAGGGATATCTTTTTGTGTGTGTGTGCGTTGAAGAAAGATATATTTTCATCAATTGGTCCTTGCGATCAGTTGTTGGACCTATTATCCTACCCCATTTTTGATTTGAGTATGGGCTACCATCAAATCAAATCAGAACCGACGATGTTCGTAATGTTGTCTTACTCGTGGATTTTTCCTCGAGCATACACCATTATGTCTTTTGGGTCTGACCAATACTATCATCTTGTTCACATAGTTATGGAATTCCATCTCCATGGGAATCTGGATGAATTGTTGTTGAGCCCATCGATAACATCCTTATCTTCTCCATAATCTTGTTGAACATTAAGCTAGTATTGGAAACTTTTGAAAGCATTTTTTTCATGCTAGCTCATGAAGCAAATGTTCGGATGAAGAAGTGACCTCCTCTAATTCATGTGCATTTGATGCAAGTTGCCGCCGTGAATTCGAGAAAGTCAATGTTGCCTCCTCTGGAACCATCTCAAGTCAGTCATGCATGTGCAAAGTATGCTATGGTTTGACAGGCTCGCTACCTCCATTCCACATGTATTCCCTAGTACACCAAGCCACTAACTGATTTGTTCAAGGAGAAGAAGTTTCTTCCTAAGAGCTAATCCGGACTTATGTAAGGACTTCGATATCCGCACTGATGGTTCCCCACCGGAACTCGGTAGTGTTTTTATTGTAAGACTACCATGGGATCATGTTTGTCTAGGACAATGTGTTCACATGTTTGTAGCAGAACCAGCTCATGTTTTGGAGCTTGCTACTGTAGTCCATTTCCCGAGAATCTTGCAACGTCATCTCATCGATTTGTGTTGCAAACTTTAATTTTTCTTTCTAGACTTGGTGAGTCTGGAATATTCTGACACCAACCAGATCTGAATCTCAGGCAGATATGATGGTTGGAACATTCCCAATAGTTGCATTTTGTTCCCAAATGCACCGCCATTGTGCCAATTTCCCATGGGCTGCCTTCTCAGCAGTTGCTATCCAAGATCATCTTCAAAAGTGGACCTACCATGGGTCCCATCCATTTCCGATGATAAGCAAAATCATCCATGACATTGTCTTCAACAAGGTAATTCTTTTTGCCACTTAAGGGATGATTCTACGAGTCACCTCCTCTAAGATGTCTCGTTATGGTATCATGGCAATCCAACTCCTCGCTACGTTGTCAACTGTTCACCACCTTTTTAAAGTGTGGAATTGTGTCTACGTAGTGAGCCCTCGTTAGCTGTCTCACTCCATTTCTTCAGATGTATGCTTCGTGTCTCAACTCGAGGTATATGTCAATATCTCACCCCATGAGCTGATCCTGAGTTGTTCGGTCTTCAAGAAGATCGATTCTTCTAGAGTTTTCCTTTCCTCTTCCTGTCATGTTAGTTGGAGTTCTCAGAGGAAGACGTCGAGCCAAAGATGGTGATCGATTCAACGTTCTTATGAAGTGCCACTTGGATCGTGAAGATTATGTTAGTTTGCGTTCCCCCTTCATCCTACCCTACGCTTGAATCTCGGGACGAGATTCTTGTTTAGTGGGGCGAGTTGTCACATCCCTATCCTCTAGTGCTGCCTAGTGTTTGCATCTTGCTTGCATCATGTTAAATTTCTGAAAGTTGAACGAGGAATTTTGGAAGCCTCAAAATTAAATAAAGAAGGGCAAAACCCTAAAATCTCATTCATTATTTCCAAAATGCCCTTATTAAATGTTTGATATTTTGGCAAGGGTTACGGTCCCAACCAAAAATATTGAACATTTTATGGACTTAATTTTGGGAATTTGAATTTAAATCATTAGCTATTTGAATTTGAATTATATTCATATAATTAGAATGTAACTTCAAATACCCTGAAATATTTTATGAGCTTTTGGAAAAGTCCATCTAGCAAAACAAAAATATTCAGAGGAGTTTTTGGCATTGTTTGAATTGTCTTGAATTCAAAACAGTGGCAAAATATTAACTAAAACAGATAACGATAATAAAAAAAAAAGAACGCACTGGCGGCCCAATCGTAGCCGGCCCGGCTCTGTCAAGAGCTCACCGGGCAAAGCCAGCCCAGCCCAGCTCCACCTCCTTGTCGTCTTCCACCTCCCGCCAAGGGCGGGGGGCGTGTGGCTTGTGGCCAGCAAGCACGCGCCGCCACCTCCTCGCTTGCCGCCGCCTGGCCTCTTGGGTGATGCCACGCGCTCCTCTCGACCCTCTCTCACTCTCCCCGACCTCGTCCCCTCCTCTGTTCGCTCCTCTCTCCACGAACAGCTGCCGTCACCACCGCGCCGTTAAATCGTGGCCACCGACCTCCCACGCCAAGCCAGCTAGCCCACGAGCACCGCCTCGCTGCGGTGCACCTCTCGCCAGTCCCCATCGGCTCGGATGCCCCAAGGCGATGCTGCGGGCGCTTCTTCCCGACCACGGCCGCCGGATGCCGCCGTCCGATTCGCCGTCTCCGCCGCCTCCCGAGGCCATCGAGCTGATCTCGACCTCCCTGTGAGCTCCGGTCACCTTCCCCTTACCCGTGGTCTATCTCTCTCCGTGACGCCGATTCGAAGACGACCGAAGCTCGCGCCGCCATGCCTCCTCGCCGTCGTGGGCTGAGCGCAAACCACCCACGCCTGTGCACTCAAACGTGCTCATGGTGCCCCCAGGAGGCCAACGCAGTCGCTAGCCGTCCCCCTAGTGCATCGCAGCCCGTTTCCCGCATGTTCCCGAACTCCGGCCGCCGCAAAAGTTGCCGCCGCCGTCGATTTAGTCAACCCCGGTGCGAGGTGTTGCCACCGCTAGATGCGCGAGTCTCCCAGCTCGCCGTAGCCGCAAAACTCGAGCAAAACGATGCTCTGTAGCACCGTCCCGAGCTACGCCGGCGAGCCACCGCCGCGGGATGTGGTCACCGACGGCTGAACGCCGTTCGCTGACATGGCGCGGATTAGGTTAGCACTAACCACAACCCGTGTCACGGCGGTGGGCCCGCATGCTAATTAAACACAGGCGGTTTAGTTTAGGTTTAGTTATTTGGTTTAGCCACTGTGCAGCTGACATGTGGGTCCCTCGCGTCAGGTTTGACCGTTGCTGACCGTGTTGACCTGCTGAGGTCAGCATGACGTAATGCTGACGTAATAAAGCATTTTCTGGATTTAAGTTTATTCAGGAAATTCCAGAAAATGCCCTAAACTTCTAAAAATCATATAAATTCAACCGTAGCTCAGAATGAAATAATTTATATATGAAAAATGATCAGAAAAATCCAACCTATCCATCTGTACCATTTTCATGCATGTTAGAACAACTTATGGCTGCTGTTTAGGACAAATCATATAAATGGCATTTGAATTTCACATATGGAGTTTGGATTTGAACTTAGGGTTCAAACCAACTTCATTTAACTTTGTTGCTAGTTGCATTAGCTCAAAACACCAGCATGTTGCCATGTCATGATCATGCATCATATTGTGCATTGCATTGATTGTGTTTCTTTCTCTGTTGCCGGTAATTGTCCCCTCTCGATAGACGTGGTTCCGACGATGAGTTCGATGACACCGATGAAGAGCTATATGATCTTCAGAAGTGCCAGGCAAGCAAAACCCCCTTGTTCATTCCGATACAATCCTACTCTCTCGCTCCTGCTCTCTTTTACTGCATTAGGACAACAACGTTTCAACTGTTACATGCTGCGGTAGCTGAACCCCTTTATCCTCTGCATGACCTGTCATTCCACAGTAAATAGATGAAACCCACTAGCATGAGTAGGAGTTGCTTGAGCCCTGATGTGCCTACTCATTCATGCTTGTTTGTCATGCCTGCTATTGCTTAGAGTTAGGTCGGTCCGATTCATCGGGAATGAATCGAGGTGTGTGAACATGTCCTCTTGTTGAGAGCTAAGTGTGTGAACACGATTTGGTAAAGGTAGCGGTGAGAGGCCATGTAGGAGTACATGGTGGGTTGTCTCATTGCAGCCGTCCTCGAACTGAGTTCGTGTTTGTGATCCATGAACAGCTACTACCACGCATTGGAATGCTTAAGTGCCCTCTCGGCTTCTTAATCACCCTTGTTCTCTGTCCGGGAGTTGCAACTAGTTTCGGTGTTTGTAGGTAGTGTTAGTAGTCTACCAAGTGACACCCGCATGCAGTGGGCTTGGGACAGACTAAACACAAGATGGCACGGTGTACCAAGTGGCACCGGATGGTGGGCTTGGGAACCCTGCTCACATCGTTTGGGGCCGTGAGCGACACCCCGGCCGGATCTCCTTGCGGATGGAACCCGAATAGGCGATAAACCTGGACGAGAGACTTGAGTGTTTAGGTAGGCCGTGGCCGACTCCCTCGCCCGGCTTCCGCTTGAAGGTTGCCGCGGTACATGACGTGTACAGGGCGATAAGTGGCGAGAGCGTGTGTGAAGAAGTACACCCCTGCAGGGTTATCATTATCTATTCGAATAGCCGGATTCCTCGGATATGGAAACTTGGACCCCTTGCATAGTTCATAGACAAGTGAAAGTGGATACTCTAAAATACGCAAGATAAGCGTGAGTGCTATGGATGGTGTTCTCGTAGGGAGACGGGAGCGGATCCATAGTGGAGTATTGATATGGTGTATATGTGGACTCGTAGCGCCACCTCAAAAGAGTTACTTGCGATCGTAGTTCAAAGTTAGCCACCGAGTCAAAGCTGGCTTGCTGCAGTTAAACTCCACTACCCCTTTGTTGATAATGATGCATATGTAGTTAGTTCTGATGTAAGTCTTGCTGGGTACATTTGTACTCACGTTTGCCTATTTTACGTTTTTGCAGAGATTTCCGTCTCACTAGTAGTTCCGCGTGGACTTGACGTTTAGCTTGTTACCTCAGCTACGATCTTGTGCCCTCGGCGGAGATCTCGTAGTTAGTCGCTTCTCGGCCTTTTTCATTTGTAGATGTCGTACTTTCGGACATGTTAGCTTCGCTTGTGCTTTGACTTGTATGCTTTGAATGCTGGGTCGAGACCCATGTTTGTAATATCTCGCTCCTCGGGCCTAATGAATAAATACTCGAGTCATAGAGTCATGATGTGATGCCATGTTGTATTTGCACATATCGAGCATATTGTGTGTATGTTATTGAAATGCTTGGTATGTGTGGGATCCGACTATCTAGTTGTTTATCCTTAGTAGCCTCTCTTCATCGGAAATGTCTCCTAGTGTTTCCACCGAGCCATGGTAGCTTGCTACTGCTCCTAACGCTTAGGCTGGCGGCATGTGTCCTTCTTCGTTCTCGTATACGTCCCTTCGGGAAATGTCACGCTGAGTACCGGAGTCTGTTAGCCGCTACAGCCCGGTTTACGAGTCTGCTAGCCAGTGCTACAGCCCGAACTCACTCGCTGATGACCGACACGTTCGATCTTTGGGTCATGGATGCTGTCCTGTAAGTCTGTGGCGACTTTGGGTTTACGACTAGCCATGTCAGCCAGGCTCCTTATCATATGGATGCTAGCGACATCTATCATATCGTGTGCCAAAAGGCGTAAGCGGTCCCGGCAAAGGTAAGGCGACACCGTGGGAATACCGTGCGTGAGGCCGCAAAGTGATATGAGGTGTTACATGCTAGATCGATGTGGCATTGAGTCGGGGTCCTGACACTTGAGGTGCTCTCCGGTGGGTGCGACAAGTAGTACGCCCGCACCGGCGCCTTGCAGCGAGAAGGCACCATCAAAGTACATGATCCATTCTTTGCTCGCTTCCTTGACGGGGATGCTCCTCTCCGGAGTTTCTTCATCGGGTGTTGGCGTCCATTCTGCTATGAATTCGCCAATGCTCGGCTCAATAGTTGAAGTACTTTCAAACTTGAGGCCAAAGCTTGACAATTCCAAAGCCCACTCGACAATCCTGCCTGCTGCTTCGGATTACGCAATATCCTCCTCAATGGAAAGCGAGTGACCACTGTGATCTCATGTGCTTGAAAGTAATGGCGCAACTTCCTTGAGGCCATGAGAAGGCCGAAAGCAACTTCGCACACCGTAGTACCTTGATCTAGCCCCACAAAGGGAACTAACAAAATAAACTGGGCGCTGCACCATCTTCTTCGCTCTCTTCCGCAATCGTGACAGATCCATCCTTGCGGAGCCAAAGCTTGTCGGGAAGCCCCACGCTTGTCGCTGGATTAAGCTTGCACGACACTGGCTCATCATCCACCTCCTCTCCGCTACTAACGCAGCACTAACCACTTGATTGGTTGCCGCCAGATATAGCAGCAACTTCTCTTGTGGCTTAGGTGCGACAAGTGTTGGAGTAGAGGATAGGTATCTCTTGAGTCTGCAGCGCAGCCTCCGCTTCCGGAGTCCATTTCATTGGACTTGCCTTTTTCAAAATCTTGAAAAATGGCAGGGCGCGCTCAGCAGACTTAGAGATGAACCTACTGAGGGCAGCAACACAGCCGGCAAGTCTTCGCACATCCTTGACGCGCTTCGGTGCTTCGATCTGTTCAATGGCTTTGATCTTGTCGGGATTGGCTTCGATCCCCCGCTGAGACACAAAGAATCCGAGAAGCTTGCCGGAAGGGACTCCAAACACACACTTCTCGGGATTCAACTTGAGATTGATCTTGCGCAGATTTGTGAAGGTCTCGTCCAAGTCTTGGATCAAGGTTGCTCTGTCCCTGCTCTTGACCACTATGTCATCCATGTAAGCTTCTACATTTCTGTGCAGCTGTGGCTCAAAAGCATGACCGACTACTCTTGCAAATGTGGAACCAGCATTCTTTAGTCCGAAAGGCATCCGTACAAAGCAGTACGTGCCACATGGAGTAATGAATGCGGTTTTCTTCATCCTCTTCGCCATGAAGATCTGATGATATCCACGAGTATGCATCTAGGAATGAAAGCAGATCACATCCTGCTGTGGAGTCGACAATCTGGTCAATACGCGGTGAGGGAAATGGATCCTTGGGACAGGCTTTATTAACATCGGTGAAGTCAATACAAAGCCTCCACTTCCCGTTTGCTTTGCGCGACTCTTCGGATTGGCTAACCACGTTGGATGGAGTACTCCTCGGACCAGGCCTGCTGCTTCCAACTTCTTGATTTCTTCTGCTATGAACTCTTGGCGTTCCACCGCTTGCTTCGACTCTCGCTTGACGGGCGGCGTGAGGACAGACGGCAAGGTGGTGCTCAATTACTTTCCTGGGAACACCGGGGATGTCAGATGGTTGCCATGCAAACACATCGACATTCGCCCGCAGGAAAGCAACGAGCGCACTTTCCTATTTAGGATCAAGCGTGGCACTGATGGTGAAGGTACCACCAGTGCCGTCCTCCTTGGCGGCCACTTTCTTGGTCTCAGGTGAACCTGTCTTTGCCTTCTTGCACTTGCCGGTGGAGCTCGATGGTGCGTCCTCGATGGTAGCCCAGCACTCCGAAGAGGTGCACTTGCCGGAGTGGGCATCAGAGCTACTCTTGCCGGACCTGGTCTTCTTGTTCTTCCCTCTGGGAGCTTCAGCGGCAAGTGGTTTGTGCTCTGCTGCAGCTGCTGCTTCCCGGTAGATCTTGTCGGTACAGATAAGTGCATCCTTCTTGTCGCCTTGGACAGAAATGACACTTATCGGACTAGGCATCTTGAGCACATTGTAGGCGTAGTGAGAGGCTGCCATGAACTTGGCAAGTGCCGGACGGCCGAGTATCCCATTGTAGGGCAATGGGAAATCAGCAACATCAAATGTGACTCTCTCTGTCCTGAAATTCAGCTCGCTGCCAAACGTCACTGGCAGCGTGATCTTCCCCTTCGGCTTGCTCCTTCCCGGGTTGATTCCTTGAAAGGTGCCGGTCTCTTCGAGCTCGCTGTCGGGGATCTGGAGCTTCTTGAGCACTGCGGAGGAGATCAGATTTAGGCCGGCCCCGCCGTCAACCAACATCTTCTTAACCTTGAGGTTGCGGATGGTTGGTGAAACCAACATCGGCAAACACCCGACCGTAGTGATGCGATCAGGGTGATCCTCAACATCGAAAATGATGGGCGTGCTGGACCACTTCAGGGGCTTGCGCGATTCAATGGACGGTTCTGCTGCGCTCACTTCTCGCACCCATTGTTTGAGTTGGCGGTGCGAGGTGTGCAGAGAAGCACCGCCATCGACACACAACACCTCTGTTGCCTTCTGAAACTCTTGGTCATCGGTCTCATCCTCCTCCATCTCATCATCTTCGTCTTCATCTTCGTCCTTGTCGCGGCCGCGGGGAGGCCTGTCTCCTTGCTGCTGTTTGGCCTTGCCGCGGCGCCCTCCCCGGGCAGGTTGTTTCTTGCCGGATCCTCCGCCACCTCCCCGGGCCTTCTCCTTGTCGCGGCGTTCGTATTCAGGTTTCTGTAGCTCAGCCATCTGCTCAAGTTTCTTGCAGGCTTGGAGGTCATGGCCCTTGGTGCGGTGGATCTTGCAGTACTGCTTGTCGGAGCCGTCTTGCTTGTCGGCGGCTACCACAGCCTCGCCGGAGTCACCAGCTTTGGCCTTGTCGGAGCCGCCTCCGTTGCCGGACTGCTCGACAACTAGCACATCCTTAGCCTTTCTCTTTCTGTTGTTCCGCCTCCGGTTCTTCCTTGCCGGGGCGGCATCCTCACTTGTCCGATCATACGCTCCTGCAGTCTCTCCGGGGATTTTTCTCCCCTCCTCGGCCCGTGCACACTTGTCGGCGAGCATATAGCTCGCCGACATCTCGATCTTGCACATCGCCATCTCCTCCCTCATCCTGCGATTCGCGCGTTCGATGGAATGCACCGATAACCGCGGCGGGGTGGGCGTGCGGATGTTGCGCCGCACTGGCTGAATCTCAGTATGTACTTGCGAGGGCTCTCCTCCTTACGGGCGGCAGATGCAGATCGCTCTCCTGGCCATGGGGTTTGTGGCACTGTGAAGGCGCCGACAAACTGATGACACAGTCCGCCCATGAAGAGATGGAGCCGTCCGGCAAGTGCATGAGCCAAGATCGGCGTTGGGCTTGAGCACCAGTGGAAGTAGTTGGCGAGATCTTCTCGTCGCGTCCTCGGCGGCGTGCACCGCGATGGTGTAGACGCCGAGGAACTCGACAGATGTATCCTGCCATCGTACTTCTCGCACGCCCGCTTGAAGTTCTTGGTCTTGGCCCTTTGGACTTGCCACGGCTCACGGGTGAGCAGGCAACTCGCCGCATCTGACAAGTCGCTGGTTCCCCTGGCGCTTGCATATCGACATAGGGCCCAGCGCGCTGGTTAGATTGACGCCGCGCTTCTCTTCTGCGCTTGATGCGAGTACGAGCATCTTCGTGTCGTCGTTCTTGGAGAACTTGGCGTTGATCACGGCGAGATCGCGGGTCCGACGACGCGGTGGAGTCGGCGTCGAGGTTGGCCCGACGAGTTGGCGATCTTGGCCTTCGGGGGGGGGGGAGTGCACGGTGGTGGCACCCCCAGCGGTCTTGTCGGCGTCGGCTTGCGCCTGGGCGTCTTGCCGGGGCTTCGATGTGCTCGGTTGCCGGGGCTTGTCGCCGTTGGCGAAGCCGATGAGGCTATAAATGGCTGCCCTCCAGTCATCGATCTTGTCTGGCGCCGGAGGGTAATCTAGAAGCAGCTGGGCTCGGGCCAGCGCTTCCTCTGGAGTCTTGGGTGGCGGGGGTGAGCGGCGCGAGGTGCGGGACATGCTCAAACTTCTAACAGTGTTAGAAGGAGCAACATCTCGCCCAGGCGACCGCACTGCGCTCGTGCCAGCGTGTTGGCGTGTGTGTTGGCCTTGAGCGTCCCGCGACCCACCAGCTTGGCCTTGTTCCAACGCGAGTACGGTGCTATGAGCACCGTGGCGTTGTCGATCCTGCACCTCCTGAGAGGGGTGCGGTGGATGTGCAGACGCTGAACCTTGCGGGGCCTTGTCCTTGGAACGGGTGACGATGTGAGTCCCCCCGCCGGCGCCCGCTCCTCCGCCGGCGTCCACCCCACCGCCCGTTTGCTCCGGTGGCGGTAGGATATCCGCAGACGGAGTGGCCACCTCCGAAGTCTTCTTCTTCGGTGGCATGTCGATGAAGATGTTGATGTAGCGCGCGCAGACGCCGGATCGATCACGACGACCTCGGCGCCCCTACAGTGCGCCAAAGATGTCGTGGGGAACGAGCACCTATGGGGCAGGAGGGCCCCTTCTGGTCCGGCAAGGGAGCGGAGGGCGCACGCAGAGCAGATCAAGGCGAGAGCACGCGGGTTTTTTTTACCCAGCTTCAGAGCTCTCCGGAGAGATAAAACTCCTACTGCTGCTTTGTGTTTCTATTCTGTTCTTGCTCGAAAGCGTGGGTATGCTGTGGTATGAGTCGAATGGACCAAACTGCGGAACCTCCTCTACGTGCGCACGGGCCTCCCTTTTATAGTCTAGAGGGGGTCACCGACAGGTGGCAATGCAGAAAGAGGGGTAAAAGAGTAAAAACGCAGGTTGGTACAACTACTACCAACAAAGCCCCTACCTAACTCGACAAATAGGGACAAGGGCATTTAATGCCCGTCCGGTCGCCCCAACAGTGCAGGAAACGACCGTTAGGGGCGCCACCGATCGCCATGATGGCCTCCTTGTCAGCTTTGCTTGCCACCTCGCACCACATGGCTGCACAGCGCCTCGCCACGTGCTCTGGGATGGTCCTGGGGTGACACGTCGTTGGATGCGCTGGAGCTTGGGTGCAGGGTGGCAGCCTTGCCGCGGCAAGCGCCTTGCCGCGGCCGTTGTCTTGTCGCACCAGCAAGCTTGCCGCTCGCCGTGCCTTGCCGGGACGCGCGGGGCGTCGCGGCAAGTTTTCTGAAGCGTCTTGGTTGGCCTTCCCGGCAAGCTCCTCTTGCCGGGGTCTTGTTCTTCCCGGCAAGCTCCTCTTGCCGGGTCTTGTCCTTCCCGGCAAGCTCTTCTTGCCGGGGTCTTGTCTTCAAAGTTAACACTTTGTTCTTGAATGGCAGTAATGTGAATGGCGGAGGATCTTGGCGGGCGCCCGGCAAGCCTTGCCGCGGGACGCTGCGACTGCCCGTGCACAAGTTCGGGGTACTAAGGTACCCCTACTTTAGTACACCGACAGCTAGGGAGAGACGCGATGGAGTAAGTGACCGGCGACGCCTCCATGGATGGAGCCGCGCCGTGTCGGCTCGGGACCGAGCACCGGCAGCACCGTGAGGTCGAATCAAGAAGAAAATGTGGCGATTAGTGTACAACCTCTTTGGTGGCGCCGATTAGGCCGTAGCTTGATCCGAGGAAACGATGATGATGATGCTCTTCCGATGGTGCAGGTGAAGACGGCGGTGTGGCAATGGAGGTGGCGCAAAAGACGAGGGAAATGTCGGGGCAGCTCCTTGGAGGTGGAGGACGGGGTGGCTGAACCGGCGGGACGACCAGATCGACGACGGATCCTCATCCGGTACGATGGATGAGGGACGTCGAGGTGTTGCTGTGGACGACATCGTTGGGGAAGAGGCTCCGGATGGGTGGCGGACGGAGGAGGGTGTGGGGCTTCACGGGTTTTCCTGGCCTCGGTGTACGAATGGGTGAGCGGATGGGATGGGAGTGGGGAACCATGGCTTAGGGACGCGCTTGTCCGAAATGTGGGGTAAGTTATGAAAGTACCCCCACCGATTTGAGGCGGTTCTTTTGATTCAGGGGTATCACGGGCATTTCGCATGTCGGGATTTCACAGGAGGTGGGAGTTTTCACGTGCGTTGTAATTTTGGAATAGCAAGGTGCGGGTTGAGATGGAGGGTGTTGTCGGAGCACAACGAGACAAATATATATCTTAAATATTTCGGGCTAACAAGGTGCGGGTTGAAATTTCCGGACAAACCTAATGTGTACTGTACCAAATCAATTCGCACTACAAATGTCATTCAAAACTTTAAATTCATGTCATGTTCAATTAAAATATTTCGCTACGTGTATAATGCATGCAACCTACTACTCAAATGAACGTTTTAGTGCATTCCAAACGCATATACTGCCGCTTCAATATGAACTAAATTTGAATTCATTTCTCTATTTGAATAAGATCAACAATAATGATTGTCGTGAAGTTAAAGCATTTGAATTTGTTTCTCTGTTTTAGTAAGATCTACAATCATCATTATTGTCAAGTTAAACCATCGTTTGTGTATCATCTTCACAGCACACCACATGATTAGTCTTGAGTTACATATGAACTATGTGTACTATATGAACTCGAACTCGATTTTTTGAATCCACTTTATGTTGATTTCAAATCACATTACATTTCTAGATCTAGCTAGATCTTCATAATCTAAACCATGTCTCATATGTATAATGTGTTTATCACATTATGTATGGTGCCCCGCCCCCTACGCCTACAAGTATTTAGATGTGAGTTGCAAACACCACACATTACCACAAATTCAAATAAAATGTGAGAATGTTCGATATATATAGTATTATTTAGATTGTTCAATATTTAGTTGGAAGCTGCAAACGCCACACATTATCACAAATTCAAATAAAATGTGAGATTGTTTGATGTATAGTATGGTTTAGATTGTTCGACATTTAGCTGTGAGTTGCAAATGCCATGCATTATCACATTATGGTATAACATGTGCAAAACCACACCACTTGAATCACCGCTATATTCATGCATGCATATGTTTAAAACACTATGATCCCCTATTCAAATATATGAATCCACTTTCATATCAAATTATGATCTTTGTTAGTCTCTTACACCCACACAATCCTCTAACCTTTGTAGCTAGCACTAACTTTCTCTCGTGCATGCACACGCCATCTTTGCCATCCCCCTCCCTCAGCATTCTATCCATTGCACACATTCTTTTTTTTTTCTTTAGGTCATTCTCCCAGATTCTCCACAACTCTTTTCCGACACACACCGATCGATAAACCTCTCCAGCAATGTCTGCCTACAACATACACATGCACCTTAAATCTCCTCCTTTATGTGTCCTTGCCTCGTGTCTCTCATATGGTCCCACACACATGTAAACTCTCGCCCCTCCTTTCATTGATCTCACAACCGCACACTCCCCCCTATCTAGTTAGTAGCTGGGCCTCTCGCACCCCCTCCGAGCTCCATTCTCTCTGTCTATCTGTCTTGTTGGGCCTTATTTGCCACTAACAAATGGACGTACACCGACTGATCTCCCTCTATACATATAGCTAGCTAGGTCCTTATAACTCGTTTTTCCCACGTGCCGATCGATCTACCTCATTAGTTATGTCTCTCCCTTCCTCCGACAAACAACAATTGATCTACCGATCTAGTTAGGTTTGCTTACCAAACACATGGTTCCCCTTCATCATCCATGGATGCGTCCCGACAGATCTATCACGCACAGGCACACATAGAAATACATCCCCACTCTTATTGATAATATTGCAGTTCCACCCTCAGTTTGTCTAGTAGGCCTCTCCCACCATCTTCGAGAAGCAACTCCATTACCCATCCAACACTCTACCCCTCTCCCTCCTCTCTCTCTCTCTCTCTCTCTCTCTCTCTCTCTCTCTCTCTCCCACCCTATTTCTCGTCCTTCAGTTATGTATGGATGTCGACCAATCTCCCTCAAGACACAGCTGGGTCTCTCCTTCTCAACACATATACGAGTCATTCTACCTCTATAGTTAGGCTTCTGCCTACCCCTCCCCCCGTCCCCACCCCCCCCCCCCCGCACACACCGATACATCGAGCACTCTAGTCATGTCTCCCTGCCACACACAAACTTGACATGTGCCCTCTGACGTTCTGATAGGTCAGTCGCCCTATATCTTTGACTTGCACACACACACAATTTCGATGGCTCTCTTCATCGATCTCGCACCCACCCACTTGATCCTCTCTTTGACTCTATCGATATCTATGATCCCTCCCTCTCTTCTCGTGGATCGCCTGACCCTCTATATATGATATGGATAGGCATCCATTTCACACACATTGCATGCAAAATTTTGTTTGAGATTTCATCGACACTTATTCCCACAAATACATTCAGGAAATCAACCCCCACCCCCCAAAACACACTCACGAACACGGTTTGTATCTCTCACACACACCCACGTAGGTGGGGGACGTGCACGAAGAGAAGAGGTGCATGCATGGCGCACGTACTCCCATCTCTTTCCCAACCGCACCCGCGCGGGTACACGGTGGAGCTCATTTCTGTATGAAAAGGCATCCCACGTGGTAATTTGGCACGTGTACTGGTTATCCACTTGGTGGAGGGAGGATCATCTACCACGGGTGAACAAACAAATTGTGACTTGACGTGTTATGTTAAAAACTAGGCAAACCATGTGGGGCCTACCTTAGAGGCAAGCCTCTATACACTGGAGTACTTTTGATGTGTCCCGTCAACTCGCAGAACGAGGAGAAGCTTGCTTAGTACACCGTCTCCCCCGCCCACGGGCACAGTGGCTCGTAGGATGAGGTGAAGCTTGCTTAGTACTGTATGCCTTACGCCCGCTCCCTCGCCCACGCGCGCGGTGGCTCGCAGGACGAGGAGAAAAATTTACTACTCCCTCCGTTTACTCCTCATCCCTACTACCTTGGTTATAGAGATTATCATATTGTTTGGAATATATATGTCCTTTAGTAGATTTCAATATGAACTACTAGTACATACTCCAAACACTGATGTATATAGACGTATTTTAGAGTGCAGATTCACTCATTTTGCTCCGTATGTAGTCCATATTGAGGCCCTGTTTGGTTCATAAGTCCTTGGACTTTTTCTAGTCCCAACTCCTTAAAAAGTCCCTCCCTGTTTGTTTTCAAGGACTAAAAAGTCCCTAGTCCCTCCCTAGAGGTTATTGAATGACCATGTTACCCCTAGTATACAAAAAAATAACAACCAAACAACACCGTGGGGCGGCGGGGCAATGGGTGCAGGGAGGGACATTATTGGAAAAGTCCCCAAAAAGACTCTCCTTGAGAGTCTTCTTCATTAAGTCCCAAAAAGCAAGTTTTAGTCCCTAGTAGTCCCTCCTGTTTAGTTAAAAAGTCTCTAAGAGGGACTTTTTCTAGTCCCTACACTAAAAAGTCCCTGGAAATAAACACCCCCTAAAACGGACGTAATAGTACGCACTCTCCCTCGCCCCTCGACCCTCAACCATGTGGTGGACGTGCAGCAATTCATTCGGTCTCATATAGCGAGAACGATATATACTGCAGTACCATTATTGCTCGACTTCCTGAAGAGGCGAAGAGCCAATCGCAAGGTTAATATTTTGGAGATGCCAAGCGCAAGATTATAGGAGAACGAGTAGTAGGTGCCACGTCATTTATAAATAAAGTTTTTTTTCTTCAGTGGCACGTATGCAATATGATAGGTTCATATGGAGAGAAAAGGAAACCGCTCCACTATATACATAGTCGGGGCGGGCCAGCCTACGGTTGCTTCTTGGGTTGCTCTCTTCACACTCTCTCGCACAAAACGACTGTGGCCACATCTCTAACATCCCGGCGGATCACGTTCGCCGGGGGAAGGGGTGGATGCTTAGTGTAGATGCGGTCGCTGTCGCCGACGGCGAAAACCCACTATCGGCACATCCCGATTAGGGGTCCCCGCCATTCTCTCTCACAAAGTCGGTGTGGTTGCCTTCGTCCCTTGCTCACTGCCACGATGTGGGCAGTTGCCGCCTCCCGCCACCCTCCTCAAGGTTGAGCTACATCCCGACATCCCTCAGGTACAACTCCCTTTACAGCCGGCTTGCACCACTGCTCCAACTGCCCACATCACTCCATGTGGATATTTCTCTACTTCTTTGCCCTTTTATACCTCTCTTGGCTTCTACGTCTTGTATTTGTGATGAGTTTATGTCTCATCAACTAGTCCCAGTAATCTTATTCTAATCACGCTTCTTCAATTTCTTTGCCACATGGATGCTCATCTTGATTTTGGTGAAACTGCACAAAATGATTCAATGGTAAAAAGGTTGCAAACTTCATTTCTTAGGAAGCTTGAACTTTGCCAGCAAATTGAAGCCTGGTTAGGGTTTACGGTTCAAGGGCTAGGGACTGCATGGATTGTTTTTTCTTTAGTTGCCTCTGTTCCAAAATAAGTGTCAACTTTAGTAGTAGTACAACTTTGTACTAAAGTTTGCATAAAGTTGAGACACTTATTTTGGAATGGAGGGAGTACATATTTTCTATGATCTGTCAATCATTGAGATGCAATAGCATGCATGTTAGTCTCCTTTTTATTTGATGAAATGTTGCAACGGGCAACCTTGGGCCTTAAGATACATGTAACAAGTGGAAGCTTCATAGCATTGTACAAATTTATCTCGCTGATAAATTACAGTATGTACTATACTAGTACTTCCTCTGTTCCTAAATATAAGTCTTTGTAGAGATTTCACCATGAACCACATGCGGATGTATATAGATGCACTTTAAGTGTAGATTCATTCATTTTGTTCCGTATGTAGTCCACCTAGTGGAATCTCTACAAAGACTTATCTACTATATCTTAATAGCTAGCCCCCACTACTAGGAATTCTCTATCCTCTCCTTGAGCCACATCATCAAAATTAATGTAGCCGTTAGATGAACTAAATCAGTCCATAATAGCCATCTGATCTAAACGTTGAGAGGCCCGCACTAAGCCACATGCAAGCATGCAGAAATACCATGGCATGCATGTGTGTGTGCTTTTAAATCCCATTAACATGTCAAAAAGAAAAATATAATCCGCTTCTCCCTTCAACGCAGGCACCAGTGAGAGGTCGCGTCCGCTCTGCCCAAGCATGAATGCGGCACCGATTCTTTGGAGCGGTGCTGACCGTTTTGGGCGGGAAGCGCGCGCGGGCGATGGAGGGGCTTTGGGTGGGCCAGGCTGGTTAGGAGCGGGCGTGGCAGCTGTCCACCTGTCCCTACCGGACGCCCGGAAACGAGAGGATGCACCGACTCTCGCGGCTAAAATCGTACACTACACACCATCTCTCTGTAGGAGTAGGTCGATCTGTCGCTCTCTTTAACACACACATGTTGTCAAACACACACACACACATGCACACACACACACACACACAGGTTCATAGAATAGGAAAATCGTGCGAGTGAGAAGCCACAGGAAGTGAGATACAAATGGAGTACGTACAAGAAGAGAAGAGGTGACGAATATTCCATCAAACTTGGACTGAGGAGTAGTACTCCCTCCGTCTAGGTGTTAAGTCATCTTACGGAAATCAGATATTCCCAAAATGTTTAGGAGGCATCCATTAACTTCGCATCTCAATCCCCTCCTGGCCTCATTGCTAGCGAGCATTGTTACTTAGGGAGCATTTGGATCCTTAGCAAGAACAACTTATAGCATAGCCGGGCAAGGTTAGGCCTTTGGAACTGTTAAAATATGTTAGCTTTTGTGGGCCAGCTAGCTTGGGTGGGCTAGAAAAACCTTGCTAGCTCAGGAGAGCCAGATCGGCTCGCTTTCGAAAGCAAACTTCGCGTAGTAGTAACATAGACTTGTAACATATGCATGTTACTAGTCCAAGTTACTCACCACTATGACCAGCCTAAGCAATGTAACCAAACGCTCCTTACTCTGCCTTGTTATCTCCCCCGAAAACCCAATGCATGGAGCGCAAGTACGTGTTGATCAGTCAAGAAATCAAAGTCAGCTTGCATGCGAGTTAATACGTGGCCCTGCATGGTATCTAAAACGACATCTCTTAGTTGTTTGGATTAATTGTTGCATTTAGAGATAGAAATCAGGGCTTTGATTGGAGGAATGACCGGTCAAGTTTCTCGTTTTCCTCCAATCTGCTTGCAGCTTGGTCCCGCGCAGCTTCTAATGTGACTTATTACACCTAGACGGAGGGAGTAGTGCGAGATACGGTGGCACACTAACTTAGGTCGAATACAAGTGCCCAAAATTGTGTGCATGTTATAATAAGGATTCACTTAAAATAGTACATGAGCGAACAGAGGGATCAATTGGACAGTGTTCTCGAGCAGTAGCGAGGTGTGTGAGGTAAGATACACCGCTGGCGCTTTTATTTTTTCTTATTAATTTGTTTGTTTCACCCTCTGGCTGGTGGGACCCAACGTACTATGTGGAGAGAGGTAAGGTGACTAAGGCTGCATTATTTCTCCACCACTATGGATAGTCTTACCACCAAAGTCACATGACACGATTATGATTTAAATCCCAATGACTCCCACAAAAAAAATACGGCATGCTTGTCACACGAATGCAGGAATGTATAAAAGGTTATTTTCCTCTCGTTGAACATAACGGGAGGGTTTGTAGCTGGTTAGCCTGTTCGCTCATCAAACTTGAGGTCTCGGGTTCGATAACTACACTTGAGCATAATTCGTGCCAGGGGGATTCTTTGACTGGTAAAAATGGATGGATACGGAGCTATACGATCTCATAGTGACAGTATAATCACCTCATCACATATAAGTTGCAGCCTCGGCTCTTGTTTTCTAGGGTTTGCACTCTTCACACTCTCTCTCCAATATATATATATATATATATATATATATACACACGCTGGAGCCTCAGCGCTTGTAGTTGCTCTCTTCACACTCTCTCACCCTCTCTAGATCTAAACAAGACTTTGTTGGCCTCTCTCTCTTAGCGCTTGTAGTTGCTCTCTTCACACTCTCTCACCCTCTCTAGATCTAAACAAGACTTTGTTGGCCTCTCTCTCCCCTCACTGCTGGTCAAAGAGCCGACAGGATCCATCCGCCGGGAAGGGAAGGAGGCTTAACGCTGTCGCCGTCAGCGAGGGAGGGAATTCACTATCGGCGCAGCTGTTCACTTTCACCCAGTGGCGGCGCGGGAGGGCCTCCGACCCCTTATTCTTCACCGCCGTCCGGTCGCCCACCGAACCACGCCCCAAGAACCTATATTGCTCTAGCTGAATGTGGGCTTTTTCCGCTTCTGCACTCGAATCTAGGTGTTGGATCAAACAGGAAAGTAGTGGGGAAAGTTGTATACCATGAATATAGGACATGGTTCAAAGAGGAAAGGAGTGGGGGAAAGTAGTGGTAAATGTTGTATAGCATGAATCTAGGACGTGGTTCAAAAAGGAAAGGAAGGGGGAAAGTTGTGGGGAAAGTTGTATCGCATGAATCTAAGACGTGGTTCAAAGAGGAAAGGAATGGGGGAAAGTAGTGGGGAAAGTTGTATAGCATAAATCTAGGACATGGTTCAAAGAGGAAAGGAAGGGGCGAAAGTACTAGTACAGAGTGGCTATCCAGCACCTACGTTGGTCGAAAAGGGAAAACAATGACAAACATAGTACGCACATCTATAACGAACTAATCTTTTGTTTTGGGGGACAAGGCTGTAGAGTTTGAGCAGGACTAGATTTGCTGCGCTCACATAGGGAAAGGTGTCTAAATATAACAAAAATGGGACCAACACAAATATGCTCCTTGGTTGTTTGTTCTTTGTTGCAACAGACTGTGCATCCCAACAGTACATCGATAGATGCAAATGGTGCTGGTGCGTCCACTGTCCCATGCAACTCTTTAGCTGTTGTTAATCTAAGGCCCTGTTTGGTTAAAAATTCCTTAGTCCCTACCTGCTTGGTTCCAGCGACTAAACATGGACTAGAGGTTATTAAATGACATGCTAAAAGACCATGTTACCCCTAGTAATGAACTAATAGAGACAATGTGCGATGCGTGGCAGGGGCAACTATTGGAAAAAGTCCTAAAAAGACTCTCCCTCGGGGTCTTCTTTCTTTACTCCCAAATGCCTACTTTTAGTCCCTAAAAGTCCCTCCTGTTTGGTTTAAATGGGACTGACACAGAGTTTTTTTAGTCCCTACACCAAAATATCCCTGTAAACAAACACCCTCTAATAATGCCGCTGGAAAATTGATGCAATGCAACAGTTAAAAGCAAATTACATGTTTAACGGATTTTATTGTTAATATAATCTCTATGTTAATATTAATCAATGCCACCATTTGAGAAATGCTACTGTCTTGCTTTCCTTCCCATTTAGATAAGGTAGATGCTTCTTTTTGTTGGCTTCTGTGTCATCCACCGTTATTGACCACTAGTTGATTCCTTTGCACCTCTGTGTAAACAGGGTTATCTACTTCACCTCGTTGCCATTGTGACCTTTTGTTGCACTGCACAAAACACTTTTTTTAGGAGTGTTTTGTGCAGTTCAACCAAAATGTCACACCGACAATGTTGCTTGATTGCTTGATCTTAGTGGAACTGCACAAGAGGAGATCTTACTTCCTATCCGTGTTGGCAAATTTGGTTCGGATCTTCTTCTTGTGAGTTGTTTGAATTCTGCGTCATGAGAGGTTAGTAATAGCCTTCTTTCACATGATTCTGCAGTGTTCTTTCATATGTTGTGCTACTTTTATGGTAATGTTGCTTGATTTTAGTGAACTGCACAAATGGAGACAAGACTTCCAATCTGTATGTGCACCGTAATATCCCATTGAGGTAAGATAAGGGTATTTCACAACTGTTGGCCTGTATTTTGCCACTTTCATCAGAAAATTAATGTCATTGTTTAGTGCTATACTTGTGCTCCCGAATTGACATGCCAAATCTTACATTGAAGGCGAAGCTTGTCTATTATTGAACCAAGTGATGAAGGGGAAGAACAAGCGGAAGAAAAACAAAAATCAACTCCCGGTGCTGTAATGAAGCACTGGAACTGTGATGACACAAGTAATGATATAGTTTTGCATTTAATTTATTGCTATGGCTGGAACGAGCAATTGTTTTCCACTAATTTGATGCCACTCTTAATGTAATTCGTAATTATCTCTACTTGTGCAAACAGGGATCTTCTTTGAAGATACCATATATTTTAGTGGAACTGCACAAGAAGATGTTGGAAACATTAAACTAGTCGAGGAGTATATAGTAAGCATGGCCACCATAGTAGATAGCAACATATGGTTTCAGAGAAGTGCTTCATCTGTATGCTCTACACAATAAGCCTCCTGACAATGGTTGGTACTCGCCCACTGATTTCATCCATATGATTGAGCTTTGTCATCTCTATTGGTGTTGTGCTACTGTTTAGATATTGTCATGAAAAAGTGGTATTGTCCTTGAGAAGTGCTTCATCTGTGCTGTTTTAAATATTTCTTTCCTTTTTTGAGCAAACAGGGATGCTAGCATTTAGTTTTCCTCTTGTCTTTGCACAACAGGATCATCCTCCTCTGAAGAAGAATATGGAGTACGTGAAGTGACTAGTTTCGATTATGCCAGGATGAAGAAGCCCTGTCTATCTTCTCATCAGAAGGAGCAGTTGAAGGATGGTTACATTACTCCCCACAAGACCAAACTAACTTCAGCTCAGAAGGACTGACAAATCTCCATTTTCTTGGTGTGATGCGCGAGTACAATGTTGTTCTAGGATTCTTTCCGATGAGTTCCATTTTTCTAAAAGTGTGCTCTACATGGACCATGTAGGTGCATGTTTGAACTGTCAATTCATAGTACAGTTTGCTTTACACTAATCACTTTTTTTGTATTTGTGCAAATAGGGGTGCTCAGCTTGATTTCAATCAGAACTGCACAAAATGTTCATGAATACATCGAATCATTCATTTCCACTGCAAGAAAGGAGGTGCCAATAAGTTCAAGGCGTTGCAACATATAAGGGCGAAATCATACAAGCTACGCATGAATTTGGTTGATTTTGGTGGAATTGCACAAAAAGAACATCTGGTTTATTTAGCACATGGTGCCATGTCAATGTCCGAACTGATGGCAAACCCTACCCATTCCACAATCGTAGGCATTTGATATTTTGGAATAGGACAACCTTGTCAAATTTTGCTCATTGATTTTAGCAAGAAGACACGGGTTTGATATATTCGAATGGGACGCCCTTTGCTATCAGCAGCGTCGATCAATTTTTTCTTTATTCTTTAGTTGTGAAGTAAATGTTGGCTCTGACATGTGAATCGCTGAGATGCATAATCATCGATTGGTTTGAATGTTCTCTATGACTTGCCTGGCTTGTGTGTTTGATTGCAATGTACAGAAACGCTAAAAGGCTGCTCAAAATCTTTGTACTCCTTCTGTTCCTTTTTACTTCGCACATTGTGAAATTGCATACTTTTTTCTATAAGATTGGTCAAAGTAGAGATACTTTAACTACAGACAATACATGTGAAACTCCTGCAAACGAGGTTATCACCCTAGGAATAATTCTAGTATGTATTGTTTTGCATGTTCATCCAATGCCAGTAATACAAGAATTCGAACTAATCGAAATAAATTTGTTCATACACAGTCGGATTTCATATAAACATGCTGGATTTCATTACATTTCATACATTCTTCAACTAAAAAGGGGTGCACTGGAGGTATAATGAATTAACCGAAGCTACCCACCTGTGTCCGGCTAAGCCGAACAGAAGCTTCAGTGACTCAACTGCAGATGCAGTTGCATAACTGACATGTGGCCTATTGGGCCCACGTGCCAGTCAGCCAACTGCACTAGCAGTTAAGTAGAAGCAGTGTCCTTCTCCAACATAGCTCTCGGACTCCACGTCGTCACCAAGAAGCTAACCGGCCGTCAATGGTCAACCCGCCTAGCTTGGCTTCAACCGGAGGGTAGCAGCAGTGGCCTTACTTGGACCCGAGCAGCGGCGACCTACCGTGTTCTACTCTTCCTCGTTTTCTGTGTGGCGCGGCCTCGGCGGAGCCGGCGATGTCCTCTTTCTCTATGCCGGCGGCCGGCGCCTCGGCGGAGCGGTGGAAATCCTCCCCCTTGTTGCCGGCAGGGTGGGGCCTCGGCTGAGCCAGCGATGTCCTCTGCCTCGTTGTTGGCGGGGCGGGGCCTCGGTGGAGCCGGCGGTGTCCTCTGCCTCGTTGCTGGCACCGCGGGGCCTCGGCGGAGCAGGGTCTCGTCGACGCCAGCGGAGCGGGGACTCGTCGGAGCCGGCATTGTCCTCGGTCTCGCCAAATAGCGCCTCGCCCACTTCATCACCCTCTTTGTAGGTAGCCGCAGCCTCCGCCACTCGCATGCGGTACCGCCAGCGCTCGAGGCGGCCCTCACGGGCGGAGCGGTACGAGTCGAGCAGCGCATCCTGCTCCGCCCGCTCCGCGGTGATCTGCTCCTCCGCCTGCGGGTGCTCCTGGAGGAGATGGTGGTCGTAGGCGACGTCGGCCTGCGCCTCCTGGAACTGCTCCTCACGCTTCTGCGTCATCGTGTCCATATATTGGGCACGGGCCTTGCCGATGATCATGGTGCAATGCACCGGCGAGGATGGCACAGAGGATGGGGTTGGCGTCGGATCGTCGACTAGCATGTTCTCCATTGGGACATCGTTGTCCTCCGGCTGCCTGCCGGTCATCCAGTCAATAGCAATGGCTGCCATCTCCCTGTGGTCCGTCGTCCGCCCGTCCCGAAGAGCGCTGGAGCGTGAGGAAGCCATTGTGGGCAGTAGTGGTGTGGATAGGAGAAAGGGAACGGATGTGGATGACTGCGGCTATGGCCGGCGCAGCAGTTTATCGAGCAACGGTGGGCGGCGGAGGGACGGACGTGTGGCGCCGGAGTAGCCGCCTCGGCAACCGCGTATCGTTAACGTGGGCGATAGATGGACGGACGGATGACACTTGTGTCGCTTGAAGGCGGAGCAATCACCTGCACTGGGAAGCGGGGCGGGCGGTGCTGATTGTTTCGGGTGGAAAGCGCGCGCGGGCGAGGAGATGACTTTACTTGGAGAGAATGACAATGGGGACCCTCTAGGGCCATAGCCTCACGTACACAAGTGCCTCCTTATTATATAAAACTATAATTTTTTTGCTTCCTCCTGGTTTCCTGACATCACGGTCCCACACCATTGTCAACCTATGTAGTCAATAAACGAGAGAATTGCACAAGAAGCGACCGACAGCTGGGACTAAGCAGCTCGAGCAGTATTTGTGTTTTTGAGGTGTGAGCACTATAGAGTTTTTCTTGAGCGATGTTTAGCCCAGATATTAATTTTTCTCCTCTGAATAACAACGAAAACATCGCTGCAGGTATTAACTGGGCGGGCTGTGGCCCATCTAGCCCAGCCAGATATCCAGCCAAGATATTTTTTTTTCAAGCTGAAAATGGCTAGCCCAGCTATACTTTTTTTAGGAATACCCATGCAAGGTCAAGTTGTTATTCTCCGCCCCGCTGGGCTGCAAATCTTTCCTAGGAGGGATGCATTAGGCTTAACAAGAAAATGGGCTTTAAGAAATAATAAATGGGATGTAATTATAAAAATTGGGCAGTAACTATAAAAAATGCACCAAACACGTAATTAATTTATAAAATATTATTTTTGGATATTGAAAATTTTATTTCATTAATTGTTGCAAGCGCAATGTTTCGTTGGATTTTTATGTAATATAAATTTATATTGAAATTGTATTTAATCTGACTACAAATTTCAGGATAAAAATATTTTGGATCCCATCAAAATGTGGGAAATTTTATTGAATTCTGTTTTGAACGGTTGGTTGAAATGGGCTGTACTTTTAACAAACTGTAAATGGGTTGTAGTAAATTCCATTAGAATTCAAAAATGGGCTGCACATTCTTACAAAACTCAAATGGGCTATATGTTCTCTGCCACACACTTGTGGCCTTACTAATTTGGCGCGTCACCTTAAAAAAAGAGAGTTGACGCGTATGCAAGGCTTTGTCAACTTATAGTCAACACACGGTTCTAGCAGCAGTGGCCGTTGGATGTCCATCCAACGGATGCCGTGCTTCTTCTTCAATCTCGGATATTCTAGCTTCACCCGCCCAAAAAATGATTCCTCCCCATGACATCTGGGGCGCACCATTTCGGAAGCAGACCTGTGGGCCTACTAAGTTGACACGTACCAAGGGCTTTGTCAACTTAGTCAATATAAACGATTCTAGCTGAAGTGACCGTACAATGTCCATCCAACGGCCGTCGTGCTTCTTCAACCTTTGGTCTTCTTGCTCCAGCCGCCCAAAGCAGCATCGGTCGTGCCGCCTGCTCCTACCTCCCGTGGCCGGCTGTGCTGCCGCAGAGGCCTCACTGCCCCCTACTACTCCCACCGTTGGCCAGGCCATCCCCCCACTCACCCACACCCCCTGTTATTCTGCAGCGACGACAGCCTCACACCGCAGCCAAACCAGTGAACCCTCATACTCCTCTCCACATGGGCATCCACTGCCGCGTCTTCCCCGGCTCCGCGTCATCCCCTTCCTAGGCCTTGCCGTCGTCCACCGCCGTGGTGATCTTGGCGCGGCGTGGTCAACGTGGTCAAGGAATGACTTCCATCGGACGTGGACTGTACGTGGAGAGGCTGACAGCTGGGTCCATGGCCGCAGCAAGGAAGTGCCTCCTTATTACGTGGAAAATGATGATTCCTCCACCTGACAGCAGGGACCCACCGGACGGGCCACTGTATTTCATGAAAAAAAACGTTCCCCCAGACTGCTGGGACCCACCAGCTACATCTTCGCATGCAAGGAAGTGCGTCCATATTACGGGCAAAAACAATGATTCGCTGTCGGCGTTCTGGGAATGGGGGTCCCCAAACTTGCCTACCTGCGGCCTGTGGCGTGGCTCGAGGGAGGCCCAGCACAGCCCATCTTCATCAACAAACTCAAGACCCTCGCGAGGGGCCAAGCCTCGCTGGGCGGACGACAAGGAGCTTCCTCAGGCACGGCCTCGTTAGGCTGGCTCACGAGGAGGCGGAGAGTTCAAGGCATGGTACCTCGCGAGGTGCCCATGACGCAAGCCATGACGACCAAGGGCGCCAGTTGGGCGCCAGCCCGCGCAGTGTCCTCCTTTCCTCTTTGGTGCAAAGGGAGCAAGCGTAGGTGTCGGTGTACTAAGGTAGGGGTACCTCAGTACCCCAACTTGTGCACGGGCAGTTATAGCCCCCCCCCGCAGCTGGATCAACCACATGCTTGCCGGAGACCATTCTTGCTCCATATCAAGCCATTCAAGAACAAAGTGCACAAGACAGAAGATCGAGACCCCGGCAAGCGGAGCTTGCCAGGAAGGCCATTTCAGGCTCAAGATTACACCACTCAAGCAAGGCCCCGGCGAGAGGAGCTCGTCGGGAAGACTAGAAGAGTACATCGTAAAAGACACGCCTTGGCGCCGCATGCGTCTCGGCGAGGGCCCGGGAAGCGGCAAGTTCTGAGCCCGCAAGCTCCGGGCCCGGCAAGATCAAGACCCGGCAAGGCGCTTGCCGGAGAAGCTGCTGTTGTGTGCTGCGCTCCAGCTCATCCGCCCACGCGTCGCCTCGAGGCCTTTCCGAGAACGCGTGGCGGATGGCTGTGCAACTGGGGACACGGTGGCATTTCACGGTGGTGGATCCATCGCCGTGGCGAGCGGAGACGCAAGGCGGGAGCTTTTGGGGTCGACGGCGACGGGCATTAAATGCCCTTGTCCCCTCTGTCAAAAGTAGGTAGAAACCACTTTGTTAATGCAATCGTAGCTTCACTGTTCCCTTGACTGCTCCAACTACCACCTCTTTTACCTTTTTACCCCTTTCTCCTCGTTGACACTGCGGTGACCCTTGCACTATAAAAGGAGGCCCATGCACAACGTAGGGGGGGTTCGGAGGTTCGGATCCTGGGCAACTCTCGCGCCTTGAGGTTCGGCTAGCTCAACTCACCCAACGCCACACCACCATACGCTCGCATTCTTGAGCGGGATCAAATATAAACACAAATGCAGCAGTAGGGTTTCTGCGACCATCGCGGCCGAAGCTGGGTAAAAATCCGCCCAGCGTGCTCGCCTCGATCTGCTCTCTCAGCCTCCTCCGCCTCGTCAAGCACTCACGAAGGGCCCGGCCCCATAGGTGTCCGCGGGCGATTCCCAGGCGATGGCGAGAGCATCAAGCAAAGGCATCCATTTCGGTGCAACAAGACCAAGACCAGCCCAACAGCAGGGAAGAAGTCATTGTGGAGCCCAAGCAGGCGTCACCACCAGAGCCTTTGGTAGGCGAGGACCAACTTTAGTCAGGATAAGTGTACCCGCTGTTCCCCTTCAAAATGGCAAATTGTTGGTGCCCTTCCCGCTCAATATTTGGGAAGAGGCCCAGGGCCTTTGCCTATAAATAGGACTAGCCACCCCCGGGGTAGAGGCAGCTAGACCTGATCAATAATCCAAGAGCCAGAACCAAGTAGCACTAGCCAAGAACAGACCCTCGTGAGGCTGTTCTCCCTTGTATTGTTCATCATCAGCCCAAGAGGCAATCCACCACACCACACACTGGAGTAGGGTATTACACCACAATGGTGGCCTGAACCAGTATAAATCTTGTGTCTCTTGTGTTGTTTTGTTTCGTAGTTTAGATCCTAGCGATTCGGCAAGGAACATGCAGGCAGAGGGTTGAATCTCTGCACGCACCCCAGTGTTTGAACCTCAAGGGTCTACCGGAACCCGAAATCCGACATTTGGCGCGCCAGGTAGGGGTGCGCCGGAATTTGCCTTCCGCCGTCTCGTTCTTCTCCGACCATCACATCCATGTTTGACGCTCGTCGGGCTCGCGCCGAGCACCGAGCCGCCCTCGCTTCCCACGTCGCCCAGACGGCTCCCGTCGGTGGGCGCCTTCATCGTTCCCCGTCACCTGCCGTCAACGCCGCCATCGGCCTGGCGGGGAACGAATAGCAAGCATCGTCCCAGCATCCATCCATGAGGCGGGACGGCCGCACTGCCACACCCTCGCTCACCCCCGCTGGTTCTTCGTCACGTGCGCCCCGCGCGGCCATGGAGGCCCGAGCTACGCTCATCGTGGCAAACGAGCTCCTGCGCTACCGCCCCATCGACGATGTCTATGAAGAGTGGCTCGACCGAGTCGCCGAACTCGTTCGTGCCGCCGGGGGCTCCCCCGCGCCGTCCTTCTCGCTGCACCGCGCCCTGCCCTGCGCGGGCAATGAAGCTCCTGGGGCGCCTCAGCCGCCTCCGCCTCAAAAAGGCGCCCTGTCCCCAAGGCGCGCGGCCCCTGGGCGGAACCCGCTCCGTCAGGCGCCAGCGCGGCAAGAGCAGAGCTGCCAAGAAGTCCCTCGCCCTCGAGAAGCTACCCGAGCGCTCCCTGCTCTAGCACGTCAAGACCCTGCGCTGCCCCCAGCTGCGGCGCATGGGGACCCGCAGGACCAAGCTCTCCATCGCCCAAGGCCTTCTGTGGCCAAAGCGGGCTGCCGCGCCTTCACCTCCGAGCTATGCAGCGTCGCGTGGCCCGGCAAGTTCAAGCCAGACCTGCCTCCTCGCTACGACGGCACGGCTGACCCTGCAGAGTTCCTCTAGCTCTACGAGTTGGGCATCGAGGCTGCCAACGGGGACGAGAAGGTCATGGAAAACTGGTTTCCGATGGCGCTCAGGGCGGAGTCCGCACTGCTCTGAACACGGCTCGAGCACGATCTCCTCCTGGGACGAGATGCACACCCGCTTCATCGCCAACTTCCAGGGTACCCGCGACCGGCCACCCGCCGTGAGCGACATGTGCCGTATCAAGCAGCAACCAGGGGAAACCCTGCAGAAGTACATCAAGCGCTTCAACAACGCGCGCCTCAAGATCCCCAGGTGTCGGTGTACTAAAGTAGGGGTACCTTAGTACCCCGAACTTGTGCACGGGCAGTCGCAGCACCCTGCGACAAGGCTTGCCGGGCGCCCGCGAAGACCCTCCGTCAATACCTACTACTGCCATTCAAGAACAAAGTATCAACCGAGAAAACAAAGGCCCCGGCAAGAGGAGCTTGCCGGGAAGGCCAACCGAGGCGCTCCCAGAAGACTTGCCGCGACGCCCCGTGCGTCCCGGCAAGGCCCGGAGGCCGGCAAGCTTGCCGGCACGACAAGAGAAGGGCCGCGGCAAGGCGCGTGCCGCGGCAAGGCTGCCACCCAAAATCCAGCGCATCCAGCGACGTGTCACCCCAGGGCCATCCCGGGGGCACGTGGCAAGGCGTTGCGCGGCCATGCGGAGCGAGGTGGCAAGCGGAGCTGACAGAGACGCCATCGTGGCAACCGGTGGCTCACTTAACGGTCGTTTCCTTCCACTGTTGGGGCGACCGGACGGACATTAAATGCCCTTGTCCCCTGCCGTCAGAGTTAGGTAGGGGACACTGTTGGTCACTGTTGTACCAACCTGCGTTTTTACCTTTCTACCTCCTCTTCCTACGCTGCCACCTGTGGATCCCCCCTTCAGACTATAAAAGGGAGGCCCATGCGCACGTAGAAGGGGTTCGGTCCATTCGACACCCACAACACCACCATACGCTCGCGCTCTCGAGCAAGATCAAATACAAGCACAAAAGCAGCAGTAGGGGTTTTATCTCTCCGGAGAGCCCCGAAGCTGGGTAAAAATCGCCCGTCTCCCCCGCGCGCTCGACCTCGATCTGCTCTGCGCACGCCCTCCGCTCCCTTGCCGGACTAGAAGGGGCCCCCGTGCCCCATAGGTGCTCAGGGCCGCGTAGAGACCGCCCCCGACATCTTTGGCACGCTAGGTAGGGGACTGCGTCGAGGTCGTGAGCATCTAATCCGGCCTCCGCGCGCGCTACGTCAACTTCTTCATCAACATGCCACCGAAGAAGAAGCCTTCGGAGGTGGCCGCTCCATCTACATCGATTCTGCCACCACCGCTGGAGCAAGCGGGCGGTGGAGTGGACGCCGGCGAAGGAGCGGGCGCCGACGGTGGGACTCACGTCATCACCAGGTCCAAAAACAAGGCCCCGCAAGCGTCGGCGACCGTGCAGACACCACACCCTTCCCAGGAGGTGCAGGGTCGACAACGCCCCGGTGCCCCTAGCACCGTGCTCGCATTGGAGCAAGGCCAAGCTGGTGGGTCGCGGGGCCGAGGTCGAGATGCATGCGCCAAGACATCTTTGGCGCGAGTGAGGTACGGTCGCCCGGACGGGGTGTGGCACCTCCCAATCCAGTTGGGAGTCCGAGCACATCCCGCTCCTCGCGCCGCTCGTCGCCACCGCCACCCAAGACAGCAGAGGAAGCGCTGGCCCGAGCCCAGCTGCTTCTAGATTACCCTCCGGCGCCACACAAGATCGACGACTGGAGGATGACCATATACAGCCTCATTGGCTTCGCCAACGGCGACAAGCCCCGGCAGCCGAGCGCATCGAAGCCCCGACAAGGCGCCCAGGCGCAAGCCGACGCCGACAAGACCGCCGGGGGTGCCACCTCCGTGCACACCCAGCCCCGAAGGCCAAGATCGCCAGCTCGCCGGACCAACCCCGACACCGACTCCACCGCGTCGTCAGACCCGCGAACTCGCTGTGACCGACGCCACGTTCTCCAAGAACGACAACACGAAAACCTTCGCTTTTCGAAGCGCCGGAGAGAAGCGCGACGTCAATCGACCAGCGCGCGCCCATCTGTCGGCGTCGCGCGCACTGGGGAACCAGCGACGATTTGACGTCTGCGGCGAGTTGCCCTGCGTTCACCCGCGAGCTGCGGCAGTCGATGGCCCAAAACCAAAATTTCAAGCCGACGCGTGCGAGAAGTACGTTGGCAGGATACATCCGTCGGAGTTCCTCAGCATCTACACCATCGCGGTGCAGGCTGCCGGAGGGCGCGACGAGAAGATCCTCGCCAACTACTTCCCGTTGGTGCTCAAGCCCAACGTCATATCTTGGCTCATGCACTTGCCGGACTGCTACACCATTCAACATATACACGTATCCGGTTTGAGACTTAGAGTCATCCAGATCTGAGTCGAAGCTAGCGTCGACGTAACCCTTTACGACGAGCTCTTCATCTCCTCCATAAACGAGAAACATGTCCTTTGTCCTTTTCAGGTACTTCAGGATATTTTTGACCGTTGTCCAGTGTTCCTTGCCGACATTACTTTGGTATCTTGCTACCAAACTTACGGCAAGGTTTACATCGGGTCTGGTACACAGCATGGCATACATAATAGATCCTATGGCTGAAACATAGGGGATGACACTCATCTCTTCTTTATCTTTTGCCATGGTCGGTGACTGAGCTAAGCTCAATCTCACGCCTTGTAAGATAGGCAAGAACCCTTTCTTGGACTGATCCATTTTGAACCTCTTCAAAATCTTATCAAGGTATGTGCTTTGTGAAAGACCTATGAGGCGTCTCGATCTATCTCTATAGATCTTGATGCCTAATATATAAGCAGCTTCTCCAAGGTCCTTCATTGAAAAACACTTATTCAAGTAGGCCTTAATGCTGTCCAGAAGTTTTGTATCATTTCCCATCAAGAGTATGTCATCTACATATAATAGGAGAAATGCTACTGAGCTCCCACTCACTTTCTTGTAAACGCAGCTTCTCCATAAGTCTCATAAACTAAACGCTTTGATCATCTCATCAAAGCGAATGTTCCAACTCGAGATGCTTGCACCAGTCCATAAATGGATCATTGGAGCTTGCATACTTTGTTAGCGTTCTTAGGATCGACAAAACCTTCCGGCTGCATCATATACAGCTCTTCCTTAAGATGTCCGTTAAGGAATGCCGTTTTGACGTCCATCGCCATATCTCATAATCATAGTATGCGGCAATTGCTAACATGATTCGGATGGACTTCAACCGCTACGGAGAGAATGTCTCGTCGTAGTCAATCCCTTGAACTTGTCGATAACCCTTAGCGACAAGTCGAGCCTTATAAATGGTAACATTACCATCCGCGTCCATCTTCTTCTTAAAAATCCATTTGTTTTCTATCGCTCGCGATCATCGGGCAAGTCTGTCAAAGTCCATACTTTGTTTTCATACATGGATTCTATCTCGGTTTCATGGCTTCAAGCCATTTGTTGGAATCTTGGCCGCCATCGCTTCATAGTTCAAGGTTCACCGTTGTCTAACAACATGATTTCCGGACAGGGTTGCCGTACCACTCTGTTGCGGTGCGTGTCCTTGTGGACCCACGGGTTCAAGAGCAACTTGATCCAAGTACCTTGATCATCATCATTGGTTTCCTCTTGATTGGTGTGGGCATCACAGAACATTTTCTGAGCTGCACCACTTTCCCGTTCGAGAGGTAGTACTTCATCGAGTTCTACTTTCCTCCCACTTACTTCTTTCGAGAGAAACTCTTTTCCGAAAAGCATCCGTTCTTAGCAACAAAGATCTTGCCCTCGGATCTTAAGTAGAAGGTATACCCGACGGTTTCCTTAGGGTATCCTATGAATCGCATTTTTCCGACTTGGGTTCGAGCTTTTCAGGTTGAAGTTTCTTGACATAAGCATCGCATCCCCAAACTTTTAGAAACGATAGCTTAGGTTTCTTCCCAAACCATAATTCATACGGTGTCGTCTCAGCGGATTTAGACGGTGCCCTATTTAAAGCGAATGTAGCTGTCTCTAGAGCGTATCCCCAAAATGATAGCGGTAAATCGGTAAGAGACATCATAGACCGCACCATATCTAATAGAGTGCGATTCGACGTTCGGACACACCGTTCTGTTGAGGTGTACCAGTGGCGTGAGTTGTGAAACGATTCCACATTTCCTTAAGTGTGTACCAAATTCGTGACTTAAGTATTCTCCTCCACGATCGATCGTAGGAACTTTATCTTTCGGTCACGTTGATTCTCCACCTCATTCTGAAATTCCTTGAACTTTTCAAAGGTCTCAGACTTGTGTTTCATTAAGTAGACATACCCATATCTACTTAAGTCATCGGTGAGAGTGAGAACATAACGATATCCTCCATGAGCCTCAACGCTCATTGGACCGCACACATCGGTATGTATGATTTCCAACAAGTTGGTTGCTCGCTCCATTGTTCCGGAGAACGGAGTCTTGGTCATTTGCCCATGAGGCATGGTTCGCATGTGTCAAGCGATTCATAATCAAGAGACTCTAAAGTCCATCAGCATGGAGCTTCTTCATGCACTTGACACCAATGTGACCAAAGGCGGCGATGCCACAAGTATGTGGGACTATCGTTATCAACTTTATATCTTTTGGCATCCACACTATGAACATGTGTAATATTACGCTCGAGATTCATTAAGAATAAACCATTGACCATCGAAGCATGACCATAAAACATATCTCTCATATAAATCGAACAACCATTATTCTCGGACTTAAATGAGTAGCCATCTCAGATTAACGAGATCCGGATACCATGTTCATGCTCAAACTTGGCACTAAATAACAATTATTAAGGTTCAAAACTAATCCCGTGGGTAAATGTAGAGGCAGCGTGCCAACGGCGATCACATCGACTCTGGAACCATTCCCGACGCGCACCGTCACCTCGTCCTTTGCCAGTCTCCGTTTATTCCGCAACTCCTGCTGTGAGTTACAAATATGAGCAACAACATCGGTATCAAATACCCAGGAGTTACTACGAGTACTGGTAAGGTACACATCAATTACATGTATATCAAATATACCTTTGGTGTTGCCTGCCTTCTTATCCGCTAAGTATTTGGGGCAGTTCCGCTTCGATGACCCTTCCCTTGCAATAAAAGCACTCGATCTCGGGCTTGGGTCCATTCTTTGACTTCTTCCCGAAGCGGCTTACAGGCGCGACAACATCTTTGCCGTCCTTCTTGAAGTTCTTCTTACCCTTGCCCTTCTTGAACTTAGTGGTCTTATTGACCATCAACACTTGATGTTCTTTCTTGATTTCAGCCTCTGCTGACTTGACATCGAGAACACTTCAGAATGGTCTTCACCATCCCTGCATGTTGTAGTTCATCACAAAGCTCTTGTAGCTTGGTGGGAGCGATCGGAGGATTCTGTCAATGACCGCCTCATCTGGGAGGTTAATGTTCATTTGGGTCATATGGTTGTGCAACCCAGCACATCTTGAGGATGTGCTCACCGACGAACTGTTTTCCTCCATCTTACAAGCTGTAGAACTTGTCGGAGACATCATATCTCTCGACCGGGCATGAGCTTGGAAAACAAGTTTCAGCTCTTGAACATCTCATATGCTCCGTGATGCTCAAAACGCTTTTGGAGCCCGGTTCTAAGCTGTAAAGCATGCCGCATCGAATGAGGGAGTAATCATCGACGAGTCTTCCAAGCGTTCAAATCGTCTTGCAAAGGCCGGAGAGCAGGTGGGTCACCTAACGGTGCTTCTATGACATATTGTTTCTTGGCAGCTATGAGGATGATCCTCAGGTTCCGGACCCAGTCCGTATAGTTGCTACCATCATCTTTCAGCTAGGTTTTCTCTAGGAACGCGTTGAAGTTCATGTTGACATTAGCGTTGGCCATTTGATCTACAAGACATATTTGCAAAGGTTTTAGACTAAGTTCATGATAATAAAGTTCTAATCAAATTATGAACTCCCACTTAGATTAGACATCCCTCTAGTCATCTAAGTGTTACACGATCCGAGTCGACTAGCCCGTGTCCGATCATCACGTGAGACGGACTAGTCATCGTCGGTGAACATCTTCATGTTGATCGTATCTTCCATACGACTCGTGTTCGACCTTTTGGTCTCCGTGTTCGAGGCCATGTCCGTACATGCTAGGCTCGTCAAGTTAACCCTAAGTGTTTTCGATGTGTAAAACTGTCTTACACCGTTGTATGTGAGCGTAAGAATCCATCACACCCGATCATCACGTGGTGCTTAGAAGCGACGAACTGTAGCAACGGTGCACGCTTAGGGAGAACACTTCTTGAAATTTTTGTAAGGATCATCTTATTTACTACCGTCGTCCTAAGTAAACAAGATGCATAAACATAATAAACATCACATGCAATTATATATAGTTGTGACATGATATGGCCAATATCATACAGCTCCATTGATCTCCATCTTCGGGGCTCCATGATCATCTTGTCACCGGCTTGACACCATGATCTCCATCATCATGATCTCCATCATCGTGTCTTCATGAAGTTGTCACACCAACGACTACTTCTACTTCTATGGCTAACGCGTTTAGCAATAAAGTAAAGTAGTTTATTGGCGTTCTTCAATGACACGCAGGTCATACAAAAATAAAGACAACTCCTATGGCTCCTGCCGGTTGTCATACTCATCGACATGCAAGTCGTGAATCCTATTACAAGAACATGATCTCATACATCACAATTCATCATTCATCACAACTTCTGGCCATATCACATCACATGATCAATCGCTGCAAAAACAAGTTAGGCGTCTTCTAATTGTTGTTGCATCTTTACGTGGCTGCAATTGGGTTCTAGCAAGAACGTTTTCTTACCTCTGAATAACCACAACGTGATTTTGTCAACTTCTATTTACCCTTCATAAGGGCCCTATTCATCGAATCCGCTCCAACTAAAGTGGGAGAGACAGACACCCGCCAGCCACCTTATGCAACTAGTGCATGTCAATCGGTGGAACCGGTCTCACGTAAGCATACGTGTAAGGTTGGTCCGGGCCGCTTCATCCCACAATACCGTTGAAGCAAGAAAAGACTAGTAGAGGCAAGTAAGTTGACAAGATCCACGCCCACAACAAAATTGTGTTCTACTCGTGCATTAGAGAACTACGCATAGACCTAGCTCATGATGCCACTGTTGGGGAACGTTGTAGAAAATTAAAAATTTTGCTACGGTTTCACCAAGATCCATCTATGAGTTCATCTAAGCAACGAGTCATGGAAGAGAGTTTTCATCTACATACCACTTGTAGATCGCGTGCGGAAGCTTGCAATAGGATGGTGATGATGGAGTCGTACTCGACGTGATTCGAATCACCGATGTCCAAGTGTTGAACGGACAGCACCTCCGCGTTCAACACACGTACGGGACGGGAGACGTCTCCTTCTTGATCTAGCAAGGGGGAAGGAGAGGTTGAGGAAGCTCGCTCCAACGGCACCACGACGGCATGGCGGTGTTGGTGCAACAGTACTCCGACAGGGCTTCGCCAAGCGCTTACGAAGGAGGAGAGGTGTTGGGGATGGGAGGGGCTGCGCCTTGGAGATGGGTACAGCAGCCCTCCCCCACCCCTATATTTATAGGGGAAGGGGCAAGGGGGGCCGACCCCTCTAGATGGGATCTAGAGGGGCGGCGAGGAGGGAGGCTTGCCCCCAAGCAGGGGGCCCCCTCGGGGTTTCCCCAACCCTAGGCGCATGGGCCCAAGGTGGGGCGCGCCCAGCCTCCAGGCTGGCTCCCTCCCTTTGCGCCCATGTGGCCCTCCGGGAGGGGTGGCCCCTCCGGTGGACCCCGGAACCCCTCCGGTGGCCCCTGTACAATACCGATAACCCCGAAACTTTCCTGTCCGTATGACAACTTCCCATATATAAAACTTCACCTCCGGACCATTTGGAACTCCTTGTGACGTCAGGATCCCATCCGGACTCAACAACATTCGGTAGTAACATACTAGTCTTCCTAATAACCCTAGCGTCACCGAACCTTAAGTGTGTAGACCCTACGGGTTCGGGAGACACGCAGACATGACCGAGACGACTCTCGGGCAATAACCAACAGCGGGATCTGGATACCCATGTTGGCTCCCACATGCTCCTCGATGATTTCATCGGTTGAACCACGATGTCGAGGATTCGATCAAAACCCTATATACAATTCCCTTTGTCAATCGGTACGTTACTTGCCCGAGACTCGATCGTCGGTATCCCAATACCTTGTTCAGTCTCGTTACCGGCAAGTCACTTTACTCATCTTAGTAATGCATGATCCGTGGCCAACAACTTGGTCACCTTGAGCTCATTATGATGATGCATTACCGAGTGGGCCCAGAGATACCTCTCCGTCATACGGCGACAAATCCCGCCTCGATCCGTGTCAACCCAACAGATACTTTCGGAGATACCGTAATGCACCTTTATAGTCACCCGATTACGTTGTGACGTTTGATACACCCAAGGCACTCCTACGGTATCCGGGAGTTACACGATCTCATGGTCGAAGGAAGAGATACTTGACATTGGTAAAGCTCTACCAAACGAACTACACGATCTTTGTGCTATGCTTAGGATTGGGTCTTGTCCACATCATTCTCCTAATGATGCGATCCCGTTATCAATGACATCCAATGTGCATAGTCAGGAAACCATGACTATCTGTTGATCACAACGAGCTAGTCAACTAGAGGCTCACTAGGGACATATTGTGGTCTATGTATTCACACGTGTATTACGATTTCCGGATAATACAGTTATAGCATGAATAAAAGACAATTATCATGAACAATGAAATATAATAATACTTTTATTATTGCCTCTAGGGCATATTTCCAACAGCGCGCACGTGTCATAGTAGAGGCGTGCACATAGCATGTACACATACGTCATAATGGCGTGGTGCAAGAAAGTAAATCGCCACGCGTCGCATTACATCTGGCGGGTCTCGAACGCCTAATCGCGCATACATACGGCCAGGGCTCGTGTACATGGCTGGGTCGGAATGGAGAAACAGCATCGTCGTCGTCTTCATGGGGAGCCAACCGGTTGGGTCAGAATGGAATGCGTCGTCGTGTTCATCGGGAGGGCTTGGACGGAACAGGCGATGGAAACGAGGCCTGGCGTACCGCAGGATGGAGGAAATGGCCTTGTGTTCAACCGACCAAGTTTGAAACGGGATCCTGTTCATCGAGAGGGGTCTGGCGTACCGCAAAACAGAGGAAATGGACTTGTGTTGGACCTCCTACAGTCAAAACAGGGTCCTGTTGATCGGGAGGGGTGTGGCGTACTGCAAAATGGACAAAACGGACTTGTGTTGGAGCGCTACGGTCGAAACGGGGGTCCTGTTCATCGGGAGGGGGTGGCGTACCGCAAAACGGGACTCCATGGGATACTGTTCATCTCCACCGTCGACCTCCTCCAGCCTCCACGGGCTACTATTCATCCATCGTTGATCTCCTCCAGCCTCCACCTGCGACTGTTCATCCACGGGCTCCTGTTCATCCAGCCTCCACCGCGCGCTACTCCACCGGCTACTGTTCAACCACCCCTCCACGGGCTCCTGTTCAACCACCCCTCCACGGGCTACTGTTCATCCACCCCTCCACCATCTACTATTCATCCAACCCTCCACGGGGTCTTCCTGTTCATCCAGCCCTCCACGGGGTCCTGTTCATCCAGCCCCAACCGGCTCGATCGATCGGGGTCCTGTTCATCCAGAGGCAACACCACGGGGTCCTGTTCATCCACCCACCACTCACTATTCATCCACCCCCCCGCAACACTCACTGCTCATCTAGAGGTAGCATCGATCGGCTTCAGTTAGCAGCAGTAATGAAGGAATCGCTTGATCGGGTTCAGTTAACAGCCATCGATCGATCGCTCGGGTTCAGTAATGCGTAGCCTGCAGTGCAATCACTCGGGTTCAGTTAGGCGACGCCTCGCTCGGGTTTAGTTAGAGCCCAACGCCTCGCACACACGCGCGTACGTGTACAAGATAAACGCACATCGCTCGGCCCCCGACCACCCACCGTAACCGGGAACTCCCCGAAAATTTTCCTCGCCCTCGCTTCTACCACGGTTTTTTCCGTCATGGACGGCCCAAAGAATGTCATGCAGCCGCGTCTCCGGCCCGTCCAGGACGAAAAGTCCATTTTCTGTCATGAATTTTTGTCATAGAAGTAGGAGCCCACCACATCTATGATGATACCGGGTTTTGTCACAATTATCGTCATAGAAGTGTCATAAGTATGACAGAAAAAAATTCGTTCGGCCCAAAATGTCACGGATGTGTCTTTTTTTTGTAGTGTATCGGGGGGTATGAACCATGAAGAAGTTGTAATACAGTAGATATTACACAAATATAAATAAAGAATGAGTTCACAATAGTATCAAAAGTGGTAATTTATTTTCTTATACTAACGGATCTCATGAGTTTTCTGTTGAGTTTTATGTTGTGAAGTTTTCAAGTTTTGGGTAAAGATTTGATGGACTATGGAATAAGGAGTGGCAAGAGCCTAAGCTTGGGGATGCCCAAGGCACCCCAAGGTAATATTCAAGGACAACCAAGCATCTAAGCTTGGGGATGCCCCGGATGGCATCCCCACTTTCGTCTTCGTCTATCGGTAAATTTACTTGAGGCTGTATTTTTACTCACCGTATGATTTCTGTTTTGCTTGAAGCATCTTGTATGATATGAGTCTTTGCTTTTTAGTTTGCCACAATCATTCTTGTTGTACACACCTTTTGAGAGGACATGCATTAATCTTGAATTTATTAGAATACTCTATGTGCTTCACTTATATCTTCTGAGGTAGGCAATAATGCTCTAGTGCTTCACCTATATCTTTTTAGAGCACGGCGGTGGCTTTATTTTATAGAAATTGTCTCATGCTTCACTTATATTCTTTTGAGAGTCTCTAAACAGCATGGTAATTTGCTTAGGTTATGAATTTAGTCCTAATATTATGGGCATCCAAGAGGGATATAATAAAAACTTTTATATAAAGAGCATTCAATGCTATGAGAAGTTTGATTCCTTATGATTGTTTCGAGATATAAAGATGGTGATATTAGAGTCATACTAGCGAGTAATTGTGGATTGGTAGAAATACTTGTGTTAAAGTTTGTGATTCCCGTAGCATGCACGTATGGTGAACCGTTATGTGATGAAGTCGAGCATGATCTATTTATTGATTGTATTCCTTATGAGTGGTACATCGGGGACAAGCGATGGTCTTTTCCTACCAATCTACCCCTAGGAGCATCCGTGTAGTACTTTGTTTTGATAGCTAATAATTTTTGCAATAAGTATGTGAGTTCTTTATGACTAATGTTAAGTCCATGGATTATCGCACTCTCACCCTTCCACCATTGCTAGCCTCTCTAGTACGGCGCAACTTTTGCCGGTGCATTAAACCCACCATATACCCTCCCTCCAAACATCCACCATACCTACCTATTATGGAATTTCCATAGCCATTCCAAGATATATTGCCATGCAACTTCCACCATTCCATTTTATTAGGACACATACCATCATTGTCATAACTCTTTGGATGATCATAAGATAGCTAGCATGATGTTTTCATGGCTTGTCCATTTTTTGATATCATTTGCTATGCTAGATCATTGCACATCCCGGTACACCATTGGAGGCATTCATATAGAGTCATATTTTGCTCTAAGTATCGAGTTGTAATTCTTGATTTGTAAGTAAATAAAAGTGTGATGATCATCATTATTAGAGCATTGTCCCATGTGAGGAAAGAATGATGGAAGCTATGATTCCCTCACAAGTTGGATGTCTCCGGACTTCACAAAAATAAAAGAGGCCAAAGAAGCCCACCCTAAAAAAAGAGAAAAGAGACGAAGGGGCAATGCGACTATCCTTTTTCCACACTTGTGCTTCAAAGTAGCACCAAGATCTTGATGATAGAGAGTCTCCTATGTTGTCACTTTCATATACTAGTGGGATTTTTTCATTATAGAACTTGGCTTGTATATTCCAATGATGGGCTTCCTCAAATTTCCCTAGGTCTTCGTGAGCAAGCGAGTTGGATGCACACCCACTTAGTTTCTTTTTGAGCTTTGATAAACTTATAGCTCTAGTGCATTCGTTGCATGGCAATCCCTACTCACTCACATTGATATCTATTGATGGGCATCTCCATAGCCCGTTAATATGCCTAGTTGATGTGAGACTATCTCCTTCTTTTTGTCTTCTCCACAACCTCCATATTCTATTCCACCTATAATGCTATATCCATGGCTCATGCTCATGTATTGCGTGAAAGTTGAAAAAGTTTGAGAACATCAAAAGTACGAAACAATAGCTTGGCTTGTCATCGGGTTGTACATGATTTAAAACTTTGTGTGATGAAGATGGAGCATAGCCAGACTATATGATTTTGTAGGGATAACTTTCTTTGGCCATGTTATTTTGAGAAGACACGATTGTTTTATTAGTATGCTTGAAGTATTATTGTTTTTATGTCAATATTAAACTTTTGTTTTGAATATTATGGATCTAAATATTTGTTCATAATAAATAAAATTACATGGATAAATATGTTAGGTAGCATTCCACATCAAAATTATGTTTTATCATTTACCTACTCGAGGACGAGCAGAATTGAGCTTGGGGATGCTTGATCGTCCCCAATGTATCTATAATTTTGATTATTCCATGCTATTGTATTATCTGCTTTGGATGTTTTATACGCATTAATGTTATTTTATATTATTATTCGGACTAACCTACTAACCCAGAGCCCAGTGCGCTTTATGTTTTCCCTTGTTTTTAGTTTTACGAGAAAGGAATATCAAATAGAGTCCAAACGGACCAGAAGACACACGTGGGACTTGGAAAGGAAGGCAAAAGAGTCACAAGGGCTCCACAAGCCCTCAGGGCACGCCCTAGGGAGGGGGCGCGCCCCCTGGCTTGTGGGCCCCATGGGACTCCTCCAACCGTAATCTCTGGCCTATAAATTCACAAATATTCCCAAACTCCTCCGCCCCCTGGTTTTGTCACAATTATCGTCATAGAAGTGTCATAAGTATGACAGAAAAAAATTCGTTCGGCCCAAAATGTCACGGATGTGTCTTTTTTTTGTAGTGTATCGGGGGGTATGAACCATGAAGAAGTTGTAATACAGTAGATATTACACAAATATAAATAAAGAATGAGTTCACAATAGTATCAAAAGTGGTAATTTATTTTCTTATACTAACGGATCTCATGAGTTTTCTGTTGAGTTTTGTGTTGTGAAGTTTTCAAGTTTTGGGTAAAGATTTGATGGACTATGGAATAAGGAGTGGCAAGAGCCTAAGCTTGGGGATGCCCAAGGCACCCCAAGGTAATATTCAAGGACAACCAAGCATCTAAGCTTGGGGATGCCCCGGATGGCATCCCCACTTTCGTCTTCGTCTATCGGTAAATTTACTTGAGGCTGTATTTTTACTCACCGTATGATTTCTGTTTTGCTTGAAGCATCTTGTATGACATGAGTCTTTGCTTTTTAGTTTGCCACAATCATTCTTGTTGTACACACCTTTTGAGAGGGACATGCATTAATCTTGAATTTATTAGAATACTCTATGTGCTTCACTTATATCTTCTGAGGTAGGCAATAATGCTCTAGTGCTTCACCTATATCTTTTTAGAGCACGGCGGTGGCTTTATTTTATAGAAATTGTCTCATGCTTCACTTATATTCTTTTGAGAGTCTCTAAACAGCATGGTAATTTGCTTAGGTTATGAATTTAGTCCTAATATTATGGGCATCCAAGAGGGATATAATAAAAACTTTTATATAAAGAGCATTCAATGCTATGAGAAGTTTGATTCCTTATGATTGTTTCGAGATATAAAGATGGTGATATTAGAGTCATACTAGTGAGTAATTGTGGATTGGTAGAAATACTTGTGTTAAAGTTTGTGATTCCCGTAGCATGCACGTATGGTGAACCGTTATGTGATGAAGTCGGAGCATGATCTATTTATTGATTGTATTCCTTATGAGTGGCTGTCGGGGACAAGCGATGGTCTTTTCCTACCAATCTACCCCCTAGGAGCATCCGTGTAGTACTTTGTTTTGATAGCTAATAATTTTTTGCAATAAGTATGTGAGTTCTTTATGACTAATGTTAAGTCCATGGATTATACGCACTCTCACCCTTCCACCATTGCTAGCCTCTCTAGTACGGCGCAACTTTTGCCGGTGCATTAAACCCACCATATACCCTCCCTCCAAACATCCACCATACCTACCTATTATGGAATTTCCATAGCCATTCCAAGATATATTGCCATGCAACTTCCACCATTCCATTTTATTAGGACACATACCATCATTGTCATAACGCTTTGGATGATCATAAGATAGCTAGCATGATGTTTTCATGGCTTGTCCATTTTTTGATATCATTTGCTATGCTAGATCATTGCACATCCCGGTACACCGTTGGAGGCATTCATATAGAGTCATATTTTGCTCTAAGTATCGAGTTGTAATTCTTGATTTGTAAGTAAATAAAAGTGTGATGATCATCATTATTAGAGCATTGTCCCATGTGAGGAAAGAATGATGGAAGCTATGATTCCCTCACAAGTTGGATGTCTCCGGACTTCACAAAAATAAAAGAGGCCAAAGAAGCCCACCCTAAAAAAAGAGAAAAGAGACGAAGGGGCAATGCGACTATCCTTTTTCCACACTTGTGCTTCAAAGTAGCACCATGATCTTGATGATAGAGAGTATCCTATGTTGTCACTTTCATATACTAGTGGGATTTTTTCATTATAGAACTTGGCTTGTATATTCCAATGATGGGCTTCCTCAAATTTCCCTAGGTCTTCGTGAGCAAGCGAGTTGGATGCACACCCACTTAGTTTCTTTTTGAGCTTTGATAAACTTATAGATCTAGTGCATTCATTGCATGGCAATCCCTACTCACTCACCTTGATATCTATTGATGGGCATCTCCATAGCCCGTTAATATGCCTAGTTGATGTGAGACTATCTCCTTCTTTTTGTCTTCTCCACAACCTCCATATTCTATTCCACCTATAATGCTATATCTATGGCTCATGCTCATGTATTGTTTGAAAGTTGAAAAAGTTTGAGAACATCAAAAGTACGAAACAATTGCTTGGCTTGTCATTGGGTTGTACATGATTTAAAACTTTGTGTGATGAAGATGGAGCATAGCCAGACTATATGATTTTGTAGGGATAACTTTCTTTGGCCATGTTATTTTGAGAAGACACGATTGTTTTATTAGTATGCTTGAAGTATTATTGTTTTTATGTCAATATTAAACTTTTGTTTTGAATATTATGGATCTAAATATTTGTTCCGCAATAAATAAAATTACATGGATAAATATGTTAGGTAGCATTCCACATCAAAAATTATGTTTTTATCATTTACCTACTCGAGGACGAGCAGGAATTGAGCTTGGGGATGCTTGATACGTCCCCAATGTATCTATAATTTTTGATTATTCCATGCTATTGTATTATCTGTTTTGGATGTTTTATATGCATTAATGTTATTTTATATTATTATTCGGACTAACCTACTAACCCAGAGCCCAGTGCCAGTTTATGTTTTCCCCTTGTTTTTTAGTTTTACAGAAAAGGAATATCAAATAGAGTCCAAACGGACCAGAAGACACACGTGGGACTTGGAAAGGAAGGCAAAAGAGTCACAAGGGCTCCACAAGCCCTCAGGGCACGCCCTAGGGAGGGGGCGCGCCCCCTGGCTTGTGGGCCCCATGGGACTCCTCCAACCGTAATCTCTGGCCTATAAATTCACAAATATTCCCAAACTACCAGAAGGGTCCCACCAAAACACTTTTCCGCCACCGTAACCTTCTATACCCATGAGATCCCATCTTGGGTCCTTTTCCGGCACCCTGTCGGAGGGGGATTCGATCACAGAGGGCTTCTACATCAACCCTATTGCCCTTCCGATGAAGCGTGAATAGTTTACCACAGACCTAAGGGTCCATAGCTAGTAGCCAGATGGCTTCTTCTCTCTCTTTGATCCTCAATACCATGTTCTCCTCGATGTTCTTGGAGATCTATCTGATGTAATATTCTTTTGCGGTGTGTTTGTCGAGATCCGATGAATTGTGGATTTATGATCAGTTTATCTATGAATATTATTTGAATCTTCTCTGAATTCTTATATGCATGATTTGATATCTTTGTATTTCTCTTCGAATTATCGGTTTGGATTGGCCAACTAGATTGGTTTTTCTTGCAATTGGAGTGGTGCTTAGTTTTGGGTTCAATCTTGTGGTGTCCTCACCGAGTGACAATGTAGGGGTAGCGGGGCACATATTTGTATTGTTGCCATTAAGGGTAGAAAGATGAGGTTTTCATCACATTGCTTGAGTTTATCCCTCTACATCATGTCATCTTGCTTAAGGTGTTACTCCGTTCTTAGGAACTTAATACTCTAGATGCATGCTGGATAGCAGTCAATGTGTGGAGTAATAGTAGTAGATGCAGGCAGGAGTCGGTCTACTTGACACGGACGTGATGCCTATATTCATAATCATTGCCTTGTATATTGTCATAACTTTGCACTTTTCTATCAATTGCTCGACAGTAATTTGTTCACCCACTGTGTTATTTTCCTTCAGGAGAGAAGCCTCTAATGAAACCTATGACCCCCGGTGTCGGTGTCAAAACCGACGGATCTCGGGTAGGGGGTCCCGATCTGTGTGTCAAGGCTGATGGTAACAAGAAGTAAGGGACACAGATGTTTACCCAGGCTCGGGCCCTCTCGATGGAGGTAAAACCCAACTTCCTGCTTGATTAATATTGATGATATGGGTAGTATAAGAGTAGATCTACCACGAGATCGTAGAGGCTAAACCCTAGGAGCTATCCTATGATGGTATGAATGTAATTGTGATCGGCCTTCTAAGGACCAACCTCTCCGGTTTATATAGACACCGGAGAGGGCTAGGGTTTACATGGAGTTGGTTACAAGGAAGGAAACATAATATCCGGATCGCCAAGCTTGCCTTCCACGCCAAGGAAAGTCCCATCCGGACATGGGCCGAAGTCTTGAGTCTTGTATCTTCACGCTTCAATAGTCTGGACGTTGTACATAGTCCGGCTATCCGGATACCCCCTAATCCAGACTCCTCAAGAGTCCTGAACCAGGCTTCAATGACGATGAGTCCGGCGCGCAGTATTGTCTTCGGCATTGCAAGGCGGGTTCCTCCAGCGAATACTCCAAAGTAATCACCGAACACCCAAATCGTGTCCAGATCTGAAAAATGATCTTCACATACCACCGTAGAGAGAAGGATATTTCACAAATGCAATCTGCTGACAACTTTTCCCGATGACGTGACACGTTATTATGATCGGATCCATTATTCGAACCGTTTCCACACAACTAGCTGTAACACATATCACGAGGCAGTTTCTGTGACACGTCTTCTCAAAGCAAAGATCGTGTCCCCTTATTACGGGATTCTCATCAATACGGGCATGGGTAATCTAACCGTGCCATTAATCGTGGCGCTTGGGAAACAAGCGATTCCCAACGGGCAAGTGGGGAGGCACACCGCTTCCGGCGCCTCTATAAAGGGATAAGATTCCCCCATTTTCACCCACGCCTTCTTCCTCCTTTGCCCACTCTTGCCCCCTCGAGCTCGAGCACCCAAGCCCAAGTCTTCCCTGCACAGCTAAATATGTCCGGAGCAGGAGGCAAGTGGGTGGCTTCCACCGTCAAGGAGAAGCACATCACCAATCTTGGTGGCGGATACTTGGTCATGACATATCGCACCGTCTACCAGACGCCGGGCAGGTCATTCCGACCCCAGGACCCCACGAGAGGGTCGTATTCGTCGCCCACTTCGTCCGTGGACTGGGATTCCCACTCCATCCCTTCGTCCGCGGGCTTATGTTCTACTACGGGCTAGATTTCCACGATCTAGCCCCGAATTTCGTCCTCGACATCTCGGCGTTCATCGTCATGTGCGAGGCCTTCCTCCGCATCCGGCCTCACTTTAGCCTATGGCTGCAAACTTTCTACGTGAAGCCGAAGGTGGTAAGAGGCCAACAGGCGGAGTGCGGAGGGGCTATGGTGGGTCGAATGCCCAATGTCACATAGCTCGACAGCTCCTTTGCGGAGACCGTAAAAGGATGGCAATCGGGGTGGTTCTACATCACCGAGCCGCGCGGCGCCAACTAGGCGGCGGCCCCCGAGTTCCGATCCAGAGCCCCCATGCGGCTCACCTCCTGGGGGAGGAAGGGCCTGTCCTGTGGCGATTCCGCGGAGCTGGCCGAACTCCAAACATGCGTCAAAAGCATGAAGGACAAGAACATCAAGCTTGTCAACGTGATCCAGGTCATGCTCGTTCGCCGAATCTTGCCCTGCCAGAGGCGGGCAGTCAATCTGTGGGAGTTCGTCCCCACCGAGCATCGGATGCTCCAGAGGCTCTATGACATGACGCACAAAGGCGCATGGAAGGAGCTGTTCAAGGCCTCCGAAGTGCCTCCTCCGACATCTGAGGACCGCGGGCTTCACGCCGTGCGGGCTCCTAGGCCGGTGAGTTCTTAGACCGACATCGGACCCAGTTCTTCCCGATACATTCATAGGAGTGCCTTGAGTGGTTGTGCATATTTACTTCAGGATTACGTGGAGACAGCGAAGCAGGTTTACTGCCCGGCTCCACTGCCAGAAGACCCAGCAGATGTTCTCCTGACGGAGATGCTGGTCCCAGCGCCGTACAAGGTGCCGGAGAAGAAGGCCGAGAAGAAGGCCCCGGGGATCCGAAAGTGTCTCCGGTGTAAGGTTGTACCGGAAGCCTCGTCCGAAGACGACAAGGCGGACTCCTCCCACGAAGGGGAGGAGGAAGAAGAAGAAGACGCCCCATCTGGAAAGGATAAGGGGTCCGGGGAGGCGGACCCTGGGGCCGGAAAAGGTCCTCGGCGCAGGGCCGTTATTCCCCTGTCGTCCGATGACGACGAGTCGGATTCCTCCCTTGGAGGCGGGGGGGGGGGGAATCAGGAAGAGATCCTACCATCCCCCACCAGGGGGAGAAGAAGAGAAAAGCTGCCCCAGGAGGGAGGTCAGGCGTCAAGAAGGGAAGGACCTGTTCGGACTACTCCGCCACGACCGCCTCAAGAAGGAGGGTGGCTGCCTGAGGGAAGCCCTAAGCGATCGTAAGTGCTTGCACTCTATCATGACTCCACTTCACAGTTTTTGTATTTATAATGCCGAACATATGTGCAGTCCGGCCAGGGATCACCCCGAGGTATCCTCCTCCGGGTCCCTGAGGAATTCGGAGATGAATTTGGTTCCGACGGACACTACTCCTCAACCTGCGGACGACACGGAGGTGTTGTCCCAGAGGCTCCCAGAGCGGGGGGAGGTGACTCTGGAGATGCCCCGAGGCGGGGTCCCAGACGTCGGACACGTGGGGTTCAAGATCCCCGCGGATCGTGTCGACAAGAGCCACGACCAGCCGGGCTCTGAGCCAAACACAATTCCGGAACCTTCGATGGTTCCGGACTCAGGAAGGCGACCCCTCGCTAAGGAGGGCAAGCCGTCTGTGTCGCGGACTTCCATTGTGCATGAAGCTCCGGCCTGTCTGCTGGAAGCGCTTTGCGGCGCTTCCCTGGACGAAGGGCACCGTACTCTTATGAGTACGGTGATTCGGAAGGTTTCGTCTGCCAAGAGCGAACTAACCGAAGCTTGCACCGGCATCCTAACAGGCTTCGAGGTAAGTAATAAATATGTGCAAAATTACCACCCAATAGGTAGTAGCCCCTGATACTCTGTTTGGCGTTCGGAAGGAAAAGCCGAGCAGAGGGTTAATTAAAACCCCCAGGAGTCTAATCATGAGTATTATTTTGAATAAGCAGTCTGTCTTTGCTTGCTCATCGCCTGCATCGCCGAGGTTGCCGATCTGAAGTGGGACCTGGAGCAGGCGCAGGGAGAGCTTGAGCTCACGAAGAGGCAGCTCGAAGAGAACAAGGGTAAGTAATTCCCGTTCTTATGTATTTAAGGATAGACAGAATTGGTGGGTCAAACAACTAAGTGTCGTGACCGTGTAACAGGGGCCACAGCCGAAGTGGCGGCCCTGAAGAAGGCGCTGTCCGAGGCCGAAGACAAGACGGCCTCGGAATGTAAGTAGCGCGAAAAGCAAAGTGCTAGGGTAGGTGAGGTACAACAGGAGCTCCAGGACCTCGACAAGAAATGCGAGTCCGTGGAGCATGATCTGAAGGCCAAAGAGGCCGAGCTTGCGAAGGCCCTTATGAGCTTAAAAGACGCCAAGGCCGAAGCCAAGAAAGCACAGCAGGAGATCCAGGAGGCCAAGAAGATAGCAGCGGGTAAGAAGTTCTTTATGCAAAGCAAACATGTGGAGGAGGCATTTCTATTACTTACTCGAATTCAGAGCTCTCCAGGGGCATTCGTAGATCTGCCACACAGCGTATCAGACGCTGTGGAGTTCTATCGTGCGCAGGAGGGGAACTCAACGGAGAAGCTGTTCTGGTCCCAATATGCTGGGGCCGAAAACCCGATGCCTCTGAGTGACCAACTGAAGCAGTTGGTCGAATTCCACAGGGCGGCCGAACTGGCTATGAAAGGGTTCATAGTCCGGATGTGGCTTGGTGAGCTCGTGCCCAGTAGCTACTTCGGCCTGATCAAGCGGATGGTGGATGCCTGCCCGCGGCTTGAGGTGATCAAGCGATCCGTGTGCGTCGAAGGTGCCCGCCGGGCCCTTGCCTGCGTCAAAGTGCAGTGGGGCAAGATGGATGTGGAGAAGCTGGTCAAGGACGGACCGCAGGAGGGCAAGGCGCATCGCCATCCCGAGCTGTACTATGATGGCGTTATGGAGGGTGGTCGCCTCGTGGCTGACGAATGTACCAAGGACACCATTTTTGAATGAATTCGCTTCTGTCATGTTTGCATTTTAAGGACGAAGTTACTTGCGCTATGTAGCGCTTTTGTTATTTAAAATATTACCTTCTGTGCGGCTGTTTATAAAATCCTGAAAGTAGGCCAGTCGTAGGCTTCCGCCCCCACGTGACTAGCACTGGGTGTTCGTGGAAAACCCGTACACTCTTTATCTAAATGTTTGGTCCCTTAAGGAGGTGTCCAGCACAGCTAACGAGGCAATCGGACTATGCGGCTTTATAACTTTCACTTAGCCATAGAAGTCTATAATTTTAAATTTTGGCGAAGCCCCTAGAATCCGGAAGGCCGAATTGGGGCGCTATATACGCCTTGGTCGGACAAAGCTGATTTATCGCCTAAAGCGGAAAATCTTTAAGGATTTTAGTACCTCTTGAACAGCGACCAACTCTCGCCACATCATGCCGGTCAGTTTTTGGCTTTCTCTACTGAGGTGCTCGTCCGGAAGAACTGGGACTCAATCGCAGTAGTTCTCCCTGCGCTACCTTAGCCGATATAACGGAACGTAAGGCACCAAAACAAGGGAGCCGGGCTATCCCAACTGTAGACCCAAGACATAATTCGGAGCTGATGCATATAGTGCTATAAGTTCAGGGTGCCGCACTATTGAAAGTGCTTGGACTTTTAGTTTCCATATTACGGGGCGTCATAAGAAGCCCCTAGCAAACTGGCCATACCAAGGTGTACGGATGTAATACCAAATAAACATTTATAAGAGAAGAATACTCAAATAAGGATAATAAGCTGATGCTATATATAATCTCCATTTGGCGAAATATATGTTTAAGCGTATGTTTACAATGGATGCATTAGGCAGAGCTAAAAATAGGACTATTTGACATGTCCTATCCAGGGGCAAGCTGTGTGCAGATAGATGAAACAGGTATAATGATCGTAAATAGATTCCACCTGGGTATTTCCTTCTGTGCACAACGTCTGTTGCCTCCTTGTGTGTCTCTTCCATATGAGTCCGGCAATTCGGCTCTTCTGAGGATGCTGCACTAACGCGGTGTCCTGAAAGGTAAAAGGGAAAGAGTATGAAGGTATTTAGCGGTTACCCGTATTATCGGCTGAGTCGTTGATGCGCCTCCGCCTATGCCCAAGGTATCTTGAGTGCGTAATTGTGTACGCGTGGCACAAATGCTGCTTTGGAGAGTCTTGAGCGGAGGCAGGACTGCTAATCACGATCTTGACATTCGTGTTGATCCTGTTGCGGGGTGCTCCGGACTCGCTTGACAGTGCTTGAAGTTGTCGCCGGATTGGTTTGTCGGAGGAGGCCACATTGTACTTCTGCCGAGAGGGCTGCCGTATGCTCTTCTGTTCGAAGAGAAAGGTCCATATTTCCGTAGACAGTGATGACCCCGCGCGGTCCCGGCATCTTGAGCTTGAGATATGCGTAGTGTGGCACTGCATTGAATCTTGCGAATGCGGTCCGCCCGAGCAGTGCGTGGTAGCCACTGCGGAAAGGGACTGCTACATCTCGATCTTGCGTTGGTTTTCCCCGAAGAGGATAGGATGATGCAACACAGTAGCGTAAGTATTTCCCTCAGGTTTTGAGAACCAAGGTATCAATCCAGTAGGAGGTCACACGCAAGTCCCTCGTACCTGCACAACACGATAGCAACTCGCAACCAACGCTTAGGGGTTGTCAATCCCTTCATGGTCACTTACGAGAGTGAGATCTGATAGAGATAATATTTTTTGTATTTTTGATAGATAGATGCAAAGTAAAAAGTAAAGGCAAAGTAAAAGCAAAGCAAGTAAATAAAGTGATATAGATTGATATGATTAGAATAGACCCGGGGGCCATAGGTTTCACTAGTGGCTTCTCTCAAGAGCATAAGTATTCTACGGTGGGTGAACAAATTACTGTAGAGCAATGGACAGAATTGAGCATAGTTATGAGTATATCTAGCCAATGATCATGTATATAGGCATCACGTCCGTGACAAGTAGATCGAAACGATTTTGCATCTACTACTATTACTCCACTCATCGTCCGCTATCCAGCATGCATCTAGAGTATTAAGTTAAAACAGAGTAATGCCTTAAGCAAGATGACATGATGTAGAGGGATAAATTCATGCAATATGATAAAAACCCCATCTTGTTATCCTCGATGGCAACAATACAATACGTGCCTTGCAAATCTTTCTGTCACTGAGTAAGGACACCGCAAGATTGAACCCAAAGCCACGCACTTCTCCCATTGCAAGAACTACCAATGTAGTTGGCCAAAGCAAACGGATAATTCGAAGAGACTTGCAAAGATAACTCAATCATACATAAAAGAATTCAGAGAAGAATCAAATATTTTCCATAGATAATACTGGATCATAAACTCACAATTCATCGGTCTCAACAAACACACCGCAAAAAGAAGATTACATCGAATAGATCTCCACGAGAGAGGGGGAGAACATTGTATTGAGATCCAAAAAGAGAGAAGAAGCCATCTAGCTACTAGCTATGGACCCGAAGGTCTGAAGTAAACTACTCACACTTCATCGGAGGGGCTATGGTGATGATGTAGAAGCCCTCCGTGGTGGATGCCCCCTCGTGAGCTCCTAACAGGCCCCAAGATGGGATCTCGTGGATCTGAAGGTTGCGGCAGTGGAATTAGGTTTTTTGCTCCTGTTCTGATCATACGGGAATACGTAGGTATATATAGGAGGAAGGAGTACGTCGGTGGAGCTTTGAGGGGCCCACGAGGTAGGGGGGCGTGCCCGGGGGGAGGGCGCGCCCTCCACCCTCGTGACCGCCTCGTGGCTTTCTTGACGGAGGGTCCAAGTCTCCTGGATCTTATCTGATGAGAAAATCATGTTCCCGAAGGTTTCATTCCGTTTGGACTCCGTTTGATATTCTGTTTCTTCGAAATACTGAAAAAGGCAAAAAACAACAATTCTGGGCTGGGCCTCCGGTTAATAGGTTAGTCCCAAAAATAATATAAAAGTGGAAAATAAAGCCCATTATAGTCCAAAACAGTAGATAAAGTAGGATGGAGCAATCAAAAATTATAGATACGTTGGAGACGTATCAAGCATCCCCAAGCTTAATTCCTGCTCGTCCTCGAGTAGGTACATGATAAAAAAGAATTTTTGATGTGGAGTGATACTTTGGCATAATTTCAATGTAAATCTTCTTAATCATGGTATGAATATTCAGATCCGAAAGATTCAAGACAAAAGTTCATATTGACATAAAAATAATAACACTTCAAGCATACTAACAAAGCAATTATGTCTTCTCAAAATAACATGGCCAAAGAAAGTTATCCCTACAAAATCATATAGTCTGGCTATGCTCCATCTTCCCCACACAAAGTATTTAAATCATGCACAACCCCGATGACAAGCCAAGCAATTGTTTCATACTTTAACATTTTCAAAACTTTTTCAATCTTCACGCAATACATGAGCATGAGCCATGGATATAGCACTATATGTGAAATAGAACGGTGGTTGTGGAGAAGACAAAAAGAGGGAAGATAGTCTCACATCAACTAGGCGTATCAACGGGCTATGAAGATGCCCATCAATAGATATCAATGTGAGTGAGTAGGGATTGCCATGCAACGGATGCACTAGAGCTATAAGTATATGAAAGCTCAGCAAAAGAAACTAAGTGGGTGTGCATCCAACTCGCTTGCTCACGAAGACCTAGGGCATTTTGAGGAAGCCCATCATTGGAATATACAAGCCAAGTTCTTATAATGAAAAACTCCCACTAGTATATGAAAGTGACGAAATGAGAGACTCTCTATCATGAAGATCATGGTGCTACTTTGAAGCACAAGTGTGGTAAAAGGATAGTAGCATTGTCCCTTCTCTCTTTTTCTCTCATTTTTTTGGGCCTTTTCTCTTTTTTATGGCCTCGTTTTTTTCGTCCGGAGTCACATCCCGACTTGTGGGGGAATCATAGACTCCATCATCCTTTCCTCACTTGGGACAATGCTCTAATAATGATGATCATCACACTTTTATTTTTCCTTACAACTCAACAATTACAACTCGATATTTAGAACAAAATATGACTCTATATGAATGCTTCCGGCGGTGTACTGGGATATGCAATGAAACATGAGTGACATGTATGGAAGAATTATAAAAGGTGGCTTTTGCCACAAATACGATGTCAACTACATGATCATGCTAGCAATATGACAATGATGGAGCATGTCGTAATAAACAGAACGGTGGAAAGTTGCATGGCAATATATCTCGGAATGGCTATGGAAATGCCATGATAGGTAGGTATGGTGGCTGTTTTGAGGAAGGTTTATGGTGGGTGTATGATACCGGCGAAAGGTGCGTGGTATTAGAGAGGCTAGCAAAGGTGGAAGGATGGGAAAAAGTGAGTATAATCCATGGACTCAACATTAGTCATAAAGAACTCATATACTTTTTGCAAAAATCTAGAAGTTATCAAAGCAAAGTATTACGCGCATGCTCCTAGGGGGATAGATTGGTAGGAAAAGACCATCGCTCATCCCCGACCGCCACTCATAAGGAAGACAATCAATAAATAAATTATGCTCCGAGTTCATCACATAATGGTTCACCATACGTGCATGCTACGGGAATCACAAACTTCAACACAAGTATTCCTTAAATTCACAACTACTCAACTAGCATGACTCTAATATTATCACCTTCATATCTCAAAACAATTATCAAGCATCAAACTTATCTTAGTATTCAACTCACTCAAAAGAAAGTCTCACATATATTGAACACCAAGTATATTAACATTAAGCAAATTACCATGCTATTAAAGACTCTCAAAATAATATAAGTGAAGCATGAGAGATCAAGTTTCTTTAAAACAAATCCACCACCATGCTCTAAAATATCTAAGTGAAGCACTAGAGCAAAAATTATCACGCTCAAAAGATATAAGTGAAGCGCTATGAGCAAAACTATGAAGCTCAAAAGATATAAGTGAAGCACATAGAGTATTCTAACAAATTTCAATTCATGTATGGCTCTCTCAAAAGGTGTGTACATCAAGGATGATTGTGGTAGACTAACAAGCAAAGACACAAATAATACAAGACGCTCCAAGCAAAACACATATCATGTTGGTGAATAAAATATAGCTCCAAGTAAATTACCGATGGAAGTGGATTTAAAGAGGGATGCCTTCCGGGCATCCCCAAGCTTTGACTTTTTGGTGTCCTTGGATTATCTTGGGGGTGCCATGGGCATCCCCAAGCTTAGGCTCTTTCCACTCCTTGTTCCATAATCCATCAAAATAATTCACCCAAAACTTGAAAACTTCACAACACAAAACTCAACAGAAATCTCGTGAGCTCCCTTAGAGAAAGAAAACAAAAGACTACTTCAAGGTACTGTAATGAACTCATGCTTTATTTATATTGGTGTTAAACCTACTGTATTCCAACTTCTCTATGGTTTATAAACTAATTTACTAGCCATACATTCACCAAAATAAGCAAACAACACACGAAAAACAGAATCTGTCAAAAACAGAACAGTCTGTAGTAATCTGCAACTAACGCCAACTTATGGAACTATAAAAATTCTACCAAAATAGGAAGTCCTGGAAAATTTGTTTATTGATCAGCATCAAAACGAATCAACGCAAAAGCACTCTCCAGTAAAAAATGGCAGCTAATCTCGTGAGCGCTAAAGTTTCTGTTTTTCAGCAGAATCAAACCAACTATCATCGTAGGTTATCCTATAGGTCCTACTTGGCACAAACACTAATTAAAACAGAAAACCACATACAAACAGAAGGTAGATGGATTATTTATTACTAAACAGAAGAAAAAACAAAAAACACAAAATAAAATTGGGTTGCCTCCCAACAAGCGCTATCGTTTAACGCCCCTAGCTAGGCATAAAAGCAAAGATAGATCTAGGTATTGCCATCTTTGGTAGGCAATCCATAAGTGGCTCTCATGATAGATTCATATGGTAAATTTATTTTATTTCTAGGGAAGTGTTCCATACCCTTCTTTAAGGGAAATTGGAATCAAATATTCCCTTCCTTCATATCAATAATTGCACCAATCGTTCTAAGGAAAGGTCTACCAAGAATAATAGGACATGAAGGATTGCAATATATATCAAGAACAATAAAATCTACGGGCGCATAATTCTTATTTGCAACAATAAGAACATCATTAATTCTTCCCATAGGTTTTTTAATAGTGGAATCCGCAAGATGCAAGTTTAGAGAGCAATCATCAAAATCACGGAAATCTAGCAAATCACATAAAGTTTTGGGAATAGTAGAGACACTAGCACCCAAATCACATAAAGCATGAAACTCAAAGTCTTTAATTTTAATTTTAATAGTAAGTTCCCACTCATCATAGAGTTTTCTAGGGATAGAAACTTTCAACTCAAGTTTTTCTTCATAAGATTGCATTACAGCATCAACAATGTGTTCGGTAAAGGCCTTATTTTGACTATAAGCATGAGGAGATTCTAGCACGGATTGCAACAAGGAAATACAACCAATCAAAGAGCAATTTTCATAATTAAATTCCTTGAGATCCAAAATAGTGGGTTTAGCAACATCACGGTTTTTATTTATTTCAATCCCACTTCCATCAATTTCATCACCAAGATCCAAAAACTCAGAATTCTTAGAGCGCCTTCTAGGTAAAGGAAGATCATATTCAGATTCATCAAGATTCATATTGCAAAACAAAGATTTGATAGGGGAAACATCAATAACTTTTAGATCTTCATCTTGATTTTCGTATGAATTGGAAGAACACGCTTTAATAAAGGCATCTTTGGAAGCATGCATCCTAGCGGTTCTTTCCTTGCACTCATCAATGGAAATTCTCATGGCTTTGAGAGACTCATTGATATCATGCTTAGGAGGAATAGATCTAAGCTTTAAAGAATCAATTTCAAGAGAAATTCTATCAACATTCCTAGCCAAATCATAAACTTTAAGCAATTTCTCTTCAAGCACAACATTAAAATTCTTTTGTGAATTCATAAACTCTTTAACACTACTCTCAAATTCAGAGGGCATCTTATTAAAATTTCCATAAGAGTTGTTGTAGGAATTTCCATAATTGTTAGAAGGATTGCTAGGATAAGGCCTAGGATTAAAATTCCCTCTATAAGCGTTGTTTCCAAAACTATTCCTACCAATAAAATTCACATCCATAGATTAATTATTGTTCTCAAGCAAAGTAGATAAAGGCATATCATTTGGATCAAGAGGAGTATTTTTAGGAGCAAACATCTTCATAAGTCCATCCATCTTTTCACTCAAAACATTGATTTCTTCTATAGCTAGCACTTTTTTACTAGAAGATCTTTCGGTGTGCCATTGAGAATAATTAGCCATATTATGATCAAGCAATTTGGTAGCATCCCCTAAAGTAATTTCCATAAAAGTGCCTCCCGTGGCCGAATCTAAAAGATTTCTAGAAGCAAAATTCAATCCGGCATAAAATTTTTGTATGATCATCCATAAATTCAAACCATGAGTAGGGCAATTGCGAAGCATTAATTTCATTCTTTCCCAAGATTGGGCAACATGCTCATGATCAAGTTGTTTAAAATTCATGATGTCGTTCCTAAGAGTGATAATCTTAGCGGGAGGAAAATACTTAGAGATAAAAGCATCTTTGCACTTGTTCCAAGAATCAATACTATTTTTAGGCAAAGACGAAAACCGAACTTTAGCACGATCTCTAAGTGAAAACTAAAATAACTTCAATTTGACAATATTGTTATCCGTATCTTTTTTCTTTTGCATATCACACAAATCAACAAAATTGTTTAGATGAGTAGCGGCATCTTCACTAGGAAGGCCGGCGAATTGATCTTTCATAACATGATTCAGCAAAGCGGTATTGATTTCACAAGACTCATCATTATTAAGAGGAGCAATCAGAGTACTAAGGAAATCATTATTATTGGTATTCGAGGAATCACACAATTTGGTATTATCTTGCGCCATGGCAACAAGTAATCCGACACACAAGCAAACAGAAAGGCAAAAGGGAAAAAGGCAAACGGGAAAGAGAGGAGGAGATTGGGAAAGAGAAGGCGAATAAAACGGCAAGGGTGAAGTGGGGGAGAGGAAAACGAGAGGCGAATTGCAAATAATGTAATGCGAGAGATAGGGATTGTGATGGGTACTTGGTATGTTGACTTTTTCGTAAGCCTCCCGGGCAACGGCGCCAGAAATTCTTCTTGCTACGTCTCGAGCTTGCATTGATTTTCCCCGAAGAGGAGAGGATGATGCAGCACAGTAGCGTAAGTATTTCCCTCAGTTTTTGAGAACAAAGGTATCAATCCAGTAGGAGGTCACACGCAAGTCCCTCGTACCTGCACAACACGATAGCAACTCGCAACCAACGCTTAGGGGTTGTCAATCCCTTCACGTTCACTTACGAGAGTGAGATCTGATAGAGATAATATTTTTGGTATTTTTGATAGATAGATGCAAAGTAAAAAGTAAAGGCAAAGTGAAAGCAAAGCAAGTAAATAAAATGATATAGATTGATATGATGAGAATAGACCCAGGGGCCATAAGTATTCTACGGTGGGTGAACAAATTACTGTTGAGCAATTGACAGAAATGAGCATAGTTATGAGTATATCTAGGCAATGATCATGTATATAGGCATCACATCCGTGACAAGTAGATCGAAACGATTCTGCATCTACTACTATTACTCCACTCATCGTCCGCTATCCAAAGATGCATCTAGAGTATTAAGTTAAAAACAGAGTAACGCCTTAAGCAAGATGACATGATGTAGAGGGATAAATTCATGCAATATGATAAAAACCCCATCTTGTTATCCTCGATGGCAACAATACAATACATGCCTTTTAACTCTTTCTGTCACTGAGTAAGGACACCGCAAGATTGAACCCAAAGCCATGCACTTCTCCCATTGCAAGAACTACCAATCTAGTTGGCCAAACCAAACGGTTAATTCGAAGAGACTTGCAAAGATAACTCAATCATACATAAAAGTATTCAGAAAAGAATCAAATATTTTCCATAGATAATACTGGATCATAAACCCACAATTCATCGGTCTCAACAAAGACACCGCAAAAAGAAGATTACATTGAATAGATCTCCATGAGAGAGGGGGAGAACATTGTATTGAGATCCAAAAAGAGAAAAGAAGCCATCTAGCTACTAGCTGTGGACCCGAAGGTCTGAAGTAAACTACTCACACTTCATCTGAGGGGCTATGGTGATGATGTAGAAGCCCTCTGTGGTGGATGCCCCCTTCGGCAGAGCTCCGGAACAGGCCCCAAGATGGGATATCGTGGATACAGAAGGTTGCGGCGGTGGAATTAGTTTTTTTGCTCCTGTTCTGATCATACGGGGATACGTAGGAATATATAGGAGGAAGGAGTACATCAGTGGATCTTCAAGGGGCCCACGTGGTAGGGGGCGCGCCCAGGAGGGGAGGGCGCGCCCTCCACCCTCGTGACCGCCTCGTGGCTTTCTTGATGGAGGGTCCAAGTCTCCTGTATCTTATCTGATGAGAAAATCACGCTCCCGGGTTTCATTCCGCTTGGACTCCGCTTGATATTCTGCTTTCTTGAAATATCAAAAAGGCAAAAACAACAATTCGGGCTGGGCCTCCGGTTAATAGGTTAGTCCCAAAAATAATATAAAAGTGGAAAATAAAGCCCATTATAGTCCAAGATAGTAGATAAAGTAGCATGGAGCAATCAAAAATTATAGATACGTTGGAGACGTATTAGGGACGATGTCGAAGATCAGCTCTTCGCTCCTGAAGTTGTCTGGTTATCCGAAGACCACTTCCAATGTTATAGAACCCGTGCAGCGGGCCTCTACTCCAGGAATAACACCTTTAAAGGTGGTTTTGGTGGGCTTGATCCTTGAAGGATCAATGCCCATCTTGCGCACTGTGTCCTGATAAAGCAGGTTCAGGCTGCTGCCGCCGTCCATAAGGACACGCGTGAGGTGGAATCTGTTGATGATTGGGTCTAAGACCAATGCGGCTGAGCCGCCGTGATGGATGCTGGTAGGATGATCCCTACGGTCAAAGGTGATCGGACAAGCTGATCATGGGTTGAACTTGGGGGCGACCGGCTCCATCGCATAGACGTCCCGTAGTGCCCGCTTCCGTTCCCGCTTGGGGATGTGGGTGGCGTAGATCATATTGACCGTTTTCACCTGGGGGGGATTTATTCGGCCCCCCCCTGTATTCGGATGCCAGGGCTCATCGTCATCGTCGCTGTGCAACCCTTTGTCCTTGTTTTCGGCATTTATCTTGCCAGCCTGTTTGAACACCCAGCAGTCTCTATTGGTGTGGTTGGCTGGTTTGTCCGGTGTGCCATGAATTTGGCACGAGCGCTCTAGTATGCGGTCTAGACTGGACGGCCCCTGATTATTTCTTTTGAACGGCTTTTTCCGCTGTCCGGATTTAGGTCTGCTAAATCCGCGCGTGATCGTCGTGTCTTCCGTCTTTGCCGCCGTTGTTCCGCCTCTTATGTCTGCGGCGCCGGGCTTGCCGTTAGCATCGCGCCGTCCGGCGCGGAATGTGGCGTGGTGCCGCTACGAGCCAACCAGCTATCCTCACCCGCACAAAAACGGGTCATTAGGGTTGTGAGAGCTGCCATAGACTTGGGTTTTTCCTGGCCGAGGTGTCGAGCGAGCCACTCGTCACGGATATTATGCTTAAAGGCCGCTAGGGCTTCGGCGTCCGGACAGTCGACTATTTGGTTCTTTTTAGTGAGGAACCGAGTCCAGAATTTCCGGGCTGACTCTCCGGGCTGTTGAGTAATGTGGCTCAGGTCATCAGCGTTTGGTGGCCGCACGTATGTGCCCTGGAAGTTGTCAAGGAATGCGTCTTCCAGGTTTTCCCAACTGCCAATGGAATTTGCTGGCAGGCTATTTAACCAGTGCCAGGTTGGTCCTTTGAGCTTAAGGGGGAGATACTTGATGGCGTGTAGATCATATCCGCGGGCCATGTGAATGTGGAGAAGGAAATCTTCGATCCATACTGCGGGGTTTGTTGTGCCATCGTATGATTCGATGTTTACGAGTTTGAACCCTTCTGGGAATTCATGATCCATTACTTTGTCCGTGAAGCAGAGGGGGTGTGCGGCGCCCCTGTGCCGGGCTATGTGGCTACGCAGGTCGGATTGGCCTAGATTGCTATGTTCGGCCCGGCCGGATTTATTGTTGATGTATCCGGCGTGACGGTCATCGTCGCGCGCTGGGGCGCGCCCCCTCGATCTGTAGATCGATCTTGGCTGTCCTGCTTTATTTTCCAAAATATCTTGTAGGTCGTGCCTGTTGCCCTGAGCCATAGTGTATCGGCGTGGGGTGCGGGCTGGTATTCAGGCTGGTATCCCATTTTGTCCCGGCCACGGGGTGGCCGGTCAGCCGTTTGTCGTTCGAGTCCATATTCCTCGGCTGCCAGGACTTCAGTCCATCTATCTGTGAGCAGGTCTTGATCAGCTTGTAGTTGCTGCTGCTTGTTCTTCAGGCTCCTCGCAGTGGCTATAAGCCTACGCTTGAAGCGCTCCTGCTCCATGAGATCCTCAGGTACGCCGAATTCGTCGTTGCCGAGGCTGATCTCGTCTTCGGAGGGGGGCATGTAGTTGTCCTCCTCCGGGTATGCGTCTGTCACCTGTACTTCTGGGATGACCTACTTGTCTTCCTATTCGGCCTGCTCAAAGGCGGGCTGATCAGGGTCATATTCTTCTTCGGCGCCATCCGGATTATTTTCGCCTCCGGGGCTGGTGTTGCTATGGCGGGGATTGGGGCGGCGCCGACGACGCCCATTCTTTGATTTTCTTCCCGAGGGGTTATCCTCCGTTGCCTCATCGCCATTAGTTTCCTTCGGGGTGTCCACCATATATATCATATGAGGAGGTGGCCGTCCATCGCCCAGTGAGCGGTGGCTCCTGTGATTCTCCTACATCGTCGTCCATACCGTCGATGTCTTCGGAGTCGAAGTCAAGCACGTCGGTTAGATTATCGATCGTGGCAATGAAGTGGGTGGTGGGTGGGCAACGAATTCCGTCGTTGTCTGCTCACTCGAGCCGGACATAGTTCGGCCCGGAGTCTCCTGACAAGGAGAGAGACTTCAATAAGTCCAGCATGTCGCCAAAGGGCGAGTGCTGAAAAACATCCGCCGTGGTGAAATCCATCACCGGAGCCCAACCAGGATCAGCGGGCTCAGGGGCGCGCGGACTAGAACCTGCGTCCGGATATGAATCCGAGTGTCTGGAGTCACAAGTTCCCTCAGAGGTGAAACCTGTGTTCAGCTCCATCGCCGATGAAGGTACGGCCTGCCGGGCGGGGTCCAGCCCTCCGTCCTTAGGCGAAGCAACCTGTCCTGGATTTATCTCCGAGGCTTCTGTCGGGATGATATCCCGAGCGACGTCTGACAGCAGGTCTAAGCCATGCTCATCGCGACTGTTCGGCACTTCTGGCGCTGGCCCGAATCCATCAAAGATCAAGTCTCCACGGATATCCGCCGTGTAGTTCAGATTTCTGAACCTTATTTGATGGCCGGGGGCATAGCTATCGATCTGCTCCAAGTGGCCAAGCGAATTGGCCCGCAACGCGAAGCCGCCGAACACGAAGATCTGTCCGGGGAGGAAAGTCTCACCCTGGACAGCGTCGTTAATGACGATTGAAGGAGCCATCGAGCCTGACGGCGACGTCACAGAGGAACTCTCAATGAAAGCACCAATGTCGGTGTCAAAACCGGCGGATCTCGGGTAGGGGGTCCCGATCTGTGCGTCAAGGCTGATGGTAACAAGAAGTAAGGGACACAGATGTTTACCCAGGTTCGGGCCCTCTCGATGGAGGTAAAACCCTACTTCCTGCTTGATTAATATTGATGATATGGGTAGTACAAGAGTAGATCTACCACGAGATCGTAGAGGCTAAACCCTAGGAGCTAGCCTATGATGGTATGAATGTAATTGTGATCGACCTTCTAAGGACCAACCTCTCCGGTTTATATAGACACCGAAGAGGGCTAGGGTTTACATGGAGTCGGTTACAAGGAAGGAAACATAATATCCGGATCGCCAAGCTTGCCTTCCACGCCAAGTAAAGTCCCATCCGGACACGGGCTGAAGTCTTGAGTCTTGTATCTTCATGCTTCAATAGTCCGGACGTTGTACACAGTCCGGTTGTCCGGATACCCCCTAATCCAGCACTTCCTCACCCGGGTCTATTTTCCATCATATACTTTCAGATCTATAAACCAAAAAACCCAAAAATATCTCACTGCAATTTATTTACGTTTACTTTGTTTTACGTTTTAGTAATCTTTTATATCTATCTCTATCAGATCTCACCTTTGCAAGTTACCGTGAAGGGATTGACAACCCCTTTATCATGTTGGGTGCAAGTGTTTGATTGTTTGTGCAGGTGCATAGATTGGAGACTTGCTTGTATCTCCTACTAGATTGATACCTTGGTTCTTAACTGAGGGAAATACTTACCTCTACTTTGCTGCATCACCCTTTCCTCTTCAAGGGAAGAACCAACGCAAGCTCAAGAAGTAGCAAGACTCACCCAGGTTTCCATTTCTACCAGTCCTTGTTCAATGATGGACGTATTTGCTTCCCTTCCATTGAGAGCCACCTTTCTTGTTACATAACAACCGGTTACCTTCTGGTTTTCAACCTGGCCCAGGAGCTGACTCATACTCGTGCAGCTCTAGCTGCCACTAGATTTGCTTTCACTCCACCATCACTCGGTTTTACCCCGCTCGTTGCCCCAGCTACTATCCCTCCACCCACTCTGGTTACCCCTCAGAGTAACTTGGATATTTCGACAGTGACTCCCCGCGAGTTTCCTGCCGAGTGGGATTTACTTCTCGCTATTCCCGCCGGTCCTATGCTCCAGTCTCACCCAGCACTTGCCCCTGAGGGAGAGTCCTTGTGGTAGCCTCGTCGTGTCTCCTTTGCCCTGGAGGTTTCCGTTAACGTGGTCAGTTTTGGACCAAAGTTCGAGACTGAGGAGACCCCAATAGTATCTCTAGAGCACCTGTGCTGTCACTTTCTTTAGGAGTAGACGAGGTTGTCGTGATGCTTGGTTGTATAAGTGTAGTAGTACTTGTCATGATGTTTCCTTTGATGTATGCTGAGTCTATGTATAATTATGTTGGAACTTTTATTTGCCTTGGTTTTTCATTGCTTTTCTCGGATTTGTCGATTGCTTTTCTTCCCTATTTATGGATGTTGCTGATCTCGATGCTTCGTATTGGGAAACAAAAATAGCATGACAAGAAGCGGTAGCAACATCCATGGTGGTGACGATGCCCCTATTTGTTGTTCCGCCAGACAAACCGGACACTCCTCGGAACCATATCAACCACCACCACCACCTCCACTGCATCCACCTACCACCGAGGATATTATGTGCATGTTCAAGGAAAAGAGAAACCAAGATTTGCTTGAACTTTTGAGAAGTATGCAGGATATAGTTGGGCAGAACAACAACCAGCATGGTAATCACTCAAGCTGTCAGATTTCCAGAGGACTAAGCCTCCCAGCTTCACACAAGTTGTTGACCCTATGGAGGCCGACGACTGGCTGAGAACCATTGAGAAGAAATTGGAAATTGTTCGCACCAATGAAGTTGACAAAGTTCCATTTGCTACACACTATTTGGAAGGACCTGCTGCTATCTTCTGGGATAATACCAAGACCATGTGGCTCATAGACGACGAGACCACTTGGGATAAATTTAAGGACAAGTTTCACAAGTACCACATTCCCGCCGGAATCATGAGGGTCAAGCAGTGAGAATTCCTTGCTCTCACACAAGCGAACCTGTCAGTAAATGAGTACTTAAACAAGTTCAAATCACTTGGCCTGTTATTCCCTTTGTGATATGCCACAGAAGAAAGGAAGATAGATCGATTCCTTGGAGGACTCAACCAGACACTTCAATGCACGCTCAGCATGTTGGACTTTCCAGATTTCCATACTTTAGTGAACAAGGCTCTTATCACAGAAAGGGAGCACAAGCTCGTCCATGATAACAAGCCAGTTTATGAAGACTGCAAATGCAAGCTTGAGCGTAAGAAAGACGGGCAGATTGTTCAGAAGGCTCGCACCTGGCAGCAACCTTAGTTTGAGTTCAAGCCAACATGGCAACATAATACTAACAAGACAGAGAATCGAGTCAAGAACATTGTGACCAGCCCCGTCAGGGAAGAATGTCAGCATAACAATGCCTGCTTCACTTGTGGTCAGACCGGGCACTATGCAAGACAATTTCCCAACAAGGGCAAGCCGACTCCAACACTCAAGCCACAAGTCAACAACACAGGACCCTTCCTAGCTCAGAAGCTCATCCAAGGGCAAGTGCATCATCTCTCCGCTGAAGAAGCCCAAGAAAACCCCGAAGTGGTCATTGGTATGTTTCCTATTAATAACATACCTGCAACAATTTTATTTGACTCTGGGCTTCCCATTCTTTTATTTCACGGACTTTTGTTGCCCAAAACAAGCTTTCTTGCTCTCTTCTTGAGAAATCCATGGTGATCCAATCCCCGGGGGCCATGCTCAAAACAAATGTGGTATGTCGTGACCTGGAGATAAACATCCATGGAGTTATTTTCCCTGCCGCCTTGGTGTCAATTGAATTCGCAAGGCTAGATATTATACTAGGAATGGACTGGCTGACAAGACATCAAGCATGTATCAATTGTGCAACCCGGGAAGTCACATTAATAAATTCGGCAGGGCAAGCAGCGCAGTTTGTGGCTCGCAGAACCATGCCCAGAAGAGAGATGATCTACACAGTTGTGACCTCAGGCATGGAATTATTTCCAGTGGTTAGTGAGTTTCCAGATGTTTTTCTTGAACTTCCAGGAATGCCACTAGATCATGAGCTCGAGTTCGCTATTGATCTTGTGATTGGGACAACACCTATATACAAGAAATATTACAGAATGCCTTCATCTGAGCTTATTGAGTTGAAGAAGCAACTCGATGAGATGATCAAAAGGGATACATTCTCCCTAGATCTTCACCACGGGGATCACCAGCTATATTCATGGACAAGAAGGATGGTAGTCTTCGTATGTGTGTGGACTACCGTCAGGTTAATGATGTCACCATCAAAAACAAGTACCCGCTTCCCAGAATCGATGATTTGTTTGATCAACTAAGTGGAGCCCAAATATTCTCCAAGATTGATTTAAGGACTAGGTACCATCGACTCAAAATCAAGAAGCAAGATATTCCGAAGACCGCATTCACCACTCGCTATGGGCTGTTTGAGTATATGGTCATGTCTTTTGGTCTGACAAATGCCCCCACATTCTTCATGCACATCATGAACAAAGTGTTCATGGACTTCTTGTACAAGTTTGTGGTGGCCTTCATTGATGACATTCTCATATATTCAAGGGGAGAAGAAGAGCATAAACAACATTTCTGAGTAGTATTGCAAGGACTCTGTGATCATTAGTTATATGCAAAATTTAGCAAGTGAAAGTTTTGGCTTAAGCAAGTAGGATTCTTGGGGCATATCCTATCCGCTGAAGGAATATCTGTGGACCCAAGTAAGGTCATGGACGTGCTGAAATGGCAAGCACCCACGATTGTGTCCAAAATCAGAAGATTCTTCGGGCTTGCCGGTTATTATCGCAGATTCATTGAAGGTTTTTCCAAGATTGCGAATCCAATGATAGAACTACTCAACAAGGATCAGACGTTTGTATGGTCTGAAGATTGCGAAAAGAGCTTCAATGAATTGAAGACTCGGTTGACTACCGCACCCGTGTTGACACTTCCTAATATTTATCGAAGTTTTGACGTGTATTGGGATACATCCAGAAGATGTATATGATGCATACTCATGCAAGATGGCAAGGTCATGGCTTATGCATCCAAGCAGCTACGTCCCCATGAAGGAAACTACCCTACTCATGACTTGGAGTTAGCGGTAGTTGTGCATGCCTTAAAGATTTGGAGGCATTATCTCATCGGCAAGCGGTGGCAAATCTTCACCGATCACAAGAGCCTCAAAAACATATTCAGCCAACCAGACTTGAATCTCCGACAGAGAAGATGGCTTGAACTGGTGAAAGATTGTGACCTCAATATCAACTACCATCTAGGCAAAGCTAATGTGGTTGTCGATGCTCTCAGCCGCAAACCAGTTACATTAAACACATTAATGGAAGATTTACCTCCCGAGTTTCAAGAAGAAATGGCTCAACTCAACTTGACCATTGTTTAGTCCATCTGCACCGCTACCCTAGAAGTCACCCCTCCTTTGGAAGAAGAAGTCCGCTTGGCTCAAGCAGAGGATTGGTTATTGCAAAGCCATGTCTCCCGAGTACAAGCCGGTAAGACTCAAGATATCCAGGTAGATGATCAAGGTACTCTGAGATTTCGAGGCCAAATTTGTACACCGGATACCGGAGATTTGAGGCAAAGAATATTAAAAGAAGCCCATGACTCGTTGTACTCAATCCATCCTAGTGGTACTAAAATGTATGAAGACCTCAGAAAAATATTTTGGTGGGATGGAATGAAGAAGGACATTGCATATTTTATTGCTTGTTGCAACATATGCAACAAAGTCAAGGCAGAGCATCAGAAACCGGCTGGGCTACTTCAACGATCACCTGTTCCACAATGGAATTGGGATGATGTCTGCATGGATTTCATTATGGGACTACCCAAAACGTCTCGAGGAAACAATGTTGTATGGGTCATAGCGGACATGTTGACCAAGGTAGCCCACTTCTTTCCAATCGGGACCACGTATCGGGCAGATCAACTAGCACAACTATATGTATCAAGGATCATCAGTTTTCATGGAGTGCCTAGAACCATCAGTTCTGACCGAGGATCTCTATTTACCTTGGCATTCTGGTCACGTCTTCATCAAGCTTTGGGAATTGCCCTGAAATACAATACTACTTATCATCCCCAGATAGATGGTTAGACCGAACGGGTAAATCAGATTATCGAAGATATGCTTCGAGCATGTGCCCTCGCTCAAGGGCCTAAATGGGAAGACAGTTTGCCCTATGCAGAGTTTTCATACAACAACAGCTATCAGGCCAGCCTCAAGATGTCACCATATGAAGCTCTTTACGGACGCAGGTGTCGTACCCCTCTATACTGGTCCCAGTCTGGAGACAGCCGTACCTTCAGAACATATTTGATGATGGAAGCCTAGAAACAAGTAAAGGAAATCCGAGACCGACTTCAAGTAGCCAAGTCCCGACAAAAGAGCTACTATGATTCCAAACACCGACATATCAGTTTTGAACAAGGAGAATATGCCTATCTTTGAGTCGCACCCATGAAAGGATTTAAAAGATTTCAGACTCGAGGAAAGCTTGCACCAAGGTACATTGGCCCGTTTCCAGTCATGTCCAAGGTTGGTGCACTAGAATATCAACTGGAACTTCCACCCGAGTTATCCGAAGTGCACGATGTCTTTCACATGTCACAGTTACGGAAGTGTATCTCACTGCCATAGAAATAGATTGATATGGCAGAAATAGAGCTTGCTTAGGATTTGACTTATAAGAAACCCTTCCGGATACTAGATGAGATGGAAAGAGTCACCCGCAGCAAGTCAGTTAAGTTTTTCAAGGTACAGTGGGAACATCATACTGAGGATGAAGCTACCTGGGAAAGAGAGTATTTCTTAAGGACTGCATACCCTGAATTGTTTCCCGAGCAACCGAATCTCGAGGACAAGATTCATCCTAACACCCTGGATTTTGCCAAAAAAAATTCTGGAGTTTATTGAATATTTGGTTTAAATTTGAATTTTCAATCAACTCATTTGGACTTATCGCTTGTGAATTATTTTTGGTACCCAAGTGCCTCCTAGCACCCTCGCAACATCTCTAGACCTCATCCCTCCCAAAATAATGCCATGAAAATATTTTATTCAATGGCGTAATATTCATTTTCTTCGTGAAAATGAATATTTTTCACTTCTACTCCAAAGCAACCCCTATTTTTATTGCTCCTAAAATCCTAAATAAATCCCCTAATATTCTTTAGGTCATGCCTCAACTTTCTATGCAAAAACATCCCATGGTCATGTGTAAAATTTTGGCTCAAAAAAATATTTTCTATTCTGGACAGCAAGGGCACTTTGTGAAGGAAATGCATTTTTTCTTGCTCCATTTGTGCTGAAATTTTTCTGGCATGACTATCTTCCAACCCTAAGCTTAGCCTCCAAGTCTTAGCCCGTATCTCCTTGTGGATTTTCACAAATTGCTGCAACAGTTTCTATCCAGAAACTTGCCAACTCTCTCAAGTCATGTCTAATTGATCTAGTAATGAACCAAGTCCATCAACTGATGTAGTGTTGAAGGGACTTGAGCCCAGACATGGTCTGGCAGCCGTGGCGCATTATATGTCTCCAACATATCTATAATTTTTGATTGTACCATGCTATTATATTATCTATTTTGGATGTTTTATATGCATTAATATGCGATTTTATATTATTTTTGGGACTAACTTATTAACCCAAAGCCCAGTGCCAGTTTATGTTTTTCCTTGTTTTTGAGTTTTACGGAAAAGGAATATCAAACGGAGTCCAAACGGAATAAAACTTTCGTGATGATTTTTCTTGGACCAGAAGACTTGGGGAGGGGGCCAGAGGAGTCCCGAGGAGGCTACAAGCCTGCCAGGCACACCCTGGGGGGGGGGGGGCTGAGGGCTTGTGGGCCCCTCAGAGGTCCCCTAGCCCTAATTCTTGCACTGTAAATTCCCAAATATTCCCAAACCACGAGAAGCGTCCACCAAAATACTTTTGCACCGCCGCAAGCCTCTGTTCCCGTGAGATCCCATCTTGGGGCCTTTTCCGTCACCCTGCTAGAGGGGGATTCGATCACGGAGGGCACCTACATCAACCTTATTGCCCTTCCAATGAAGCGTGAGTAGTTTACCACGGACCTGCGGGTCCATAGCTAGTAGCTAGATGGCTTCTCTCTCTCTCTCTCTCTCTCTCTCTCTTTGATTTGCAATACAATGTTCTCCTCTATGTTCTTGGAATTCTATTTGATGTAATATCCTTTTGTGGTGTGTTTGTCGAGATCCAAGGAATTGTGGATTTATGATCAGATTATCCATGAATATTATTTGACTCTTCTATGAACTCTTTTATGCATGATCAAATATCTTTGTATTTCTCTTCGAATTGTCGGTTTGGTTTGGCCAAATAGATTGGTTCTTCTTGCAATGGGAGAGGTGCTTAGTTTTGGGTTCAATATTGTTGTGTCCTCACCTAGTGAGAGAAGGGGTAGCAAGGCACATATTGTATTCACTACAAAAAAAGACACATCCGTGACATTTTTGGCTGCACGAAATTTTTTCTGTCATGCTTATGACATTTCTATGATGATAATTGTGACAAAAGCATGTATCATCATAGATATGGTGGGCTCCTACTTCTATGACAAAAAATCATGACAAAAAATTGGCTTTTGTCTTTGGCGGGCCGGGGACGCACCTGCATGACATTCTTCGCGCCGTCCATGATGAAAAAATCATGGTAGAAGCGAGGGCGGGGAAAATTTCGGGGAGTTCCCAGTTACGGTGGGTGGTCGGGGCTGGGCTATGCATGGAGGTTTGTGTGTTTCTCTTGTACATGTACGCGTGTGTGTGCGAGGAGTTGGGCTCTAACTGAACCTGAGCGAGGCATTCACTTACTGAACCCGAGCGATTGCACTAGCTACGCGAGTTACTGAACCCGAGCGATCAATCCCTTGGTTGTTAACTGAACCCGAGCAATTCCTTCACTACTACTGCTAACTGAAGCCGATCGAATCTGCTGCCTCCTGATGAACAATGACTTTTGTTGGGGCTTGGATGAACAGTTCCTCCTGGTGGGGGTTGGATGAATAGTACCCCGTGGTAGTAGAGGCCGTTGCCGCTGGATGAACATGACCCCGACCGAGGAGGCCGCCACACACACCCGAGTCGGTTGGGGGTGGATGAACACGACCCCGTGGAGGCTCCGCAAACAGTAGCCGGTGGAGGTTGGATGAACAGTAGCCCGTGGATGAACAGTAGCTGGTGGAGAGAGGAGGAAGGTCGCGGTGGATGAACAGTAGCAGGTGGAGGCTGGAGGAAGCCGACGGGGATGAACAGTAGCCCGTGGAGGCTAGAGCGAGGCAGTAGACGATAGATGAGCAGTAGCCCATGGAGTACCGTTTTGTGGTACGCCACACCCCTCCCAATGAACAGGACCCCGTTTCGATCGTGGGCGCTCCAACACAAGTCCATTTCCTCCATTTTACGGTACGCCACACCCCTCCCGATCACCAGGACCCCGTTTCGACCATATGCGCTCCAACACAAGTCTGTTTCCTCCGTTTTGCGGTATGCCACACCCCTCCCGATCAACAGCACCCCATTTCGACCGTAGGCACTCGAACAGAAGGCTGTTTCCTCTGTTTTGTGGTACGCCACACCCCCCCAATGAGCAGGACCCCGTTTCGGTTGTTCCATTGCTCCCGATGAACATGACGCATTCCGTTGCCTCCCGATGAACATGATGCAGTTTCTCCATTCTGACCCAGTCGGTTGGCTTCCGATGAACAGGGCGCCATTGGTGCCACTCGTTGCCTCTCCATGTACAGGAGCCCTAGACGTACGTATGCGCGAGTACGCATTCGAGGCCCCGCCCGTATATATGTACGTGGCCGTATTTTTGGCATCTGGTTGTACGTACGTGTACACGGTTTTGATTGGACTGCCTGAACTACTACGTCGGGTCTCTACTACTACACGTGTCGTTGCTTGCTCAGCCACGGTTCATCGTTGCAGAGAGATCGATCGAGTATGTACGTACACATTCATGACCAGACAAACAACCCTATGTATGGTTCGATCGGGTGGGTCCCAGCTGTTAGGGAGGATAAGGAGGCACTTCCTTGTGTGCGAAGATATAACTGGTGGGTCCCAGCGGTCAGGGGGAGAATTGATACGTCTCCAAAGTATCTATAATTTTTGACTGTCCCATGCTATTATATTATATGTTTTGGATGTTTTATATGCATTAATATGCTATTTTATATTATTTTTGGGACTAACCTATTAACCTAGAGCCCAGTGCCAGTTTTTGTTTTTTTCCTTGTTTTTGAGCTTCGCAGGAAAGGAATACCAAATGGAGTCCAAACGAAATAAAACCTTCACGATGACTTTTCTTGGACCAAAAAACAGCCCGGAGACTTGGAGATGAAGCCAGAAGAGTCGCGAGGCAGTGGAAAGGGGGAGGGCACGCCCCTGCCTTGCCACCTCCTTGGGACTCCTCTGACCTAACACTTGGTCCTATATATTCACATATATTCCCAAACCTCGAGAAGCATCCACAAAACACTTTTCCACCACCGCAACCTTCTGTTCCCCTGAGATCCCATCTTGAGGCCTTTTCCGGCATCCTATTAGAGGGGGATTCAATCACGGAGGGCTTGTACATCAACTCTATTGCCCTTCTGATGAAGCGTGAGTAGTTTACCACAGACATATGGGTCCATAGCTAGTAGCTATATGGCTTCTTCTCTCTCTTTGATTCTCAATACTATGTTCTCCTCGATGTTCTTGGAGATCTATCCAATGTAATCTTGTTTTGCGGTGTGTTTGTCGAGATCCGATGAATTGTGCATTTATGATCAACTTATCTATGAATATTATTTGAATCTTCTCTGAATTCTTATATTCATGATTTGATATCTTTGTAATTCTCTTCGAACTATCGGTTTAGTTTGGAAAACTAGATTGGTTTTTCTTGCAATGTGAGAAATGCTTAGCTTTGGGTTCAATCTTGCGGTGTCCTTTCCCAGTGACAGTAGGGGCAGCATGGCACATATTGTATTGTTTCCATCAAGGATAAAAAGATGGGGTTTACATCATATTGCTTGAGTTTATTCCTCTACATCATGTTGATGACCCGCAAGTATATGGGGTCAATTGTAGCCTTTTCGATAAGAGTTTTGAACCCAATGAGGGCAGAAGGAAATGACAAGTGGTCTTCAACAAGGTAATGTCTGCAAGTGCTAAAATTGTAAGTAGCGGAGTAGTTTGATAGCAAGATAATTTGTAACGAGCAAGTAACGATAGTAGTAACAAAAGTGCAGGAAGGTAGCCCAATCCTTTTGAGGCAAAGGACATGCCAAAACGGTCTCTTATGATAAGCAAAGTGTTCTTGAGGGTACACGGGAATTTCATCTAGTCACTTTCATCATGTTGGCTTAATTCGTGTTCGTTACTTTGATAATTTGATATGTGGGTGGACCGGTGCTTAGGTGCTGTTCTTACTTGAACAAACCTCCTACTTATGATTAACCCTCTTGCAAGCATCCGCAACTACAAGAAAAGTATTAAGAATAAATTCTAACCATAGCATTAAACTTTTGGATCCAATCGTTCCCTTGCGGAATAGCGCATAAACTGGGGTTTAAGCTTTTCTCACTCTCGCAACCCATCATCTAATAACTACTCCACAATGCATTCCCTTAGGCCCAAATATGGTGAAGTGTCATGTAGTCGACATTCACATGACACCACTAAGAGAATGACAACATACATATCATTAAAATATCAAACATTCACATGATTACTTGCAACATGATTTCTCCCGTGACCTCAAGAACGAAAGTAACTAGTCGCAAATGATAATCATGCTCAAGATCAGAGGGGTATTAAATAGCATAATAGATCTGAACATATAATCTTCCACCAAATAAACCATATAGTAATCAACTACAAGATGTAATCAACACTACTAGTCACCCACAAGCACCAATCTATAGTTCCGGTACCAAGATTAAATACAAGAGATGAACCAGGGTATGAGAGGAGTTGGTGCTATTGAAGATGTTGATGAATATAGCCCTCCCCAAGATGGGAGAGTTGTTGGTGATGATGATGATGATGATTTCCCCCTCCGGGAGGGAAGTTCCCTATGCAAAATCGCTCCGCCGGAGGGCAAAAGTGCTCCTGCCTAAGTTCCGCCTCGAGGCGGCGGCACTTCATCCCTAAAGTCCTCTCCTTATTTATGTCAAAAATGACTTATATACCAGAAGAGGGGCACCGGAGGTGGGCCGAGGAGGGCAGCACCCACCAGGGCGGGCCTGGGCCTCCTGGCGAGCCCAGGTGGGTTGTGCCCACCTGGTGGCCCCCCTCTGGTACTTATTTGCTCCAATAATTCTTAAATATTCCATAGAAAATCCTCGCGAAGTTTCTGCTCATTTGGAGTTGTGCAAAATAGGTAGCTTGATGTAGCTTTTTCAGGTCCAGATTTCCAGCTGCTAGAATTCTCCCCCTTTGTGCATACCTTGCATATTATGAGAGAAAAGGCATTAGAATTACTCCAAAAAGCATTATTATACAATAAAACAACATAAATAACAGTAGGAAAACATGATGGAAAATGGACGTATCAACTCACCTAATCTTAGACCTCGCTTGTCCTCAAGCGAAAACCAAAACCGGAAAACATGTCCACATGCTTAGAGAGAGAGAGAGGTGTCGATAAAAAGAAAAATACGGACATAGTAGCATCATGTGACTTATTATAACAGCAAAAAACTTTAACATAATACTTTTATCACAGAACTTTTATCATAGACTTCTCATGAACAAGTGACAATTCATCACAACATCGAAGTATAAAGCATAAACTCTAGTGGAAACCAACAAACTATGTTCAGTCAACTTTGCAACTACAATTCATCATCTTTTCAGGAAGGGCCACGTATCAGAGCCTTTAGGAAAGTCCACATACTCAACCATCATTTAGTCTTCTATGATTGCTAACACTCACCGCGTACACATGAGCAAAACGTTTCAACCGGACACATAGAAAGATAGGGGCTCATAGTTTCGCCTCCCAATGCACTCACCTCAAGGGTGATGTCAACAATAATAACTCATGCTACCCATATTCAACTGGATATATGTGCCTAGATCTTTCCTCACCACATGATGCTTGCGAAAGGAGAAAAATAAAAGGAATGGAGAGAAAAACTTTGACTCTTGCATGAAAGTAAGTACATGAAACTAAAAGATAGGCCCTTCGCAGAGGGAAACAGAGGTTGCCATGCGCTTTTTTTGTATGCTCAACCCCTTAGTGCAAGAGAACGTCACGTTATATTGCCCCACTGGTACGCGTTGGTGCTATACAAACAGTTTTAAACCCCTTTCCGCAACGGCATTTGGAACCGTCGCCAAGTGAGTGTGGGCGATAGGGGGGTCCTTCCCACACGACCCAGAAATCATCGGGGATAGGCCCTCCTGGGACACCAAATGAGTCCGTGTGCGATCGGGTGACCCATGGAAACCCAATCATTTCCGTAGGTATGTACATCCCACACGGTGAACCCCAGAAAACATTTCCGTAGGTATGTACATCCCACACGGTGAATCCCAAAAAACATTTCCGTAGGTATGTATATCACACACAGTCAATCTAAGGAATACATTTCCGTTCTTATGTACATCCCACACAGTCAATCCAGGGAAAACGTTTCGTTCGTTTGTACATCCCACACAGGTTTATGTATAGGCTCGTGTGTGATACGTGTAACTATCACACACGCTCTGCCTTGGTTAACCGTTTGCTTTTATCAACTACATCTCACACGATTTGCTGAAGAAAACTGTGTGGCATTGGGCTATCCATCACAAGCGCTTTTACTTCTAGAACCCTTTGCAAAGTTCCATGACCCATTTCGCAGATTTATTAGTTTACAATTAATAATTCCAGTATTATGGAAATTTACATTTCATATCGAACAGTTGTTTGCCAATTTCATATCAGGCACATAGATATATTTTAACATCACAGTACGATAGCTACCGGAAAACAACACAGTACATCATATAGATAGTTCAACTTCATAAGAACAATATTGGAACAATATATTCATTTCCATAATCGAGATCATCCAGGCTAGCCTTATCCACCTCTGCTTTTAGTTCAATAAGAACTTGTTTTGCACTGGCCAACTAGTAAAGTGCCTCGTCCTTCGCCAACACCATCTTAGCAAAGTATGATTTAATAAAATCTGAGCTCCTTCTCCAGCTTCCTCTTTTTATCCCGCATATTCATATATTATTCTGCGTTGACAACACTATCTCTAAGCCTACCTTTGTTCTCTTCCTGATACATGCTCCAGAGCTTTGCTAGGCACATCTTCAAAGACTGTGGCCACTCATGATCGACCCACTCCAAGTAAGAACACTTCTGTTCATCCTATAATATTTAGAACTAGATCAGTAACAATTGTAGGGGAAATGGGTTTGTAGCAACATAGAAAACCACCAATACTTATTTTGAAAAACTCAAGAAACAGGTTAATTGTGACATATCTTCTCAAAAAGATCAATGTGCAAATGAATTAATTGTTACTAACACAACAACCAAATTCTAAAACATCAGAAGCTATAATTAACTAAAACAACGCTACAAGTTCTTACTCATGTACTATAAATAACAAATTGAACATTTTAAGAGGAAGGTAAATATAACTGCAACCACATAGCGATAGTGTTTGGATGATAGCAAATTAATACTAATAGGTGTGTACATGCACAAATTTAGTAACATAGAACTAATAGCACTAAGGAATCCACTATGTATGCCCAAACCGGTGTAAAGACAACTATTGCTACGTCTTGCACCAGTGCCTTGCACTAGCGAGCCGATGCAGCGAAAAAAATCAAGGACGCGAACTCCAGAGCACCTAGTTGCTCCGACGCCCAGTTCCTTCGTGCCATAAAGATTTAGTATTTTACTGCTTGGTTGCTCGGATGTCTGGACAAGTTGGCTCCACAAACTGCTGAAGCGGTGCCAAATAATTTTCTAATGGCACCGCTGATGAGATGGCAACATTTTTAGATACTAGGTACAAACCGTGACACTGTCTTAGGATGCGTTTGGTTGAAGGTGTGGTATGAATAGGCTGGGACCATGAAAGTGTCTGAATCACATCTAACAAATGATTTGTAACAACGAAAGAGGGTCTCACCTTCTCTGCACATGCCAGAAACTTCCTCCCACTATCCACAGATTCAAACGCAACTAGCTTCATGCACGGAGATTGATGGTGACAACGAGGAGATAGATCTTCAACCACCCCGCTCCATTCGTTGCAACTGATGGTCCTAGGGAACTACAAGAGGAAGAAATGATTCAATCGACCGCCAGACAAAAATCCTTCATTCAAAGTCATAGCCCGAGAGAGCGAAGAGAGGCATACCCGGGTGGTGAATGAGTCGTCGGAGGAGGAGGAACCGCTAGAGAGGTCTTCGAAGAAGACCATGGCGACCCCGGCGGTAGGATGCGAGACGGCGAGAGCGAGGAAGCAAGCGAGGAAGCGGCTATAGCTTAGGAAGGAAGGAAGGGGTAAAAAGGGGTAATGTGACTTGTCGTCGGGGAGAAAAGTGGATGGGGAAGGGGGAGGGTAGATATTCCGGCGGTAGGCCAAAAATTTCGCAATGCAGAGGGAAACTTTGCACGCGGTGCCACCGGACATCATTCACTTTGAATGATAGTGTGCATCACAAATGATTCTTTTGCTTAACGCGCATGGGATGAGTTTGATAATTGAAATTTTGGTGGAAATTTCCCTGCGTACGTCATTGCATGATTTAACATCGCTTGCTAATTTGGGCACACAAAAGAGCGTACAACACACAGACTAGACTAACTGAATTGAGCAATTTTAGTAATTAAACAGAGATAGTTCACCTAACATTGCTCTAACAAAAGACCAGCATTAAAAACAAAGCCTAAGTATGAATAATTTTAACAAATCCTCCGCCGCGCCGGCCTATGCATCGCCGGTGTGAGATGAGATGTCGATGACTTGTCCTGGTGACATGCCACTGTTGGTGGACTCTGCATCCCCCTGCTGAAGTCGACCGCGTCCTCGTCCTCGTCCTCGGTGCCGCCCTCAAGGTTGTAGTACTCATAGTAGTGGATGCGCCAGAGCTCGCGTTGGTACTCCACCGCCGATTCCTCAACGGACAGACTCTTCTCTACCTCGACCTGGGCCACACACAACTCCTCCTCCCGGCGCTCCTCGATCTCCGCCGCCTCCTGCATTTCCAGCTCCCGCTCAACGACCTCATGAGGAAGCAGGTGCTCCATGGCCACCGCCGCCTTTTTGGACGTGGGTTGCATGCTGGATTCCGAGGTGGCCTGGAATATCTTGGCGTGGGTGGCCTCGATCGGGGCCAGGGCGACATCAATGGCACAGACGACAACTCGAGCACTCTTGGTGTTTGCAGCCGCCGTCGCAGCAGCACCTGCAGCCGTCTCGGCTGCTGCAGCTACCCTGCCGGCTGCCACAGACACCCTCTCGACGGAAGCAGTTACGCTAAATGCGAATGCGGCGACACTCTCGGCATAGGCGGCGGCCTTCGGGCGGGGGACATGGCCATCGTACAAGCCTTCACGAAGCGTTTCCATGGTGTCATCTTTGCAAGAAGGGGGTGTGGGAATGGGGATCGAGATTTGTGGATTCGGGGGTTGCCGGTGATACGTCTCCAATGTATCTATAATTATTGATGTATCCATGCCATGTTTATAATATTTCTACATGATTTTGGTATGATTTGGTTAGAACTAACCCAGACTGATGCTGTTTTTCAGCAGAACTACCGTGGTGTTGTTTTTGTGCAGAAATAAAAGTTCTCAAAATGCGCTGAAAATCAACGGAGATTTTTTCTAGAAAATATAAAAAATAGTGGAACAAAAAGTTATCGAAGAGGAGTCCCGTGGGGCCCGTGAGGGTGGAGGGCGCGCCCCTGTGCCTTGTGGACACCCCGTGGGTCCTCCTGACTTGTTCTCGACGCCAAACCCTCCTATAAATACTTAAACTTCCAGAAAGAAACCTAGATCCGGAGTTCCGCTGCCGCAAGCCTCTGTAGCCACCAAAAACCTCTCGGGAGCCCGTTCTGGCACCCTGCCGGAGGGGGAATCCATCACGGGTGGCCATCTTCATCATCCCGGCGCTCTGCATGACTAGGAGGGAGTAGTTCACCCTCGGGGCTGAGGGTATGTACCAGTAGCTATGTGTTTGATCTCTCTCTCTCTCTCTCTCTCTCTCTCTCTCTCTCTCTCGTGTTCTTGATTTGGCACGATCTTTATGTATCGCGAGCTTTGCTATTATAGTTGGATCCTATGATGTTTCTCCCCCTCTACTCTCTTGTAATGGACTGAGTTTTCCCTTTGAAGTTATCTTATTGGATTGAGTCTTTAAGGATTTGAGAACACTTGATGTATGTCTTGCATGTGCTTATCTGTGGTGATAATGGGATATTCACGTGATCTACTTGATGTTTGTTTTGGTGATCAACTTGCGGGTTCAGTGACCTTGTGAACTTATGCATAGGGGTTGGCACACGTTTATATCTTGACTCTCCGGTAGACTTTGGGGCATCTATGAAGTACTTTGTGTTGGTTGAATAGATGAATCTGAGATTGTGTGATGCATATTGTATAATCATACCCGCGGATACTTGTGGTGACATTGGAGTATCTAGGTGACATTAGGGTTTTGGTTGATTTGCGTCTTAAGGTGTTATTTTACTACGAACTCTAGGGCTGTTTGTGACACTTATAGGAATAACTCAATGGATTGATCGGAAAGAATAACTTTGAGGTGGTTTCGTACCCTACAATAATCTCTTCGTTTGTTCTCCACTATTAGTGACTTTGGAGTGACTCTTTGTTGCATGTTGAGGGATAGTTATATGATCCAATTATGTTATTATTGTTGAGAGAACTTGCACTAGTGAAAGTTTGAACCCTAGGCCTTGTTTCGTACCATTGCAATACCGTTTACGCTCACTTTTATCATTAGTTACTGTTGGGGATATAACTATTGAGTATAAGCCGCCCAGCAGGGGCCAGGTTATACTCATAAGGAATCATCCATATTGAATCCCGTGAAGATAAGGAGTATGGCGCTTTACTACAGAGATTTAGAGGCCCAGGGACCGAAGGCAGATTAGGGCCCGTAGACATAAACCACCATGTACAATGTAACTTGTGTTGTAAGATAGGAAAGTATAGAAACCGAGCCGGAGACGTGTATGAGTCGGTGTCGGGATTCTGTAAACCACTGGGCGTCAACCTGTGCATATAAAGGGACGACCCGACGGCGGTTCAAGGACAACAAAACAACAACTCGAGAGCCAGGTAAAGCGGATTCGCTCCCTGATCATCGAGACCCCATCAATTCCACCACAACTGGATCGTAGGCTTTTACCTTCACCGCAAGGGGCCGAACCAGTATAAACTCCCCGTGTCGTTTGTACGGTTTAACCCCTTTAAGCTAATCTCGTTGCGATGGCTCTACGACTAAGTCCTCACACTAGGACATCTGACGTGATAATTCCACAACAGTTGGCGCCCACCGTGGGGCTATTGCACGATGGTTTTGAGTTCTTAAAGGGCAACTTTGAAGGACTCAAAGGATACACAGTGGGCCGGATGACCAAGAGTCATCGCGGCAAGCTGTACATCGACGACGTAGGCTGGGGCCCTGACACCGTCTCAATCGAGTACGGGTACCGGGTCCCCTTCGGAGGAATTCATGTCTTCATCGGCAAGATCGGCGAACCGGGCCCTGAGCCGGACATCTACACCGACCTCATCGAGACAGCTCAGCGTGCAAGCCCTGCCCGGGTTCAGCCTGCCATGAAGCGTGCGTTCATAGCATTCATCAATTGTGCGGAGTTTGAACCGGTGTCCGACGGTGAGACGGTCGTTTATTCAGATGGTGAGTTATCCACCAGTGAGACTGAGTCACTGTACCAACTGCAAGATGGCCGGTTTGGGGGCTGTTTCAATGGCAACAATATTCCGGACCCCCTTGAACCACCAACCGGGTTGCGATCTTCATGGCCGATACGCAGCCCACACAGCACTCATCGGCTGCAGCGGCGATGATTTCCGGATCGGCAGCCAGGGCAGGAGGCCCCGCGCGCCGGACGGCTCAAGTCTTGTCTGGTTTATTGGACGTCTGGAAGACATTGTTGACCATCAAGGTTACCCTGGATAATCAAGATCAGCATAACACGGAGGTCACGAAGCTGGGAGATCAAATAGCTCAGGCCAAGGAGGACTTGGCGGCTGAGAAAACCAGGATGGCTGATGAGCAGGCCGCTTTAGATGCTCATGCACAACGGATTCAGGCAAAAAATTATCGGCTCATGCTGGATCAGAACGCTTCAAACGACATGTTGAGGAGGAGGCATCGGTCTCGTCTGCCACCGGTTTATGAAGCAATGAATCTCTTCAACACACCAGGAACAGGAACCAGTAATCTGGCAGCAGTGAACCGGATTGAAGCACCTGGGACAGGAGCGCCGGATCAGCCACGGGCAACGGACCCGCCTCGACAAAACCATGACCCACCTTAGTACATGCCAACACCGTCGGGTCACTTCTCCACCCCTTTGGATAACATGATCATTGCGGCGTCGCGATTGGCAACTATTCCAATGGAAGGCGAGTCCCCAGTAGCGGTTGAGACGCGGCGGGCCAGAGATCTCCTTCAAACGGCTATAGTTCAGCAGCAGGCTTATTCGTATAGTTGAGATAGAATTCATTCAACCTCTCACCCGAGCAGGAGTTACAGTAGGCACATTGATGAACCGGCTGTGTCGAGCAGTGCACGGAATCGTGACGCCCCTCGAAGGCCTAATCCGACGTGTGGTGGTGCAAATGCTTAGGACGTGGTGGATAATGGTAGAGTGTGTCGAGAAGCCGAGTTAGCGGCGCAGTACGTGGACCGTCAGCTTACTCCGGTTTGTCCGACAACATCAGTGGAACCAGGCCTTGCTTTCAGCTCTTGGGGGGTGTCGTCTCTCACCCCAACTCTACACAATGTGCGGCTGCCCAAATATTTCAAGGGCCCATGTAAGGTGCCCAATTACACCGCTGATTTACCCCCCGAGTCATGGGTCGAAAGTTATGAGATGGAAATGGAGATGCTGGATGTGGATGAAGCAGCATGCGCAAAGTACTTCACCATGATGTTGTATGGAATGGCTCGCACTTGGTTGAAAAGTTTGCCAGCTAACTCCATCGGGTCATGGGCCGAATTAAAGGCCCGATTTATAACGAACTTCAAGGAGACGTGCAAGGAACCCATGTCAATTGTGGATCTAGCCGCCTGTGTCTAGGAAGAAGGCGAGTCGACAACCCATTGGGTGTGCCAGGTTTCGGAGATCTTGCATTCATCGGACCGTATCAATGCCGATTCAGCGGTCATAACGTTGGAGGGCAATTGCCGGTTTAAGCCTTTGAAGCTGAAGTTGGGACGGCTCAAGCGTCACTGCAATGACATGGGAACACTTATGGCAGCTCTGGTTAAATATGCCGACTCTGATAGTACCAAGGATCCTGAGTCTGACGATGAGAAGCCAGGGAAGGGAAAGAAGAACGACGGTGCAAAAGGGCAGCAACATAACCAAGCGGGCCACGGGAACAATGGTAAGCGTAAAGCGGATAGTAATTCGGATTTTGTGGCTAACACCAATGCGCAGGACAATGGCCAGCATCGTAAGGGTAAACCGCCCCCGTGGAGCGGAGGATCAGGTGTCAATCTTGAGCGCCTGTTAAATCAGCCTTGCCCAAGGCACGGGACGCGAGAGAAGCCAGCCACACACCTTTGGAAGGATTGCTTTATTATGTGGGAGTTCAAGAACTCGGATATTTTCTGATATGATCATGGACCGTCCGGCGGTTCAGGACCTGGGTCTCATGGGCCAGGTTATGGTGGAGGTAATTCCGATTCAGGATTTCAAGGTAATCAGGGTGGGCATGGCAATCAAGGCAATCAGGGCAACCATGGCGGTTATAATCAACAGGGAAATCAGCAGCAGCAACAGTCAGGTTACCAGAGTCACCCAAAGCAGTTGAATAGTGGGCAGTATCATGTCTTTACCACTAGCTTGTGCAAGCGCGATCAGAAGCTTCATAAAAGGGTAGTGAACTCCACTGAACCGGTGGTGCCCCGTTACTTGTGCTGGTCTGAACAACCCATTATGTGGAGTCGAGAGGATCATCCGCCCTGGGTTGATAATTCGGGTCATCTAGCGTTGGTGCTGGCACCTGAGGTTGGAGGTTATAAGTTTACCAAGGTGCTCATGGATGGAGGGAGCAGTATCAACATCTTGTATTATGAAACCTTCAGTCGTATGGGGTTGACAGATAAAAATCTTAAACCGTCGAACACCGTTTTCCATGGTGTAGTGCCTGGTAAATCGGCTTATCCGGTCGGTAAGATAGCTCTGGAGGTTGCTTTTGGAGATGATCATGATTCGAGATCAGAGACATTGACTTTTGAAGTGGTGAAGATCAGGAGCCTGTATCATGCCCTGTTCAGACGGCCGGCTTATGCTAAGTTCATGGCAAGGCCCTGCTATGTTTATCTGCAGCTCAAGATGCCGGGTCATAAGGGGACCATCACAGTACATGGAAGCCACAAGCTCGCTTTGGAATGTGAGGAAGGTGATGTGGCTTATGCTGAGTCGGTTTGTGCAATAGAGGAGTTTAAGTTCTATAAGGACAATGTTGATCCGGCATATATGACTTCTTTGAAAAAACCAACTATAGAGCATTATCCGGCCTTGAAGTTTAAATCGGCTGATGAGACTAAGCTGGTTGATTTTGTTCCTGGCGATTCATCCAAGCAGTTTAGCATCAGCGGTAACCTGGATCCAAAATAGGAAGGCATGCTCATCAAGTTCATCTGTGAGAACCGGGACATCTTTGCATGGAAACCTTCTCACTGAAGGAAATATGCCCTAGAGGCAATAATAAAGTTATTATTTATTTCCGTATTTTGTGATAAATGTTTATTATTCATGCTAGAATTGTATTAACTGGAAACATGATACATGTGTGAATACATAGACAAACTTAATGTCACTAGTATGCCTCTACTTGACTAGCTCATTAATCAAAGATGGTTATGTTTCCTAACCATAGACATGAGTTGTCATTTGATTAACGGGATCACATCATTAGAAGAATGATGTGATTGACTTGACCCATTCCGTTAGCTTAGCACTTGATCGTTTAGTATGTTGCTATTGCTTTCTTCATGACTTATACATGTTCCTACAACTATGAGATTATGAAACTCCCATTTACCGGAGGAACACTTTGTGTGCTACCAAATGTCACAACATAACTGGGTGATTATAAAGGAGCTCTACAGGTGTCTCCAAAGGTACATGTTGAGTTGGCGTATTTCGAGATTAGGTTTTGTCACTCCGATTGTCAGAGAGGTATCTCTGGGCCCTCTCGGTAATGCACATCACTATAAGCCTTGCAAGCAATGTAACTAATGAGTTAGTTGTGGAATGATGCATTACATAACTAGTAAAGAGACTTGCCGGTAACGAGATTGAACTAGGTATTGAGATACCGACGATCGAATCTCGAGCAAGTAACATACCGATGACAAAGGGAACAACGTATGTTGTTATGCGGTTTGACCGATAAATATCTTTGTAGAATATGTAGGAGCCAATATGAGCATCCAGGTTCCGCTATTGGTTATTGACCGGAAATGTGTTTCGGTCATGTCTACATAGTTCTCGAACCCGTAGGGTCCGCACGCTTAAGGTTTCGATGTCAGTTTTATGATGAGTTTATAAGTTTTGATGTACCGAAGGAGTTCGGAGTCCTAGATGAGATCGGGGACATGACGAGGAGTCTCGAAATGGTCGAGACATAAAGATCGATACATTGGACGACTATATCCGGACATCGGAAAGGTTTCGAGTGATTCGGGTATTTTTCGGAGTACCGGAGAGTTACGGGAATTCGTATTGGGCCTTAATGGGCCATACGGGAAAGGAGAGAAAGGCCCCAAAGGGTGGCCGCACCCCTCCCCATGGACTAGTCCGAATTGGACTAGGGAGGGGGGCGCCCCCTTCCTTCCTTCTCCTTCTCCCTTCCCTTTCCTTGTCTCCTACTCCTACTACATGGAAGGGGAGGAATCCTACTCCCGGTGGGAGTAGGACTCCTCCAGGGTGCGCCATAGGGGCCGGCCCTCTCCCCCTCCTCCACTCCTTGATATACGGGGGCAGGGGGCACCTCTAGACACAATAGAAGAATTGATCTCTTGATCTCTTAACCGTGTGCGGTGCCCCCTCCACCATAGTTCTCCTCGATAATATTGTAGCGGTGCTTAGGCGAAGCCCTGCAACGGTAGAACATCAAGATCGTCACCACACCGTCATGCTGACGGAACTCTTCCCCGACATTCTGCTGGATCGGAGTACGGGGATCGTCATCAAGCTGAACGTGTGCTAGAACTCGAAGGTGCCGTAGTTTCGGTGCTTGATCGGTCGGGCCGTGAAGACGTACGACTACATCAACCGCGTTGTTCAAACGCTTCCGCTTTCGGTCTACGAGGGTACCTAGACAACACTCTCCCCTCTCGTTGCTATGCATCACCATGATCTTGCATGTGCGTAGGAATTTTTTTGAAATTACTATGTTCCCAACACTGACATGCCAGGTGTACCGAGGGAACTCGCTGAGCACACTCTTAATATCGATCCCAATTTTAAACCGGTCAAGCAGTTTCTCCGCCGCTTCAATGAAGAGAGACGCAAGCCCATTGGTGAGGAAGTAGCCCGCCTCTTGGCAGCAGGGTTTATTGTGGAGGTTTTTCACCCTGAGTGGCTAGCTAACCCGGTGCTGGTGCTCAAGAAGAACGGCACTTGGCGTATTTGTGTGGATTACATAGATTTGAAGAAAGCTTGTCCAGCTGATCATTTTGCTCTCCCTCGTATTGATCAAATTATTGATGCTACGACGGGTTGTGAGCATTTGAGTTTTCTGGATGCTTATTCTTGTTACCATCAGATCAAAATGGCAGTTAAGGACCAGGAGAAGACAACCTTTATAACTCCCTTTGGAGCCTTCTGCTATGTATCTATGCCTTTTGGGCTCAAGAGTGCCGAGGCGACTTATCAGTGATGTGTGCAGAATTGTCTTCACAGTCAGATTGGGCGCAATGTTCATGCTTATGTGGATGATATCATGGTGAAGTCCAGGAAAGCGGAGACGCTAATAGCTGATTTGAAGGAAACCTTTGATAATCTCTGGGTTTATAAAATGATGCTTAATCCAGGCAAATGTGTCTTTGGTGTACCGGCAGGCAAGCTCTTGGGTTTTCTGCTGTCTAACAGGGGCATTGAAGCTAATCCAGAAAAGATCAAGGTTGTTACGTCCCTGGCTAAACCGGCATGTATCAACGATGTTCAACGTCTGGCGGGTCGTATTGCAGCGCTAAGCCGGTTTATCAGCCGGTTGGGAGAGAAGGCCATCCCTCTATATCAGATGATGAAAAAGACAGACAACTTTGTCTGGAGTGATGCTGCTAATGCGGAATTTGAAGATATGAAGAAGCAGTTAGCCGAGCCGCCTATTCTTGCTGCCCCCATTGATAAGGAACCATTGCTGTTGTATGTTGCTGCTAACGCTCGGGCTGTCAGCGTGGCTATTGTGGTGGATGATAACCCACAAGTGTAGGGGATCGCAACAGCTTTCGAGGGTAAAATATTCAACCCAAATTTATTGATTCGACACAAGGGGAGCCAAAGAATATTATTGAGTATTAGCAGTTGAGTTGTCAATTCAACCACACCGGGATAACTTAGTATCTGCAGCAAAGTATTTAGTAGCAAAGTAGTATGATAATAAAGGTAACAGTGGCAAAAGTAAAGATAATAGTTTTGTAGTAATTGTAATAGTAGCAACGGAAAAGTAAATAAGCGAAGCACAATACGTGAAAAGCTCGTAGGCACTGGATCAGTGATGGATAATTATGTCGGATGCGATTCCTCATGTAATAGCTATAACATAGGGTGACATAGAACTAGCTCCAGTTCATCAATGTAATGTAGGCATGTATTCCGAATATAGTCATACGTGCTTATGGAAAAGAACTTACATGACATCTTTTGTCCTACCCTCCCGTGGCAGCGGGGTCGTAGCGGAAACTAAGGGATATTAAGGCCTCCTTTTAATAGAGAACCGGAACAAAGCATTAACACATAGTGAATACATGAACTCCTCAAACTATGGTCATCATCGAGAAGTATCCCGATTATTGTCACTTCGGGGTTGTCGGATCAAAACACATAATAGGTGACTATAGACTTGCACGATAGGATCAAGAACACACATATATTCATGAAAACATAATAGGTTCAGATCTGAAATCATGGCACTCGGGCCCTATTGACAAGCATTAAGCATAGCAAAGTCATAGCAACATCAATCTCAGAACATAGTAGATACTGGGGATCAAACCCTAACAAAACTAACTTGATTACATGGTAAATCTCATCCAACCCATCACCGTCCAGCAAGCCTATGATGGAATTACTCACGCACGGCGGTGAGCATCATGAAATTGGTGATGGAGGATGGTTGATGATGACGACGACGATGAATCCCCCTCTCCGGACCTCCGAACGGACTCCAGATCAGCCCTCCCGAGAGAGATTAGGGCTTGGCGGTCGCTCCGTATTGTAAAACGCGATGAAACTTTCTCTCTGATTTTTTTCTCCGCGAAACGGAATATATGGAGTTGGAGTTGAGGTCGGTGGAGCGTCAGGGGACCCACGAGACAGGGGGGCGCGCCCAGGGGGGTGGGCGCGCCCCCCACCCTCATGGACAGGGTGTGGGCCCCCTGGTCTTGATTCTTTCACCAGTATTTTTTATATTTTCCAAAACTTGCCTCCGTGGATTTTCAGGTCATTCCGAGAACTTTTGTTTTCTACACATAAAACAACATCATGGCAGTTTTGCTGAAAACAGCGCCAGCCCGGGTTAGTTTCATTCAAATCATGCAAGTTAGAGTCCAAAACAAGGGCAAAAAGTGTTTGGAAAAGTAGATAAGTTGGAGACGTATCAACTCCCCCAAGCTTAAACCTTTGCTTGTCCTCAGGCAATTCAGTTGATAAACTGAAAGTGATAAACAAAAGCTTTTACAAACTCTGTTTGCTCTTGTTGTTGTAAACATGCAAAGCCAGCATTCAGGTTTCAGCAACCATTATGAACTAACCATAATAATAATAACACCTCGGTCTCACAATTACTCATACAATGGCATAATCAGGTAGCGAGCCATAATAATAAAACTTGGATGACAACACTTTCTCAAAACAATCATAATATGATATAGCAAAATGGTATCTCGCTAGCCCTACCGCAAAACATAAAATCAGAGCACCTTTAAAGATCAAGGACTGACTAAACATTGTAATTCATGGTAAAAGAGATCCAGTCAAGTCATGCCCAATATAAACCAATAGTAATGAATGCAAATGACAGTGTGCTCTCCAGGGGGTGCTTTTTAATAAGAGGGATGATGACTCAACATAAAAGTAAATAGATAGGCCCTTCGCAGAGGGAAGCAGGGATTTGTAGAGGTGCCAGAGCTCGATTTTAAAATAGAGATTGAATAACATTTTGAGCAGCATACTTTCACTGTCAACGCAACAACTATGAGATGGCGATATCTTCCATACTACATGCATTATAGGCAGTTCCCAAACAGAATGGTAAAAGTTTATACTCCCCACCACCAACAAGTATCAATCCATGGCTTGCTCGAAACAACGAGTGCCTCCAACTGACAACAACCCTGGGGGAGTTTTGTTTAATTATATTGATTTGCTTTGATCTTTTTGGATCATGGGACTGGGCATCCTGTTACTGCCCTTTCTCATGAATGAGGAGCGGAGTCCACTCCTCTTGAGAATAACCCACCTAGCATGGAAGATATAGGCAGCCCTAGTTGAAACATGAGTTGCTCGAGCATACAAAACAGAATTTCATTTGAAGGTTTGGAGTTTGGCACATAAAAATTTACTTGGAACGGCAGGTAAATACCGCATATAGGAAGGTATGGTGGACTCATATGGAACAACTTTGGGGTTTAAGGAGTTTGGATGTACAAGCAGTATTCCCGCTTAGTACAGGTGAAGGCTAGCAAAAGACCGGGAAGCGACCAACTGAGAGAGCGACAACAGTCATAAACATGCATAAAAATTAATTCACACCAAATACAAGCATGAGTAGGATATAATCCACCATGAACATAAATATCATGAAGGCTATGTTGATTTATTTCAACTACATACGTGAACATGTGCCAAGTCGAGTCACTCAATTCATTCAAAGGAGGATACCATCCCATCATACCACATCATAATCATTCTAATAGCATGTTGGCACGCAAGGTAAACCATTATAACTCATAGCTAATCAAGCATGGCACAAGCAACTATAATCTCTAAATGTCATTGCAAATATGTTTACTTCATAATAAGCGGAATCAGGAATGATGAACTCATCATATTTACAAAAACAAGAGAGGTCGAGTTCATACCAGTTTCTCCCATCTCAATCAGTCCATCATATATCGTCATTATTGCCTTTCACTTGCACGACCGAACGATGTGTATAATAATCATAGTGGACGTGTATTGGACTATGCTGGAATCTGCAAGCATTCAACTCAAGAGAGAAGACAAAGTAATATGGGCTCTAAGTTTAATAATCAATCATGCATATGAGAGCCACTAAACATTTTCAATATGGTCTTCTACTCTCAACCCCCAAAGGAAAGAAAAGAAAAAAACTATTTACACCGGAAAGCTCCCAACAAGTAAAAGAAGAACGAGAAATCTTTTTGGGTTTTCATTTTAATTTCTACTACAAGCATGGAAATTAAACTAACTATTTTTTGGGTTTTTATTAAGGTTTATCAAACACACAAAGAAAAAGGCTAGAAAAAGAAAATTAAACTAGCATGGATAATACAATGAAAGAGTATGAGCACCGACGACTAGAATAGTGTGTGAACATGAATGTAAAGTCAGTGAGAAATACGTACTCCCCCAAGCTTAGGCTTTTGGCCTAAGTTGTTTTACTGCCAAGGACCGCAGATACTCTCCCCGGTGTACTGAGGGGTGTAATCAGGATACCACTAGCTGGCCGTCTCTTCCGGATCCCACTAGTAAGACGATGCTCGATAAGGGTCCAGTGCAGGTTCCGGCTCAGGCTCAGGTTCTGGACTGGATGCTTGGCCTCGATGAGCGTACACCGCTTCCGGTGTGACAAGAAAATTATCTGCAATCAAATCAAACAACAGAGGCACAGGCAAAATAATAGTCTCATTGTGTTTCTTATTAAATCTTAGGTTATACATGAGCATCTTATCTTCGTTGTCGACAATAAACTCATGCGCTACCATGCTCTTGTAATCTAAAATGTAAGGAGGCAATTTTTTCTCCTCTTTCTCATGGTGCCTAATAGGTATCTCAAAATATCTAGCAAGACGTGCAACATAGATACCTCCAAAGATGGGGCCTTTTGTACGATTCAGGCTTAGCCGTTTAGCAATAATGGCACCCATACTAAAACTATTATCTCCAAACAAGGCATGGTGAAGAATAATAATATCAGGAACATTGAAGTTTCCACTATTTCCACGACCAATCAAGCATCTACTAGCAAATATGGCAAAGTAGCGTCAAACTAGAAAGTGTATGCTAGAGATTCTTGCATCGGAACCCTTCTTTGGATCCCCTACAGTATACCTGGCCATGGGCCGGGCCGGGCCAGGCTTGGACCGGGCCTAAAAAAGCCCACGATAGAAAACTGAGGCCCAGGCCCTCCCAGGCCCTATCATCGGGCCTACTTTCCAAGCCCAAGCCCGACCCATCTGGTAAAAAGCCCCGAAAAGCCCTTAGGGCTTAGGGCAGTGGGCTAGGCCTCTTCCTTAAAATGCCAATATGCCAATCCCAAGCCCGTCCAGGCCCTGCTGATGGGCTCAAAACTCAGGACCAAGCCCGGCCCACAGGCAAGCCCATCGGGCCTAGGCCCTGGATTTTAGGGCCGGGCCTGGGTGGGCCAACAGGGCCGGGCTTGAGATGGCCAGGACTACCCTACAGTGATAGTGTTAACAAAGCCGTCCACATCTTTACGATGGGGTTCATCTAATTTTCCCTCAAAGGGTATCCTACATACCGCATAAAAATTACGTAAAGACATTTCCCTGAATTCATCATATATTGAAATGATACTGAAGGCGGTGACTTCTTAGGATAATAATAAAAGTTTTTCACGAAAGTATTGGTGAGTAAGAGATACTGATCGATCTGGTCACGGAGGAAGTCGGTGAGGCCTGCATTTTCAATCAAGGAATAAAAGTCTTCATAAAATTCCAGCTTCCCTCAAGAAATTATCGCATGGACATTCACACGGCCGTACTTCCGCTATGCGAGGAAGATTATACTTGGCCTTTTCCTTCTCTTTAGCTTGTTTTTCCTGGGAGCCTTTGCTAGAAGAGCCCCTGAAAAATCTCCTGAACATTTTCTGAAATTTTGCTAACTTCAAAATAAAAGTGAATAGAACTAAACAAGATTGGTAGCAACTACTCCTATAAGTGCCTAGAGCCTATATCATGCATTAGAATTACTTGGGACCTCATAAATTTGACATGCAAGCTCAAGAACAGGGTCATCTATGCAGCAAAAATTTGCAATGAATAAAGCACTAGAACAAAAACTAATTGGATAGATGGAGGAGTCACATACCAAGCAACAATCTCCCAAAGCAGTTTTGTGAATGGGGCTTTGAGCAAGGAGATCGAAAATCGCAGCAAAATGAGCTAAAACTCGTGCTTGAGCTGGATGCGGATTTTTTGGGAAGAAGATGGAGTGTGTGGGTGCTGGCATAAGTGGAGGGGGGCCACCAAGGGCCCACGAGACAGGGGGCGCGCCCAGGGGGTGTGGGTGCGACCTCCACTCTCATGGCCTGGTGCTTGCCCCTCCTGCAGTGTTTTCAGTGCCTAAAATCCTCAAATATTCCATAAAAAATCATACTAAATTTGCAGGGCATTTGGAGCAATTTTATTTTCGAGATATTTTTTTATTGCACGGATAATTCAGAAAACAGACAGATAATACTATTTTTGCTTTATTTATTCTAAATAACAGAAAGTAAAAAGAGGGTATAGAAGGTTGTGCCTTCTAGTTTCATCCATCTCATGATCATCAAAATGAATCCACTAACAAGGTTGATCAAATCTTCTTAACAAACTCATTCCAAATAACACGAAACTAGAGAAATTTCGAATAACACTAAGTTACCTCAACGGGGATATGAACATCCCCAACAATAAGAAGATCATACTTTTTCTTGACAGTAGGGAGGAAATTCAAAACCTCCAATAATGATAGTTGGAACTTTTCCAATAGAATTGATGCTATGAACTTGAGATTGTTTCCTCAGAAAGTGTACCGTATGCTCATTACCATTAACATGAAAAGTGACATTGCCTTTGTTGCAATCAATAACAGCCCCTGCAGTATTCAAAAAGGGTCTACCAAGGATAATCGACATACTATCGTCCTCGGGAATATCAAGAATAACAAAGTCCGTTAAGATAGTGACGTTTGCAACCACAACGGGCACATCCTCACAAATACCGACAGGTATAGCAGTTGATTTCTCAGCCATTTGCAAAGATATTTCTATAGGTGTCAACTTGTTCAATTCAAGTCTAAGATATAAAACGAGAGGCATAGCACTAACACCGGCTCCAAGATCACATAAAGCAGTTGTAACATAATTTCTTTTAATGGAGCATGGTATAATTGGTACCCCAGGATCTCCAAGTTTCTTTGGTATTCCACCCTTTAAAGTGTAATTAGCAAGCATGGTGGAAATTTCAGCTTCCGGTATCTTTCTTTCATTTGTAATGATATCCTTCATATATTTAGCGTAAGGATTTACCTTGAGCATATCAGTTAAGCGCATACGTAAGAAAATAGGTCTAATCATTTTAGCAAAGCACTCAAAATCCTCATCATCATTTGTCTTGGATTGTTTAGGAGGAAAGGGCATGGGTTTCTAAACCCATGGTTGTCTTTCTCTACCGTGCTTCCTAGCAACAAAGTCTCTCTTATCATAACGTTGATTCTTTGATTGTGGGTTATCAAGATCAACAGCAGGTTCAATCTCTACTTCATTGTTTTTGCTAGGTTGAGCATCAACATGAACATTATCATTAACATTATCAGTAGGTTCATGTTCATCACCTGATTGTGTTTCATCATCAGAGATAGAAATATCATTGGGATTCTCAGGCGTGTCTACAACAGGTTCACTAGAAGCATGCAAAGTCCTATTGTTTTTCTTTTTCTTCTTTTTGGAAGAACTAGGTGCCTCCAAATTATTTCTCTGAGAATCTTGCTCGATTCTCTTAGGGTGGCCTTCAGGATACAGAGGTTCCCGAGTCATTCTACCAGTTCTAGTAGCCACTCTAACAGCAAAGTCATTTTTATTATTTAATTCATCAAGCAAATCATTTTGAGCTTTAAGTACTTGCTCAGCTTGAGAAGCAACCATAGAAGCATATTTGCGAATGATTCAAGTTCGCCTTTAACTCTAGCCATATAATCACTCAAGCGTCCTATCTCGAAATCATTATTCTTTAATTCTCTACCAACATAAGCACTAAAACTTTCTTGTCTAGCCATAAAGTCATCAAATTCATCTAATCATGGGCTATGAAATTTAGTAGAGGGAATTTCAACTTTATCATATCTATTGGGAGAATTTACCTTTACTACCTGTGTCGGGTTATCAAGACCATGTGGTCCTTCGACAGGTGGTATATTAAGACCATGTATTTCTTCAATAGGTGGTAAATTCTTAACATCTTCAGCTTTAATACCTTTTTCTTCCATTGATTTCTTCGCCTCTTGCATATCTTCAGGACTGAGAAATAAAACACCTCTCTTCTTCGGAGTGGGTTTAGGAATAGGATCAGGAGTTGGCTCAATTGGTTCAGGAATTGCCTCAGGAATTGGCTCGGGAAGAGTCCAATTATTTTCATTAGTCAACATATTATTCAATTGTAATTCAGCTTCGTCGACTGTTCTTTCCCTGAAAACACAACCAGCACAACTATCCAAGTAGTCCTTGGAAGCATCGGTTAGTCCATTATAAAAGATATCAAGTATTTCATTTTACTTCAGAGGATGATCAGGCAAAGCATTAAGTAATCGGAGAAGCCTCCCCCAAGATTGTGGGAGACTCTCTTCTTTGATTTGCACAAAATTATATATTTCCCGCAAGGCTGCTTGTTTCTTATGAGCAGGGAAACATTTAGCAGAGAAGTAATAAATCATATCCTGGGGACTACGCACACAACCAGGATCAAGAGAATTAAACCAAGTCTTAGCATCACCCTTTAATGAGAACAGAAATATCTTAAGGATATAATAATAGCGAGACTTCTCATCATTTGTAAACAGGGTTGCTATATCATTCAACTTGGTAAGATGTGCCACAACAATTTCAGATTCAAGGCCATAAAAAGGATCAGATTCAACTAAAGTAATGATTTCAGGATCAACAGAGAATTCATAATCCTTATCAGTAACACAAATAGGTGAAGTAGCAAAAGCAGGGTCAGGTTTCATTCTAGCATTAAGAGATTACTGCTTCCATTTAGCTAATAACTTTTAAGATCATATCTATCTTTACAAGCAAAGATAGCTCTAACAGCTTCCTCTTCCATAACATAACCCTCAGGAACAACATGTAATTCATAATCAGGGGAGAACTTTCATCATCACTATCATCAATAATAGCATCTTCAATAATTTCATTCTCTCTAACCCTAGCAAGTTGTTCATCAAGAAATTCACCTAATGGCAAAGTGGTATCACACACAGAAGTAGTTTCATCATAAGTATCATGCATAGCAGAAGTGGCATCATCAATAACATGCGACATATCAGGATTCATAGCAGTAGCAGGTTTAGGTGTCGCAAGCTTACTAATAACAGAAGAAGAATCTAGTGCAGAGCTAGATGGCAGTTCCTTACCTCCCCTCGTAGTTGAGGGCAAAATCTTGGTTCTTTTGTCTTTCAAGTTCCTCATAGTGATCAACAGATATAAATTCCAAAAGACTCAAAGAATAGAGCTATGCTCCCCGGCAACGGCGCCAGAAATTAGTCTTGATAACCCACAAGTGTAGGGGATCGCAACAGCTTTCGAGGGTAAAGTATTCAACCCAAATTTATTGATTCGACACAAGGGGAGCCAAAGAATATTATTGAGAATTAGTAGTTGAGTTGTCAATTCAACCACACCTGGATAACTTAGTATCTGCAACAAAGTATTTAGTAGCAAAGTAGTATGATAATAAAGGTAACCGTGGCAAAAGTAAAGATAATAGTTTTGTAGTAATTGTAACAGTAGCAACAGAAAAGTAAATAAGCGAAGCACAATATGTCAAAAGCTCGTAGGCATTGGATCAATGATGGATAATTATGTCAGATGCGATTCCTCATGTAATAGCTATAACATAGGGTGACATAGAACTAGCTCCAGTTCATCAATGTAATGTAGGCATGTATTCCGAATATAGTCATACGTGCTTATGGAAAAGAACTTGCATGACATATTTTGTCCTACCCTCCCGTGGCAGCGGGGTCCTAGCGGAAACTAAGGGATATTAAGGCCTCCTTTTAATAGATAACCGGAACAAGGCATTAGCACATAGTGAATACATGAACTCCTCAAACTATGGTCATCACCGAGAATTATCCCGATTATTGTCACTTCGGGGTTTTCGGATCATAACACATAATAGGTGACTATAGACTTGCAAGATAGGATCAAGAACACACATATATTCATGAAAACATAATAGGTTCAGATCTGAAATCATGGCACTCGTGCCCTAGTGACAAGCTTTAAGCATAGCAAAGTCATAGCAACATCAATCTTAGAACATAGTGGATACTAGGGATCAAACCCTAACAAAACTAACTTGATTACATGGTAAATCTCATCCTACCCATCACCGTCCAGCAAGCCTACGATGGAATTACTCACACACGGCGGTGAGCATCATGAAATTGGTGATGGAGGATGGTTGATGATGACGACAGCGACGAATCCCCCTGTCCGGAGCCCCGAACGGACTCCAGATCAGCCCTCCTGAGAGAGATTAGGGCTTGGCGGCGGCTCCGTATCGTAAAACGCGATGAAACTTTCTCTCTTATTTTTTCTCCGCGAAACGGAATATATGGAGTTGGAGTTGAGGTCGGTAGAGCGTCAGGGGGCCTACGAGACAAGGGGGCGCGCCCAGGGGGTGGGCGCGCCCCCACCCTCGTGGACAAGGTGTGGGCCCCTGGTCTTGATTCTTTCACAAGTATTTTTTATATTTTCCAAAACATGCCTCCGTGGATTTTCAGGTCATTCCGAGAACTTTTGTTTTCTACACATAAAACAACATCATGGTAGTTTTGCTAAAAACAACTTCAGTCCGGGTTAGTTTCATTCAAATCATGCAAGTTAGAGTCCAAAACAATGGCAAAAGTTTTTTGGAAAAGTAGATACGTTGGAGACGTATCAGTGGAGCGCAAAGAAGGCGGGTAAGGAGTATCCGGTTCAACGACTGGTTTATTATATCAGTAAGGTTCTTATTAAGTCCAAGCAGAGGTATCCACATTGACAGAAGCTGGTGTATGGAGTTTTTATGGCGAGCCGGAAGCTTAAGCAATACTTTCAGGGCCATCCCATCACTGTGGTTAGTTCCACCCCTTTGGGAGATATCATCCAGAACAGGGAGGCAACTGGCCAGGTTGCTAAGTGGGCTATCGAGCTTGGACCTTACGGATTAAAATATGTGCCTCGTACGGCCATCAAGTCTCAAGCGCACGTGGATTTCATCAATGACTGGACAGAATTGCAGGTGCCGGAGGATAAACCGAATAACACATACTGGACTATTCACTTCGACGGGTCCAGACAATTGGAGGGTTCGGTGGCTGGAGTGGTTCTTACTTCCCCTCGAGGTGACAAATTTTGTTATGTTCTCTGCTTGATGTTTCCCTATACTACACAATGCAGCAGAGTATGAGGCCTTGCTCCACGGTCTTCGGATGGCTAAGGAGATGAACTTAATCCGGGTACGCTACTTCGGGGACTCCAATTTAGTGGCTCGGCAAGTGTTTGGTACTTGATATTCTAAGGATCCACTCATGGCGGCTTATCGGCGTGAGGTGGATGTCATTTTTGGTTACTTCAAGGGTTACCAGGTCGAGCACATTGATCGGCGCAAGAATGAAGCGGCGGATGCTAAAAGCGGGCTTGGGTCTCAGTGTAAACCGGTGCCACCAAATGTCTTTCTTGACATTTTGCATAACCCGTCGGTCAAAATACCAAAGGAGGAGGATCCGGCTGTTCCCGACCCGGAGGCTCAATTGGTGGCAGTTCTTCATGCTATCCCTGATTGGACGGTGCCCTACTTGCCGTATATGACCCAGGGCGAGTTACCCGAGGGCGAAGTTTTGGCCAGACAGGTAATCCGGCGGTCCAAGTCCATGACTATTGTCAATGGCGAGTTACATCACATCAGTGTCTCGGGGGCGTTTCAGCGCTGTGTTTCTCCTGAAGAAAGCTGTGAGATTTTGCGTGAAATCCATGAAGGGGATTGTGGTCATCATGCCGGTTCAAAACCCCTTGTAGCTAAGGCTTTTCGACCTTGTTTTTACTGGCTAACAGCTCATGCTGATGCTGAGGATTTGGTCAGAAAGTGTGATGGTTGTCAGAAATTTTCACGCCGAGCCCATGTTCCGGCCCAGGAATTGAGGATGATTCCAATCACCTGGCCGTTTGCAACTTGGGGGCTGGATATGGTTGGGCCTTTTAAGAGGTCCGAAGATAAGAATACCCACCTTCTGGTGGCGGTTGATAAATTCACTAAGTGGGTGGAGGCAGAGCCAGTCAGCAAGTGTGCCGCAGCCACGACAGTTCAATTCATGAAGAGGGTGATTTTCCGCTTTGGTTTTCCACACAACGTGAGCACATCCAGCTTGATGTGCCATCAAAGGCTCACCCCCAGTCTAATGGTCAAGCTGAGAGAGCTAATCAAGAAATCCTGAAGGGCATCAAGCCCCGGCTTATGATCCCTGTGTAGAGGACGCCGGGTTGTTGGGTGGAAGAATTGCCTACTGTGTTATGGAGCATTAATACCACCCCCAATAGATCTACGGGTTATACACCCTTGTTCATGGTTTATGGAGCAGAAGCAGTTCTCCCAAGTGATATTCACCATGACTCGCCCCGAGTGGCAGCTTATGTTGAAGCGGACAACAAAAGAGCACGCCAAAATGCATTGGACCTGTTAGATGAAAAACGGGACATAGCGGCAGCTCGTTTGGCGATTTATTAGCAAGACCTGCAGCGTTATCACAGCCGCCGGGTTAAAACCAGAGCTTTTCAAGAAGGCGACTTAGTGCTCCGGCTTATCCAGGATCAGACCGATATGCACAAGTTATCCCCACCTTGGGAAGGGCCCTTTGTGGTCAGCAAGAATCTGAACAACGGGTCATACTACCTTATCAATGTTCGAGTGCACAAGGACTCACGCAAGTCGGAGGAGGAGACCCGCCAGCCGTGGAATATTGCTCATCTTCCGCCTTACTACACCTGAGCCATAGGCTCCTATTATGTACATATTTTTGAATATAATAAACCGGCATCCTTCCTAAAGCGGGGCCTCTGCCGTTCTTCTTAAAAGTATTTATTGGTTACATGGGGGCTTCTGCTTATAAAGCAGAGTTCTGGTTGTCCATTGATCCGGCTTATAAAGCTACCAAAAAAGAGCACAGCTCAATCATAAGCTTGGGGGCTTAATACCCAACATCATAAGGAGCCAAAGAGAGTTTATTGCAAAGCACAACTCAAACATAGGCATCCACTGAGCACAACTCAAAATATTGCTTGGGGGATCTTTGCTTCTACAAGAACAAAGAATCTACACCTTGCAATAGGCTATAAAAGCCAGGCTTGGAAGCCAGGTGTTTTCACCTGAAACCCCGAGTTAACCTGCCTTCATCAAGTAAGTCACTCCGCCCAGGTAATCCTGGTATGACCCACCGAACATTTGGCAAGTCAATCTTATACAGACCCTGAACTTGTCAAAGTTAAAACGACGATTGGTCAATGCGAGGTCCATCTTAAAAGGCTTTGTAAATTGTTTAACTCAGTGGCCTGGCAGCCCATGAAAAGCCTCGCCTTTTTTTGCATATTTTCTTTACAAATCTTTCTTTTCAATGTTTATTTCGATGAGGTTTATATTAAAACCGGTCTGACTTTTGAGTTGCGAAGTACAAATTTACAAGATGATCGGTGTCAATTGACCCGGCTTGGCTTTCAACTATAAGTTGTCAGTACACGATCAATTATAAAACGGCGTTTGTTAACCCGGTCTGGCTTTGACTATAAGTCGCTAGTATGATCATCCGGTGTATATTATAACCCGGCATGGCTTCATTATAAACCAGCAAAGCATGGTGGGAGTTATCAACACACAAGATTTGGGTTATCACTCTTACTATAATAAAGTTGATAAATCAACAAAGTGATTCAATGTCACAGGTGTAATGTATTTCATATTTAATATTCTTGAAAATACAGCCTTGGTTATAAACCCTGGTGTTATATTGGGTGTTATGACCCGTCCGGCGGTAAACCGCCAGGACAAGTTTTAGTTTATTATATGCAGAAACAGGATTGCATAAAGCTGCTAAGGATCATAAGCAGACATAGCATAATCATGACGGATTAACAGTATTGTGCAAAGTAACTATGCACGATGTCATAGCAGACCAAGTATCTAAGCTAGCCTATTACAAGGCGCTTTGACAGCCCAAAGGAATAATTGTTTATCACACGGATGACAGTGTGCAGAAGCTAAACCGGCCTCCGGATCATGATTCTTCCTTAGGCTGACTCGAAGGTTGTGGATCATACTGCACCGGTTCACCCTCCTCCTCTCCACCCAGTGGCTGGAAGTCAATGGTTGCCCAGTCAATCCCAGTTAAGGCCCGGAAGACAGCTTCATCGCTTATAAGGGTCGACGGTTCAACGTCAGGGGCGTAAGTATGCTTACAGATTGGCGGGATAAGATTTTGCACTTCATGAGTTGGTGCATCAACCCGTTTTGTCTGCGTCATAAATCGACCGGTAGAAAGACAAGTTAGTGTCTTTAGCCAATTTGCTCGCCAGTGGACGCATTTCCCTCGTTATGGCCCTGAGGTCTTCATTATCAAAGGCTGACCCATCCTCCTTTTGGCCTGGATAACCGTTTCCAATATCTTCCGGATCAAGATCAGATATCCAGGCCTTGGCCCGAGTCCATGCAGTAAGTGCGCCGACCCTTGCAGCAGATTTCTTCAAATCTTCAAGCTGGGCAGGCATCATGGATAACTTTTCCAATGTGTCCTTGATTAACGTTGGGGGTGGTTTATTATATGCAGCTGTGCAGATGACCCGTTGAACGCTGGTATATAGTTGCTCTATCAATGTGTAGGCAGCCTTCAGTTTTTTTGCACATGTCCGAGCCAAGATGAGTAACACGGCTACCTGCAATGGTCAACGTATTATTAAACCGGCAGTTTCATAGCTGTTACTTATTTAAAGATTATGAAGATGTTTTTTACCGAAGGACAGCAGAAGTCATAGCATTCATCTGCTGGTTCAAGCCAGTCAATTCCTCTATTACCGGTTTAAGGGCTGCTTCAGCATCTTCCGCCCGCTTTAGCAAAGTTGCCTTCTCAGTCTCCCATTTTGCCCATTCACCTTTAAAGCCATCCTTCAGTTGTTCCATGGCTGTTAAAGCGCCGGTTAGCTCTTCTTTAGCCTTGGAGGTTTCTGCTTGCTAGGACTTGATATTTTCTTGAAGGTCAGCGATCTGAGATTCCTTTTTGGTCAGATCAGCCTGCAAGAAACAGTTAATGAGTTGGGAGTACATCTTTGAAGTCCCAAGCACATAACAAGTTATCCACTTGGCACTTGGGGGCTAATGCGGATTGCTTTTTATCAACTGTCATTTTCAAAGTCCCAATCACATAACAAGTTATCCACTTGGCACTTGGGGGCTAATGCATATCTGCTCCAGTTCAGGATATGGTTTTTCCTATTCAGATGGATTACATTGATGATTATTAGAATTTTTGGAAGCTGCATGGCAGAATATGTACCGGTTCATCCTAAAGGTATAAACCGGTCCATGGGGGCTATACCAGCAAAATTAAACATCAATTCTACTACAAGTCCCGGTTCACATCAATGTTATGAGCCAACCCTTGGGGGTTACTAGAGTTGATAATTTAAGCCGGTACTAAGGAAAAAGAACTTGTGCAAAATAATTGATATTTACCTCATATCGCTCCTTCATCGGACCTACTAAACCGGCTTCATAGTCACGGCTTGTGTACAGGCGGTTTAAATATCCAGAATGAATGTCCTGAGCATTGAGGTGGGCATAGCTTGATAAGTTTGTTTTCCACTTGCCCTTGTCCATAGCAGAAAACTCTTCCTTGGCACTATGCTTTGATAAAGCGACAGGGTTGCCAGGAGCAGTATGACTAACGCCGGTAATCATAATATCATCCGTGGTGCTATCAGTAGTCTTGGTCGGGCTTGGTGGTTTATTAGTTTTAGCTGGGCTTGGTGGATCAGCAGATGGGCTTGGCGGATCAGCAGACTGGCTTGTCAGATTCATCTCTACTGGTTCAACGAAAGTGTCCTGAACCTGAGGTACCGAATCGTCCAGGATGGTATCAGCATTCAGATCAAAGGTTTTTGGGGTCTTCTCCGGTTCAGTAGCGGATTACCATCGGTCGGTTTATTCAACTTGGCCTTCTTGCTAAGTCTGGCTTTGGCACTGAAAAGGACAGACACAAAAGTTAGTATAATAAACAAATACAAAGCATAAAGGGTTAAGTGTAAAATGCTTACCCAGGAACAGTTTTGAGGGGAGGGAGTTGTGTGGCTGATGACTCGCCGAATGATGAATGGGAGGTTCCTTGGTAATTTGAGTCAGATGGATTAAGAGGATATTGCCCCTGGGATAAACTATATCAGAAGGAAAAGAGACCTCTTGACGGCGTTTACGAACAGGAGAGTTCGGTAAATCGGAGGAGGTAACCACCTGACCACTATGCTGGGTTGCGCGGTGAGCTTCATGCTGCTGTGTCTTTAAAACAAAGTGCGGATCCGAATAAGCAAGAGGGCGTGAAAATTTTACTTTCCGGACTGCTCGATGGATTTTCGGTGCTGGCACAGGATCTGAGTCGGAAGAAAGAACAATTACCTCTACATCACCAGCGCAGCTAGCTCCACGTCATCCTGATAATGATCATTGTCAATGAGGTGTATGAAAATGGAACCAAGAGAGTCAAGGTCTACCTATGATTCCAGATTATCAAGTTCTTCTTCATTTGGCCAGGTCAGGGGACTCGGCGGTTCTCTTCTTCGCAGGTTTCTTTGTAACTTTGGTCTTGAAGCGATGCGCTCTCACCGGTTTATCTTGCGGCTTCGCCGGTTTATCCTGCGATTTCCTCTTCCAGAACGGATCATCACCCTGCACATATGGACAACAAGTTATAAGGGAATGTTTAAGAGGGGATGGATTAAGACAAAAATGATGCAATTCTTATAGCTGGCAGTTTGTTTGAAATACAGAAGGGACTAAGCCCTACATTGCTGCATACAGCCACCGGTTCATCAAGCATTTTCTTGAAAGATTTGGTGACTTCATCATCAGTGAGCTGGATGTCAATATGACGCTGAGGGTCTTTCAGATCCCCTGTGTATTCACACATTAAACCGGGGCGCCGGCTTGAAGGCATAATGCTCCAAGAAACCCAGCATCGAATGAAGTCAACGCCTGTTAATCCGTTTGCAACAAAAGCTCTGAGTTTTGATAGCTGATGGGTATATTGTGATCATTCCTTGGCAGTTAGTTGTTGAGGAACTGTATGCATATTGGTAAACCAGTGAGCACGATAACCCGACAAAGGATTTTCACCGTCTGGAGCTGTGTTTAGGCAGTAAAACCAAGTCTGATTCCAGTCTTTGGGGTGGCTATGATGTTTGGCATGAGGGAAGTTGACATCCTTTCTCTTCTGAATTGAAACGCCGCCAAGTTTAGTGTTGGGCCCGTCCGTAAATTCAGTACGGCGGTTTAAATAAAAGAAGTCCCGAAAAAACTCAACAGTAGGTTCTTCTTGCAGATAAGCCTCACAAAACACTTGGAAATTGCAAATATTGGACACGAAGTTCGGTCCAATATCTTGAGGGCAGATCTGGAAGCTAGCAAGAACGTCACGGAAGAATTTTGATCCGGGAGGGCTAAACCCTCGGCCCAGATGATCAGCAAGCACAATCACCTCTCCATCCTTGGGTCAGGAGGATTTTCTAGACTATGAACTTTCCAGTGTATGACTTCCTTCTTTGCTAAAACGCCAGTGGCAACGAACCCATTTAATTTATCTTCAATAATTCGGGAAGGGACCCAATTGGAAGCATAGAACTATTTGGCCATCTCAACGAAAAGCTGGAAAAGAGGATCAATGCCGGTTTAAGATTCATGGCTGACACGTATAAACCGGCGCAAGGACGGAGGGAGAAGACATTGAAATGCATGTACATGTTAAACCGGATTCTGACATTAAAGGCGATTCGGCGGTTTAAGAGAGGGCTAATGGTACCTGGTGGGTCATCATTTCTTTAAAGGCTAAACCGCCTACAATGGTATGAAATTTATAGATATGTAAAATTGCTAAGTATTTCACAAACAGGTCTTACAGGTTGGTGATACGTCTCCAACGTATCTACTTTTCCAAACACTTATGCCCTTGTTTTGGACTCTAACTTGCATGATTTGAATGAAACTAACCCGGACTGACGCTGTTTTCAGCAGAACTGCCATGATGTTGTTTTATGTGTAGAAAAGAAAAGTTCTCGGAATGTCCTAGAAATCCACGGAGGCACCTTTTGGAATTAAAAAGAATTTTTGGCGAAAGAATTAATGCCAGGGGGCCCACAGCCTGTCCACGAGATAGGGGGGCGCCCCCCTCTAGGGCGCGGCCTCTTATCTCGTGGGCCCCCTGGACCTCCTCCGACCTCAACTCCAACTCCATATATTCCGTCTCAGGGAGAAAAAAATCAAGGAGAAAGTTTCATCGCATTTTATGACACGGAGCCGCCACCAAGCCCTAATCTCTCTCGGGAGGGCTGATCTGGAGTCCGTTCGGGGCTCCGGAGAGGAGGATTCATCGCCGTCGTCATCATCAACCATCCTCCATCACCAATTTCATGATGCTCACCACCGTGCATGAGTAATTCCATCGTGAGGCTTGCTGGACGGTGATGGGTTGGATGAGATTTACCATGTAATCAAGTTAGTATTGTTAGGGTTTGATCCCTAGTATCCATTATGTTCTGAGATTGATGTTGCTATGACTTTGCTATGCTTAATGCTTGTCACTAGGGCCCGAGTGCCATGATTCCCTAGTATCCATTATGTTCTGAGATTGATGTTGCTATGACTTTGCTATGCTTAATGCTTGTCACTAGGGCCCGAGTGCCATGATTTCAGATCTGAACCTATTATGTTTTCATGAATATATGTGTGTTCTTGATCCTATCATGCAAGTCTATAGTCACCTATTACGTGTTATGATCCGACAACCCCAAAGTGACAATAATCGGGATACTTCTCGGTTATGACCGTAGTCTGAGGAGTTCATGTATTCACTATGTGTTAATGCTTTGGTCCAGTTCTCTATTAAAAGGAGGCCTTAATATCCCTTAGTTTCTGCTAGGACCCCGCTTCAATGGGAGGGTAGGACAAAAGACGTCATACAAGTTCTTTTCCATAAGCACGTATGACTATTTACGGAATACATGCCTACATTACATTGATGAATTGGAGCTAGTTCTATATCACCCTATGTTATAACTATTGCATGAGGAACACATCCGGCATAATTAATCCATCACTGATCCATTGCCTACGAGCTTTTCACATATTGTTCTTCGCTTATTTACTTTTTCGTTGCTACTGTTACAACTACTACAAAACCCAAAAACATTTATCTTTACTTTGCTACCGTTACTATTATTATCATACCGCTTTTGCTACTAAACACTTTGCTGCAGATACTAAGTTATCCAGGTGTGGTTGAATTGACAACTCAACTGCTAATACTCAAGAATATTCTTTGGCTCCCCTTGTGTCGAATCAATAAATTTGGGTTGAATACTCTACCCTTGAAAGCTGTTGCGATCCCCTATACTTGTGGGTTATCAGTTGGTATTATAATTTTGGATCTACCGCAGTTCTAAAAAAGAGGAAATTCCAAAACCCTAAATGGTGACAGTGGAGCGGTTAAGAACCAGATCGGATCTTTTCACTGAAAAGGAGATGCTGTGATGAGGAAAAATGGATCATGGCTACGGCCGCACAGGGAAATGTCAAGTTTTTATCAAGTGCCCATGTGGCAGTGATGTGCAGTAATGAACACCGACGAACACCGAAGAACACCGAAACCCTAGTGGTAGATCTGAGGTGAAAAGAAAGAAGACTTACTAAGGTGTGGGAGCAGCGAAGAGGCGTCGAGTTTTTCTGATCGAATCAGGTTAATGCAGCGGCCGTTGTTGGGGCAGAGACGAAGGTCGACGGCGGCGGCTGTGCTCGAGCACTGAGGCAACGCGAGGTGGAAGAAAGATGAAGAGGCAAGGGGAGAAAAGGAAAGGGACCCTTGGCCCTATTTATAATACGAAGGGATAAGTGACAGGCGCGGAATCGAGGAGCCCAAAAAATGGATGTGTGACAGAGCTGTAGCCTCGATTTTCGGAGGTTTATTAATAAAGAGAAGTATATACAGTTTTAATAAGCAGGTGATTTCATGGCGGTTTATTACAATCTTGGAAGATGACGTCATGGCGGTTTACAAGGTTCACATGAAGATTTTCAAGAAGAAAAGTTCCTAAGTGTTGAAGATTGACATGAACAGGTTCAAATCAATCTGGGGCCTAATGTTGGGGATATAACTATTGAGTATAAACCGCCCAGGAGGGGCCGGGTTATACTCATAGGGAATCATCCGTACTGAAGCCCATGAAGACAAGGAGTATGGCGCTTTACTACAGAGATTTAGAGGCCCACGGCCCAAAGGCGGATTAGGGCCCGTAGACATAAACCGCCATGTACAATGTAACTTGTGTTGTAAGATAGGAAAGGATAGAGGGTCAGTTTGGTTCGTGTCCTCGTTACAATCTGCCTGGCCTGGAACTTGCCTGGAATCTGCCTGGGGTGTGTTTGGATAGTGTCCTGGAAATTTGCCTGGTGAAGTTGCCTGGTCAAGATGCCTGGTGAAGTTGCCTGGCACCAGGCTAAGAAAATTGGACGCCTGGGCTTCTCCCCAATCTGCCTGGGCAAGATGGCCCCACTAATAATATATAAATATAAGAGTAAAGCACTTTCCCCTCCACCTCCACTCACTTTTCCCCTTCGTCCATACTACCTCACAGCTCACTCACGATCTGCTCTCTCTCTCTCTCTCTGCCGTTCTTGTGGGAAGGAGAAGAAATTGCATGGATAATTGATTTATTGGCTTCGATTCATCTTTCCCCCAACAATCTTTCTTGTTCCTAGTCAGATCTGGCGAAATCCTGAAGGTGAGAATGCAATTTGTACCCTATAATGTGTGCTACGATTTGTTGATTCCTTCTCTAATTCTTTCTAGTTGTGGTTGTACTTTGCTAGAAGTAGACGCATCCAGTGCTCTTTTTCTTGTTATTTACCTTCTTCCTTTTTTTAGCTTTAATTGCAAGCTACAACCTTCCTGATCTGAAGAAACCTCCTGCTAGAGCAATAATCTAGGAATAATTCGCATATATGTGTGCACACATGTACATAAATGTGGCCTAGCACAATCTCTGCATGATTAGTACTACTGACTACATACACGTACATCTCACTTGTTTCTTATACATTTATTTCATTTAATATTCAGATGGATATAGCATCTGCCCATTACACTATCAAGCGACGCCGAGTCTTAGGTGTTCTAGCTGTTATGTTGGCCATTTTCTGATGGCGTCGACGACGTAGAAATTACAGTATTAGAATGTCTCGAAGAAAATATGGGCCATTGGTGGATAGAGACTTGGAGAGGCAAAGAAAGTTGAATGACATGTACAATTCAACAGATAAAAACTACATCAGTCAGCTCCGGATGAGGAAAGACGAGTTTTGGAAGCTATCAGCCCATTTACGTCATGCCAAACTTGTGCGTGATTCAATGCATGTATCAGTTGAAGAAAAATTAGCCATTTTCCTGCATACGGTTGGCCACAATTTGAGAAATAGAGTGGTCGGGTTTTTCCTCAGGAGATCTAGCTATACAGTAAGCAAATGCTTCCATGAGGTCTTGAATGCCTTGTGTTTTCTTGCCAAAGATATGATAAAGCTTAGGTCAATAGAGACCCACCAAAAGATACTTGATAGCCCCGGTCGGTTCTACCCCTACTTTAAGGTACCCAGTGCTGCATCTCTTTGACATTTGGTTTGCATCATGAAATTGTTCACGAATACAAGTCCTTGTAATTAATATAGGACTGCATTGGGGCACTTGATGGAACCCACATCCCTGCATTTGTCCCTGAGAACATAGCTAACAGATTTCGTGGTCGAAAGTCATACCCAACCCAAAATGTCCTTGCAGTTGTGGACTTTGATTTGAGGTTTACCTATGTACTTGCTGGGTGGGAGGGATCTACTCATGACTCTGTAGTTCTAAAGGCTGCCCTTAACAGAACAAATGGGATTCCAATGCCAGAAGGTTTGCACGACACATTAGTTTATTTTAGGTGTACAATAACATTGAAAATGCAATACAACCATTTGTCTCATATTTTGTTGTAGGCAAATATTACTTAGCTGATGCTGGGTATGCAGCAAGACCTGGTATAGTGCCGCCATATGTGGGAGCACCGTCAATTTCATCATTGATATTCCCTTTGATGTAGTTTGTTTTACTTTTGGCTTGTTTGCAAGACGATAATTTTCTATTATGTGTGCTAGTATCTTGTACTTGATTTGGTTCAGCGAATCTATATTACGGATGCTGCTATCATGTAATGGATCCCGTTGTTTTTATTATGGATGCTATCATTATTTCCTTGTTTTGTCATTACTATTTCTATCATGTATCATCTTGTAGTTCATAAAATGGATGAAGCTGAAAGCAATATGAGCAGTAAGGGGAAAGAATGCAAAGGTGACAAGAATGCAAGGGCAAAAGCTATAAATTGGCCTATAGCTATATCTGAGTTTCTTCTTGACTGGTACATTGAGAAGAAGATTGAAATGCCTCCTAAAGCAGTATTCAAGAAGATGCATCACAATGCTTGCACAGCAGCAATAAATAAGAAGTATGGGTGTTCTTATAGTGTCGAGCAAGTTCATCATCACTTTAGGCGTCATAAGGAGACATGGGGGCTAGTGGCTAGGTACAGCAATGAGAGTGGCAGCGGTTTTGATGATGTTAACAAACAAGTGATGCTCTCTCAATCTACTCTGGATACACTATCGGTAATGATCTCTTATACATTATTTATTTATTGAGTGTTTAACTATTGATGTGGAATTAACAAAAAAATCTTGTAGGCCAATGATCGTGGAATTCTGTGTAAACCGATTCAGTTCTACGACAAGTTGAAGGAGCTATTTAGTGGTTCCTCAGCCGATGGCTCTTTTATGCAAGACCCTTTCTCTGCAGCTGAAACTGACAATGATGATAAGGCAAAAGATGACATGACGAATGATATGTCCACCTATGATGAAGCAAAGGGTCCAACCGGTCATGACTCGGATAAATTAGATACAGATAGTGATGATTGTGAAGCGGTGGCTGCTCTTGCTGCAACTAATAGTCAAGTTTCATCGTCCAATGTTGGTGCTCTAAAGCCTAACAAGAAAAGTTTCAAAAAAACTGCCAAGGCAAATACTCTCCCACCACCACAAAATGATAAAGCTAAAAAGTCAAAGGCGAGATCATCTCAAGCATCACAGGATGACACTGATATGGATGTGCTGCTAACAAGTACCTTGATAGGCCTACGAGAGACCCTTGCAAGTCCAGTACAGACTGTATCCCCAAAGGACCCAAATGCTCCTTTATGGGACATGCTCAAGAAGATTCCATTGCCACCTGATGAGAGGATGTCGGTCGGGATGCATCTATGCAAGCCAGAATTTGCAGTTCATCGTGGTTTCCTTGTCAGCATGGGTCAGGAATATGTGGAGCGTTGGGTGTATACGTACTTATCCGACAATGATCTTACTGGCAAACGTGGTGGCGATGGTCCTGCTGGTAACCTTGGCGACGATGGTCCGGCTGGTGACCTTGGTGATGATGCTGCAGTTAACTCCAGTCCTTTCTAAGTAAGATTGATTGGTGGTCAACCATTTTGCTGGAGCCTTTTGGTTGCAAAACACTAGTTTCTTAGTAGTTGATTGTCTTTTGGCTATGCACAGCTGATGCCTAAGTAATGGTTGATGGTGGTATACTTTTGCTACAGCCTTCTGCTCAGTTTCTAAGTAGTATCAGCATGCAAAATATGATTAGATGGTAACATGGAAGTTATGTTGCTTTCTGACGTTTGGATACTTTTTAGGGAGTATCAGGAGGCATACATAATTAGAATTGTGGTTATGGTAATCCCACAAGGATAATTTGTGCATCCAGATGTGCTAGACAACCAGTATTAATCAAATGTAATGAACTATGTTACTATGTATCATCGGAGCTATAAAATTATTTGCCTTCAGTGTTATGTGTACGAAACTTCAAATTATAATTACTATTTGATTATCAAATTATTTGGTTGTGTTATGCTTATGAAATATTATATATTCTACAAACCCCAGGCAAAATGTTACCAAACACTGCCTGACCCTAGTATCCACACAGGCACGTTCCCAGGTCAGCAACAAAACACAGCCAGAAAAACATAGCCGTGCCTGGCCAGGCAACTTTGCTGAGATCTGCAGGCCACTCCCAGGCAGCTATTTTTCCCAGGCAACTCAGTGAGGACACGATCCAAACTGACCCAGAAACCGAGTCAGACACGTGTATGAGCCGGCGTCGGGATTCTGTAAACCGCCGGGCGTCAACCTGTGTATATAAAGGGATGACCCGGCGGCGGTTCAAGGACAAGAAAACAACAACTTGAGAGCCAGGTAAAGCGGATTCGCTCCATGATCATCGAGACCCCATCAATTCCACCACAACTGGTGGTACGTCTCCAACGTATCTATAAATTTTGATTGTTCCATGCTATTATATTACCCCTTTTGGATGTTTATGGGCTTTATTTTACACATTTATATCATTTTTGGGACTAACCTACCAACCGGAGGCCCAGCCCGTATTGCTGTTTTTTTGCCTATTTCAGTATTTCGAAGAAAAGGAATATCAAACGGAGTCCAAATGGAATGAAACCTTCGGGAGCATGATTTTTGGAACAAACGTGATCCAGAGGACTTGGAGTGCAAGCCAAGAAGAAGCCGAGGCGGCCACAAGGGTGGAGGGCGCGCCAGCTAAGTTGTATTACTCTCGCACACAGATTACATTGGCCACGGCGGGCTTATATCGCAGAAGTACAGAGAGAGAGGGAGAGAGTATACAACGGCACCCCGCCATGCGAGCGTCTTGAAGCGCACGTAAGGCGCATGAACAGCGTGGGCGATTAGCCTAGCTAGAGACCCGCGAGTGGGTTAGCCACACGGGAGCTGTTGTAGGCGAGCGATCGAACACCCCCGCAGCGAAACGTGAGGTTCACCGACATTGCGGCTGGACCGAAAATCGTTGAAGGCGGCGTGTCGGTAGCCCTTTGTGAAGATGTCCGCATCTTTGGGAGCTCGTGGGCACGTGAAGAACACGCAGCTCGCCTAGCATGACGCGTTCACGAGCGAAGTGGAGATCGATCTCAATGTGCCGTTCATTGGTGCTGCACGGGTTGCTAGACATGTAGACGGCGCGGCGTTATCGCGATGAACCACCGTAGCTCGCGTGGGAGGCTGATGAAGTTCGCCGAGTAATTGGCATAGCCACACCGTCTCGGCGACGGCGTTTGCCACGGCGCGGTACTCGGCCTCGGCACTGGACCGGGAGATGGTACTCTGCCGCTTCGACGACCATGTGAGAAGGTTGCTGCCGAGAAAGACGCAAAAACCGGAGGTCGACTTGCGTGTGTCAGGGCAACCTACCCAGTCGGCGTCGGAGTAGGCAACGAGATCGGTGGAGGTGTCCCGATGGAGCTGGAGTCCGAAGTGCGTCGTCCCTCGCAGGTACCGTAGGATGCGTTTGACGAGCCGGAAGTGGCGATCCGCGGGCGCATGCATGAACAAGCAGCACTGCTGGACGGCGTAAGAGAGGTCAGGGCGTGTCAACGTGAGGTACTGGAACGCACCGGCCAGGCTGCGGTAGAGCGACGGGTCGTGGAAGAGAGGCCCAGAGTCGGCGGAGAGCTTGGCGAGCGTGTCCACGGGCGTCGAGGCGGCTGCGCTTGAGCATCCCAGCGCGGTCGAGGATCTCCAACGCGTCTTGCTCTGGGAAAGGAACAAGCCACGCGACGAGGTGGTGACGTTGATCGAGGAAGTGGTGGAAGCGCGCGAGGTCGATCATCGCGAACTTCGTGATGGGCGCTGGATCACGGTGTTGAGGGCGGCAGCGGTCTTGGCGGTGAGGATGATGTCGTCCACGTCAGCAGAGAAGTGGCGAGTTCCCGCCTCGGCGGAGAATAAATAGTGACGAGTCCGCCCGCGACGCGACGAAGCGATGGAGCGCAGTGCGTGGTGAAGCGAGAACCAGGCCCTCGGCGCTGCTTGAGGCCGTAGAGGAGCGGTTCAGCCGGCGACGCGTCGAGGGTGATGTAGCATCGGCGAAGCAGACGGTTGGGCTGTAGACGATCTCCGCGAGGTGGCCGTGAAGGAAGGCGTTACGGGCGTCGAGTTGGTGGATGGGCCAGCCCTTCCGGTGGCGAGACCGAGAACCGTCGCGGATGGTCGCGGGCTTGACGCACGGGCTGAAAGTCTCGTCGTGGTCGACTCAAAGACGCTGAGTGAAGCCACGCAGATACCAGCGCGCGCCTTATGGCGAGCAAGTGAGCCGTCGGAGTGGAACTTGTGGCGGAAGATCCACTTGCCGTGGCGATGTTGGTACTGCGGGGCGCGACACTAAACTCCAAGTGTTATTCCGCATCAGTGCATCATATTCTTCTTTCATTGCGTTGTACCAATTGGGGTCTCGAATGGCTACTCGAAAGGAGGATGGAATGGGACTGATGGTGGTTGGGGTTGGAGAGGAGGCGGTGAGAGCCTTGGGCTGAGCAAAACCGGTTTTAGCTCGTGTGCGCATGCGGTGAAGGTTGACCAGAGGTGTAACTGGGATGGCACGAGGAGGCAGCACGGGGACATGTGGAGCGGCAGGAGACCGGCATGGTGTAGGCATTGGAGATGTGCAAGGCGTGGAGCCTGCATGGGTTGTTGGTGGCGTGGGGCCAGCAGCATGCGGCGGCGTGAGATCTTCATGTGGGCGTGGTGGTGAGGAGGCGGCATGGCCCGGGGACGCAGAGGGAGGCGGGGGCGTACGTGCATGTGGTGGCGTACGTGCATGTGCTGGGAAGCGTGTGGGGGTCGCATGGGGTCGGGGGGAGTTGGCCGGTAGTGCGCGCGGTGAGTGGGCGGGATTAGGCGGGGATCCCGGAGCGGGCGGTGGGATTGGGGTGGAGGGCGCGGGCCCGTCGGGGTGGAGCGAGCGATTGGCTGCCACCGGAAGTGGAGAAGGCTGGTACGAGGTAGTTGCGGTACGGGATCTGTCGAAGGATTCTGGCCCGGGATTTTCTGTGGACGTGCGATGCGTGTGTGTGGATGGTGAGTCGCCAGAAAAATATGGGAAGACGCGTTCGTCGAAGGTAACGTGACGAGAGATGATCACCTTGCGCGTAGAGAGGTCCAAGCATTGGTACCCTTTATGCTCGAGTGGGTAGCCAAGAAAAACACACCGGGAGGAGCGAGGGGAGAGTTTGTGGGGACTGGTGGCGATGGTGTTTGGAAAACATAAGCACCCGAACACGCGCATGTGATCGTAGGTAGGATGCTGGCCGAGGAGACGATGATAGGGCGTCTCAGAGGCAATGGAAGAGCATGGGTGCCGGTTAAGGATGTAGGTGGCAGTGTGGAGGGCCTCGACCCAAAAGGCGGGTGGTAGATTAGCGTGGATGAGAAGGACGCGCAGGATGTCGTTGGTGGTCCGGATGAGGCGCTCGGCCTTACCATTTTGTGGCGATGTGTGGGGGCACGACAGGCGGAAGGATGCACCATAGCGAGAGAAGAGATCGCGGAGGGAGGTGGTGAGGAATTCACCCCCGTTATCGCACTGCATGCATTGTATGGGGACGTGGAACTGGGTAAGGACGTACGCATGAAAACGGTGAAGTACGTCGACGGTGTCAGATTTGTGGCGTAAAGGAAACGTCCAAGAGTAGTGCGAGTAGTCATCTAATATCACTAAGTAATATTGAAAACCAGAAAAACTGCTAATAGGAGAGGTCCACAAATCACAATGTATTAATTGAAAGGGGGCACTAGTAAAGGAATGGGAATGAGGAAAGGGCAGCCGTGGCTGCTTGCCTAGTTGGCATGCCGTACAAACGGAAGGTTTGGATACATTCTTATTACAGGTTGGAAGGAAATGACTAGATAATATGGAAACAGTTTTATTGCTCGGGTGCCCCAAGCGCTGGTGCCATACGTCGCCGCCGATGACAGTGAGAAGAGCTTGCACGACGGTGTTGGAGAAGAATGGGTAGAGGTCCCCGTGGCTATTGCACCTCATGATTGTCTTGCGGGTGGCTAGGTCCTTGACGGAAAAACCGAATGGATCAAATTCTATACTGCAAGAATTATCAATGGTAAAGCGACAGACGGAAATGAGGTTTTTGATGATAGTGGGTGATACTAGGACGTCATTAAGAGAAAAGGAGGAAACAGTAGTAGAGCCAACAGCAGTAACGGGTAAGAGAGACCCATCTCCAACAACAATACCAGAAGATTGACGCAAAGATGGGGAAGAAAGCTTGGAGAGAGCGTGCGTCATACCAGTCACATGGGAAGAAGCTCCGGTGTCGAGGAACCACTCCTGGCTGCCGCCGCCGGCGTTGTGCTGCAGGGACAGGTTCTGGAGGGCCGCGTAGAGCTGGTTGTATTGCTCCCACGAGGGCCCTCCGGTTGGCGGCGCGGCGGCCATCGGATAGGCCTGGTGTGGCGGCGGCGTCCGCGGGCCGAGGACGCCCGCAGCGTTCGGCGCGGCCCATGCAGGACGAGGCGGAGTCGGGCCCGGGAGCATGGTGCCGTAGGGTGCGAAGAAACCGGAGAGCGGCAGGCCGGGGGCCGGTGGAGCAGTGCCGCGCCCAGTTGAGGGGCCAGCGGAGGAGTAGGAGCCGCGCCCACGGCCACGACCGCGGCCACGCCCACGGCCGCGGGAGCCTGGGTCACAGTTGGGGGAGGCTGTGCTCCCTCTGCCCTTGTCGTTGGAGGCCCGGTCATGGGAGCCCCGATCGGCGGAGGAGCCCGAGGGAGTCCGGTCGTTGGAGGAGTTGGCGCCGCCGCCGATGGTGAGGGCGGTGGCAGTGACCTCGGGGCGTCCGTCGAGGCGAGCGCGCTCGTTGGCCGCGATTTCCTCCATGAGGAGTCGCGAGCGCGCCTGCACGAACGAGGGGAACGGCGTCTGCATCGGAAGGAGCGTCGCCATGATCTGGAACTTGCGGGAGAGCCCGCGGATGAGCTGGAGGGTGAGGGCACGATCGGTGATGTGGTCGCCGACGTCCCGAGCTTCGTTAGCGAGATTTGAGTCGCCGGCAAGATACTCGGCGATGGACAGGTCTCCTGGACCAGGTTGCGAAATTCCGCGCCGAGGATGACGGCACGCCCTGCTTGATTGTCGCGGAAGAGCAGGTGCAGCTGGGACCAAATGTCGAACGCGGTGCTCTCCGGGGAGGCGACGACGTCCAGCAGCTCGTCGGCGACGACTCCGTGGAACCAGAGGACGACCGTGAGGTCATCGTTGCGCCAGACCGCGCTCTGGCGAAGCGGCACGGCGTACTCATCGAGATGGGCCTGCACGTTGTATTTACAACGCGAATCTGATGAAAGAGTTTTCGCCACTTGGTGTAATTACCGGACTCCAGTTCCACCGGTGTGTGGAAGTGATGCGTGATGGGCGCCAGAGGGCGACGGAGGAGGACGAGCCGGCGTCCGGCGCGGCAGTCGCGAGAGCACGCGGGCGGGCGCGGGACGGAATGCTCCGGCGGTGCGAAGAAGAGTCGCAGCGGGGCGGTGCGGCGAGTGGAGCCCGGAGCCGCGGAGGAGGATGAAGAAGGGCAGCCTCGGGAACCGGCTCCTTGCCGCAGACGGCGTTAGGCGCGAGGCGGGAGCGGGTTGTCGGGGCCGCGGTGGAGCAGCAGCGGGGGCCGTGGTGACCACGGCGGGGGCGGCAAGATGGGCCGCGGCGGGTGCTGTGGTGGGCACCGGCACCGGAGTGCGGACGGGGTCCATGTCGAAGAGGCGCCTTGCGGAAGGAGGAGTGTAGAGGGATTCGAGATCGGCAGAGCGAGAGCGGCGAAGGAGCCGATCCATGGCGGAAGCAGAAGCGGAAAAGGTGGATCGGAGTAGTCTGATACCAAGCTAAGTTGTATTACTCTCGCACACAGATTACATTGGCCACGACGGGCTTATATAGCAGAAGTACAGAGAGAGAGGGAGAGAGTATACAACGGCACCCCTGCCATGCAGGGCGTGCGGGCGCACGTAGGCGCATGAACAGCGTGGGCAGTTAGCCTAGCTAGAGACCCGGCGAGTGGGTTAGCCACCTGGGAGCTGTTGTAGACGAGCAGTCGAACAGTGCCCACCCCTACAGGGCGCGCCCCCTATCTCGTGGGCCCCTCGGGCGGCCACCGACGTACTTCTTCCTCCTATATATACCTACGTACCCCGAAAACATCCAGGGAGCCAACGAAAAACTATTTTCACCGTCGTAACCTTCTGTATCTGCGAGATCCCATCTTGGAGCCTTCGCCGGCGCTCCGCTGGAGGGGGAATCGACCACGGAGGGCTTCTACATCAACACCATAGCCCCTCCGATGAGTTGTGAGTAGTTTACCACAGACCTTTGGGTCCATAGTTATTAGCTAGATGGCTTCTTCTCTCTTTTTGGATCTCAATACCATGTTCTCCCCCTCTCTTGTGGAGATCTATTCGATGTAACTCTTTTTGCGGTGTGTTTGTCGAGATCCGATGAATTGGTGGTTTATGATCAAGTTTATCTATGTGAAATATTTGAATCTCCTCTGAATTATTTTATGTATGATTGAGTTATCTTTGCAAGTCTCTTCGAATTAACAGTTTGGTTTGGCCTACTAGATTGATCTTTCTTGAAATGGGAGAAGTGCTTAGCTTTGGGTTCAATCTTGAGGTGTCCTTACCCAGTGACAATAGGGGTTGCAAGGCACGCATTGTATTGTTGCCCTCGAGGATAAAAAGATGGGGTTTATATCATATTGCATGAGTTTATCCCTCTACATCATGTCATCTTTTCTTAATGCGTTACTCTGTTCTTATGAACTTAATACTCTAGATGTATGCTGTATAGCGGTCGATGTGTGGAGTAATAGTAGTAGATGCAGGCAGGAGTCGGTCTACTTGTTGCAGACGTGATGCCTATATACATGATCATGCCAAGATAATCTCATAATTATTCGCTTTTCTATCAATTGCTCGATAGTAATTTGTTCACCCACCGTAATACTTATGCTATCTTAAGAGAAGCCACTAGTGAAACCTATGGCCCCCGGGTCTATCTTTCATCATATAAGCTTTCAATCTACCTTTATTTGCATCTTTACTTTTCCAATCTATATTATAAAATATCAAAAATATATTTATCTTATCATACTATCTCTATCAGATGTCACTTTCGCAAGTGGCCGTGAAGGGATTGACAACCCCTTTATTGCGTTGGTTGCGAGTTCTTTGTTTGTTTCTGTAGGGACGTGGGACTTTTGAGGAGCCTCCTACTGGATTGATACCTTGGTTCTCAAAAACTGAGGGAAATACTTACGCTACTATTGCTGCATCACCCTGTCCTCTTCAAAGAAAACCAACACAAGCTCAAGACGTAGCAAGAAGGATTTCTGGCACCATTTCCGGGGAGGTCTTCGCTCAAGTCAAGACATACCAAGTACCCATCACAAACTCATCTCCCTCGCATTTACATTATTTGCCATTTGCCTCTCGTTTTCCTCTCCCCCACTTCACCTTTGCCATTTTATTCGCCCTCTCTTTCCCAATCTTTTCCTCTCTTTTTCGCTTGCCTTTTTCTGTTTGCTTGTGTGTTCGATTACTTGTTGCCATGGTGCAAGATAATACCAAATTGTGTGATTTCTCCAATACCAATAAAAATGATTTCCTTAGTACTCCGATTGCTCCTCTTAATGATGTTGAGTCTTGTGAAATCAATACTGCTTTGCTGAATCTTGTTATGAAACATCAATTCGCCGGCCTTCCTAGTGAAGATGCCGCTACCCATCTAAACAACTTTGTTGATTTGTGTGATATGCAAAAGAAGAAAGATATAGATAATGATATTGTTAAATTGAAGTTATTTCCATTTTCACTTAGAGATCGTGCTAAAGTTTGGTTTTCGTCTTTGCCTAAAAATAGTATTGATTCTTGGAACAAGTGCAAAGATGCTTTCATCTCTAAGTATTTTCCTCTCGCTAAGATCATCACTCTTAGGAACGATATTATGAATTTTAAACAACTTGATCATGAGCATGTTGCTCAATCTTGGGAAAGAGTGAAATTAATGATTCGCAATTGCCCTACTCATGGTTTGAATTTATGGATGATCATACAAAATTTTTATGTCGGTTTGAACTTTGCTTCTAGAAATCTTTTAGATTCGGCCGCGGGAGGCACGTTTATGGAAATCAGTTTAGGAGATGCTACAAAACTCCTTGATAATATTATGAATAATTATTCTCAATGGCACACCGAAAGATCTACAAGTAAAAAAGTACATGCTATAGAAGAAATTAATGTTTTGAGTGAAAGATGGATGAGCTTATGAAATTGTTTGCTACTAAGAGTGCTCCTCTTGATCCCAATGATATGCCCTTGTCTACTTTGATTGAGCATAATAATGAATCTATGGATGTGACTTTTGTTGGTAGGAATAGTTTTGGAAACAATGCTTATAGAGGAAACTTTAATCCTAGACCGTTCCCTAGTAATTCCTCTAATAATTATGGAAATTCCTACAATAATTCTTATGGTAATTTTAATAAGATTCCCTCTGATTTTGAGAATAGTGTGAAAGAATTTATGATCTCTCAAAATAATTTAATGCTTTGCTTGAAGAAAAATTGCTCAAAGTTGATGATTTGGCTAGGAACGTTGATAGACTTTCGCTTGATGTTGATTCTCTTAAACTTAGATCTACTCCTCCTAAGCATGATATCAATGAGTCTCTCAAAGCAATGAGAATTTCCATTGATGAGTGCAAGGAAAGAACCGCTAGATTGCGTGCTAAGAAAGATTGCTTTGTAAAGGCGTGTTCTTCTAGTTTCAATGAAAATAATGATGAAGATCTTAAAGTTATTGATGTATCCCCTATTAGATCTTTGTTTTGCAATATGAATCTTAATAATAATGGGACTGGAGATGAGTCAACTTTAGTTAGAAGGCGTCCCAATAATTCAGAGTTTTTAGATCTTGATGCTAAATTTGGTAAAAGTGGGATTGGAGAGGTCATGACTTTAAATAGCATTGAACCCACTATCTCGGATTTCAAGGAGTATGATTATGATAATTGTTCTTTACAAGGTTGTATTTCCTTGTTGCAATCCGTTGTTAATTCTCCTCATGCTTATAGTCAAAATAAAGCTTTTACCAAACATATCGTGATGCCTTGATGCAATCTTATGATGAAAAACTTAATTTGGAAGTTTCTATACCTAGAAAACTTAATGATGAGTGGGAACCTACTATAAAGATTAAAATTAAAGATCATGAGTGTTTTGCTTTGTGTGATTTGGGTGCTAGTGTTTCTACGATTCCGAAAACTTTATGTGATATTCTAGGTTTCCATGATCTTGATGATTGCTCTTTAAATTTGCACCTTGCGGATTCCACCATTAAAAAGCCAATGGGAAGGATCAATGATGTTCTCATTGTTGCGAATTGAAATTTGGTACCCGTAGATTTTATCATTCTTGATATAGATTGCAATCTTTCTTGCCCTATTATTCTTGGTAGACCTATCCTTAGAATGATTGGCACGATTATTGATATGAAGGAAGGGAATATTAGATTCCAATTTCCATTAAGGAAAGGCATGGAGCACTTTCTAAGAAAGAAAGTTAAATTACCTTATGAATCTATCATGCGGGCTACTTATGAATTGAGTGCCAAAGATGGCACTACTTAGATCTATCTTCGCTTTTATGCCTAGCTAGGGGCGTTAAACGATAGCGCTAGTTGGGAGGTGTAACATCCCAAATTTTCAATTTGGAATGTTATACATAGGACATCCATGCATATCATATTTTATTGCATTTCCGCTCCGCAATCCTCGAAATCCTAAACAACTCAAGGACCCTCGGAGAGAGTTGGGGATTTCCAATTTTCATATTTGATTTCCTATCAAATAGTGAAACGAGGATTTTCGATTTTAATTATTTTTCTCTCCGAAAAATATTTCTTATAAAAATATATGAGGGGAGATAATATGACTTCTCCAAAACAATTGAAATATTGGAGGAAAAATGTTAAAATCATTTGTTTGATTTTATTTGAGTCTATTTGGATTTTATTTGCAATAGTAAAAATTGCACGTTTTCAAAATTTCATTTTAGGGCCAAGAAAATGTTCATCTCGTTCTAATATTTTATTTAGACGGTGAAAATTTGTTTTGGCATTTTTAGGTTTTTATTTTATTTTCTAGGATTTATTTTCTGTCGGCGAAATTATTTTAAAAATTCTTCCCATACTGACCGGGCCTAAGGCCCACCGGACCAGACCCGACCAGCTTAGCCGCCCCATGTGCAGCGCCTCCCGCCGCCCGCTCGGACAGAGTCCGAGCAGACTCGTCGCCGCCGCCGCCTTGGCCCTCCTCCAAGCCGCCTCCGCCTTTAAATACTACCCCGGGGCCCCACAGAGCCCCAAGTCGCCGCCATGCCGCCCCCTCGCCTTGCCCCCGCAAGCATACAGCCCACCGCCCCCGCCGCCGAGCCGCCCCACCGCCCCGTAAGCCCGCCGCTGAGCCCCGCCTCGCCGGAGTTGCCTCGCCGGAGGTAACGCGCCGATTCGCCGCCGCCCGTTTTTTTTATAAAAAACCGATTCGTTTTTTTTATAAAAAATCGATTCTATTTTTTTTAGAAACCCTAGTTCGTATTTTTAGATTCGGTTCACCGGTTTTTCTCGGTTCGTCTAATTAGCGGACGTTCGTCCGTACGTTCGTTTGAACGAACGGTTTTCTTCCGTTAGCTACAGATAACGAACGCTTGTTCGTTAGTCTGTTCGTCAATTTTCTTTTATCGGATTTATCTGCGATTATTTTTAGTCGCGATTTCTGATCCGATTTTAGATTCTGTTTTTCTTCGCGCTCGTAAGTCGGAATCAGGTGATTCAAATGCCTAGAGTTTCGTCTCGAGACCCTCTTTACGTTTAATCAACTTAAACAAGGTTTTGGTACTGTAAAATTTGACTTTAGTCTAGATTAGTAAATGGATCTTGTTTCTTTCGCCGTTTGAGTTTCGTTGCTCCGTTTGGTTTGATTCTTTTTACAAACCGGAGTTCTTAAGTTGAACTTTCTGGCCAATCTCTTTTATTTGGAGTTTTGCTTGTGCATCTTTGCTAGTTGCTTATGTATGTCATTGTTTGTTTGCGATAGAATTCCTGGAGTGTGAAGCGTGTTACTACGAGTCTCTAGGATTCACGGATCGTCAGCAAGGCATGTAACACATTGATCATACTCTTTCCATACCCATTTTTTACTGCATTAGTTCAATCCTCAAACTTTGCATGGTTAGGATGTCTTTAATTTGTGGGTTGGGAAGTAGTTGATGAGGTAGAACCTATTGCCCTGTTTATTATCAAACCCTTGGGAGTTACTTCTACGCGTTGCTTATATTGCCATGCTATGCTCGTAGATGTGGTATGGGTTTGAGTGTATCCATGACAGATGTGAGATTGTTAATTAATGGTTTACTTAAGGTGGCAACTTTAATACACATCTGGGTGGATTGAGGCACCTGGGGAACCCAGTGTTGTCTGATTTATTTTGGAAATCCCGGGGTACCCGTGTGATCTTCCTATGGACCGCCACCTAGGCTTAAAGGGAACTGAGATGATTCATGCTAGAAACTTCCGTGTGTAGCCACAAGCTACTATGGGCTCTAGCATAGTTGAGTATGTTACGTGAAGCTCTTGAAGAGGTAGAACAACAGGTAGTGGGTTTTGTAGGTTTGGTATGGTCTACCCGGAGTAGAGAGTTAATGTTCCTGAAAGACTATGTCTCGGTCATCCGTTTCTCAAACACCATGCAGTGCGAGAAATTCAACGGAAGCAATCGAATCTTGTGGGGAAAAGTGCGCAAACCTCTGCAGAGTGTACAATCTAATCATGGTTAGCCATGTCCCCGGTTATGGAGAATTTGAGTATCTAGTACTTGAGTTATCACATGTATCTCATCACTCATAATTAATATTGTTGGGTTGTTAATTACTTTAATTGGGATTGAGTTGGGGATATACCTTCTCAATGTTTCAATCACCATGATAGTTAAATAAAATTTATTCCTTTGTTGTAGGGAAAAATTTGCTTTTCGCAAAAATATAACCATAGAGCTTTCCACCAGCCAAATATGCATGTAGTGATAGTATTATTCTGTTTTTGCTCTGTTGTGTTATATTGCCAGCATATTCCATGTGCTGACCCGTTTCGGGCTGCAACGTATTATGTTGCAGACTTTTCAAACGAGGAGTAAGGTTCGTTAGGTCGTTGCCGTGCAGCTCAGCTATGCCATTGGAGTTGATGGACTCACTTTATCTTCCAAGCCTTCCTCTGTTATCGTATTAGATGGCCTTAAGCCATATTATTGTAATAAATTCTCTTTTGAGACATTCGATGTAATAAGTGTGTGATAGCTACTCTGTTATAAATCCTTCGAGTACTATGTGTGTCAGCATTACTGATCCAGGGATGACACTGAGGCACAGAGACTTGACCGTTTGAGGTCGGATCGCTGCAAGATGGTATCAGAGCACACACTGAGTGTACGACACGACCACTAAGATAAACCATAGGTCACTCTTCTCTACTCATTTCTGACCCCTCTTCCTTTTCCACTCTTTACGATGATGGAGAAGAAGAACAAGTTCGCGCAACCGGATGAGGACAGACCTTTTGGACGCCACTTGAAGGAAGTCACTAGGTACTTGAACATTGGAATACCAAGTTTCACCGGGACGTACAACGCCACCTTACCAGAAGAGGAGCGCTGGATGATTCAAGTACAAGTTCCAGGAAGGACGTTCTCGCCAACTTCTAAACCCATAGAATTTTCTTTAGATGCACCAACCTGGAGTCTAGGCAAGAGCATGGCAGCCCACATTACCATGGGACGCATTGGAGAAGTCTACAACAGGGAACTCAAGGACACTACCTATCAAGTATGTGGGCGCCGAGATGAGCAATGGGAAATGATCAGCACCAGGAAGGATAGATCCATTGCAGCTTTTATCCAGGAGCTAAACTAGAACATTCGACACCAGGAGAACCAGATGTTGTTGGGGAACGTAGTAATTTCAAAAAATTTCCTACGCACACGCAAGATCATGGTGATGACATAGCAACGAGAGGGGAGAGTATTGTCCACGTACCCTCGTGAACCGTGGCGAAGCGTTACGACAACGCGGTTGATGTAGTTATGCGTCTTCACGATCCGACCGATCCAAGTACCGAGCGTCACGGCACCTCCGAGTTCAGCACACGTTCAGCTCGATGATGATCCCGGACTCGATCCAGCAAAGTGTCGGGGATGAGTTCGTCAACCGACGGCGTGGTGGCGATGATGATGTTCTACGGTAGCGAGGCTTCGCCTAAACTCATGACGATATGACCGAGGTGGAATATGGTGGAGGGGGGCACCGCACACGGCTAAGGAACGATCCGTAGATCAACTTGTGTATCCTAGGGTGCCCCCTGCCCCCGTATATAAAGGAGCAAGGGAGGGGGTGTCCGGCCTAGGAGGAGGCGCACCAAGGAGGAGTCCTACTCCCACCGGAGTAGGATTCCCCTTCAAGTAGTAGGAGTAGGAGTCAAGGAAAGGGGAAGAGAAGAGAAGGAAGGAGGGGCGCAGCCTTCCCCCATCCAATTCGGACTAGGCCTTGGGGCGCCTAACCTCTCCTCTCTCTTTCCCTAAAGCCCAATAAGGCCCATATACTCCCGGCGAATTCCGTAACTCTCCCAGACTCCAAAAATACCGAATCACTCGGAACCTTTCCGAACTCGAATATAGTCGTCCAATATATCGATCTTTACGTCTCGACCATTTCGAGACACCTCGTCATGTCCCCGATCTCATCTGGGACTCCGAACTCCTTCGGTACATCAAATCTCATAAACTCATAATATTATTGTCATCGTACCGTTAAGCGTGCGGACCCTACGGGTTCGAGAACTATGTAGACATGACCTAGAACTATTCTCGGTCAATAACCAATAGCAGAACCTGGATGGCCATATTGGCTCCTACATATTCTACGAAGATCTTTATCGGTCAAACCGCATAACAACATACGTTGTTCTCTTTGTCATCGGTATGTTACTTGCCCGAGATTCGTTCCTCGGTATCCAATACCTAGTTCAATCTCGTTACCGGCAAGTCTCTTTACTCGTTATGTAATGCATCATTCCATAACTAACTTATTAGCTACATTGCTTGCAAGGCTTATAGTGATGTGCATTACCGAAAGGGCCCAGAGATACCTCTCCGACAATCGGAGTGACAAAACCTAATCTCGAAATACGCCAACCCAACATGTACCTTTGGAGACACCTGTAGTACTCCTTTATAATCACCCGATTCGTTGTGACGTTTGGTAGCACCAAAGTGTTCCTCCGTAAGCAGGAGTTGCATAATCTCATAGTTACAGGAACATGTATAAGTCATGAAGAAAGCAATAGCAATATACTAAGCGATCAAGTGCTAGGCTAACGGAATGGGTCATGTCAATCACATCATTCTCCTAATGATGTGACCCGTTAATCAAATGACAACTCTTTTGTCCATGGCTAGAAACATAACCATCTTTGATAAGCGAGCTAGTCAAGTAGAGGCATACTAGTGACACTATGTTTGTCTATGTATTCACACATGTATTATGTTTCCGGTTAATACAATTCTAGCATGAATAATAAACATTTAACATGATATAAGGAAATAAATAATAACTTTATTATTGCCTCTAGGGCATATTTCCTTCAGTCTCCCACTTGCACTAGAGTCAATAATCTAGTTCACATCACCATGTGATTTAACACCAATATTCATATATGTATATTATTAACACCCATAGTTCACATCGTCAGGTGACCAACACCCAAAGGGTTTACTAGAGTCAATAATCTAGTTCACATCGCTTATGTGATTAACACCCAAAAGAGTACTAAGGTGTGATCATGTTTTGCTCATGATAGAAGCTTAGTCAACGGGTCTGTCACATTCAGAGCCGTATGTATTTTGCAAATATTCTATGATCACAATGCTCTGCACGGAGCTACTCTAGCTAATTGCTCCCACTTTCAATATGTATCCAGATTGAGGCTTAGAGTCATCTGGATTGGTGTAAAAGCTTGCATCGTTGTAACCTTTTACGACGGGCTCTTTTATCACCTCCATAATCGAGAAACATTTCCTTAGTCCTCACTAAGGATATTCTTGACCGCTGTCCAGTGATCTACTCTTAGATCAAAATTGTATTCCTTTGTCAAACTCAGAGCAAGGTATACAATAGGTGCAGTTCACAGCATAGCATACTTTATAGAACCTATGACTGAGGCATAGGGAATGACTTTTCATTCTCTTTCTATTTTCTGCCATGGTCGGGTCTTGAGTCTTACTCAACTTCACACCTTTGCATCACAGGCAAGAACTCCTTCTTTGACTGTTCTATTTTGAACTATTTCAAAAATGTATCAAAGTATGTACTCATTGAAAAAAATCTTATCAAGCGTCTTGATCTATCTCAATAGATCTTGATGCTCAATATGTAAGTAGCTTTACTGAGGTCTTTCTTTTAAAGAACTCCTTTCAAACACTCCTTTATGCTTTGCAGAATAATTCTACATTATTTCTGATCAACAATATGTCATTCACATATACTTATCAGAAATGATGTAGTGCTCCCACTCACTTTCTTGTAAATATAGGCTTCACCGTAAGTCTGTATAAAACTATATGCTTTGATCAACTTATCAAAGCATATATTCCAACACTGAGATGATTGCACCAGTCCATAGATGGATCGCTAGAGGTTGCACATTATGTTAGCACCTTTAGGATTGACAAAACCTTCTGGTTGCACCATATACAACTCTTCTTTAAGAAAACCATTAAGGAATGCAATTTTGACATCCATTTGCCAGATTTCATAAAATGTGGCAATTGCTAACATGATTCAGACAGACTTAAGCATCGCTACAGTTGAGAAAATCTCATTGTAGTCAACACCTTAAACTTGTCGAAAACCTTTTTGCGACAAGCCGAGCTTTGTAGATAGTGATACTACTATCAGCATCTGTCTTCCTCTTGAAGATCCATTTATACAATATGGCCTGCCGATCATCGGGCAACTCCACCAAAGTCCACACTTTGTTCTCATACATGGATCCCATCTCAGATTTCATGGCCTCAAGCCATTTCGCGAAATCTGGGCTCATCATCGCTTCCTCATAGTTCGTAGGTTCATCATGGTCTAGTAACATGACTTCCAGAACAGGATTACTGTACCACTCTGGTGCGTACTATACTTTGGAAGACCTACGAGGTTTTGTAGTAACTTGATCTGAAGTTTCATGATCATCATCATTAGCTTCCACACTAATTGGTGTAGGAATCACTGGAACTGATTTCTGTGATGAACTACTTTCCAATTCGAGAGAAGGTACAAATTACCTTATCAAGCTCTACTTTCCTCCCACTCACTTCTTTCGAGAGAAACTCCTTCTATAGAAAGGATCCATTTTTAGCAACTGTTTTGCCTTCGGATCTGTGATAGAAGGATTACCCAACAATTTTCTTTGGGTATTCTATGAAGACGCACTTCTCCGATTTGGGTTCGAGCTTATCAGGTTGAAAAACTTTTCATATAAGCATCGCAACTCCAAACTTTAAGAAATGACAACTTGGGTTTCTTGCTAAACCATAGTTCATATGGTGTCGTCTCAACGGATTTAGATGCTGCCCTTTTAACGTGAATGCAGCTGTCTCTAATGCATAACCCCAAAACAATAATGGTACATCAGTAAGAGACATCATAGATCACACCATATCCAATAAAGTGCGGTTACGACGTTCGGACACACCATAAAGTTGTGGTGTTCCAGGTGGCGTGAGCTGTGAAACTATTCCACATTTTTTTAATTGAAGACCAAACTCGTAACTCAAATATTCGTCTCGACAATCAGATCGCAGAAACTTCATTTTTCTTGTTACGATCATTTTTCCACTTCACTCTGAAATTCTTTGAACCTTTCAACTATTTCAGACTTATGTTTCATCAAGTAGATATACCCATATCTGCTTAAATCATCTTGTGAAGGTCAGAAAATAACGATACTTGCCACAAGCATCAACACTCATTGGATCGCATACATCGGTATGTATTATTTCCAACAAGTCAGTAGCTTGTTCCATTGTTCCGAAAAACGGAGTTTTAGTCATCTTGCCCAAAAGGCACGGTTCGCAAGCATCAAATGATTCATAACCAAGTGATTCCAAAAATCCATCTTTATGGAGTTTCTTCATCGCTTTACACGATATGACCCAAGCGGCGATTGCCACAAATAAGTTGCACTATCATTATTAACTTTGCATCTTTTGGCACCAATATTATGAATATGTGTATCACTACGATCGAGATCCAACAAACTATTTTCATTGGGTGTATGACCATTGAAGGTTTTATTCATGTAAACAGAACAACAATTATTCTCTGATTTTAAATGAATAATCGTATTGCAATAAACATGATCAAATCATATTCATGCTCAGCATAAGCGCCAAATAACATTTATTTAGGTTTAACACTAATCCCAAAAGTATAGGGAGTGTGCGATGATGATCATATCAATCTTGGAACTACTTCCAACACTCATCGTCACTTCTCCTTCAACTAGTCTCTGTTTATTCTATAACTCCTGTTTCGAGTTACTAATCTTAGCAACCGAACAAGTATCAAATACTCAGGGGCTACTATAAACACTAGTAAGGCACACATCAATAATCTGTATACTAAATATACCCTTGTTCACTCTGCCATCCTTCTTATCCACCAAATATTCAGGGCATTTCCGCTTCCAGTGACCATTTCCTTTGCAGTGTAAGCACTCAGTTTCAGGCTTTGGTCCAGCTTTGGTCTTCTTCATGGGAGTGACAACTTGTTTGCCATTCTACTTGAAGTTTCCCTTTCTTTCCCTTTGCCCTTTTTCTTGAAACTAGTGATCTTTGTCAATCAACACTTGATGCTCTTTCTTGATTTCTACCTTCGTCGATTTCAACATCAAGAAGAGCTCGGGAATCGTTCTCGTCATCCCTTGCATACTATAGTTCATCACGAAGTTCTAGTAACTTAGTGATGGTGACTACAGAATTCTGTCAATCACTATCTTATCAGGAAGATTAACTCCCACTTGATTCAAGCGATTAAAGTACCCAGACAATCTGAGCACATGCTCACTAGTTGAGCGATTCTCCTCCATCTTTTAGCCATAGAACTTGTTGGAGACTATGTCTCTCAACTCGGGTATTTGCTTGAAATATTAACTTCAATTTTTGGAACATCTTATATGGTCCATGACGTTCAAAACGTCTTTGAAGTCCCGATTCTAAGCCGTTAAGCATGGTGCACTAAACTATCAAGTAGTTATCATATTGAGCTAGCCAGACGTTCATAACGTCTGCATCTGCTCCTGCAATAGGTCTGTCACCTAACGGTGCATTAAGGACATAATTCTTCTGTGCAGCAATGAGGATAAGCCTCAGATCACAGATCCAATCCGCATCATTGCTACTAACATTTTTCAACACAATTTTCTCTAGGAACATATCAAAATAAATGAAAGCAACAACGCGAGCTATTGATCTACAACATAATTTGCAAAATACTACCAGGACTAAGTTCATGATAAATTTAAGTTCAATTAATCATATTACTTAAGAACTCCCACTTAGACAGACATCTCTCTAGTCATCTAAGTGATCACGTGATCCAAATCAACTAAACCATGTCCGATCATCACGTGAGATGGAGTAGTTTTCAATGGTGAACATCACTATGTTGATCATATCTACTATATGATTCACGTTCGACCTTTCGGTCTCCGTGTTCGAGGCCATATCTGTATATGCTAGGCTCGTCAAGTTTAACTGAGTATTCGCGTGTGCAACTGTTTTGCACCGTTGTATTTGAGCGTAGAGCCTATCACACCCGATCATCACGTGGTGTCTCGGCATGAAGAACTTTCATAGCAGTGCATACTCGGGAGAACACTTCTTGATAATTTTAGTGAGAGATCATCTTAAAATGCTACCGTCAATCAAAGCAAGATAAGATGCATAAAGGATAAACATCACATGCAATCAATATAAGTGATATGATATGGCCATCATCATCTTGTGCTTGTGATCTCATCTCCAAGCACCGTCGTGATCACCATCGTCACCGGTAGCGACACCTTGATCTTCATTGTAGCATCGTTGTCGTTCGCCATCTATTGCTTCTCGACTATCGCTACCGCTTAGTGATAAAGTAAAGCAATTACAGGCGTTGCATTTCATACAATAAGCGACAACCATATGGCTCCTGCCATTGCCGATAACCGGTTACAAAACATGATCATCTCATACAATAAAATATAGCATCACGTCTTGACCATATCACATCACAACATGCCCTGCAAAAACAAGTTAGATGTCCTCTACTTTGTTGTTGCAAATTTTACGTGGCTGCTACGGGCTTAGCAAGAACCGTTCTTACCTCGCATCAAAACCACAGCGATAGTTCGTCAAGTTAGTGTTGTTTTAACCTTCGCAAGGACGGGCGTAGCCACACTCGATTCAGCTAAAGTGAGAGAGCAGACACCCGGCAGCCACCTTTAAGAACAAGTGCTCGTAGCGGTGAAACCAGTCAGCGTAAGCGTCTGGCGTAATGTCGGTCGGGCCGCTTCATCTCACAATACCGCCCGAACCAAAGTATGACATCTTTGGTAAGCGGTATGACTTATATCGCCCACAACTCACTTGTGTTCTACTCGTGCATATGACATCTCGCATAAAACCTGTCTCGATACCCTTTGTTGGGGAACGTAGTATTTCAAAAATTTCCTCGCACACGCAAGATCATGGTGATGACATAGCAGAGAGAGGGAGAGTATTGTCCACGTACCCTCGTGAGACCGTGGCGGAAGCATTATGACAACGCGGTTGATGTAGTCGTGCGTCTTCACGATCCGACCAATCCAAGTACCGAGCGTCACGGCACCTCCGAGTTCAGCACACGTTCAGCTCGATGGCGATCCCGGACTCGATCCAGCAAAGTGTCGGGATGAGTTTACGTCGACGCGATGGCGTGGTGGCGATGATGATGTTCTACGGCGCAGGGCTTCGCCTAAACTCCTCGACGATATGACCGAGGTGGAATATGGTGGAGGGGGGCACTGCACACGGCTAAGGAACGATCCGTAGATCAACTTGTGTATCCTAGGGTGCCCCCTGCCCCCGTATATAAAGGAGCAAGGTAGGGGGTGTCCGGCCTAGGAGGAGGCGCACCAAGGAGGAGTCCTGCTCCCACCGGGAGTAGGATTCCTCCCTTCCAAGTAGTAGGAGTAGGAGTCAAGGAAAGGGGGAAGAGAAGAGAAGGAAGGAGGGGGCGCAGCCCCTCCCCCCATTCCAATTCGGACTAGGCCTTGGGGAGGCGCCCAACCTCTCCTCTCTCTTTCCCCTAAAGCCCAATAAGGCCCATATACTCCCCGGCGAATTCCCGTAACTCTCCGGTACTCCGAAAAATACCTGAATCACTTGGAACCTTTCCGAACTCCGGATATAGTCGTCCAATATATCGATCTTTACGCCTCGATCATTTCGAGACTCCTCGTTATGTCCCTGATCTCATCCGGGACTCCGAACTCCTTAAATACATCAAATCTCATAAACTCATAATATTATTGTCATCGTAACGTTAAGCGTGCGGACCCTACGGGTTCGAGAGCTATGTAGACATGACCTAGAACTATTCTCGGTCAATAACCAATAACGGAACCTGGATGCCCATATTGGCTCCGACATATTCTACGAAGATCTTTATCGGTCAAACCGCATAACAACATACGTTGTTCCCTTTGTCATCGGTATGTTACTTGCCCGAGATTCGATCGTCGGTATCCAATACCTAGTTCAATCTCGTTACCGGCAAGTCTCTTTACTCGTTATGTAATGCATCATTCCGTAACTAACTTATTAGCTACATTGCTTGCAAGGCTTATAGTGATGTGCATTACCGAGAGGGCTCAGAGATACCTCTCCGACAATCGGAGTGACAAAACCTAATCTCGAAATACGCCAACCCAACATGTACATTTGGAGACACCTGTAGTACTCCTTTATAATCACCCGATTCGTTGTGACGTTTGGTAGCACCAAAGTGTTCCTCCGGTAAATGGGAGTTGCATAATCTCATAGTTACAGGAACATGTATAAGTCATGAAGAAAGCAATAGCAATATACTAAACGATCAAGTGCTAGGCTAACGGAATGGGTCATGTCATTCACATCATTCTCCTAATGATGTGATCCCATTAATCAAATGACAACTCTTTTGTCCATGGCTAGGAAACATAACCATCTTTGATAAACGAGCTAGTCAAGTAGAGGCATACTAGTGACACTATGTTTGTCTATGTATTCACACATGTATTATGTTTCCGGTTAATACAATTCTAGCATGAATAATAAACACTTATCATGATATAAGGAAATAAATAATAACTTTACTATTGCCTCTAGGGCATATTTCCTTCAGATGTGCGCAGACATGATGGAATTGAAGAAGGCAAAGACTAGGATCTTCGAGCTGGAGGAAGAACTCAAGTTCACACGCAATGGATATGAGGAGGAAATCAAGACACTACTGGAGAAGAACGACGACCTGGTTAAGAAGATCAGGATATTCATGGGAGGACCAACACCGGGAGACAAAGATGACGACCCCGCTTGCTCGGACAACTACATCATCATCGACGACACTGATTCTGATCCTAGTGATGATGACTATGAAGACGAAGCTGGAGCAGACATCATGGAATCTTCCACCGATCAAAATTTCTAGATGACCACCATATAATAGTAGCATTCCCCCATGTATCTAGTAGTAGTTGAGAACTTTTGTGATAGTTCTAGACCATTGTATGACCTTGCTTGATTGATTGAGTGAAATGATTGTGTTGTCACATGTGCATATGGGTAGTGCTTTCTCTCTAGACCTTTTTTCTATTCTAATCTCTTCCATCTAAACCCATCAGATGCCTCCGAGACATGACACCGGTTTTACTTTCCCACCGAAACTCACCCAGTTGATCCAACAGCAGAATGCCTTGATGCAATTACTAGTTCAGAACCAGGGCAACAACAACAACAACAACAACCCACCACTAGTGGACAATCTAGCCCGTTTCCTAAGGTTACAGCCGCCGGTGTTCTCCAGTAGCACCGAACCAATAGTTGCAGATGATTGGCTACGACGTATCGGAAGGGAGTTGACCACCGCAGGGTGGACAGACGCGGAGAAGGTGCATTTTTCCGCACACCAACTAGATGGACCTGCAGCAGCATGGTGGGAGAATTTCACAGCCACCTATCCTATCGACACTGTCACATGGGCTCAGTTTCAGCAGGCTTTTCGTACTGCCCATGTTTCCACTGGAGCTATGCAGATGAAGAAGTGGGATTTTCGCAATTTACGCCAGGGGAACCATACTGTTGGCCAGTACGTGGATGATTTTAGCAAGCTAACATGCTATGCCCCTGATGATGTGGCCACAGATGCAGCAAAGCAGGAGAAGTTTATGGAAGGGTTGAATGATGAGATGAGCATGCAGTTGATGGTGGCAACCTTCAACAACTACCAGGAGTTGGTAGATAAGACTCTTATGATTGAAGGGAAGCAGCAGCAGATTGAGAGCCGTAAGAGGAAGTATGGACAAGGGAAGTATAATTTAGGAGCTCAGCAGAAGCCTCGCTTAACACCGAATTCGGGAGGACTTGTTCATACACTACTAGGAAAAGGCATGCTAGTGGCGCACCAGTTTTGCCTTCTAATGGCGCACTACTGGTGCGCCACTAGCATCACGCCATTAGAATTAAATTCTAATGGTGCACCACTGGTGCGCCATTAGTATCTGGTGTTCTAATGGCGCACCACGTAATCGCCATTAGTATTGCCCACAAGTCGCCACTAGTATCTGCTATACTAATTACGCACCACATGGAAATCGCCATTAGTAACAATTTTTTAAATTTTTTCGTTTTCTTAATCTCAGGTCACTATTTCACATATGAGATATCCAACACATATATATACAACAAGCATCCATATAACAATCATATCCAACACACAAGTTTCATCATATATACATACATAGCCAACACATAGTTCCATCGTTACATATTACAAAAGTTTCACATTGTTCATCCAACACCGTTATCCATCAATTCACAAAAGTTTCACATTGATACAAAATAAAAACACAAATGGAAAAGAAGCACTCCATCCATGCAAGCTTCCGTGAATTAAATCAAATCTGCAAAATGATAAACAAGAAGTTAGAAGAAGAAGAGAAGAAGAAGAAGAAGACTAGAAGAATACTAGAAGAAGAAGAACACTAGAAGAATACTAGAAGAAGAATAAGAAGAAGAATAAGAATAATAAGAAGAAGACTATAAGCTTATTATGTAAACTTGATCATTTTGTGCTAAAATAAGTAATTTTGGAGCTAACCTATAGGAAACTAAGCATATAAGCTCTCTAAGTTAGCATATTAGTTCCAACTTAGGTAAAATGAAGCTAACCTATGTCATTTTGGAAAAGAATAATAATAATAATAATAATAATAAGACTATAAACTTATTATGTAAACTTGATCATTTGTGCTAACATAAGTAATTTTGGAGCTAACCTATAGGAAACTAAGCATATAAGCTCTAAGTTAGCATATTAGAGCCAACTTAGGTAAAATGAAGCTAACCTATGTCATTTTGGAAAAGAAGAAGAATAAGAAGAAGACTATAAGCTTATTATGTAAACTTGATCATTTTGTGCTAACATAAGTTATTTTGGAGCTAACCTATAGGAAACTAAGCATATAATCTCTAAATTAGCATATTATAGCCAACTTAGGTAAAATGAAGCTAATATATGTCATTTTGGAAAAGAAGAAGAATAAGAAGAAGACTATAAGCTTATTATGTAAACTTGATCATTTTGTGCTAACATAAGTAATTTTGGAGCTAACCTATAGGAAACTAAGCATATTAGAGATAACATAGGTAAGTATATATATATATATATATCATTTTGGAGATCTGACATACCTGACATAGTTCAGTTCTCATTGTTCTTCTCCTTCTCCTTCTTCAGCCTGATGCGCCAAGAGCGGCAAGGCGGTGGAGGCAGCTGTGGGATGTAGTCTTCTACCACAATTGGTGTCGTCATGTCGCCCAGCTGTGGGATCGCCGGCGCCACCATCGGTGCGTGGTCATTGTCAGGCACCACCACCATCGCGAGGCCACCTTCAGGCAGGACGGGCACGATCATCGCTAGGTCATCCTCATCCACCACCATCTCTTGCCCATGGTCAGCCACCACCATCTCTTGCCCATGGTCAGCCACCACCATCTCTTTCTCTTGGTCAGCCTCCACCAGCGCTAGGTCATCCTCAGCCTGATGCCCATCGTCATCCTGCAGCTCCTCATCCCCACTCTGCTCCTCTTCTCCCTATTCGGTCCGGATCATCCTTCTTGTTGTCTTTCTTTGCGCCAGAATCGCTCTTGCTTCGCTAAAGCAGAATCGCTGTTGCTTTTGCTACAGCCATAATCATTCTTTGCTTTGGCTGTAGCGATGTCGCTCTTTGCTGCTTCCATTGCTGTCCAAATGCAACAATGACCGTTAACAATCGATGTGAGACAAAGCCAAATGTAGAGGAATAAGAAGAGGCAGAATGTACTGGCATCATCATCGTCAGCGTAGCGCATGCGACACATAGTCGCATTGAACACCTTCACGATGAGCATGGTGGCGTTGTCGTCGTACCTGAAGAGAAGGAAGTACCCCAGCCGCAGGTCATAGGCACCGTAGAACTTCTCCCACCCACGATACAAGTACATGTGGCCCTCCTTGATCACCAACTCCACATCCCACAGCCTGCGAAACCCGCTGCCAGCCTGTCGCAGCTTCACATTATTTGGCGGATCTTCACCCAGCATGTTCATAAAACTGTCAGGCAGCCTCTGCAGTTTGGGACAATGAGTGATGTAGCAAACAACAGATATCATAATGAGATGGGTGAAGGGGAGATCTCTCCTTTTATATACCCACGTCATGGATGATACTGAAGTCCCAAGTATGATACTGAAGAACTCGAAAGCATCCAACTCATACTGCGGTGTGGCAGAGCGGCGGTGGCTGCTTCCCCCATCTCTGATAAGCAGCAGAAGAGACCAATTAGTACCCTTACAACATTATCATACAACATTATAGCAGAATAAATTTTGAGCAGAAGATAATTAGTACCCTTACAACATTATCATACAACATTATCGTACAAATTTATAGCAGCATTGTCTTGATGTGTGACCAGGTGTTGATAGAGCAGGCTGGCTGGCTCAAGTGTGAGCATGACGGACGACTGAAGAGAGAGGAGTAGGAGGATTCTGATGAATGAACCAAAGCTTGGTGCTAATATAATTGTCATTGTTTTTCTGGGAGCGAGTAGTTGCTAGTTATGTCTGTTTTGAGCGCGTTTGAGCTGTGTTGGTGAAAGGCACTCCCTCCCTCCCTTTGCTGCTATCGATGATTATGCTCTTGCATCATACACTATTTGTGTGGACCAGGCCAGGCCAGGCAATCATGAATTTGCAAACTATAATCTTGGCATGACTCTCTAAGTGTAGCATGAATGAACACCGATGAGATTACTACTTAATTAGCATGATGATGTGGTGAGGATGCACTCATTTTAGTTTGACACCTTCATTCTTGTTATTGTGCTGCTGCTGCTGTTTTTTTTGTTTTTTTACTTTTGTAGAGAAGAGAAGAAAGATGAATGCGATAATAGGTGTCGTGATTATTATTGGCTAGTTATGTAGTGTCTGCTGCTGCTATGCTAGTTAAGATGGATGGCAAGCGCAGGCTCAGCTGCCTGGCCTGGCCATAATGTTGTATCTAGAGTTCTAGACTAGAAGGTCGTTTCATAATCATGGGCAAAAGAAAAGAAGAAAAAGAAAAAACTGGAGGCCAACAAAACAAAACTAGTAGTACAAATGATGGATGTTAGTGCTAGCTAGTTTCTTCCGAGGAACAAAATTAGTGCAAAGGAGAAGAAGCTAGATATTGATGAAGCCAAGTTTGTTCCAGATCACAAGAAATGTTGCTCATTATCAACTCTTCTGTTGGTGATATGCTGGAAATTACTTAGCATCGATGCCAGATTCGACACCTGGTCACACATCAAGACAATTAGTACCCTCTCTTCTTTTCTTGTTCTCCTTTTTCTTTCTTCTCCTTCCTCCTCCTCCTCTTCTCCTTCTTCCTTTCTTGTTCTATTTTTCAACTATCTTCTTATTCTTCTTCCTTTTTTCCTTTTTCCTCTTCTTCTACTTCTTCTTCTTTTTTTCAACTTTCTTCTTCTTCTAATTATCTAAACCTAAATCTAGCACAAACCTAAACCAATCACTAAACTAAACCTATCAATAACCTAATTAAACCTAAACAGCAAAGAAAAACAGTAGAAAAAAACAAAAAAATGCTCACCTTGGCTCTGGGGGCAGGGGTGGTGGTGGACGGCCGCGGTTAGGGTAGCGGCGGCGGGCTTGGATCCGGGGGGCGCGAGGCTGTAACACCCCGGATACAACTTTCCATATTCGTAACTCCAACTCTTGCCTTTTCCGGAGATGCGATATGATTTTTCCTTCGTGGTTGGGTTTTTGTTGTTTGTCTTGCATTTTGTTCATGCCATGCATCTCATCTCATAGCATCATGTGCATCGCATCCATATGTTTTCATAAAACCCGTATCCGCTCGTAGTTGCCACATTCCCCCCTTGTCTTCGTCGACCTCTTCCGACCCCTCGCGTGCGTCCGAAACTTGCCCTGAACCCGAACCGCCCAGTCATCACTGTTGCATTCGCTTCATCCCCAAACATCTATAAAACATCTCGGTTTTCTTATTTAGACTCCCTAGCCTATTTTATCTCGACCATCCGATTTCGACCGGATGACCCAAATCCCCCTCTCTTTTCCCTATATAAACTGCCTAACCCTAGTCCCATCCATCCATCAAATCTTCCGCCGCCGCTGCCACTCCACCAAATCCCCTCGGGATCTAAGCCAGCCGACCAGCCTCCATGTCTCCCACAACCGCCAGCAGCCAGTCCCCTCCCTCCTAATTCTTCAGCGCCGGTCAATCCACACCGAAATCGAATCAACCTGCAGCACTCGATCTCCCTCATCCCCGAGCCTCGCTCGATCCAGCGCCTCCCTGTCCTCTCCATCGTCTCCTCCCCGCGTCTAGCCGCTGTGCCCATCCAGATGCCGCCGCTGCTCCTGGGGCATCGCCACGTTTCTGCCTCCTCGTTCGAGCGCCGCTGGAGTCGCTCCATCCGTCATGCCTCGCGTGCATGGTGAGAACCCCGGTGAGTTGCGTATGCCCGTTCCCCTTTTCTCTTCTCTCTCTCCGAACTTCTCTCTCTCACGCGTCTCTCTTTCTCTCTGTACCGCTGCAACAGGGAGCCACCATGGCCATGGATGCCGTCCGCCGCCTCCAGCTCGAAGCTCCGGTGCGCCCAAGCCTCGGAGGCAACCGGGTCCGGCCCGGATCGACCTTCCCAAGCCCCCAACACCGGTCTCCCTTGCTTCTGCGTATGCGGGCGACGACGACTAGTGCCAACTCTCCTGCTCACCCTCTGCTTCCTGGACGACCCCAGCGCCAAGTCCCTCTTCGCCGCTGGCTGGTCCTCGCTCGATCTGGTTGAGTCATCGACCCGGACGCAACCGCGCAAGCCTAGCTCCCTTCGCTCGTGACCTCGGCCTCCTCAAGCCCAGCGCCGTTGCATCCTCTGCTTCCCCTGCTCGCTGTGACCTCAGTCACGAGCCTGCATCGATGCGGGTCAGCGCTCCCGAGCGCGTTGACCGCGCCTCCTCGTTCAATCCCGCCAGCGTGGACGAGCGCCAGGGCCCAGCCACGCCTTGCCCTGCCGCGTGGGCCACCGCATCCCCAGATCTGGGCCAAGGCCCATGGTGAGGCCACCCCCAGCGCCCCTCCTTTTTTTTCTCCAGTTGGGCCAGCCTGCAGTTTCAGCCCGCATACGTTTTTTTCCTGTTCTGCGAATTTAGCAATTTTCCTAGGATTGACTGTTTTGCAGAAAAACCCTCATGTTCATGCATCTAATATCTCACAAACCGTGCATCAGATTAAAATGATTAAGACTTGTAAAATGCTTAGAATTTTGTGTAGATTAATAATATGCCACTTTCATCCATGTTTAAAATGTTTAAAATGATGTTTGTTTAAATTTGCTCAAATACCATGCTAAAATGATTTATTTCATAACTAAATAATCGTAGCTCAGATTTAAATGTTCTTTATATGTAAATGGGGTAGAAAAATTCCTAGTTTAATATGGTCCACTTTATTTTCCTGTTTAACAACAATAAAATATGTTTTAGGGCAGAGCAGTACCAAATTCGAAATATGGACATGAGGATTTTCCGGAATTGTTGTTCGTTGTTCCGGCCTCATTTAAACTTGCCTAGATAGGTAGTTTTCTTATGTTTCACCTCTTGCCATGTTTAACAACATTTAATATTGTTGAGTAGCTTATAACGAGATCAAACTAAATAATTGAAGTGGTGTTTTGTCAATATGCAACTCGTTGCATATTGAGCTCCACTTAACTTGTAGTATTGTTTGTTGCACTTTGCCATGCCTCATTAAACCGGACATGCATCATACTTGTTGTGCATCATACCATGTTTATGCTTGTGCATTTACCATGTTGTTTGTTTCTTTCCGGTGTTGCTTCTTAGTTCCGGTAACGTTGCGTTCGTGAGGATTCGTTCGTCTACGCTTGGTTCATCCTCATGGCTTCATCTTCTTCATGGACTCGTTCTTCTTCCTTGCGGGATTTCAGGCAAGATGACCGCTACCCTGGATCTCACTACTATCATTGCTATGCTAGTTGTTTCGTTCTATCACTATGCTGCGCCACCTATCACTTGTTCGTCAAGCCTCCCAAATTGCCATGAACCTCTAACTTTTGACACCCTTCCTAGCAAACCATTGCTTGGCTATGTTACCGCTTTGCTCAGCCCCTCTTATAGCGTTGCTAGCTGCAGGTGAAGTTGAAGATTGCTCCATGGTGGACATGGTTATGTTGGGATATCACAATATCTCTTATATTATTAATGCATCTATATATTTGGTAAAGGGTGGAAGGCTCGGCCTTATGCAGTGTTTTGTTCCACTCTTGCCGCCCTAGTTTCCGTCATACGGTGTTATGTTCCCGGATTTTGTGTTCCTTCTGGCGGTCGGGTGATTTATGGGACCCCCTTGACAGTTCGCTTTGAATAAAACTCCTCCAAAAAAGGCCCAACCTTGGTTTTACCATTTGCCTCACCACCACCTATACCCTTCCTTGGGTCGGCCAACCCGAGGTCATCTTTATTTTAGCCCCCGGGCGATTGCTTGTCTAAGTGCTGGTCGAACCAAAATAGATCTGGGGGGCCCTCTCGAAACTTCGAGTCTGGTTTTACTTGTAGGATGTCTCATCGGTGTTGCCTGAGCGAGATATGTGCAGCTCCTATCGGGATTATCGGCGCATCGGGCGGCTTTGCTGGTCTTGTTTTATCATTGTCGAAATGTCTTGTAAACTGGGATTCGAGGCGATCGGGTCTTCTGGGAGAAGGTCTATTCCTTCGTTGATTGCGAGAGCTTGTCATGGGCTAGGTTGGGACACCCCTGCAGGTATAAACTTTCGAGAGCCGTGCCGCGGTTATGTGGCGAGCGGAATTTGTTAATGTCGGTTGTAGATAACTTGACACCAGATCTGAATTAAAACGCATCAACGCGTGTGTAGCCATGATGGTCTCTTCTCGTGGTCAGGAAGTGAACACGATTTCTATGTTATGTTTGGCGTAAGTAGGAGCTCAGGATCACTTCTTGATCATTACTAGTTGACGACCGTTCCTTTGCTCCTCTTCTCGCTCTCATTTGCGTATGTTAGCCACCATATCATGCTTAGTCGCTGCTGCAACCTCACCACTTTACCCCTTCCTTACCCATTAAGCTTTGCTAGTCTTGATACCCATGATAATGGGATTGCTGAGTCCTCGTGACTCACAGATTACTACAACAACAGTTGCAGGTATAGGTTATGCGATGATCCTGACGCGAGAGAGATGTTTGCTTGTTTGGAGTTCTTCTTACGCTTCTTCTTGATCGGGGATAGGTTCGGTCGGCAGCTGGGCTAGCGGGTGGATGTCGTTTGAGTTTACTGTTTGTGTTTCATCCGTAGTCGGATGTTGATCCTATGTATGATGATGTTGTATTCTTGTGGCATGTATGCCTCTTGTACGTATCTCCATCTATTATGTAATGTTGATGTAATGATATCCACCTTGCAAAAGCGTCTTCAAGATGCGCTTCTATCATTGGTGGGACCTTGAGTTCCTTTAGGATAGGGTCGCATCTTAGGCGTGACAAGTTAGTATCGAGCCTCGACCGACCATAGGAGCCCCCTTGATTGTTGGCCGTTGTTGAGTCTAGAAGAAAACTATTTTGAGTCTTAGGATTATATATATATCGGAGTAGGATTCTTTTTACTCCTCAGCCCTTCGTCGCTCTGGTGAGGTCTCTGGCGTAGATGTTTTGTCTTTCCTCTCCTCAAATTTCACTAATTTTTTTTAGGATCACGCTGGTATCTTGGGATCGTTCGATATTCTTATGGCGAGAACATTGTTCTTGGTGCCTCGACATTTAGGGGTTGTGGCAGTGTCCCGGGGAGTTGAGCTCCGAGGTGTTGTCGTCATAATTTTATCGTTGCAATTCTGGAATACCTGAGTTTTGCCGACATCGAAAATCTCTTTTATGCAGTTGTTGGTGAGATAACCTCGGCGCCACCCAGATCTTTGGGGAGTTCGGAGTATTGCCATAACTTCATATAACGGATGCTTTTCAAGGTTGAGGTACCACGATTTCGAAGGTTTCTTGGTTATGTGTTGACGGATGGATACAGCTTGGATGTAGGGATTGTTAGTTTTGGGTGAGATATATATTGCTTCCCCTGTATCCCCAACACCAGATTGCATAACCAGAAAGTTTCGGGAGTTTATAGGTGGGAATTCAAGTAGCTCCTAGAATATCTTTCCGACAGATGCATGATATGGGATTGGGTAAATCTCTATCGTATGTATTTGTTCCGGCTTATTCTGCAAGCCAAATCCTTTGTTTTGTTTTATTTGTGGTATTCGAGTTGCTTCGAAGTCAAATGTTGAATCCATACCTTTCCTAAACGGTGTTCTCGTATTGCTATGTGAATACTAATCCTTTTTGATCATTGAGGTTGTCATGTTAATTCTTTTCCAACGGTGCGCTTCTCTTGAGATGATCCCATCATTCTCCCCATCCATAAGATCAATTCTCGTTTCTCAACGGTGTTTGTTTCGTTCATCCCAAGTTGTCTTTGTTTTCCCCACCCTCCACCCTTTTCTTCAAGGACTCATTTATTTTAATCAAGTATCCATTTATTCATGTGAAGTCACTTCACTCTTTTCAATCAATGTTCTGATCCGGTGATCCCTCGTGAAGATGCTCACGAGTTTCAAGTTCATCATCCTTCATTTTTTTTCTTCTCCGGTGGATCCAATTCAAGCTTTCAGTGTTGATCATATTCCTTTCCTCGTGTCAAATGCTTCCTCATGCCGGTGCACCTCTCAATCACTCACCTCTTGCTATTCATTTGTTCCAGAGTGTTGAAGATATCTCAGAAGATTTGTGTTTCCATTCTTAATCCGTTCAAGCAATTTGGAGATTGTTATCTCATTCAAGCCATTTAATTCAGCCGGTGCAATCTCTCTTTAAAATCATTTTCAACGGTGTTTTCTTTTGAGTGGGCCCTAACCCACAGGTCTTTTCCTAGGATCTTACCTGATTCTTCTAATTTTTTCGGAGCTATTCCCAATTCTTTTCAAAGTGTGACGTAAGAATGAATTTCATCAGTCAGATGTTTTCCAAGATCGATTTCAAATTATTTTTCATTGTTGGCTCAACCTCTTTGTTTTTTTCTTCATTCTCCCAGAGTATCTCAACAATTCATGGTGGTGTTTCTCGTCATCATTCTCAACATTTGAAGACCGAAGAAGGATTTCTCCTAAATCTTGGTCCGTTCTCTTGAAGATTCATAGTTCTATCTTATGCCATCCTCTCATAATTGTTTTCGATTGTGAGAATTCATTTCATAACCATCCAGAGCATTTCATGAGTTGTTTCCATTTCTTTCCTCCGAAGGCCATCATGTCATAATTGTTCATTCTCAGCGTGTAGCTATCGTTCTCCAAATCGTACCGGTGCATCGTTCAAATACCCTCTAATAAGTTCATGATCTCTTCGTTCTCTTGTATCTAAATCCCCTCAAGTATCTTCATTCGTTTTGCAATTCTTCCCGGTGAATTGTGCCTTTGCTGCTTTCATTTTCAATTCTTATGGTGGTTCGTTCAAGATTTCACTTCCTTCGTTATCATATCAAATATTCGTTGTTTCCAAATCCCACCGGTGGTTCCATCAATACCTTCTCAAATTTGCGCTGTATCTCTTTAATCCTTTCTACGCGAATAAGTAGTATGCAAATCCATTGCTTGTCATCAATTTAAATTGGTGAAGGATACGCATAACGTAATTCTTATTATCGTTTCATCCAAGTAATCTAGTTTCTTCTTTCCAGAGTTGTTCATCATGTCATTTTTCTCAGTTCGAGATGCTTCATCTTTTCTTTTCCGGAGTTCTTTTCCGCATTATCTCATCGCGAAGCTCCATCTAAATCATTGCAAGGCTTCACCTTGTGTTTTCAACCTCTCTTTCTTTCTATCATCCTTTTTTATTACTGGAGTTCTTCATGGAGGCTCTACATGGTGGTTCATCAAGGATTCTTTTCATTCTTCAATTGTTCTTCAAGATATCTCTCGAAGTTATGACCCTCCAAGCTATACTCTAAAATAAACATGGTGCTCAACACATGTTTTGTTTTGAGGAGTTCAAGTATTCTTCATCTTGCATTCCAAAGTGCAATTCTTTCTACCTTATCTTTTGAGATGGTGATACGTCATTCTTGATAATTTCCATTCATGTTTCGTGATTCACATGTTGTCAAGAATGAGGTACTCTATATCCATTAATCCCTCCATTGGAGTTATCTTGGTAAAGATTTCACCTAAAGCCTTCCCTAAGGAATATTGCTAATTATGGTGCTATCAATTATCCGAGTTATCTCTCTATCATCTTGGTGGAAGAAGTTTTTCATCTCTTTGGTGCTCTCAACCAAATCAATGGTTTCCATTAGTGGCCGGTTGTCACCTCATAGTCTCGAGATGTTTCCATAAGCCCACTACAAGGTTATTCTTTTCGTTGTTGGTTTTCCAACAACTCCATTCTAACCTTCTTGGAAGGGTGCTTTCCAAGATCATTTGTGGCAGAAGTTGGCATTTTCTTCTCCGTTCTTTTATTCCAATGATCTATCTTCTTTTCGTTCTTCCGGAGGCCTAGTGATGTTGCTTTCTTCACTCATCATCTCGAATTGTGAGGATCGTGTTCTTTTCATGCTTATCCATTTAACCGGAGTGTTTTCAACTTTGCTCATCTTCGTTGTTTTCTTTCTTTCATTTTGCTCAACATCAAGGTTCTATGGTTTCACTCTTTTGTCGAAGAAGCAACTTAGTTTACCTCTTATCTTCCTCTTTCTTCTCCCTCCGGTGCCATCCTAGATCTCGGGACGAGATCCTCTCGTAGTGGTGGAGTGTTGTAACACCCCGGATACAACTTTCCATATTCGTAACTCCAACTCTTGCCTTTTCTGGAGATGCCATATGATTTTTCCTTCGTGGTTGGGTTTTTGTTGTTTGTCTTGCATTTTGTTCATGCCATGCATCTCATCTCATAGCATCATGTGCATCGCATCCATATGTTTTCATAAAACCCATATCCGCTCGTAGTTGCCACATTCCCCCCTTGTCTTCGTCGACCTCTCTCAGACCCCTCGCGTGCGTCCGAAACTTGCCCCGAACCCGAACCGCCCAGTCATCACCGTTGCATTCGCTTCATCCCCAAACATCTATAAAACATCTCGGTTTTCTTATTTAGACTCCCTAGCCTATTTTATCTCGACCATCCGATTTCGATCGGATGACCCAAACCCCCTTCTCTTTTCCCTATATAAACTGCCTAACCCTAGTCCCATCCATCCATCAAATCTTCCGCCGCCGCCGCCACTCCACCAAATCCCCTCGGGATCCAAGCCAGCCGACTAGCCTCCATGTCTCCCGCAACCGCCAGCAGCCAGTCCCCTCCCTCCTAAATCTTCAGCGCCGGCCAATCTCCACCAAAATCGAATCAACCTGCAGCACTCGATCTCCCTCATCCCCGAGCCTCGCTCGATCCAGCGCCTCCCTGTCCTCTCCATCGTCTCCTCCCCGCGTCTAGCCGCTATGCCCATCCAGATGCCGCCGCTGCTCCTGGGGCATCGCCACGTTTCTGCCTCCTCGTTCGAGCGCCGTTGGAGTCGCTCCATCCATCATGCCTCGCGTGCATGGTGAGAACCCCGGTGAGCTGCGTATGCCCGTTCCCCTTTTCTCTTCTCTCTCTCCTGACTTCTCTCTCTCATGCGTCTCTCTTTCTCTCTGTACCGCTGCAACAGGGAGCCACCATGGCCATGGATGCCGTCCTCCGCCTCCAGCTCGAAGCTCCGGTGCGCCCAAGCCTCGGAGGCAACCGGGTCCGGCCCGGATCGACCTTCCCAAGCCCCCAACACCGGTCTCCCCTGCTTCTGCGTACGGGGGCGACGACGACTAGTGCCAACTCTCCTGCTCACCCTCTGCTTCCTGGATGACCCCAGCGCCAAGTCCCTCTTCGCTGCTGGCTGGTCCTCGCTCGATCTGGTCGAGTCATCGACCCGGATGCAACCGCGCAAGCCTAGCTCCCTTCGCTCGTGACCTCGGCCTCCTCAAGCCCAGCGCCGTTGCATCCTCTGCTTCCCCTGCTCGCTGTGACCTCAGTCGCGAGACTGCATCGATGCGGGTCACCGCTCCCGAGCGCGTTGACCGCGCCTCCTCGTTCGATCCCGCCAGCTTGGACGAGCGCCAGGGCCCAGCCGCGCCTTGCCTTGCCGCGTGGGCCACCGCATCCCCAGATCTGGGCCAAGGCCCATGGTGAGGCCACCCCCAGCGCCCCTCCTTTTTTTTCTCCAGTTGGGCCAGCCTGCAGTTTCAGCCCGCATACGTTTTTTTCCTGTTCTGCGAATTTAGCAATTTTCCTAGGGTTGACTGTTTTGCAGAAAAACCCTCATGTTCATGCATCTAATATCTCACAAACCGTGCATCGGATTAAAATGACTGAGACTTGTAAAATGCTTAGAATTTTGTGTAGATTAATAATATGCCACTTTCATCCATGTTTAAAATGTTTAAAATGATGTTAGTTTAAATTTGCTCAAATACCATGCTAAAAATGATTTATTTCATAACTAAATAACCGTAGCTCGGATTTAAATGTTCTTTATATGTAAATGGGGTAGAAAAATGCATAGTTTAATATGGTCCACTTTATTTTCCTGTTTAACAACAATAAAATATGTTTTAGGGCAGAGCAGTACCAAATTCGAAATATGGACATGAGGATTTTCCGGAATTGTTGTTTGTTGTTCCGGCCTCATTTTAACTTGCCTAGATAGGTAGGTTTCTTATGTTTCACCTCTTGCCATGTTTAACAACATTTAATATTGTTGAGTAGCTTATAACGAGATCAAACTAAATAATTGATGTGGTGTTTTGTCAATATGCAACTCGTTGCATATTGAGCTCCACTTAACTTGTAGTATTGTTTGTTGCACTTTGCCATGCCTCATTAAACCGGACATGCATCATACCTGTTGTGCATCATACCATGTTTATGCTTGTGCATTTACCATGTTGTTTGTTTCTTTCCGGTGTTGCTTCTTAGTTCCGGTAACGTTGCGTTCGTGAGGATTCGTTTGTCTACGCTTGGTTCATCCTCGTGGCTTCATCTTCTTCATGGACTCGTTCTTCTTCCTTGCGGGATTTCAGGCAAGATGACCGCTACCCTGGATCTCACTACTATCATTGCTATGCTAGTTGTTTCGTTCTATCGCTATGCTGCGCCACCTATCACTTGTTCTTCAAGCCTCCCAAATTGCCATGAACCTCTAACTTTTGACACCCTTCCTAGCAAACCATTGCTTGGCTATGTTACCGCTTTGCTCAGCCCCTGTTATAGCGTTGCTAGCTGCAGGTGAAGTTGAAAATTGCTCGATGGTGGACAGGGTTATGTTGGGATATCACAATATCTCTTATATTATTAATGCATCTATATATTTGGTAAAGGGTGGAAGGCTCGGCCTTATGCCTGGTGTTTTGTTCCACTCTTGTCGCCCTAGTTTCCGTCATACCGGTGTTATGTTCCCGGATTTTGTGTTCCTTAAGCGGTCGGTGATTTATGGGACCCCCTTGACAGTTCGCTTTGAATAAAACTCCTCCAGCAAGGCCCAACCTTGGTTTTACCATTTGCCTCACCACCACCTATACCCTTCCCTTGGGTCGGCCAACCCGAGGGTCATCTTTATTTTAGCCCCCCCGGGCCAGTGCTTGTCTAAGTGCTGGTCCGAACCGAGTAGACTGCGGGGCCCCCTCGGGGAAACTCGAGGTCTGGTTTTACTCGTAGGATGTCTCATCCGGTGTTGCCCTAAGAACGAGATATGTGCAGCTCCTATCGGGATTGTCGGCGCATCGGGCGGCTTTGCTGGTCTTGTTTTACCATTGTCGAAATGTCTTGTAAACCGGGATTCCGAGACTGATCGAGTCTTCCTGGGAGAAGGTCTATTCCTTCGTTGATCGCGAGAGCTTGTCATGGGCTAAGTTGGGACACCCCTGCAGGGTATAAACTTTCGAGAGCCGTGCCCGCGGTTATGTGGCAGATGGGAATTTGTTAATGTCCGATTGTAGATAACTTGACACCAGATCCGAATTAAAATGCATCAACCGCGTGTGTAGCCGTGATGGTCTCTTCTCGGCGGAGTCCGGGAAGTGAACACGGTTTCTATGTTATGTTTGATGTAAGTAGGAGCTCAGGATCACTTCTTGATCATTACTAGTTGACGACCGTTCCTTTGCTCCTCTTCTCGCTCTCATTTGCGTATGTTAGCCACCATATCATGCTTAGTCGCTGCTGCAACCTCACCACTTTACCCCTTCCTTACACATTAAGCTTTGCTAGTCTTGATACCCATGGTAATGGGATTGCTGAGTCCTCGTGACTCACAGATTACTACAACAATAGTTGCAGGTACAGGTTATCACGATGATCTGTGCGAGAGAGCGATGTTTGCTTGTTTGGAGTTCTTCTTACGCTTCTTCTTGATCGGGGATAGGTTCGGTCGGCAGCTGGCTAGCAGGGTGGATGTCGTTTGAGTTTCTGTTTGTGTTTCATCCGTAGTCGGATGTTGATCCTATGTATGATGATGTTGTATTCTTTTGGCATGTATGCCTCTTGTACGTATCCCCATCTATTATGTAATGTTGATGTAATGATATCCACCTTGCAAAAGCGTCTTCAAGATGTGCTTCTATCCTTGGTGGGACCTTCGATTTCCTTTAGGATAGGGTCGCATCTTGGGCGTGTGAGCGTCTGTGAGGGCCTTGAGGAGCCTGCTCGGGCGGCGCTTGCCAGGGCGGCAGCGAGCCTGCTCGGGCGGCGCGGCGCAGGGCCGACAGGCAGGTGGTGGGGCGGCGAGGCACCGGGCGCCGCTCGGCGACGGGCGCCGGGCGGTGGCGGTGGTGGGGGCAAGGGCGAGGCGGTGGGCAGGCGGTGGCAGGTGGCGGTGGCGGCGGCGGGTGGTTGGGACGGTGGGGCGACCGGGCGAGGGGAGGTGGGGCAAGGGGGCGGCGAGGGGAGGGGGCGACGGGGCGAGGGGAGGTGGGGCTCGGCATTACTAACAATTTTTTTTCATTTTTTTCAAAACTACTAATGGCGCATGGTGGGTGTGATGCGCCATTACTATGTCAACTAGTAATGGTGCACTATACCACGGTGCGCCATTAGTAACATTTTTTTTCAAAACTACTAATGGCGCACCAAGCACCAGGTGCGCCATTAGTAATATATTACTAATGGCGCACCAACACATGGTGCGCCATTAGTATATAGTAATGGCGCACCACATGTCTGGTGCGCCATTAGTGGCCATATCATCTATAGCCCTTTTCCTAGTAGTGATAACCCATGGAGGTCAGACCCACACTGGAGGAGGATCGCATAACCACAATGGCGCTAAGAATCGAAATGGGAACGGAGCTAACAACAATCGCTCCAATCCAGCCACACCCGCCAAGAGAGACCTAAGTCAAGTTACTTGTTTTAAGTGCGGGAAGATAGGGCACTATGCCAATGATTGTCCTGAAGGAAGGAATGGAAACGGAAACGGGAGCGCCGGGAAGAAGCCTAATCCATTCAACGAAGGACAAGTGAACCACGTTAACGTGGAGGAGGTTGAAGAACAGACAGACGCGGTAATAGGTAAGTTTTTGGTTAAGTCATTTACCGCTCTTATAATTTTCGATACTGGTGCATCGCATTCATACATATCAAGGGGATTCGTGGATAAGTTTAAACTACCAACCCAAACCCTGAGGACCCCTCTTTTAGTGAGCTACTTTGGAGCGAGTATATGGCTAGCCGATGGTGCAACCAGATACCCCTAACCATTGGGACGCATGTTTTTCCGTCTGACCTAATTATCTTGGAGTCACAAGGATTGGATGTGATATTAGGTATGGACTGGATGTCAAAGGATGGAGGAAGTATTGACTGTGCTAGTAAGTCGATTTATCTCACCACCCCGGAGGGGAAAAGGATTAAGTACATATCTAGGCATGTGCCTAGGAGGACCCAAGTGAATGCCCTCACAGGAGTTGTGCAGGAGGAAGTGCCTGTAGTAAAGGATTGCCCGGATGTTTTTCCAGAAGAGTTACCAGGCATGCCACCGGATTGAAACATTGAGTTTTTGATAGAGCTATTGCCAGGTACCGGGCCAATATCCAAGAGACCCTATCGGATGCCCGCAAATGATCTGGAGGAAATTAAGAAGCAGATCAAGGAGTTGTTGGAGAAAGGTTATATTCGAAGGAGTTCATCACCTTGGGGAGCTCCAGTACTTTTGGTCGAGAAGAAGGATAAATCACTGAGGATGGTTGTTGATTACCGAGCCTTGAATGAAGTAACGATTAATAACAAGTATCCACTACCGATGATCAATGATCTATTTGATCAGCTGCAAGGAGCTAAGGTGTTTTCCAAGATCGATCTACGATCAGGATACCATCAGTTGAAGATCCAAGAAAAGGATATACCAAAGACAGTGTTCACCACACGGTATGGATTATACGAGTATACGGTCATGTCGTTTGGACTGACAAACGCCCCTGCCTATTTCATGAGTATGATGAACAAAGTGTTCATGGAGTATTTGGACAAATTCATTGTAGTGTTTATCGATGATATTATGGTATACTCGAAGAATGAAGAGGAGCACAAGGAGCATTTGCGATTAGTTCTCGAGAAACTCAGGGAACACCAGTTATACGCCAAGTTCAGCAAGTGCGAATTTTGGTTGAAGGAAGTTGGATTTCTTGGGCATGTTATATCAGGAGAAGGTATAGCAGTAGACCCCAGCAAGGTTCAGTCGGTCACTGAATGGTTGGCACCCACTTCAGTTGGCGAGATCCGCAGTTTCCTTGGACTCGCGGGATATTATCGAGATTCATTGAGAATTTTTCCAAGCTTGCAAAGCCAATGACTGAACTATTGAAGAAGGATACTAAGTTTAAATGGACAGAAGATTGCGAGGCAAGTTTTCAGGAGTTGAAGAAACGTTTGACTACAGCCCCAGTGCTAACATTGCCAGATATACATAAGGAGTTTCAAGTGTATTGTGACGCCTCACGCTTGGGACTTGGATGTGTGCTTATGCAGGATGGAAAAGTTGTTTCGTATGCCTCGCGACAACTGAAGCCCCATGAGTTGAACTATGCCACACATGATTTGGAGTTAGCAGCCGTAGTGCATGCATTAAAGACTTGGAGACATTACCTTATTGGAAACCGTTGTGATGTGTACACGGATCATAAGAGTTTGAAGTATATTTTCACCCAAAAGGAGTTGAACCTTAGACAGAGGAGATGGTTGGAACTTATAAAGGATTACGATATGAAGCTACACTATCATCCAGGAAAGGCCAATGTTGTAGCAGACGCTTTGAGCTGGAAGAGTTATGCTAATATCCTTGAAAGTAAGGGATTACTAAAGGAGTTAGCCGAGGATATCATGGAACTTCGATTGGAGATTGTTCCACGAGGTTTCGTCGCAACAATGGAGGTACAGTCGACCTTGTTGAACAAAATTCGAGAAGCTCAGAAGGAGGATAAAGAGATTGCCGAGATAAAGGATAAGATGAGCAAAGGAAAGGCCAAAGGTTTTCGCGAGGATGAGCACGATACCTTATGGTTTGAGGACCAAGTTTATGTGCCCAACAACCCAGAGATCAGGAAGTTAATACTTCAGGAGGCTCATGACTCACCATACTTGATACACCCCAGAAACACCAAGATGTACTTGGATTTAAAAGAACGTTTCTGGTGGACTGGTATGAAGAAGGATATCGCTGAGTATGTAGCCGTATGTGATGTATGTCTGAGAGTGAAGGTAGAGCATCAGAAGCCAGCAGGACTGTTACAGCCTATGCCAATACCCGAATGGAAGTGGGATAAACTTGGCATGGACTTTATAACTGGACTACCTAGGACCAAAGCAGGATATGACTCAATATGGGTAGTAGTGGATCGCTTGACCAAAGTAGCTCACTTTATCCCGGTGAAAACCACTTATACAAGTGCAAAGTTGGCCAAGATATATATGTCCAGGATCGTATGTTTGCATGGAGTTCCGAGGAGCATCGTATCAGATAGAGGGACACAGTTTACCTCAAAGTTTTGGCATCAGTTACACCAGACCTTGGGTACAAGATTGGAGTTCAGTACAGCATTCCACCCGCAGACAGATGGACAAACCGAGAGCGTCAACCAGATACTGGAAGATATGTTGAGAGCCTGTGCACTAGATTATGGATCTAGTTGGGATGACAATTTGCCCTACGTAGAGTTTTCATTCAATAATTGCTGCCAAGCCAGTTTGAAGATGGCACCGTTCGAAGCTTTGTATGGACGCAGATGCAGAACACCATTGATGTGGGATGAGGTAGGAGACCGACAGCTGTTTGGACCAGACTTGATCAATGAGTCTGAGGAGAAAGTTAAGTTGATTCGGGATAGACTGAAGGTAGCTCAGTCCAGGCAGAAAAGTTATGCAGACTCGAAACACAAGGAGGTAACTTATGAAATTGGAGATAGAGCATATCTGCGAGTATCACCCTTGTGAGGAGTGAAATGTTTTGGAGTTAAGGTAAAATTAGCCCCGAGATTTGTAGGACCGTATCGTGTTTTGGAAAGGATGGGAGAAGTTGCCTACAAGTTGGAGTTACCTGAAGGACTGTCAGGAGTTCACAATGTGTTCCATGTCTCACAACTAAAGAAGTGTCATGCTGAGATGGCCGATATACCGTTAAGAGATATAGTACCCTTGGAGGCAATTCAGCTGGACAGTGATTTGACTTATGAGGAGAAGCCAGTAAAGATTCTTGAGTTTGCCAGCCGAGTCACTCGCAGCAAGGTTATCAAATTTTGCTAAGTTCAGTGGAGCCACCATACCGAGGATGAAGCCACCTGGGAACGAGAGGATAATCTTCGGAAGGACCACCCGCACCTATTTTCTGACCAACCCGAATCACGAGGGCGAGATTCATCTTAAGGGGGGTATGTTTGTAACATCCCAAATTTTCAATTTGGAATGTTATACATAGGACATCCATGCATATCATATTTTATTGCATTTCCGCTCCGCAATCCTCGAAATCCTAAACAACTCAAGGACCCTCGGAGAGAGTTGGGGATTTCCCGATTTTCATATTTGATTTCCTATCAAATAGTGAAACGGGGATTTTCGATTTTAATTATTTTTCTCACCGAAAAATATTTCTTATAAAAATATATGAGAGGAGATGATATGACTTCTCCAAAACAATTGAAATATTGGAGGAAAAATGTTAAAATCATTTGTTTGATTTTATTTGAGTCTATTTGGATTTTATTTGCAATAGAAAAATTGCACATTTTCTAAATTTCATTTTAGGGCCAAGAAAATGTTCATCTCGTTCTAAATATTTTATTTAGGCAGTGAAATTTTGTTTTGCCATTTTTAGGTTTTTATTTTATTTTCTAGGATTTATTTTCTGTCGGTGATTTTTTTTTAAAAAAAATCTTCCCCGCCTCGGCGGGCCTAAGGCCCACTGGACCGGCCTGCCCATGTGAGCCGCCACCCAGCGCCTCCCACCGCCGCTCGGACAGGAGTCCGAGCCGGACTCCGTCACTGCCGCCGCCTTGGCCCCTCCTCCAAGCCGCCTCCCCCTTTAAATACCACCCCGGGTCCCCCTGGATCCCCAAGTCGCCGCCATGCAGCCCTCGTCTGCCCGCCGCCGCCGCCGCCTCCCGCCGCCCAGCGCCGCCGAGCCGCCCGCCGCCCATAAGCCGGCCGCTGAGCCCCACCTCGGTGGAGTTGCCTTGCCGGAGGTAACGCGCCGATCTGCCGCCGCCCGTTTTTTAAAAAAAAAATGATTCGGTTTTTTTAGAAACCCTAGTTCGTTTTTTTAGATTCGGTTCGCCGGTTTTTCTCGGTTCGTCTAATTAGCGGATGTTTGTCCGTACGTTCGCTTAAACAAACGGTTTTCTTCCGTTAGCTACAGATAACGAACGCTCGTTCGTTAGTCTGTTTGTCAATTTTCTTTTATCGGATTTATCTGCGATTATTTTCAGTCGTGATTTCTAATCCGATCTTAGATTCTGTTTTTCTTCGCGCTCGTTAGTCGGAATCAGGTGATTCAAACGCCTAGAGTTTCGTCTCGAGACCCTCTTTCTGTTTAATCAACTTAAACAAGGTTTTGGTACTGTAAAATTTGACTTTAGTCCAGATTAGTAAACGGATCTTGTTTCTTTCGACGTTTGAGTTTCGTTGCTCCGTTTGGTTTGATTCTTTTTGCAAACGGAGTTCTTAAGTTGAACTTTCTGGTCAATCTCTTTTATTTGGAGTTTTGCTTGTGCATATTTGCTAGTTGCTTATGTATGTTATTGTTTGTTTGCGATAGAATTCCCGGAGTGCGAAGCGTGTTACTACGAGTCTGTAGGATTTACGGATCGTCAGCAAGGCAAGTAACACATTGATCATACTCTTTCCATACCCATTTTTTACTGCATTAGTTCAATCCTCAAACTTTGCATGGTTAGGATGTCTTTAATTTGTGGGTTGGGAAGTAGTTGATGAGGTAGAACCTATTGCCCTGTTTATTATCAAACCCTTGGGAGTTACTTCTACGCGTTGCTTATATTGCCATGCTATGCTCGTAGACGTGGTATGGGTTTGAGTGTATCCATGATAGATGTGAGATTGTTAATTAATGGTTTACTTAAGGTGGCAACTTTAATACACATCTGGATGGATTGAGGCACCTGGGGAACCCAGTGTTGTCTGTTTTATTTTGGAAATCCCAGGGTACCCTTGTGATCTTCCTATGGACCGCCACCCAGGCTTAAAGGGAACTGAGATGATTCATGCTAGAAAATTTCGTGTGCAACCACAAGCTACTATGGGCTCTAGCATAGTTGAGTAAGTTACGTGAAGCTCTTGAAGAGGTAGATCAGCAGGTAGTGGGTTTTGTAGGTTTGGTATGGTCTATCCGGAGTAGAGAGTTAATGTTCCTGAAAGACTATGTCTCGGTCATCCGTTTCTCAAACACCATGCAGTGCGAGAAATTCAATGGAAGCGATCGAGTCCTGTAGGGAAAAGTGCGCAAACCTCTATAGAGTGTACAATCTAATCATGGTTAGCCGTGTCCCCGGTTATGGACAATTTGAGTATCTAGTACTTGAGTTATCACATGTATCTCATCGCTCATAATTAATATTGTTGGGTTGTTAATTACTTTAATTGGGATTGAGTTGGGGTTATACCTTCTCAATGTTTCAACCACCATGATAGTTAAATAAAATTTATTCCTTTGTTGTAGGGAAAAATTTGCTTTTCGCAAAAATATAACCATAGAGCTTTCCACCAGCCAAATATGCATGTAGTGATAGTATTATTCTGTTTTCGCTCTACTGTGTTATATTGCCAGCATATTCCATGTGCTGGCCCTTTTCGGGCTGCAACGTATTATGTTGCAGACTTTTCAGATGAGGAGTAAGGTTCGTTAGGTCGTTGCCATGCAGCTCAGCTATGCCGTTGGAGTTGATGGACTCACTTTATCTTCCAAGCCTTCCGCTGATATCGTATTAGATGGCCTTAAGCCATATTATTGTAATAAGTTCTCTTTTGAGACATTCGATGTAATAAGTGTGTGATTGCTACTCTGTTATAAATCCTTCGAGTACTGTGCGTGTCAGCATTACTGATCCAGGGATGACACTGAAGCACAGAGACTTGACCGTTTGAGGTCGGGTCGCTACAGGAGGCAACCCAATTTTATTTGTGTTTTTTGTTTTTGTTTCTGTTTAGTAATAAATTTTGCATCTACCTTCTGTTTAGATGTGTTTTTATGTTTTAATTAGTGTTTGTGCCAAGTAGAACCTATAGGATAACCTATGGTGATAGTTAATTTGATTCTGCTGAAAAACAGAAACTTTGTGCGCACGAAATTAGTTTTGTTAAATCATAGAAACGTGCTTTCGCGTTGATTCTTTTTGCTGTAGATCAATAGACAAATTGTCCAGGACTTCCTATTTTGGTAGGAGTTTTAGAATTCTAGAAGTTGGCGTTAGTTACAGATTTCTACAGACTGTTCTGTTTTTGACAGATTCTGCCTTTCGTGTGTTGTTTGCTTATTTTGATGCATCTATGGCTAGTATTAAGTGGTATGAACCATAGAGAACTGGGAATACAGTAGGCTTAACACCAATATAAATAAAGAATGAGTTCATTACAGTACCTTATGTGGTGGTTTTGTTTTCTTTCACTAACGGAGCTTATGAGATTTCCTGTTGTGTTTTGTGTTGTGAAGTTTTCATGTTTTGGGTAAAGATTTGATGGACTATGGAATAAGGAGTGGCAAAATCCTAAGCTTGGGGATTCCCATGGCACCCCAATATATTCAAGAATAGCCAAAATCCTAAGCTTGGGGATGCCCCCGGAAGGCATCCCCTCTTTCGTCTTCATTCATTGGTAACTTTACTTGGGGAGCTATATTTTTATTCGCCACATGATATGTGTTTTTCTTGGAGCGTCTTGTATGATATTAGTCTTTGATTTTTAGTTCACCACAATCATCCTTGCTGTACACAACTTTTGGGAGAAGTCCACTTTATTAGAATTTGCTAGAATACTCTATGTGCTTCACTTATATCTTTTGAGCTAGATAGTATTTGCTCTAGTGCTTCACTTATATCTTTTAGAGCACGTCGGTGGCTTAATTTTGAAGAAATTGTTTATCTCTCATGCTTAACTTATATTATTTTGAGAGTCTTTTAGAATAGCATGGTATTTGCTATGGTTATAAATTTGGTCCTAGAATGATGAGTATCCAAGTTGGGTATAATAAAAAAATATCATAGAAAGTGCATAAAACACTAGGATCAATTTGATGCTTGATAATAGTTTTGAGATATAGAGGTGGTAATGTTAGAGTCATGCTAGTGGTTAATTATGAAATTGAGAAATACTTGTGTTGAAGTTGGCAAGTCCCGTAGCATGCACGTATGGTAAAAGTTGTGTGACAAAGTTGTTGCATGAGGTGCTCTTTTAATTGCCTTTCTTATGAGTGGCGGTCGGGATCGCGCGATGGTTAACTCCTACCAACCCTTCCCCTAGGAGCATGCGTAGTAGTACTTTGCTTCGAGGGCAAGTAGACTTTTGCAATAAGTATATGAGTTCTTTATGACTAATGTGAGTCCATGGATATACACTTACTCACCCTTCCACTTTGCTAGCCTCTATTATATCGCGCAACTTTCGCCGGTATCATGCACCTATTATCTACCTTCCTCAAAAAAGCCACCATACCTACCTATTATGGCATTTCCATAGCCATTCCGAGATATATTGCCATGCAACTTTCCACCGTTCCGTTATTATGACACGCTCCATCATTTTCATACTGCTCTTTGCATGATCATGTAGTTGACATCGTATTTTTGGCAAAGCCACCTTCATAATTTTCATACATGTCGCTCTTGATTCATTGCATATCCCGGTACACTGTCGGAGGCATTCATATAGAGTCATATCTTGTTGTAATTCTTGAGTTGTAAATCAATAAAAGTGTGATGATCTTCATTATTAGAGCATTGTCCCAGTGAGGAAGGGATGATGAAGACTATGATTCCCCCACAAGTCGGGATGAGACTTCGGACTTTAAAAAAGAAAAAAAAGGAGAAAGGCCAAAAAGAAAAAAGAAAGGCCAAAGAGAAAAAAGGGGAGAAAAGAAAAAAAAGAAAAAAAGGAAAAAGAGGAAAAATATAAAAATAAAATGAGAGATAAAGAGAGAAGGGACAATGCTACTATCCTTTTTACCACACTTGTGCTTCAAAGTAGCCCCATGATCTTCGTGATAGAGAGTCTCCTATGTTGTCGCTTTCATATACTAAGTGGGAAATTTTCATTATAGAACTTGGCTTGTATATTCCAATGATGGGCTTCCTCAAAATGCCCTACGTCTTCGTGAGCAAGCAAGTTGGATGCACACCCACTTAGTTTCTTTTGTTGAGCTTTCATATATTTATAGCTCTAGTGCATCCGTTGCATGGCAATCCCTACTCACTCACATTGATATCTATTGATGGGCATCTCCATAGCCCGTTCATACGCCTAGTTGATGTGAGACTATCTTCTCCCTTTTTGTCCTCACAACCACCACCATATACCACCATAGTGTTATGTCCATGGCTTGTGCTCATGTATTGCGTAAGAGTTGAAAAAGCTGAAGCGCGTTAAAAAGTATGAACCAATTGCTTGGCTGAAACCGGGGTTGTGCATGATGGGAGTATTTTGTGTAATGAAAATGAAGTATGGCCTAACTATATGATTTTGTAGGGATAAGCTTTCTTTGGCTATGCTATTTTGATAGGACATGATTATTTGTTAGTATGCTTCGAAGCATTATTATCTTTTATGTTTTATAAGTTTTTATCTTGAATCATTTGGATCTGAACAATCATGCTGCCACAATAAAGAAAATTACATTGAGAAATATGCGAGGTAGCATTCCACATCAAAAATTCTGTTTTTATCATTTACCTACTCGAGGACGAGCAGGAATTAAGCTTGGGGATGCTTGATACGTCTCCAACATATTTATAATTTTTGATTGTTCCATGCTATTATATTACCCCTTTTGGATTTTTATGGGCTTTATTTTACACATTTATACCATTTTTGGGACAACCTACTAACCGGAGGCCCAGCCCGTATTGCTATTTTTTTTTGCCTATATTAGTATTTTGAAGAAAAGGAATATCAAACGGAGTCCAAACGGAATGAAACCTTCGGGAGCGTGATTTTTGGAACAAACGTGATCCAGAGGACTTGGAGTTCAAGCCAAGAAGCAGCCAAGGCGGCCACGAGGGTGGAGGGCACGCCCACCCCTATAGGGCACGCCCCCTATCTCGTGGGCCCCTCAGGCGGCCACCGACGTACTTCTTCCTCCTATATATACCCACGTACCCCAAAAACATCCAGGGAGCCAACGAAAAACAATTTCCACCATCTTAACCTTCTGTATCTGCGAGATCCCATCTTGGAGCCTTCGTCGGCGCTCCGCCGGAGGGGGAATCGACCATGGAGGGCTTCTACATCAACACCATAGCCCCTCCGATGAGTTGTGAGTAGTTTACCATAGACCTTCGGGTCCACAGTTATTAGCTAGATGGCTTCTTCTCTCTTTTAGGATCTCAATACCATGTTCTCCCCCTCTTTTGGGGAGATCTATTCGATGTAACTCTTTTTACGGTGTGTTTGTCGAGATCCGATGAATTGTGGGTTTATGATCAAGTTTATCTATGATAAATATTTGAATCTTCTCTGAATTCTTTTATGTATGATTGAGTTATCTCTGCAAGTCTCTTCGAATTATCAGTTTGGTTAGGCCTACTTGATTGTTTTTTCTTGCAACGTAAGAAGTACTTATCTTTGGGTTCAATCTTGCGGTGTCCTTACTAGTGACAATAGGGGTTGCAAGGCACGTATTGTATTGTTGCCGTCGAGGATAAAAAGATGGGGTTTATATCATATTGCATGATCTTATCCCTCTACATCATGTCATCTTTCTTAATGCGTTACTCTGTTCTTATGAACTTAATACTCTAGATGCATGCTGGATAGCCGTCGATGTGTGGAGTAATAGTAGTAGATGCAGGCAGGAGTCGGTCTACTTGTTGCGGACGTGATGCCTATATACATGATCATGCCTAGATAATCTCATAATTATTCGCTTTTCTATCAATTGCTCGACAGTAATTTGTTCACCCACCATAATACTTATGCTATCTTGAGAGAAGCCACTAGTGAAACCTATGGCCCCTGGGTCTATCTTTCATCATATAAGCTTTCAATCTACTTTTATTTGCATCTTTACTTTTCCAATCTATATTATAAAATATCAAAAATATATTTATCTTATCATACTATCTCTATCAGATCTCACTTTTGCAAGTGGCCGTGAAGGGATTGACAACCCCTTTATTGCGTTGGTTGCGAGTTCTTAGTTTGTTTGTGTAGGTGCGTTGGACTTTTGAGGAGCCTCCTACTGGATTGATACCTTGGTTCTCAAAAACTGAGGGAAATACTTACGCTACTATTGCTGCATCACCCTTTCCTCTTCAAGGAAAACCAACGCAAGCTGAAGACATAGCAACTGGATCGTAGGCTTTTACCTTCACCGCAAGGGGCCGAACCAGTATAAACTCCCAGTGTCCTTTTTCTGGTTTAACCCCTTTAAGCTAATCTCGTTGCGATGGCTCCACGACTAAGTCCTCACAGTAGGACATCTGACGTGATAATTCCATGACAGTTACCTTGCTGTTTTTATAATTTCATATTACAAAAACCTATATCTACCATCCATATTGCACTTGTATCATCATCTCTTTGCCGAACTAGTGCACCTATACAATTTACTAGTGTATTAGGTGTGTTGGGGACACAAGAGACTCTTTGTTATTTGGTTGCAGGGTTGTTTGAGAGAGACCATCTTCATCCTACGCCTCCCACGGATTGATAAACCTTAGGTCATCCACTTGAGGGAAATTTGCTACTGTCCTACAAATCTCCGCACTTGGAGGCCCAACAATGTCTACAAGAATAAGGATGCGTCGTAGACATCAAGCTCTTTTCTGGCGCCGTTGCCGGGGAGGCTAGGTAAACGGCACTAACACCTCGTCAACTAAGCTCTTTTCTGGCGCCGTTACCGGGGAGGTTAGTGCTTGAAGGTATATCTTTAGATCTTGCAATTGAATATTTTAGTTTCTTGTTTTATCACTAGTTTAGTCTATAAAAGAAAACTAAAAAATGGAATTGAGGTTTCCTCATATGCTTTATCTTTTTAGTGTCTTTCGTGAAAATAAGGATTTTGATAATTGTGCCAAAGTGTTAGAAGAAGAATGCAATAAATTGTTTGGCACTAAATCTTTGAATGATGAGCATTATTGAAATGTTGTTAGTATGAATTCCTTGAATATCCATTATGCTAATGATATGCAAAGCCACAAGCTTGGGGAAGCTATGTTTGATGAAGATGATATTTTTTGTCCCCCAAGTTTTGATGAGCAAATTTATTATGATGAAAGCATGCCTCCTATTTATTATGATTATATTGATGAAAGTGGGTTTGGAAGTGTGTTAAATTTAGGAAGTAATGATCCCACTATTTTGGAGGGTATTGAATCTTATTGTGATAATTATGGAAGTGGATTTGGAGAGGTCATGACTTTATTTAGTGATGAATCCACTATTTCAGAAGAGGTTCCAATTGAATATGAGAACAAAGTTGATATCTAAGTTGATTATTGTGATGACTTGTATTCTATAAAAAATAATAATAACCATGAAACTTGTCATCATTATTTTAATTTTCAATTGGATTATGCCTCACATGATAGTTATTTTGTTGAGTTTGCTCCCACTACTATTAATGAGAAGAAATTTGCTTATGTGGAGAGTAATAAAAATTCTATGCTTGTAGATCATGAAAATAATGTTTTATGTGATAGTTATATTATTGAATTCATTCATGATGCTACTTAAAATTATTATGAGGGAGGAATATATGCTTGTAGGAATTGCAATAATATCAAATTTCCTCTCTATGTGCTTAAGGTTTTGAAGTTATGCTTGTTTTGCCTTCCTATGCTAGTTGATTCTTGTTCCCATAAGTTGTTTGCTCACAAAATCCCAATGCATAGGAATTGGGTTAGACTTAAATGTGCTAGTCATATTCTTCATGATGCTCTCCTTATATTTCAATTCTTATCTTTTATGTGAGCATCATTGAAATCATCATGCCTAGCTAGAAAGGCATTAAAGAAAAGCGCTTTTGGGAGACAGCCCAATATTTACCTCTACTGTTTTCGTGTGTTCACATGATTAAAATACTTTAGTAATCATGTTTTATAGCTTTTGTTTCAATAAAGTGCCAGGTAGAACCTTTGGGAAGACTTGGGTGAAAGTTAATGTGATCTTGCTGTAAAAAACAGAAACTTTGCGCTCATGAGATTAGATGTCACTTTTAACAGAAGAGTGATTTTAAGTTGATTATTTTTGAAGAATATTAATAGACAAATTCCTCACGTACACCAATTTATTTCAGAATTTTTGGAGTTACAGAAGTATTCGAGAGTTACAGATTACTACAGACTGTTCTGTTTTTGACAGATTCTGTTTTCTATGTGTTGTTTGCTTATTTTGATGAATCTATGAGTAGTATCAGAGGGTATGAACCATAGAGAAGTTGGAATGCAGTAGATATTACAACAATATTAATTTAGAATGAGTTCACAACAATATCAAAAGTGGTGATTTATTTTCGTATACTAAGGGAGCTTACGAGTTTTCCGTTGAGTTTTGTGTTGTGAAGTTTTCAAGTTTTGGGTAAAGATTCAATGGACTATGGAATAAGGAGTGGCAAGAGCCTAAGATTGGGGAAGCCCATGGCACCCCAAGGTAATATTCAAGGACAAACAAGATCCTAAGCTTGGGGATGCCCCGGAAGGCATCCCCTCTTTCGTCTTCGTTCACCGGTAACTTTACTTGGAGCTATATTTTTATTCACCACATGATATGTGTTTTGCTTGGATCGTCATTTTATTTTATTTTGTTTTGCTTGTTGTTTGAATAATATCCCAAAATCTGAAATTCTTAAATGTTAGAGAGTCTTCACATAGTTACATAATTATTCGACTACTCATTGATCTTCACTTATATCTTTCGGAGTAGTTTATCGTTTGCTCTAGTGCTTCACTTATATCTTTTTAGATCATGGCAGTGGTTTTATTTTTAAGAAATAGATGAACTCTCATGCTTCACTTATATTATTTTGAGAGTCTTAAACAACATGGTAATTTGCTTTGGTTATGAATTTAATCCTAATATGATGGGCATCCAAGAGGGATATAATAAAAACTTTCTTATAAAGTGCATTGAATACTAAGAGAAATTTGATTCTTTATGATTGTTTTGAGATATGAAGATGGTGATATTAGAGACATGCTAGTAGAGTAGTTGTGAATTTGAGGAATACTTGTGCTGAAGTTTGTGATTCCCGTAGCCTGAACATATGGTGAACTGTTATGTGGTGAAGTTGGAGCATGATTTATTTATTGATTGCCTTCCTTATGTGTGGAGGTCAGGATCGCGCGATGGTTACTACCAACTCTTACCCTAGGAGCATGCGTGTAATACTTTGTTTTTATTTCTTGTAGATTTTTGCAATAAGTATGTGAGTTCTTTATGACTAATGTTGAGTCCATGGATTATACGCACTCTCACCCTTCCATCATTGCTAGCCTCTCTAGTACTACGCAACTCTTGTCGGTACCATACACCCACCATATACCTTCCTCAAAATAGCCACCGTACCTACCTATTATGGCATTTCCATAGCCATTCCGAGATATATTGCCATGCAACTTTCCACCGTTCCATTTACTATGACACGCTCCATCATTGTCATATTGCTTTGCATGATCATGTAGTTGACATCGTATTTGTGGCAAGGCCGCCGTTCATAATTCTTTCATACATGTCACTCTTGAATCATTGCACATCCCGGTACACCGCCGGAGGCATTCACATAGAGTCATATTTTGTTCTATGTATCGAGTTGTAATTCTTGAGTTGTAAGTAAATAAAAGTGTGATGATCATCATTATTAGAGCATTGTCCCAGTGAGGAAAGGATGATGGAGACTATGATTCCCCCACAAGTCGGGATGAGACTTCGGACAAAAAAATAATAAAATAATAATAAAAAGAGGCCAAAAATAAGAAAAGAGAAGGCCCAAAAACAATCAAAAAACAAAAAATGAGAGAAAAAGAGAGAAGGGACAATGCTACTATCCTTTTACCACACTTGTGCTTCAAAGTAGCACCATGATCTACATGATAGAGAGTCTCCTATGTTGTCACTTTCATATACTAGTGAGAATTTTTCATTATAGAACTCGGCTTGTATATTCCAATATGGGCTTCCTCAAATGCCCTAGGTCTTCATGAGCAAGCAAGTTGGATGCACACCCACTTAGTTTCTTTCTGAACTTTCATACACTTATAGCTCTAGTGCATCCGTTGCATGGCAATCCCTACTCACTCACATTGATGGGCATCACCATAGCCCGTTGATACGCCTAGTTGATATGAGACTATCTTCTCCTTTTTGTCTTCTCCACAACCACCATTCTATTCCACCTATAGTGCTATGTCCATGGCTCACGCTCATGTATTGCGTGGAAGTTGAAAAGGTTTGATAATACTAAAGTATGAAACAATTGCTTGGCTGAGACCGGGGTTGTGCATGATTTAAATATTTTGTGTGATGAAGATAGAGCATAGCCAGACTATATGATTTTGTAGGGATAGCTTTCTTTGGACATGTTATTTTGAGAAGACATGATTGCTTTATTAGTATGATTGAAGTATTATTATTTTTATGTCAATATTAAATTATTGCTTTGAATCTTATGGATCTGAATATTTTTTGCCACAATAAAGAAGATTACAGTGATAAATATGTTAGGTAGCATTCCACATCAAAAATTATGTTTTTATCATTTACCCACTCGAGGACGAGCAGGAATTATGCTTGGGGATGCTGATACATCTCCAACGTATCTATCATTTTTGATGTATTCATGCCATGTTTATAATATTTCTACATGATTTTGGTGTGATTTGGTTAGAACTAACCCGGACTGACGCTGTTTTTAGCAGAACTACCATGGTGTTGTTTTTGTGCAGAAATAAAAGTTCTCGGAATGCGCTGAAAATCAACGGAGATTTTTTCTGGAAAATATAAAAAATACTGGAACAAAAAGTTATCGGAGAGGAGTCCCGTGGGGCCCATGAGGGTGGAGGGCGCCCCCCTAGGGCGCGCCCCTGTGCCTCGTGGACACCCCGTGGGTCCTCCTGACTTGTTCTCGACGCCAAACCCTCCTATAAATACCAAAACTTCCAAAAAGAAACCTAGATCGGGAGTTCCGCCGACACAAGCCTCTGTAGCCACTAAAAACCTCTCGAGGGCCCGTTCCGGCACCCTTCCGGAGGGGGAATCCATCACCAGTGGCCATCTTCATCATCCTGGTGCTCTCCATGATGACTAGGGAGTAGTTCACCCTCGGGGCTGAGGGTATGTACCAGTAGCTATATGTTTGATCTCTCTCTCTCTCGTTTTCTTGATTTGGCACGATCTTGATGTATTGCGAGCTTTGCTATTATAGTTGGGTCCTATGATGTTTCTCCCCCTCTATTCTCTTGTAGTGGATTGAGTTTTCCCTTTGAAGTTATCTTATCGGATTGAGTCTTTAAGGATTTGAGAACACTTGATGTATGTCTTGCATGTGCTTATCTGTGGTGACAATGGGATATTCACGTGATCTACTTGATGTATGTTTTGGTGATCAACTTGCGGGTTCAGTGACGTTGTGAACTTATGCATAGGGGTTGGCACACGTTTTCATCTTGACTCTCCGATAGAAACTTTGGGGCACTCTATGAAGTACTTTGTGTTGGTTGAATAGATGAATATGAGATTGTGTGATGCATATTGTATAATCATACCCGCGGATACTTGTGGTGACATTGGAGTATCTAGGTGACATTAGGGTTTTGGTTGATTTGTGTCTTAAGGTGTTATTTTACTACGAACTCTAGGGCTGTTTGTGACACTTACAGGAATAGCCCAATGGATTGATCGGAAAGAATAACTTTGAGGTGGTTTCATACCCTACAATAATCTCTTCGTTTGTTCTCCACTATTAGTGACTTTGGAGTGACTCTTTGTTGCATGTTGAGGGATAGTTATATGATCCAATTATGTTATTATTGTTGAGAGAACTTGCACTAGTGAAAGTATGAACCCTAGGCCTTGTTTCCTACCATTGCAATACCGTTTACGCTCACTTTTATCATTAGTTACCTTCCTATTTATATAATTTCAGATTACAAAAACCTATATCTACCATCCATATTGCACTTGTGTCATAATATCTTCGCCGAACTAGTGCACCTATACAATTTACCATTGTATTGGGTGTGTTGGGGACACTGTCGGCGTTCTAGGAACGGGGGTCCCCAGACTTGCCTGCCTGCAGCCCGCGGCGTGGCTCAAAGGGGGCCCAGCGCGGCCCATCTTCATCAACACAAACTCAAGACCCTCGCGAGGGGCCAAGCCTCGCGGGGCGGACGACCAGGAGCTTCCTCGGGCACGGCCTCGTCAGGCTGGCTCACGAGGAGGCGGAGAGTTCAAGGCAGGGTACCTCGCGAGGTGCCCATGACGCAAGCCATGACGACCAAGGGCGCCATCGAGGCGCCCCAGCCATGATGTCCTCCTTTCCTCTTTGGTGCAAAGGGAGCAAGCGCATGCGAGAGCATCAAGCAAAGGCATCCATTTCGGTGCAACAAGACCAAGACCAGCTCAACGGTAGGGAAGAAGTCATTGTGGAGCCCAAGCAGGCGTCACCACCAGAGCCTTTGGCAGGCGAGGACCAACTTTAGTTAGGATAAGTGTACCCGTTGTTCCCCTTCAAAATGGCCAATAGTTGGCGCTCTTCCCACTCAATATTTGGGAAGAGGCCCAGGGCCTTTGCCTATAAATAGGACTAGCCACCCCCGGGGTAGAGGCAGCTAGACCTGATCAAGAATCCAAGAGCCAGAACCAAGTAGCACCAGCCAAGAACAGACCCTCGCGAGGCTGTTCTCTCTTGTATTGTTCATCATCAGCCCAAGATGCAATCCACCACACCACACACTGGAGTAGGGTATTACACCACAATCGTGGCCTGAACCAGTATAAATCTTGTGTCTCTTGTGTTGTTCTGTTTCGTAGTTTAGATCCTAGCGATTCGGCGAGGAACAGGCAGGCAGAGGGTTGAATCTCCGTGCGCACCCCAGTGTTCGAACCTCAAGGGTCTGCTGGAGCCCGAAATCCGACATTTGGCGCGCCAGGTAGGGGTGCGCCGGAATCTGCCTTCCGTTGTCTCGTTCTTCTCCGACCATCGCATCCATGGCTGACGCTCGTCGGGCTCGCGCCGAGCGCTGAGCCGCCCCTGCTTCCCACGTCGCCCAGACGACTCCCGTCAGTGGGCGCTCTCGTCGTTCCCCGTCACCTGCCGTTAACGCCGCCATCGGCCCGGCGGAGAACGGGCAGCAAGCACCATCCCAGCATTTCCCCGTGGCCTCTTGGGAAGAGCCAAGCGGCCTCTTCCTCGCCCACCCCATCGCGCTGGCTCCCTCGGTCGTCGCGTCCCTCCTGGGCGGCTCGCAGGCTCCGCCCTCCAGCCACCACGTCAAGCCATTCGTCTGCCGGGTCGGCGCCGCCTCCACGCGACAGGGGGCTCCCCCGGGCCGGATGGGGCCGTCGGCTAAGCTGGCCTTCAGCTCCGAGGACCACCCCACCAACTCGGCCTGCTCGGGCGCGCTCCCCATGCTCTGCACGCCCACCATCTGCCAGGTGGCCGTCACTAGGACCCTCGTCGACGGTGGCGCAGGCCTCAGCATGCTCTCAATTGAGGCTTCAAACCTCCTCTGCATACCCCGGGAGCGGCTGCGACCCAGCCGACCTTTCGCGGGCGTCGGAGGCGGGTCGTCCAGCTCCTTGGGGCAGATCCGACTCCCGGTAACTTTCGGCACCTACAAAAACTTCCGCACAGAGCTGGTCGATTTCGACATCGCCCCCATCGGCCTCCCCTACAACGCCATCCTCGGCTATCCGGCATTGGCCAAATTCATGGCCGTGACTCACCCGGCGTACAACCTCATGAAGATGCCCGGGAGCAACGGCGTCCTCACCATGCCCGGGGACACCGAAGGTGCACTGCGAGTACTCAAGCTCGCCCTCAAAATGGCGGCGGCGGCACGGCCCGCCGACGCAGAAACCCCCAAGCCCAAGGGGGCTGCGCCGACAAAGAAGAAGCAGTTGTTCACCCAAGACAAGGCAGAGACCAAACAGGTACCTGTCGACAAGGACGGGTCCACTAATGCCACTTTCACCATAGACGCCAACCTCGGGCCCGAGCAGGAGGAAGCCCTGATCAAGTTCCTGCGTGCAAACAAGAAAGTGTTCACCTGGGAGCCCGATCAGTTGGCAGGGATCCCGCGGGGCGTAATCGAGCACCATCTCAACGTGTGCCCCAACGTGCGCCCTGTGAAGCAGAAGGCGAGGAGGCAGTCCACTGAAAAGCAGGCCTTCATCGCCCAAGAGACCCGCAAGCTAGAAGCCGCGGGGGTTATTCGCGAGGTCCGATATCCAGATTGGTTGGCCAACCCCGTGGTTGTGCCAAAGAAGGGAGGGAAGGAGTGCATGTGTGTCGACTTCACCAACCTCAACAAAGCATGCCCGCAAGATCCATTCCCGCTCCCTCGCATCGATCAGATCGTCGATTCCACCGCTGAGTGTGACCTATTATGCTTCTTGGATGCCTTCTCCGGGTATCACTAGATCAAGATGGCGGTGGAGGACGTGGAGAAGACGGCCTTCCTGACCCCGTGTGGGGTGTACTGCTATACATGCATGCCGTTCGGACTGCGCAACGCGGGGGCAACCTTTCAACGGCTCATGCACATCACCTTGGGCCCGCAGCTCGGGAAGAATGTGTAGGCTTACGTCGATGACATCGTAGTGAAGTCTCGCGAGGCCAAGACCCTGATACAAGACCTGGAGGAAACCTTCGCGAGCCTCAACGCAGTGAGCCTGCGGCTCAACCCAGAGAAGTGTGTGTTTGGGGTCCCCTCGGGCAAGCTCTTGGGCTTCCTCGTGTCCCACCGAGGCATCGAGGCCAACCCAGAAAAGGTCAAGGCAGTCGAGGACATGAGCCCACCAAAGACCCTCAGAGAAATGCAGAAGCTCACGGGGCGCGTGACTGCGCTGGGGTGCTTCATCTCCGGGTTAGGAGAGCGAGCGCTGCCTTTCTTTCAGCTGATGAAGAAGAAAGGGCCCTTTGAATGGACTGAAGAGGCCGACAAAGCGTTCCAAGATCTCAAGAGATACCTGACCATCCCTCCGGTGATGGTGGCCCCACGCCCTCAGGAGCCCTTAGTACTCTACCTCGCCGCCACTCCTTACTCCGCCAGCGCGGCTCTGGTGGCAGTTAGGGAGGAGCATCGGACCAAAGCCACGGCTGCTGCACGTGTCAAGGCAAAGCAGGACCTAAAAGGACCCGCAGAGGTTGCAACCACGGCTGAGGAGGATTGGCCGCCGCAGGGAAGCGCGCCGGGAGCGGACGAAGCTCTTCCCCCAGGCAACCAACCTTCGGAGGCCCCGTCGCCTCAGCAGGCGCCACAGCCTCCGGAGGGCACCACCAGCGCCGACGCTCCAAAGCCTCGTCGAGCACCCAGTGCACTCGTCAGCACGGTGTTGCAGAATGCGAGGGCATGGTACCCCATGCCGCAGAAGCTCCTCCTCGCACGACTGGTGGCCTCGCGCAAGCTGCGGCACTACTTCCAGGGTCACCCGATCATGGTTGTCTCGGCATACCCCGTGGAAAGGGTGCTTAGGAGCCCTAACTCGGCCGGAAGGGTCGCTGAGTGAAACATTGAACTGCAAGCATTTCAGCTCGAATTCAGTACGACCAGAGTCATCAAGGGTGTCGCGCTAGCAGATTTCGTGGCTGAATGGACGGAGGCACCGGACCTCAAAGCCGACGAGGACCGATCACTCTCCCCAGGAAGCGAGGCGCCAGAAGGCTGGGTCATGTACTTCGACGGGGCGTTCTCCAGGCAAGGCGCTGGGGCTGGGGCAGTGCTCATATCTCCCACTCAGGACAAGTTGTACTACGCCGTGCAGCTCTGCTTCCAGCAGGGCGAAAAGGTCTCCAACAATATAGCGGAATACGAGGGACTGATAGCGGGCCTGAAGGCCGCCGCTGCCCTGGGAGTGAAGCGTCTTACTATCAAGGGCGATTCGCAGCTCCTTGTCAATTTCTCCAACAAGGTATACGAGCCAAGGGATGAGCACATGGAGGCCTACCTTGCGGAGGTCCGCAGGATGGAGAAGCAGTTCTGGGGGCTGGAGCTACAGCATGTGCCCCGCGGCACTAATCAAGAGGCCGACGACATCCCCAAACGAGCCTCCAGGCGGTTGCCCCAGGAGCCGGGCGTCTTCGAGGAACGACTCTTCAAGCCCTCGGCCCTGCCGCCATTGTCGAGCACAGCACAACCTCGGGTGGAGCTTCCTCAACCACCTGCCTCGGGAGCTCCATCCTGTGGCCCGGCCTCAGGAGCACGCCTGCTCCTGACGATGGAGCCTCAGGAGGGGTGCTGATCACAGAGCTCCAGAGCTACTTAACGCAAGGGACCTTGCCTGAGAAGGAGGAGGAAGCAGAGCGTGTGGCGCGGCAAGCCACAGCGTACTACATCAGGGATGGAGAGCTGATGTAGGGTGGAACCCTATAGCGACGATCTTTCACGTTTGGAGCGGGATCCCTCGAAGAACACGATGAACACGGGGAAGAACGGGGAGAAATCACAAGGGGAAACACTCAAGAACAAGTCCAAATCACACATCCACTAGACAATCAAACACACGAGATCACAAGGTACATGAACAACAAAGGGAAAGATACAAGGTAAGGTTCATCTCCAAAAGGAGGTCTTGATGATATCCTAGATGGATCTTCCCACAAGGGGGTCTTGATGATATCCCGCGGGATCTTCTCCTAGATGGAGGTCTTGGCCTCCAATGGAGTAGTGGTCTCTCTCTCTCAAGAGTAGAGATAGGTAGGAGCAAAGCTCACCTAAGAATGAGCTATCACTTTGCTAACCCTAGAAAGGAGGTGGAGGAGGTCTATTTATAGCCCAAGGGGCAAAGGGGTAAGTGAGGGGCGAAGGGGTACACGGGCTTCGGCCCAAGTCACGCACGCAGGCGGGGTCCGGATGATCCGGATGGTGGCCCGGATGATCCGGTGTCGGGGGTCCGGTGATCCGGCGACCGTCCGGATGATCCGGCTTCGTCGAGCAGGTTCTGTTGTCTTGGCGCGTTAGGCGGATCGTCCGGAGGTCGTCCGGTTCATCGGGCTCGGTCCGGATCGTCCGGTGGGGTCCGGATGATCCGGCAACTCGATCCTGCTCCGTTCTTCTTCTTCCTTTCTTCCGTCTTCTCTTCCACGCTTCCCTCGCGGATGGTGTAGTCGTTCCTTGGCGCTTGCACTCCTCCTCGTCGTCCGTAAAGTTCCGACAATACCTATGCATGCACACGGGAGAAGTGTCAAGTAGTATGCCATCCTCGAAGGGGTCAAGTGAGCACGTGTAAAGGAGATGATTCACCTTAGTGTGTGTTAAGTAGATGTCGTACGTGTCACTTGCCAAATGGGCTGTTGACATGGTGATGTCCGTAGGATGCTCCGCATCATCCCCTCCCCCTTGGGAAAGATCGGACCTCGGATCGAAATCCAAATCACCATGGGAAAGAGATGATGTAAATGCGTGTAGAAGTGGACGATCACCAAGCATTCGTCATCTTGTAGTTCCAAATGGGCACCCTCCAATGTCGCACCGTCTTGTAATTCCTTCAAAAGTAGCAAAGATAACAAGCACTTGGAAAAACAAATGTGGTTGTCGTAAGAGCAAAACCAAGCATTCAAGAGGTGAATCACCCAACAAGTGTTGTCAGCAAGCATAGCATATGGTTTGACAAAGAAGTGTGGCATGGCATTTGAGCATATAAATTGAGCACAATCAAGTATATCATGGGAACAAGCATGCGAATGGGAGGTCAAGATGCAAATATATGTGATAAGTGAACAAGCATCTACCTCAAGGTCATAGCAAGCATGCATAAAGAGCTCAATGAACGGTCTATGGTAGGCATAAGAGTCATTCACAACACCAAATATAGTGAAATGTCTAAACACATGGGGCAAGTGCAAGACAATCCAAGCATAACGTGCATAGGGTGTAGTGTAGATATCGTGGCACCCAACACAATAGAAAGAGCAATTGTTCATCATGTGTGAGGCAATCAAGTTAAGCATGTGAGAGGCATGAGCATATGTGTCATCAACCCAAGAAAGCAAGTAGTGGAACATGGGTGATGCAACATAGCGAGCAATCATAGCAATCAAGGCAAGTATGCTAGTAGTGCGAATATGCAACATACTAGGAGGAATCATGGCAAGCATGTCATTGGTGCCAATAGTGGGCATGAATAATTCACATGTCATGTCACAAGCATGAAAGCAAGATATGAGGACAATAGCATGGGGCACATGATAAACATGGCAATAGCAACAAGGATCTCTACCAAGCATGCAAATACATATAGAAGTAGCATAATGATGAAACATGGGTAGATGCAAGCAAGGGTCACAATTGCATGGCAAAGGCATAGAAGCAAGCATAGCATGCAAAGTGGACACGGTAAAATGAGCATAAGGTGCCAAGTGGTAAATGGCCCATAGCCGTGTGAGAGCCAAGTAGAGGAGTTGCGCGTAGTCCTTACGCGAAGGGGACGTTGGTAAGGATAGTCCATTGGATCCCAAAGCATCGTTGCTCTCAAGAGCTTGTTTTGTCAACTCGTGGGATTGCGAGGTTGACAAGTATTCATGGGTACCTACACAAAAGAGACACAAACCAAAGAAATTGTGCGCGTGGTAAATGTACACATCATCCATCATGATGTGTATGTGCACGTGTGAGTTAGCACAAGATAAGCAATGCTCAAAGAAATTTGAGGCATGGTATATGAACATGTCATCCATCATGAAAGAATAGTTGTTATGTATGACACGATGGGGACACAAATTGAGCAAACAAGTATATGGCACATCAAAAGCATGTTTTTTCATGGGGAGCATATGGTGCACACAAGTATTGGGATCATGCAATGGATGGGATGGGTCAAAATCTCCTAAAATGTATGAGGAAACTATGGGGGTCTCCTCATGAGCAATATCGGAAACATCATATGGAGAAAATGGACAACATCCAAAACAATGCATATCGGAAGCTAGGTGGTCATGGCATGGCATATGAGATAAATGATGCAAAGGGAGCATATCAATATCATCACAAGAGAAACAAATGCCAATAACCATGGGCTTGTCATCTATGCCATATGTGCAAATTGGGTTTATTTTAATGGCATATGCATAGTCACTATGAAGAGATTGCAAATAAGACATATGGTTGATCTCATACATAGCATATGACAAGTCAAGCGGATTATCAAACATGATGTGACCTAAAGAATTGTCACAAGAAATCCTATGTAACATGGCATCACAACTAATAGACTCCACAAGAGAATCATCATACTCATCATAAATGGGCAAATCATCGCGTGCGGAAATCATACTAGCATGAAGCATGGCAATAGGTGGATCTACATCATGCAAGCAATCAATGTCAAGAATGTCCACTAGTGGGACTAGAGCATCACCTTCACCTATGGCACGTTTGTCATTCCACTCAAGTGGTGTAGGTGAGGTGGGAAAGACCAAATGGTGGTCATCATCATCATCTTGATGGAACCATGTGGGCGGTGCATCATAATCCACCATGGCCATCGTCTTGTCCAAAGGGAGGACGAAGTCGTCGAGGATCGGCGCGTTATCATCAATGGGACCTAGCACCAAATGAGAAGACACAATAGAGGTCAAGTTGTTAGAAATGCAAATGGCCTCACGAGACCTATCAACTATCTCACTCTCTCTATGTGGTGGTTCACTCACTCCCTCAAAATAGGTGCGCTCAAACTCACGTATGGTGGAGTCACTCATCTCACTCAAGTGGTGGGGGTTGTGGCTCTCCTCACATGGGAATTGTGGCAACTCATCATATATGGGGCTAGTGGTGAAGTCACTCTCACTCTCAATATGGTGGCACAAGTCACTCAAGTCATCATACGTCGCCGTGGTCGAAGGAAAGTCCCATGCTCAACCATCTCGTCGTGGTCGCCGTGGATGAAGGCGAAGATGGCACATCATTACTCTCAAATCGTGGATGAAGGCCAAGATGGCTCAACATCACTCTCGTCGTGGATGAAGGTCAAGATGGCACATCATCACTCTCGCCTCCTAAGATGGAAGCATCATCCTTGCTCGCAACCTTGTCGCCGCCTCCAAAGCTTGGTCCTTGAGGGTCTCCGTAGTCGTACTAAATCGCCGCACCGCCTTGAAAAAGAGTCGAAGTAGACTCGGCATCATCAATGCCACAAAGAGGGATGGCGGTGAAGTCACACTTGGGAGCATCGTCTTGGAGCTTGTCGGGCTTGGACATCTTGGTAGTACTAGCCTCATGCTTGTCGTAGAGCTTGGTCGCCGCGAAGTTTGCTTGGGGTGGAGAAGCCTTGGCCTTCATGAGTTCTTGTTCCGCCTTGAGAGCACCAATGTAGTAGTCGTCGATGGACTTGTAGTTCTCGAGGAAGATGGTCTTGGAGATGTCGTTGTGCAATCCCATCATGAAGTGGAACTTCATCGAAATGGGGTCGCCCACGCTGCTCGTCAGAAGGCAATCATCATCTCCTTGAAGTACTTGTCGATGGACTTGGATCCTTGGGTGGTGTTCTCCAATTGGCGTCGAAGTTGTTCCGTGTAGATTGGAGGCACAAACTCTCGCCGTAAAGCTCTCTTCGTCTTGGTCCAACTCATCTCGTAGCTCTACGAAGGTGTGTGAAGCCACCATGTCGAGGCGTAGTCGTGGAAGTTTCTTGTGGCGCACTTCACTTGATCTTGCGGACGAACTTGATGTAGCTTGAGGTAGTCGTCCATCAAATGCTCCCACTCGAGGTACTCCTCGGGTTCTTGAGTCCCATAGAAAGGAATCGCGTGGTCGATGTCGAGGTCGTAGTAGCTCGTGGAAGTCACGGACTTGGGCTTGGGGAGCTTCTCTTGAGCGTAGTCTTGGGGTTCTTGTTGGCGAAGATGCCATATGTCCGTAGGCGAAGATGCCTTGAAGTCGCTTGGCGAAGATGCCAAGGGATATGGTGTAGTCATTGAGCGGTTGTTGATGTAGAGCTCTTGACCTTCACGTTCTTGTTGGTGATGGTGTCGATGCCGATGTGATCTTGTCGGAGATGGTAGCTCGGAAGCATGTGCTCTTGAGCGTCTTCTCGAAGATGAGGAAGATCGCTTGTAGGACTTGATGAGGGCTTTGATCTCCTCCATTTTAGCTTGCATCTTGGCGTCGGAGTTTTTGTTCATGGCAACGAACTCGTCGTTGTTGTTGTAGACCGAAGATGAAATGCCTTGCCTATCCATCACAAGACTCGAGTAGAGGTGAGTAGGAAATGAGATAAACAATACCAAGTTACCTTTTCCCAAAGTTGAGGATGTATCTCGTTTCACTCAATGTGAAATGAAAGAATAGTGGAATTGGTACCGGACTTGTTCACGCACACCTATCAAGTAAGGCTTATGGTAGAGCTCGGTGAGGATAGTGGCACAAAAATTTGATGCAAAATGTTAGCAAGAGTCAATAATGTTGAAAGAGATTCACAAATTTGCAAGTGAAACAAATGGACCAATAGCTAAGAATGGCACACGGAAACACACACACGGATAGATAAATGGGGTCGTGCAACCAAGGAATGAGCACAAAATGTGGAGTCCACGGAAAACGCTCGTGTTGCACAACTCAAGAGAGACGCTAGCACGATTGCTCCATAGGCGGATACGACACTTGTGCACAACCTATAAGATGCAAAATGGATATTCTTCTATCCCAAGTATGCTATGTATGTATGGTTCCCGGTGTTTCTCTTAAGCATGATATCATATGATGTAGATTGTGGTATGGCTCTTATTTGCAATGGGGGTATGATGCTATGGCACTTGCTCACGAGCTCTTTGATCTCTTTTTTGCTTAAAAGCTTTTTCTCTTTTTTTTCTATGGCCACTTTTGCACAATGCACAAACCAAGATAGCAATTGTGTATATGCGGGAACAAACTTGAGGCACAATGGATGATATGATACCAAGATGATATGGTATGCATGCAATGGATGGTGGATCACTAATGTGCACAAGTAACGTTGCCGGCAATACTCAAATGGCTAGTCTCGATAGGCAAGTAACGCAAAATGGGCTAGGGGTTAACAATGCAATTGCAAGGTGAATATACGAAGGTGTCGTCGAGGTTACCGTCCTTTGCGATGATGAGTGGCGGTGTTCTTGGTGTAGATACCAAAATGATGGAGACTCGTCCCTAAGTAGCCGAAACACCTTAGGAAACGGAAAAACTGCAAACTCAAAATCTCAAATGACAAATGTCAAATGGTGGTAGCGGAAAGCGGTGGTGGTGTTGCACTAAGCAATGCGGATGAAAGATGGGCTATACACGTGTCGGAGTTGAAGTTGTCGTTCCTAAGTAGCCGAAACACCTTAGGAGACACAAGCCACAACTCAAACAAGCTCAAACAACTATTGGGTTAAGTTGGGGGTGGCGGAAGTGTATGGTGGGCAAGGTTATGCGGAAGTGGTGGTGGTGGTTGGTGAAGAAGCAATTGTCCCTAAGTAGCTGAAACACCTTAGGAGACTCGAATCACTACTCAAGCAACCACTAATGCTATATGGAACAAAATGGGTTAGGTTGCGGAAGTCGGTGGTGGCTATGCGGATGATATGGTGGAGGGCCTAGGAAAACTTGCCAAATTTCAGAAAATATGATGGAGTCAAATGATGTTGGTGGTATTTTTGTGGGATGGGGGATGTCAAGAGCTTCAAAACGAGCTAAAGAACGTCAAAAACGGACTCCGGATGAATTAGTTATGGCCGAAACAAGAAATCAGCCGAGTCAGTGTCAGGGTTAACCGGACATCCGGGAGGAGGTCCGGATGACCTGGGCTAGGTCCGGATGATCCGGGTGTACATCCGGATGATCCGGGTTCGTCAGCTCCGGTTCTGTTTTCTGGGTGCGTGGGGTATCCGGACGTCCGGGGGGGGGGCATCCAGCTGATCCGGGGGATGTCCGGATGATCCGGGAGAAGGTCCGGATGATCCGGGCAAGTCAAACTGCTCGGGATTCCCTCTCGGGGACGAATTTTTGGGCCGAATTTGGGGATTTTGGGGTCAAAATTGACGAGATTTTGTGGATGGAAGGTGGGGAAACTTGGGGAAATGCTAGATCCACTTGAAACCATGCAAATCCACGGATCAAAATCAACAAAACATCATCAAACCAACAAATCACAAAAAAATTTGGGGCTATTTTTGGTGGGGATTTTCGGATTTAGGACGAAATCAAGCAAAAGAAGGCTAGAAAACGGTGGGAGGGACTCCAAATACGTGATCAACGTGGCTCATGATACCATATGATGTAGGGTGGAACCCTATAGCGACGATCTTTCACGTTTGGAGCAGGATCCCTCGAAGAACACGATGAACACGGGGAAGAACGGGGAGAAATCACAAGGGGAAACACTCAAGAACAAGTCCAAATCACACATCCACTAGATAATCAAACACACGAGATCACAAGGTACATGAACAACAAAGGGAAAGATACAAGGTAAGGTTCATCTCCAAAAGGAGGTCTTGATGATATCCTAGATGGATCTTCCCACAAGCGGGTCTTGATGATATCCCGTGGGATCTTCTCCTAGATGGAGGTCTTGGCCTCCAATGGAGTAGTGGTCTCTCTCTCTCAAGATAGAGATAGGTAGGAGCAAAGCTCACCTAAGAATGAGCTATCACTTTGCTAACCCTAGAAAGGAGGTGGAGGAGGTCTATTTATAGCCCAAGGGGCGAAGGGGTAAGTGAGGGGCGAAGGGGTACACGGGCTTCGGCCCAAGTCACGCACGCAGGCGGGGTCCGGATGATCCGGATGGTGGCCCGAATGATCCGGGTGTCGGGGGTCTAGATGATCCGGGCGACCGTCCGGATGATCCGGCTTCGTCGAGCAGGTTCTGTTGTCTTCGGGCGCGTTAGCCGGATCGTCCGGGAGGTCGTCCTGATCATCCGGTCTCGGTCCGGGTCGTCCGGCTGGGGTCAAGTGAGCACGTGTAAAGGAGATGATTCACCTTAGTGTGTGTGAAGTAGATGTCGTACGTGTCACTTGCCAAATGGGCTCTTGACATGGTGATGTCCGTAGGATGCTCCGCATCAAGAGCTCTACCGGAAACGACCGAATGAGGTGTCCCTGCGTTGCATCACCAGGGAGCAAGGGAAAGAACTGCTGGCAGATATACACGGTGGAGACTGTGATCATCATTCGTCGTCACGGACCCTCGTCGGCAAGGCGTTCCGCAGCGGTTTCTATTGGCCTATTGCGCTCAATGACGCTATCGAACTGGTGAAGGCTTGCGAGGCTTGCCAATTCCATGCCAAGCAGATGCATCAGCCGGCAGGAGGTCTGCAAACCATACCCCTCACGTGGCCATTCACAGTCTGAGGGCTGGATATCCTGGGCCCTTTTCCTCGGGCGCCAGGGGGCTATCGCTACCTCTACGTCGCCGTGGACAAGTTCACCAAGTGGGCCGAAGTCGAGGCCGTCCGCACCATCCCTGCTGGTTCTGCGGTCAAGTTCATCAAGGGCATCGTGAGCCGGTTCGGGGTGCCGAACCGCATCATCACTGACAACGGTTCGCAGTTCACCAGTAACCTTTTCAAAACATATTGTGCTAACCTTGGAATGCAGATATGCTATGCTTTGGTGGCGCACCCCCGAAGCAACGGCCAGGCCGAGCGGGCCAACGCAGAAGTCCAGGGGGCCTCAAGACCAGGATGTTCAAGAAGAAACTGGAGGCCTGCGGCAGAGGTTGGTATGACGAGCTTCAGTCCGTGCTGTGGTCCATCCGCACAACCGCGACCAAGCCGACTGGAGAGAGCCCCTCCTTCTTGGTCTACGAAGCCGAAGCAGTCCTCCCTCACGAGGTCAGGCGTCGATCCGCGCCGGTCCTGGCGTTCGATGAGACGCTGCAGGACGCCATGCGGGGGATGAACCTCGTGCTGGGGGAGGAGCGTCGTCGAGAAGCTGCGCTGCGAGCGACAAGATACCAGCAGGCACTCCGGCGATACCACTGCCGCAACATCCACCTCAGAACTCTCGAGGTAGGGGACCTCGTGCTCCGGTGGTTCCTCTCCAGGGAGGGACTGCATAAGCTCTCTCCTATGTGGGAGGGCCCGTTCAAGGTTGTTCATGTTTCCAGGCCCGGCTCCGTGCACTTGGAGACTCAGGAGGGAGTACCTGTACAGAACGCGTGGAACATCCAGCACCTCCGGAGGTTTTAACCCTAAAAAGGCCCGGAGCCTGTGAAGAAGGTAAATGCCTGTGAAGCTTATCTTTTTGGAAAAGGCCCAGAGCCTGTGAAGAAGGCAAATGCCTGTGAAGCTCATCTTTTTGGGAAAGGCCCAGAGCCTGTGAAGAAGGCAAATGCCTGTGAAGCTCATCTTCTAGGAGAAGGCCCAGAGCCTGTGAAGAAGGCAAATGCCTGTGAAGCTCATCTTTTTGGAAAAGGCCCAGAGCCTGTGAAGACGGCAAACGCCTGTGAAGCTATCGCGTTTTGGAAAAGGCCCGGAGCCTGTGAAGAGGGCCAATGCCCGTGAAGCTTGCTTCCCCGAAGAAAGGCCCGGAGCCTATGAAGAAGGCGAACGCCTGTGAAGCTCGGCGCCCGTGACACTCTCACGTAATAATGAGTTGGGGCTGTACACGTCCCGGAGTCTCAGGGGTGCCGGCCTCAGGCCCTGGGGCTCCCTCCCACGCCCAGTGGTAGCACTTAGCTCCGCGCTGGTGAGAAGACGTCGAAGACTAGACTAGGTGCCGGACGCGGCTTTTTCATTTGCTTTCTGCAGTTGGCTAGTTCATTCTCATTTGAAGTTTTATCAAAACTATCGCCGTCTTTTGACCTATGGTTTTTCGACCTTTTCGCTCTCCTGCCTCGACTTATCTTGCACAGGGGCTCGCTAGGTGAAAGCCCCGGGGGCCCTCGCGAGTGTTCCTGCCCATATCGCTCAAGTTTTCACGGCCCAGGTCCACTACTGGAGTGCCCCTGCAGACCGTGCCTCACGGGCACCACGACACAAATACCGGGCCTGGGTCGGTCGCCCCCACGGCTGAGACTAGAGATCACTTGCTAATGGGCATGCAACGGAAAGGAACAATACTGGAATAACAGAAACAATACGATGATTGACGATGTTAGCCCAAACACGCCCCCACAGGGCCACACATTGCTGTCTTTTTTGCGCAGGAGAAAAGAAAGGAAAGAACAAAAGCAGGCGAAGCTCGTCTCGCGCCGGCCCTCATGGAAGACTCGAGCCGCCTCTGGGGCTCAGGCGGACTCCCTCTCGCGCTTCACTGGGGCGCGACGGCGGGCAGACCCGCTGCCGCCCTCCAAGCAGGCGCGACGGCGTGGAGGCTGACCGCAGCCGCTGCTAGAAGGGTCGCTACCCGAAGAAGAGCTGGTGAAATTTGAGGAGTCACGGGCGCCGCCAACAGCTGCTGCGTCCCCGGCCGGGGTCGTCATCTTCAGGGCAGCACTTTGCACGGCGACCATCTTCCCCAAACACCCTCATGTAGAGGGTGGCGTCGCCGTCGAACTTGAAGTGTAGAGAGCACCGACGGCGGAGACCACGCGCGCGAGCAAACGTCTGCTAGCCGCGGGTCAGGGCCAGGCTCCCCGCAGCAGAGACCTCCAGCGAAGCCCACGAGGCCCGGCTGCATCAGCCATCTGCCTGGAGCCAGAGGCCACCCAAGGCGCCAGCTGGGAGCTCACCTAGGAGGAAGCAAGGGAGCTGAAGTCGGGCGCCGGTTGGCTCCACCGCCCACACTATGAACTCCGGCAGCACCTCCGCAGCATGGAGGCGCGGCCTCGGGGGTCGCACGGCCGGAACACGCCCGCCGACCATGGCCAGCCGCTCATCGCCGCGCAGAGAGCCACCACCGCGACCATGGGGGGCCATCGTGGAGGCCACATGATGTTTGCGAGGGCGACCTCGACCGCGCTTGGGCGGGGGAGAGGTAGACTCGACCTGGCGAGCCTTTCCTTTCTCTGCGGCCGAGAACTTCCTTGGTGGAGCCATGAAGAAGGAGGATAAGCAAGGGGGGATAGGCTGGAAGGGTGCGCGCCGTTCCGTACTTATAGCCGGCAAAGGCCAACCGTCGACCTCCACGATCGCAGGTGATCATGACCCGCTTTGCATGCAGGGACTTGTCGAATCCGTGCGGTTACCAAGGTGTCGTGGGGAAGCGGAGGCGCCCACGTCCAATCAACCGCCACGCGGCGCCCAAGGCCGCAGGCTGTTAGGGCCTGCGACGCTTCGTACTTGCCCTTTCGCCTCTCTGCTCGGCCAAGTTCGGGCGCACCGTGGGCCCGGGGGCTACTGTCGGCGTTCTGGGAACGGGGGGTCCCCAGACTTGCCTGCCTGCGGCCCGCGGCGTGGCTCAAAGGGGGCCCAGCGCGGCCCATCTTCATCAACACAAACTCAAGACCCTCGCGAGGGGCCAAGCCTCGCGGGGCGGACGACCGAGAGCTTCCTCGGGCATGGCCTCGTCCGGCTGGCTCACGAGGAGGTGGAGAGTTCAAGGCAGGGTACCTCGCGAGGTGCCCATGATGCAAGCCATGATTTACCAAGGGCGCCCGGGCGAGCGCCAACTGCAGCAGGTCCTCCTTTCCTCTTTGGTGCAAAGGGAGCAAGCGCAGGCGAGAGCATCAAGCAAAGGCATCCATTTCGGTGCAACAAGACCAAGACCAGCTCAACGGCAGGGAAGAAGTCATTGTGGAGCCCAAGCAGGCGTCACCACCAGAGCCTTTGGCAGGCGAGGACCAACTTTAGTCAGGATAAGTGTACCAGCTGTTCCCCTTCAAAATGGCCAATTGTTGGCGCCCTTCCCACTCAATATTTGGGAAGAGGCCCAGTGCCTTTGCCTATAAATAGGACTAGCCACCCCCAGGGTAGGGAGGCCGGATCCTCACCAAGAAACCGGTAGATATAGCGAACGGACTCCTCCTAGCAGTTCGTCGCACCAGGCAAGAATAGACCCTCGCAAGACTGTTCTTCCTTGTATTGTTCATCATCAGCCCAAGAGGCAATCCACCACACCACACACTGGAGTAGGGTATTACACCACAATGGTGGCCTGAACCAGTATAAATCTTGTGTCTCTTGTGTTGTTCTGTTTCGTAGTTTAGATCCTAGCAATTCGGCGAGGAACAGGCAGGCAGAGGGTTGAATCTCCACGCGCACCCCAGTGTTCGAACTTCAAGGGTCTGCCGGAGCCCGAAATCCGACAGACACAAGAGACTCTTTGTTATTTGGTTTGAGAGAGACCATCTTCATCCTATGCCTCCCATGGATTGATAAACCATAGGTCATCCACTTGAGGGAAATTTGCTACTGTCCTACAAACCTGTGCACTTGGAGGTCCAACAATGTCTACAAGAAGAAGGTTACATAGTAAACATCAGCCGACACTGGAGCAGACGAGCCGACGAAGCTTAAGGAGGAAGACTTAAATAGACCCTGAATTTTTCATTGCAAATGATTGCTACAAAACAACTGTGTGTGATGTTGTAGATATTTTTCATTAGCTGTGAAAGACAAATTTGGAGTAATGTGGCAATGGATGGTGTTTTGAATGTACGAGAAAAATTTATAGTACTAATACAACTGTCATGTCAAATTTTGGAAAATTTCAGGGGTCATTTGACCTTTTAAGACATTTAAGTAATTTTCTAGCCATTTAATGACCATAATTGAATTTTGAACTACATGTATATGCAGAAGCTAACCTTTGAAAAGTCATATTTTGTGTACTTGTGTGTGATTTAATTCCACGTGCAGTAAATTGGAAGGAATTTTCAAACATATTGGTCTAACGGCTATGACACAATTAAGCATGAAGTGCCATGGCATTTAAATTCCAAAAAATTAAAAACATGAAACCTTGCTTGAGGTAATGTCATACCACCAAGATGATGTGGTACAAAAATTTGCCTGTTTGACGAAAGTTTAGACACACGCCCCTCACAAACCGGAGCAACTCACTAGAAGGCTCGTGGTTCCGAGAGGGAACAATGCATGTTTGCTGATGAATGGCAGATAGCTTCCTCTTACGGCCTTCAAAAATTTTCTACGTGTAATGTGCACTAATACTAACTGTCATGTGAAAATTTGGAAAATTTCAGGGGTCATTTGAACTTTTGACGACATTTAGGTGATTTCCTAGCCATTTAATGACCGTAATTCTAATTTGAACTAGATGTACATGCAACGGCTAACCATAACGGTTTCAAAAATGATATTTGTGTACTTGTGTGTGAGTTAATTCCATGTGCAGTAAATTAGAAGGAATTTTTAAACATATTGGTCTCACGGCATGGACACATATACATGCATGGAGTGCCATGGCATTTTAATTCCAAAAAATTAAAAAATGATCAGGAAAACATGAAACCTTGCTCGATGTAATGTCATGCCACCAAGATGATGTGGTACAAAAATTGGCCTGTTTGACAAAAGTTTGGACACACACCCCTCACAAACCGGAGCAACTCACTAGAAGGCTCGTGATTCCGAGAGGCAACAATGCATGTTTGATGACGAACGACAGATAGCTTCCTCTAATGGCCTTCAAAAATTTTCTACGTGTGATGTGCACTGATACAAACCGTCATGTGAAAATTTGGAAAATTTCAGGGGTCATTTGACCATTTAAAGACATTTAAGTGATTTCCTAGCCATTTAATGACCGTAATTCTAATTTGAACTAGATGTACATGCAACAGCTAACCATAATGGTTTGAAAAATCATATTTGTGTACTTGTGTGCGAGTTAATTCCATGTGCAGTAAAGTAGAAGGAATTTTCAAACATATTGGTCTCACGACATGGACACATGTACATGCATGGAGTGCCATGGCATTTTTATTCCAGAAAATTAAAAAATGATCAGAAAAACATGAAACCTTGCTTGATGTAATGTCATGCCACCAAGATGATGTGGTAAAAAAATTGTCTTGCTTGCCAAAAGTTTGGACACACACCCCTCACAAAGCGGACCAACTCACTAGAAGGCTCATGGTTCCGAGAGAGAACAATGCATGTTTGATGACGAACGGCAGATAGCTTCCTCTTACGGCCTTCAAAAATTTTCTACGTGTAATGTGCACTAATACAAACTGTCATGTGAAAATTTGGAAAATTTCAGGGGTCATTTGACCTTCTGAAGACATAAGTGATTTCCTAGCCATTTAATGACTATAATTTAAATTTGAACTAGATGTACATGCAATGGCTAACCAGAATGGTTTGAAAAATCATATTTGTGTACTTGTGTGCGAGTTAATTTCATGTGCAGTAAAGTAGAAGGAATTTTCAAACATATTGGTCTCACGGCATGGACACATGTACATGCATGGAGTGCCATGGCATTTTTATGCCAAAAAATTATAAAATGATAAAAAAAAACATGAAACCTTGCTTGATTTCATGTCATGCCACCAAGACGATGTGGTAAAAAAATTGGTATGTTTGATGAAAGTTTGGACACACACCCCTCACAAACCGGAGCAACTTACTAGAAGGCTCGTGGTTCCGAGAAGGGAACAATGCATGTTTGATGACGAAAGACACATAGCTTCCTCTTACGACCTTCAATTTTTTTCTACGTGTAACATGCACTAATACAACTGTCATGTGAAATTTTGGAAAATTTCAGGGGTCATTTGACCTTTTGAAGACATTAAGCTATTTTCTAGCCATTTAATGACCGTAATTCAAATTTGAACTACATCTACATGCAACGGCTAACCATAACGGTTTGAAAAATCATATTTGTGTACTTGTGTGCAAGTTCAAAAATCATCAGACGATGTAAATATTTGGTTTTCAAAAAAAATGTAATATCTGGCAAGACAACCGGCCCCACACGATTAGCACTCTATTTCACGCCTCGAGTTTTGGAAGGTGAGTGGCGGGCTTTATTAATTAGACATAGTTCTGCATTGGGAACCGTTAGCTATTATGTTCACACATGGATTTTGCTGTGGGAATCGTGTGTAATTCACACTACAGTACTCGTAAATTCCAACGACCGACGCGTGTACTATTCCCAGCAATCTAGATTCCAGCCGCCAATAAATACTACCTTGCTCACGTCGTCCCGCCTGCATTCTCATCTAGATCCTCCCCTTCCTCGCCCTCTCTCTCTATCTCTCTCAAATCTCTACCCACGCGCCGCCGGTCTGCCCATGCGCCGACGAGGAGTCGCCACCCCCTGAGGAGGCTCACTCGAAGAGGAGCGACGAGGACACCTACGCGCCGCTGGATGAGGTTGCGCCGGACCCCCCCAACTTTAGATTGGTTTTGGGGCCAGTACGATCTTTGTCTTTGGAAGTCGCTGCCGCCGGCTGAGAAAGCCAGGCAAGTGGCTTTCAAGAAGGAGATGGCGGAGGAGGATGCCAGGTACTAGGCGGCCTGTGAAGCCCGTGATGCTGCCTGGAAAAAGGAGGCGGCGGAGCTTTGGGGGCGGGCGCGTCATTGTGCGGAGGAGGTGTACAAAGACGGGTACTTCACAAGGAATGCCAAAGGCGCTAGGCACCTCATCGCTGCGTGGAGATGGGCCAATAAGCTCCAGTGTACCACCGACGAGGAGCTCCGGTGGGCGCCCGACAAAATGGCAAGACCATTCACGCGCGTCCGCCTGCAAGAGGCGGATCGGCACGTCAAGCGCTGCGAGGCGGAGGAGGCGGAGTACTGCCTCCGCTCTGTGAAGACGCTGCGCACGAGGGAGATGCTGGCGAGGGGCTACCGGAATACTGGCCCTAGGAGGGATTATTAGTTTTATTATTGTTTGTTTTCAATTTTATGCATTGTACCTAGTAGTTAAGTATCATCACGTATATGTGATGATATTATATATATATTCTGTGATGAACTAATGAACAATTAATATTATATATATTATGAATTCCATTTTCTATCTGTTTTTGTATGCTAATTTGAATCTATCTGTTATCATCCACATATACGGAATGGAAAGCGTATAAACACACATTGAAATAGAACATACAAGAACGAAAAATAGAGTACACACATTTAAACAGAGCAATAAACAGAGCAATAGTATGATTGCTGTGAATACATAGCTATCCACGTCGAAACGACTCAACAAAATAAAATGCGTCCATGAGACCATGACTAGCAGCCCTTGCCTATGGTAGCTCTTGGCTCTGCCTGAACTCGTGCAGGCATTCGTCCAAGCGGTAGACACGCTCGCTGTACATCTGGAGCGCGTTCTCGAGCTCCAAGTTGGCTATTTCATCAGAGATCACCACCTCGAGGATGCAACGGCCATGTTCCTCTACTACGCCCAGGTGGACACCTGGGCCAAGGAGGCGATCGAGCCTACCGACCAGCGCAATGGCATCGAGCAGGCCGCAGACAAGGCGAACGGCGCGACCCATGTGAATGGTGCGGCGGGCGTCCGGTGCAAGTACGGTGTGGCCGGCCTCTGGTGCAAGTACGGCGCAGAGGGATTGTGCCCACTCCTGGCAAGGAATGGGGGTACTGACGGGACATGTACCCAGCTGCGACGCCCTATCGGCAGCAGGCAAGCGCCGATGGATTTGCTCTTGCTGTGCGGCGTGCCATGCCTCTCGTTCTGCGGCGCTCCAACGCTCTCGCTGTGCGGTGAGCCGCAGCCTATCAGCACGGACACGCCTAGCTTGCTCTGCGGCGCGCCATCGATCATGTTGTGCAGCGAGCTGCAGCCTCTCGGCGCTGACATGCCTATCTTGATCCGCGGCGCTGAAGCACCATGCGCTAAAGGTCTGCTCAACCCCGGTGATGATGCGCATCACGGTGTTGTCCATCGCGTTGCCGGGGAGCGCCATAGCCTCGACGGGCTGTGGCACCTTCTGGTTTCCTCGTCAACGAGTTTGATGGCAGAGGCGGCTCTTTGGTGCGTTGGCATGCTTGGAAAATGTGGATGTGCTACAGGCTGCGCTTGTTTCCTCCGTGAGTCGCGCCGCACCTAGGTTTATGTGCAATATCACTAGGTGGCGGGAAACAGGTGAGGAAATGGCGGGAAACAGTGTCGTGTTTATAGAACGCCATCAATTAATGGAAACTTACAATATAAAGGAACATCAAGCTAGCACAAGAAGTTGTTGATGATGATGAGATGAACACGGACCACACTAGGGAACCCGTTGGTGACGAATTCATCAATCGCAAACGGTTGTACAATAGCAAGCGTTTGCCCACAACACACATGGCTTATTCCATCACAAACAGGTCGGATGGATCAACCGTATGCCACGTATACACATTGTCAAAAAGTAATGCGGTAGACCTTCTCTAACATATGTTAAAAAATAAAAAACAAGGACCTCGAGGTTAAATTAGCTGAGGGAATGGGTCATTTCGGTCATTTGACTGATATGACCCATCCTGTCAGTTAATTTAACATCAACACAACTTCCCATCCAGTCACCCATCTGATGGCTGCTCCAGCCTGAGCACACTTAACTTGAGAGTTCTCTTAGATGAGCTACTGGTGGAACAGCTAGTCCTTGCTGATATAGGATGCCTCTTCGCATCCTGACGGCATATCCGGATGACTGCCCGTCCCCCAATGGCCAATACATGTTGTGTAGTCAGAGCATATAACATACGTCTTATTAGAAGTTGTGTTATTATCAGTCTTGACACACATTTCTGAGTACAGACCTGTTTGCCGCGTATCACACACATATTGTTATATTGAACCATTTATGTTCTCTTGTGTCAATGCAAACAGTTCATCCGAGTGAACCGCATGCTGTATATCGCACACACACCTTGATCTGGCTGACCGTTTCTTTCGTGTTGCCTAATCACAAATAGTTCATCCGAGTGAAGCGTATGTTGTGTATTCCACACACCTTCATCTGGCTGCCCATTTCTTTTGTTCCTCCTCATCCCAGACAGTTACTTGAACTGAACCATATGCACTGCATCGCACATGCAACTAAAATCTGAACCGTGTTTGATGCAACCGTCATCGCAAACATTTTGCACATTTTAGACGGTTCTCTGACACCATGGTTTGTGATTATTGCATCGCACACAGTTTCTCGAAGGGTCTCTGATCGTAGTGTCACGTTAGCAGCATCCTGTAGTTTTGCCCCTTGTGATGGCAACCTTTATTATGCAGTCTGTTGCTTTTATCTTCACCATCACATATTCGTACAACGCTCAATTTTCCCATACACTAAATGATCTCACACTCTTAGAAACAATTTTTATTGCCCTTTTTGCACCGACGACAACTTACTTGAAGGATCTTACTCAATCCATAGGTAGGTATGGTGGACTCTCAAACAAGATAGGGTTTAAGGGTTTTGGATGCACAAGTAGTATCTCTACTTAGTGCGAAGTCTTTGGCTAGCAAAGATAGGGGCAAGAACCACATGTTGAAGGATCTATGACAATATAACTTCTATGTGAATATGAACAAACATAAATCATTAAGTTGTCTTCCTTGTCCAACATCAAACAATTTTGGCATATAATATTTTGATGGGTGCTCACAATCATAAAAGATTTCCAGGATAGTATATTTATATGTGAATCTTCTCTTACCTTATTTGTTCTTTCATGAGTTGCATCATTGACTAATGCTATGTTTGTCAATCTACAATAAAATTTTCTACTTATACTTTTTCTTGTGTAATGTCATCACTTACCATAAGATTAGCATATGATCTTTTTCTTTTATTTCCTTTCTTTTTATTGAAACAAGAGAGCAAAGAAGGCAAAACTCAAAATAAACTTTATTTTATATCTCGCTCACGATTGCAAAGATTGATCACTAAGCAAACTTTTGAAAAGAAAGGATCGAACTAAACTTTTATTCATCTAATAGAAAAAGATAACCATGGATAGAACTAAGAAAGTAAAGGCAAAAGATAGTGGAGATGATACAATACCAGGGCACCTCCCCCAAGCTTGGCGAAAGCCAAGGGGAGTGCCCATACTCGATACTCAGTTTTCTTTGGGTGGTGAAGAAGAAGGCGGTGGTGATGAAGTAGAAGGTTTCTTGTCCTCAGGTTTCCATGGCAGAGGCTCACCATCATAAGAGGAGGAGTGAGTCTCCCGGATCTTGCAACTGGCAGCCAAAATCATACCTTTAAACCTTTCCTCATATTCAAAGACTTGGCTTTGAAGGTCGTGGATCTGGCTATGGAGGAAGTTGATTTTCTCATTGAGGGACAAGACGATGTCCTTTATGGACTTGCCATCCACCTTGAGATCATGGGTGTAGTCTGCGATCATGAGGTGATTGGCGTTGAGTCCACGTTCCACGATCCCCTTGCACTTGAAGATGTCCTGCTCCGTAGCTTCAAGCCTGGCCTCCACAGATCCAGTCCCCTTGGGTCCTTGCACATCGCGGATGTGCAGCACCCCATCCCGCATCTGGATAGCTTGAGGGTGCTGCATAACCTACCACAGATATGGGTTGATGACGTTGTCGAAGAACTTGTCTTTGGAGGAGCTTGAAGCGGCCATGGTGGATTGGATCTGACAGAAAACAACAAGAAAAGAAAATAGGAGATTTCTCCGCGATACGGAGGTCAACAGGTTCGGGAGGTATATAAAGATTTTTTATCTTGGGGAACAAGCAGAACGGAAGAAAAACGGAGTCCGGAAAGTACCCGAGGTGGGCATAACCCACCTGGGGACGCCTGGCATGCCAAGCGCGCCCTGGTGTATTGTGCCCACCAGGGTCACTTTCCTGGAAGTTTCTTATTTTCCTAATTTTTTAAATATTCCAAAACTGACAAAAAATATTTTTGCGGATTTTTAGAGTCTGTTTACTTACCGTATCACGCATCTCCCTTTTTTTCATGATTCTAGAGTGTTCCGAAAGGTTTCCTTTATGTGTTCTTCTGGTGTCAAAGTTTGGATAATATTGCTTTCAACATTAATGGGCGTACCTGAGATATAGTGTTTTATTCATTGCCCATTGACAACCTTCGGGTTAGTACCTTCGACATTTTTTATTTTGATAGCTCTGGATCGATAGACCTCGTCGATGACATAAGGTCCTTCCCATTTGGAGAGGAGTTTTCCTGCAAAGAATCTGAAATGAGAGTTGTACAAAAGAACATATTCTCCAACTTTGAACTCACGCTTTTGGATTCTTTTGTCATGCCATCTTTTAACTTTTTCTTTGAATAACTTTGCATTTTCATAAGCCTGGGTTCTCCATTCATCGAGCTAATATCAAACAACCTCTTTTCACCAGCAAGTTTGAAATCATAATTGAGTTCTTTAATTGCCCTCTTAGCCATTCCGGTTCGCTCGTGGGACGGGGAAGGGATATAACTCAGCGATAGAGTGTCACCTTGACGTGGTGGAAGTCATCAGTTCGAGCCTAGACTCCTACGGGAGGCAGCAGTGGGGAATTTTCCGCAATGGGCGAAAGCACGATATGCTTTATGTTCTAACTCAAGAGGCAAATGACAAGCTTTTCCATAAACCATTTTATATGGAGACATACCCATAGAATTTTTATAAGCTGTTCTATAAGCCTAAAGTGCATCATCTAATTTCTTAGACCAATTCTTCCGGGATCTACTGACAGTCTTTTGTAAGATTAGCTTTATTTCTCTATTGCTAAGTTCAATTTGACGACTAGATTGAGGATTATAAGGTGATGCAATTCTATGGTTAACATCATACTTAGCAAGCATTTTAGGGAAAGCACCATGAATAAAGTGTGAACCACCATCAGTCATTAAATATCTAGGGACTCCAAACCTTGGGAAAATAACTTCCTTAAGCATTTTAATAGAGGTGTTGTGATCAGCACTACTGGTTGGAATAGCTTCTACCCACTTAGTAACATAATCAACAACAACCAAAATATGTGTATACCCAATAGAGGAAGGAAAAGGTCCCATGAAGTCAAATCTCCAAACATCAAATGGTTCAACTCGAAGTGAATAATTCATAGGCATTTCTTGACGCTTACCGATATTACTTATTCTTTGGCCACAAGACGAGACAAACTTACGGGCATCTTTGAAGAGAGTAGGTTAATAAAAGCCAGATTGCAATACCTTATGAGCGGTTCTGTCCCCGGCATGATTTCTTCCATAAGCTTCAGAGTGACATTTCCGTAGGATTGTTCCTGTTCATGCTCAGGTATACAATGTCTAATAATACCATCTACTCCTTCTTTATAAAGATGTGGGTCATTCTAAAAGTAATTTTTTTTGTTTTGTTGGTATGTGAAGCTAGGTGGTATGTATTTAGCAACAATATAATTAGCCTAGTAAGCATACCAAGGTGTAATATTAGAAACATTTATTGAAGCTAGTTGTTCATCAGGAAAGCTATCATTAATAGGTTGTGGGTCATCAAGAATATTTTCAAGCCTAGACAAGTTATCAGCTACGGGGTTCTCTGCTCCTTTCCTATCAGTGATATGCGAATCAAATTCTTGTAGCAGAAGAACCCACCTAATAAGTCTAGGTTTAGCATCTTTCTTTTCCATAAGATATTTATATAGCAGCATGATCGGTGTGAACAATTACTTTAGAATCAACAATGTAAGATCTGAATTTATCACAAGCAAACACCACTGCTAAGAATTCTTTTTCAGTAGTAACATAATTTCGTTGAGCACTGTCTAGAGTTTTACTAGCATAATGAATAACATTCAGTTTCTTATCAACTCTTTGTCCTAGAACAGCACCAAGAACATAATCACTAGCATCACACATAATCTGAGAAGGCAAGTACCAATCAAGTGGTTGAACAACAAGTGCAGTAATTAAGGCTTTCTTTAATGTTTCAAAGGCTTCTAAACAATCATCATCAAACACAAAGGGAATATCCTTTTGCAAAAGAATCATAAGAGGCCTAGAAATTTTAGAGAAGTCTTTGATAAACCTCCTATAGAAACCAGCATGACCAAGGAAACTACGAATACCTTTGATATCTTTAGGACATGTCATTTTCTCAATTGCATCCACCTTGGCTTTGTCCACCTCAATGCCTCTTTCAGAAAATTATGGCCCAAAACAATACCTTCGTTAACCATAAAGTGGCACTTCTCCCAATTCAAGACATGATTTGCTTGTTCACATCTCTGCAAAACTCGGTCAAGATTGCTTAAACAATCATCAAAAGACTTCCCATAAATGGAAAAGTCATCCATGAAAACCTCAACAATCTTTTCACAAAAATTAGAGAATATAGCAGTCATACATCTTTGAAAGGTAGGAGGTGCATTACATAAATCAAAAGGCATATGTCTATAAGCAAAAGTTCCAAAAGGACAAGTAAAAGTGGTCTTTTATTGATTAGGTTGTAAAACAGATATTTATGAAAAAACCAGAATAACCATCAAGAAAGCAAAAATGTGTGTGCTTATATAATCTTTCTAACATTTGATCGATAAAAGGCAGAGGGTAATAATCTTTTATAGTTGCTTTGTTTAATTTTCTATAATCCATTACCATTCTATAGCCTATGACAATTTTTTGTGGAATAGCTCATTCTTATCATTAGGAACAACAGTAATACCTCCCTTCTTAGGGACAGAACGAACAAGACTTGCCCATCTACTTCCAAAAGTTTCAGTATTTCCGTTCTTACCACTTCTTTCATCTTCAGATTTAACCGACATTGGTGATCAACAAATGGTTTAGCATCACGTTCCATATTAATCTTGTGCTTACATAGAGTGGGACTAATGCCCTTAAGATCATCAAGAGTATATCCAATAGTAGCTCTGTGCTTCCTTAGAACTTTCAATAATCTTTCTTCTTCATGTTCTGAAAGGTCAGCACTAATAATAACAGGATATATCTTTTTCTCATCAAGATAAGCATATTTCAAGGTGTCTGGCAATTGTTTTAATTCAAACACAGGATCACCTTTAGGTGGAGGAGGACCTCCTAGAGTTTCAATAGGCAAAATGTGTTTAATCAGAGGTTGTTGTTCAAAAAAGATTCTATCTATTTCATTTCTTTCACGCATATTCAAATCATTTTAATGGTCTAGCAAGTATTGTTCCAAAGGATCAGTAGGAGGCACAACAATAGAAGCAAGACCAATAATTTCATCCTTACTAGGAAAAACTTTCTTATGAGGTTGTCTACTAAACTTTGTAGGATCGAAAGTATGTCTAGAGGGGGGGTGATTAGACTACTTGACCAAATAAAAACCTAACCTTTTCCCAATTTTAATTCTTGGCAGATTTTAGCTACTTAGCACAAGTCAAGTAATCACAATACAATTCAAGCAAGTATGCAAAGAGTATATGAGCAGCGGAAAGTAAAGCATGCAACTTGCAAGAAAGTAAAGGGGAGGAGTTTGGAGGGAGCAAACGCAATGTTGACATAGAGATTTTTTGGTGTGGTTCCGATAGGTGGTGCTATCGTACATCCACGTTGATGGAGACTTTAACCCACGAAGGGTAACAGCTGCGCGAGTCCACGGAGGGCTCCACCCACGAAGGGTCCACGAAGAAGCAACCTTGTCTATCCCACCGTGGCCATCGCTCACGAAGGACTTGTCTCACTTGGGTAGATCTTCACGAAGTAGGCGATCTCCTTGCCCTTACAAACTACTTGGTTCAACTCCACAATCTTGACGGAGGCTCCCAAGTGACACCTGACCAATCTAGGAGACACCACTGTCCAAAAGGTAATGGATGGTGTGTTGATGATGAACTCCTTGCTCTTGTGCTTCAAATGATAGTCTCCCCAACACTCAACTCTCTCTCACAGATTTGGCTATGGTGGAAAGATGATTTGAGTGGAAAGCAACTTGGGGAAGGCTAGAGATCAAGATTCTTGTGGTTGGAATGGATTGTCTTGGTCTAAACACATGAGTAGGTGGTTCTCTCTCAGAAAATGAATGGTGGAAGTGTACGCACATTCTGATGGCTCTCTCCATGAATGAAGAATGCACTACAAAAAAAAGACACATCCGTGACATTTTGGGTTGAACGGAATTTTTTCTGTCATACTTATGACACTTCTATGATGATAATTGTGACAAAACCCGGTATCATCATAGATGTGGTGGGCTCCTACTTCTATGACAAAAAATCATGACAGAAAATGGGCTTTTCCTCCTGGGCAGGCCAGAGACGCAGCTGCATGACATTCTTTGGGCCGTCCATGACGGAAAAAACCGTGGTAGAAGCAAGGGCGAGGAAAATTTCGGGGAGTTCCCGGTTACGGTGGGTGGTCGGGGGCGGAGCGATGCGCGTTTCTCTTGTACACGTACGCGCGTGTGTGCGAGGCATTGGGCTCTAAATGAACCCGAGCAAGGCGTTGGGCTCTAACTGAACCCGAGCGATTGCACTAGCTACGTTACTGAACCCGAGTGATTCCTTCGCTACTACTGCTAACTGATGCCGATCGAACCCTGCTGCCTCCTTCCCTTGATGAATAGTGAGTGTTGCTGGGGTGTTTGGATGAATAGTTCCCGGTGGGGGTGGATGAACAGGACCCCGTGGTGTTGCCTCAGGATGAACAGGACCCCGATCGATCGAACCGGTTGGGGCTGGATGAACAGGACCCCATGGAGGGCTGGATGAACAGGACAACCCCGTGGAGGGCTGGATGAACAGTAGATGGTGGAGGTCTGGATGAACAGTAGCCCGTGGAGGGGTGGTTTAACAGGAGCTGTTCGAGATGGCTGGTTGAACAATAGTCGGTGGAGTAGCGCGCGGTGGAGGCTGGATGAACAGGAGCCCATGGATGAATAGTCATAGGTGGAGGCTAGAGGAGGTCGACGGTGGATGAACAGTAGCCCGTGGAGGTTGGAGGAGGTCGACAGTGGAGATGAACAATATCCCGTGGAGTCCCGTGTTGCGGTACGCCACACCTCTCCCGATGAACAGGACCCCCGTTTTGACCGTAGTGCTCCAACACAAGATCCGTTTCCTCCGTTTTGCGGTACGCCACACCCCTCCCGATCAACAGGACCCCGTTTTGACCGTAGGAAGTCCAACACAAGTCCGTTTCCTCCATTTTGCGGTATGCCAGACCCTCCTGATGAATAGGATCCCGTTTCGAACGTGGCCAGTCAAACACAAGGCTGTTTCCTCTGTTCTGCGGTACGCCAGGCCTCGTTTCCATCGGCTGTTCTGTCCAAGCCCTCTCGATGAACACGACGACGCATTCCATTCTAACCCATCCGGTTGGCTCCCCATGAACAAGACGACTATGTTGTTTCTCCGTTCCGACCCAGCCATGTACACGAGCCCTGGCCGTACGTATGCGTGAGTAGGCATTCGAGACCTCGCCCGTCTATATGTACGTAGCCGTATTTTCTTTCTTGCATATTGGCCGCTTTACGTACGTGTACATGCTACATGCGTGCCTCTACTACAACACGTGCGTGCCTCTACACCGACCAGTATGTATGTACACGTTCGCGACCAGAATGATAACGCTACATACGCTTCGACCAGGTGGGTCCCGACTGTGAGGCACTTCCTTGCGTGCGAAGATGTAGCTGGTGGGTCCCAGCAGTCAGGGGGGCGAATCGTTTTTTTTGCCCTGACGCACTTCCTTGCGTGCGAAGATGTAGCAAGTGGGTCCCAACAGTCAGGGGGAAACATTTTTTCGTGAAATACGGTGGCCCGTCTGGTGGGTCCCTGCTATCAGGTGGAGGAATCATTATTTTTCGTGTAATAAGGAGGCACTTCCATGCGGCCGCCGTGGACCCAGCTGTCAGCCTCTCCACGTATAGTACTCTTTCGATGGAATTCGTTCCTTGACCACGTTGACCATGCCATGCCGAGAGCACCAGGGCGATAGATGATGCAAGGCCTAGGAAGGGGATGACGCGGTGCCTGGGAAGACGCGGCAATGGAAGCTCGCTTGGAGAGGAGTACGAAGGTTCATTGGTTCGGCTGCGGTGTGAGGCTGCCATCGCTGCAGGGCCTGGCCAGCGGTGGAAATAGTAGGGGGCGGTGAGGCCTCCGCGGCAGCACAGCCGACCACGGGAGGTAGGAGCATGCGGCACGACCGATGCTGCTTTGGGTGGCTGGAGCAAGAAGACCAGAGGTTGAAGAAGCACTACGGCCATTGGATGGACATCGTACGGTCACTGGAGCTAGAATCGTTCAGATTGACTAAGTTGACAAAGCCCTCCGTCCCAGTCAACTTAGTAGGCCCACAAGTCAGCCTGCCACAAAGGTGGGTCCCAGTTAGCAGGGGGTTTCATTTTTTACTGCGTAATAAGGAGGCACTTCCGGTGGGTCTGAGCTGACAGCGGGGGCAATGTTTTTTTCATGAAATACGGTGGCCCGTCCCGTGGGTCCCAGCAGTCAGGGGGAAATGTTTTTTCATGAAATACGGTGGCCCGTCCGGTGGGTCCCTGCTATCAGATGGAGGAATAATTATTTTCCGCGTAATAAGGAGGCACTTCCTTGCGGCTGTCGTGGACCCAGCTGTCAGCCTCTCCACGTACAACACTCTTCCAATGGAAGTAGGTCGTTGACCACATTGACCACGCCGCGCCGAGAGCACCACGGCGGTGGACGACGGTGAGGCCTAGGAAGGGGATGACGCGGAGCCGGGGAAGATGCGATAGTGGATGCCCACGCAGAGAGGAGTATGAGGGTTCATTGGTTCGGCTGCGGTGTGAGGCTGCCGTCACCGCAGAATAATAGGGGGTGTGGGTGAGTGGAGGGATGGCCTGGCCAGCGGTGGGAGTAGTATGGGGGCAGTGAGGCCTCCGCAGCAGCACAGCCGGCCATGGGAGGCAGGAGCAGGCGGCACGACCGGCGCTGCTTTGGGCGGCTGGAGCAAGAAGACCAGATGTTGAAGAAGCAATACGGCCGTTGGATGGACATCGTACGGTCACTGGAGCTAGAATCGTGCATATTGACTAAGTTGACAAAGCCCTCCCTCCCCGTTAACTTACTAGGCCCACTATAATGGGTCCCAACTAGCAGGGGGAGTATTCATTTTTTTCTACGTAATAAGGAGGCACTTCCTTGCGTGCGAAGATATAGCTAGTGGGTCCGAGCTGTCAGCGGTGGTAATATTTTTCGCGAAATGCAGAGGCCCTTTCGGTGGTCCCAGATGTCAGGTGGAGGAATCATTATTTTGCGCGTAATAAGGAGGCATTTCCTTGCGTGCGGCCGTGGACCCAGCTGTCAGCCTCTCCACGTACAGTCCACTTCAAATGCATGTCGCTCGTTGACCATGTTGACCAGGCCGCGCCGAGAGCACCAGGGCGGTGGACGACGGTGAGCCCTAGGAAGGGAACGACACGGAGCCAGGGAAGACTCGCCAGCTGTTTCCCACGCGGAGGGGAGTACGACTGTACGATGGTTTACTGGTTCGTCTACCGTTGCTGGAGAATAACAATAGGTGTGGGTGAGTAGAGGGATGGCTAGGCCAGCGATGGGAGTACGATGGGGTGGTGAGGCCTGTGCGGCAGCACAGCCGGCCACGGGGAGGAGGGAGCAGGCAGTCCCGCCGGCGCTTGTTTGAGCGGCTGGAGCAGGAAGAGCAGAGATTGAAGAAGCACGACGACCGTTGGATGGACATCCAACAGTCACTTCTTGTGCATCAACCTTTTTTTAGGAAAGCCTCAAATCTGTGGAAAACAACATACAACCCATCTGCCATTATTTCTAATAATTTACAGCCCATTTGCTAATTCTTAAGGTTTTTTTGGAGCCCATATTCTTTTTGTTAGCATTACAACCCATATTGTGTCCATGGTTAAAAAATTATACGAAATTTTGCATATTTCGGTGCGGTCCGAACTGCTTTTAATCCCGAAATTTCGTGTCACATTCAAACTAATTTAAAAAATAAATGTATATCAATATAAAATCCAATAAATTGTCCATGCATAAAAATCAATGCAATTTAAATCTCGAAATGAAAAAAAGAAATTTGAAACTAATTACCGGTTTGATGTGTTTTAAAAATGTACAACCCATTTCTCATTACTGATAGGCCATTTTCTCGGCCTGCCGAATGAAGCTCTCCTCATCTTGAAAGATTTGCAGCACACCAGGCCTGACAAAGCGACTTACTTGACAAATCACAAAAACTGGGCTAGCCATTTTCAGAAAGAACAAAAAAACTACTGGGTTGGTCTGTGGTAAACATAAAAGAAAAGGCTGTCTAGACAGGCTAGACTGCCCCGCACAACCCAGTTGAAACCCTGCTTCCATCTCAAAAACAAATTAGATAAATGTCACTCCAATTATAGCGATTCATAAAAATGCCACTGCAATTTCCAAACTTTGAAAAATGCCACTGCAATTTTTGCAAACTTTGAAAAAACACCACTGCAATTTGCAAACTTTGAAAAACATCACTCCAAACTTCGAAAAATGCCACTGGAAATGGCATGAAATGGCATTTTTCAAAGTTTGGAGTTTGCAGTGGCATTTCTCGGAAACACCAGATTTGGAGTGGCATTTATCAAATTAACCCAAAACAAAAATAACTGGGCGAGCTGCTAGTGTAGGACCTTGAAGTATGTCTAGAGGGGGGTGATTAGACTACTTGACCAATTAAAAACTTAACCTTTTCCCAATTTTAGAGTTTGTCAGATTTTAGCTATCTTAGGACAAGTCAAGCAATCATCACACAATTCAAGCAAGCATGCAAAGAGTATATAGGCAGCGGAAATTAAAGCATGCAACTTGCAAGAAAGTAAAGGGAAGGGTTTGGAGGATTCAAACGCAATTGGAGACACCGATGTTTTTGGCGTGGTTCCGATAGGTGGTGCTATCGTACATCCACGTTGATGGAGACTTCAACCCACGAAGGGTAACGGCATTCTTGCGAGTCCACGAAGGGCTCCACCCACGAAGGGTCCACGAAGAAGCAACCTTGTCTATCCCACCATGGCCGTCGCCCACAAAGGACTTGCCTCACTAGCGGTAGATCTTCATGAAGTAGGCGATCTCCTTGCCCTTACAAACTCCTTGGTTCAACTCCACAATCTTGTCGAAGGCTCCCAAGTGACACCTAGCCAATCTAGGAGACACCGCTCTCCAAGAAGTAACAAATGGTGCGTTGATGATGAACTCCTTGCTCTTGTGCTTCAAATGATAGTCTCCCCAACACTCAACTCTCTCTCATGGGATTTGGATCTGGTGGAAAGGAGATTTGAGTGGAAAGCAACTCGGGGAAGGCTAGAGATCAAGATTCATATGGTAGGAATGGAATATCTTGGCCTCAACACATGAGTAGGTGGTTCTCTCTCAGAAATGGTAAGTTCGAAGTGTAGGTTTGTTCTGATGGCTCTCTCCATGAATGAAGAGGAGGTGGAGGGGTATATATAGCCTCCACACAAAATCTAACCGTTACACACAATTTGCCAAACTCGGTGGGACCGATTCAACAGACTCGGTCGGAACGATTTAGTAAACCTAGTGACCGTTAGGATTTTCGGTGGGACTGACATGCAACTCGGTAGAACCAATTCGGTTAGGGTTAGGGCATAACGTAATCTCGGTAAGACCGATCACTCAAACTTGGTGAGACCGATTTTGGTAATAAGCTTTCCAGAGAGTTGGTCAGGTAAACTCGGTGGGACCGATTTGCTCTTTTCGGTGAGACCGAAATGTTACAAAAGGGAAACAGAGAGTTTACATTGCAATCTCGGTGGGACCGATCGCTCACTTCGGTTAGACCGAAACGTTATGAAGGGAAACAGAGAGATTACAATCCCATCTCGGTGAGACCGAGATCCCTATCGGTAGGACCAATTTGCCTAGGGTTTGTGGTAGTGGCTATGACATTAGAACTCGGTGGCGCCGGATAGAAAGAATCGATGTGGCCGAGTTTGGCTTTAGGTTTAGGTCATTTGTGGATGTGAGAAAGTAGTTGAGGGTTTTTGGAGCATATCACCAAGCACATGAAGCAAGAGGCTCATTAAGCAACACCTCATCCCTCCTTGATAGTATTGGCTTTTCCTATAGACTCAATGTGATCTTGGATCACTAACATACATAATGAAGAGTCTTGAGCTTGAGCCAATCCTTTGTCATTAGTATTTTGAGGGATCCACTTTCATCATCCATGCCATGCCATTCATTGAGCTTTCCTGAAATAATAGTCTTGGAATAGCATTAGCTCAATGAGCTATATGTTGTTATGAATTACCAAAACCACCTAGGGATAGTTGCACTTTCAATCTCCCCCTTTTTGGTAATTGATGACAACATATAGATCAAAGCTTCGACAAATGATAACAAGATTGAAAAACAACGTCGCTTTCAGAAGTATGTGATAAGCAAGAGCTCCCCCTAAATTTGTGCATAGTTTAAGATTTGCTTTGGACTGCAAATGCACAAGGAATTAGGCTCATGGGTTACTCTTCCATGTCACATACATCTTGGTGGAGCGCTCAAAATGATAAAGATTGAATACATGCACTCATCACCAAGCAAAGTGAATCATCACATATGGATAGGTAACATAATATCATCAAACATGCATAAGTGTAGCTTATGATCAAACACATGATCATCAATGTCTCACAAAAACAGCATAGTATCTCAAGCAATCAAAAGCAAACAAGTTTAACCACCAAAGCAAGAGAGAACAAAAGCAACTCTCTCTCTCTCTCTCTCGAAGCCTATGATCTATACATTTTTCTCCCCCTTTGGCAACAAGTTACCAAAAAGTTCATGGAAAATGCATAGTGCTAGATCGACTCTCAGGCTTGATCTTCAGGTGGTGGTGTCCGGATAACTCGAAGAACGAAGGCTTCAGTTGAAGTGGATGGAGCTGGAGGAGTTGATGCTGGAGCTGGTTGCACTAGAGCTATAGGAGCTGTAGCTGGTGCAGATGATGTGGCTTTGGTGTCTGTCACAGGCACAACAGTTGACCTCTGAGCTCTAGGCACTCTGGCAAATACATTAGTGGTAGTCTTGCCCTGCCTCTCCTGCATGTCATCCTGTAGCTGCTCCACAACCGATCAATCTCGCCATTTTGACATCTAAATCATGGAATTTTAGTTCCATGATTCTTTCCAAGCTCTCCTGATTTCGAGTGAGGGTGGCCAATCCCTTCTCAATCCTCAGTGTTGATGCTATCAAGTAACCAAGCTTCTCCTGCTTGTTCTTCAAAAAGTACTCAGATGCCTCCTCTTGAGTTGGCATCTTGGCAACCTTCTCTTTCCTTGCCTTCTCCTTCTTCTCTTGAGCTTGTACTGATGATGGTTCATTCTCATTCATGAGAACCTGATTGTCCTCAAAGTCTGGATAGAGAGGAAAATGTTCCTTATCCAATAGATATTTGCCTGTGCCCATCTTTGAGTTAATCAACTCTTGAATTTGAGGGGCATATCCACAACTTCTCTTTTGGTGTGCTGCAGTCCTCTTAATGGTCTCAATCATAAGGCTCATGACCTTGAATTTCTGTGGCACATCAAACAAATGCAACATGTTGATTTCATGCCCTCTAATCATGTTGTGGTCACCAGACTTAGGCAACAGAGTGTGCCTTAGGATCCAATTGATTGTTGGCAGCCCTGACAGAAGAAAGTGGACTGACCCAAACTTATGTGTCTCTATAGCTTTGTCTGGGATCTCCTTGTACATGTGTGCCATGGAATTGTGGTCCATCTTCTTGTTGGCATAGATATCCAAGTCATCTTCACTCTCCTTTGGGGCATTGATCAGTTTTTCCCATTCCTCAATTGTTGACTGGTACCTTGTACCTTCAGACATCCAAACTATCCTTCCATCTGGATAGAAGTGTGCCGTGGAGTAGAATTGCATAATGAGTTCATCATTCCAGTTGGAGAGCTTTTGCCCAACAAAATCTGCAACTCCACAAGCAACAAAACTGTCTTGCACTCCAGGATAGTGTTCTTCATTGTCTTTCATGTAGGTCCAGTCGACCCACCTCATATCACACACTATCGGCTGCTTGTCCAACAAGATTGTCTCATAGAAGTCCTGCTGTTCCTTTGTATGGAACCTGTAATCAACAGCAGTTCTTCTCCTTGTGGCATATGGATCTGTCATCCTCCATAGCCTCAACCCTGAGTCTCTTCTGATCTTCATGTCCTCAGCCATAGGATGGGCATCATTGTGGTCTGGTATCTTGGGCTTGAGCTTCCTCAGGACTTGTCCTTCTTCATCTTCCTCATCAGCAACTTCAGGCACTGGGGCCTTGTTCTTCTCAGCAGCTAGAATACTCCTGGTATTCCTGTTTGGTGCAAGCTTGGGCTTGGGGGCAGCTTTGGGTGCTTCCTTGGGCTTTGATGTTGCAGCCCCTGATCTAATAGCATCACCCATAAGCTTTTGTGCATTGGGTGTTGGTGCAGCAACCTCTTCTTCCTCTTTAGAGTCTCTCCTCATTGAGGGATTTCCAAGAACCTGGGCAGTAGTGGTTCTAGCTCTCTTCTTCTTCTTATCCTGAGTAGCTTCATCTTCTGATTCAATGGTAAACTTCATAGTTTCTCCAGTGGGAACTTTCTTGGGTTTGGAAGTTGTGACTCTCTTTGCAGGTGCCTCTTTGGGTTCAGACTTTTCAGGCACTTGAGTAGATCCTCGACCTTGAAATAGGTGTCCTCTTGGCGTGAACCTTCCTATTGAGTCCGTGTTTAGTGTTCTGTCTTTGAGGCATACTCCTTTTGAGCACTACCTTCTTGGAGGTAGCCTCATCCTCTTCTGCTCTATAATCCTCATCCTCAGAATCTGAGGTTCACTTCTTCCTTGTCCTGGTGGCAACTTTAGGCAGATTGCTTGGGGTGCTCCTGCTGCCATCATCTGAAGTGCTAGAGGGACTAGTGCCCTCACTCATGTGAATCTGCTCTTCTTCCCTGTTCTGGCTGTCACTTTGGCCTGACATGCTGCAAACACTGACTGCTGACCCTGTGAAGAGTTATAGATGATATAGAGTGGATGAGCATCACAAAATGCAGAGATTTTTGCAAAAGATTGATTCAAAAATTCAGTTTTAGTTTTCCACAGAAAGCATTCGGATCAACCGATTTTCAAACTCGGTGATACCGTAGCAGTATTGGAACCTAAACTGATGAACTCGGTTGGACCGAGTCACAGTTCGGTGGCACCGAGACTGCTAGGGTTTCACAAAGTCCTAAAATCGGTCTCACCGATTAGCAATTCTCGGTCAGACCGAGAGTTACTTGTGCAATGGCGTTAGCCAAATCGGTGGGACCGAGTTTTTCAACTCGGTGGGTCCGAGATGGTTTCGGCGGAAACCTAACACTAAATGTTCGAATCTCATCTAATCTAAAGATTGCCTTGACTGGATAGGAGTGTTTCAATCATGGCAAGAATCATTAAGAACACAATGTGCTAGGAATTAGACGAGGATAGCACTGTGATCGAGTCCATACCCTAGCCTGGCGATGAAATCGCTACGGCAGCAACGGCGGGTGTCGCTGTCAAAACCGGTGGATCTCGGATAGGGGGTCCCGAACTGTGCGTCTAGGAGGATGGTAACAGGAGACAAGGGACACGATGTTTTTACCCAGGTTCGGGCCCTCTCGATGGAGGTAAAACCCTACTCCTGCTTCATTAATATTGATGATATGGGTAGTACAAGAGTAGATCTACCACGAGATCAAAGAGGCTAAACCCTAGAAGCTAGCCTATGGTATGATTGTTGTTTTTCCTACGGACTAAAACCCTCCGGTTTATATAGACACCGGAGAGGGCTAGGGTTACACAGAGTCGGTTACAATGGTAGAAGATCTACATACCCGTATCGCCAAGCTTGCCTTCCACGCCAAGGAAAGTCCCATCCGGACACGGGACGAAGTCTTCAATCTTGTATCTTCATAGTCTAGGAGTCCGGCCAAAGATGATAGTTCGCTATCCGGACACCCCTAGTCCAGACTCCTCAAGAGCCTCTGAACCAGGCTTCAATGACGACGAGTCCGGCGCGCATATTGTCTTCGGCATTGCAAGGCGGGTTCCCCTTCTGAATACTTCATAGAAGATTTTGAACACAAGGATAGTGTCCGGCTCTGCAAAATAAGTTCCACATACCACCGTAGAGAGAATAACATTTACACAAGTTCAATCTGCTGACGTATTCCGTGGCGTGACATCACACCATGGCCAAGCCTTTATTCAAATCGTTTTTACTGTTCCAACTCAGCGCGTTTAGCGAGGCAGTTTCCTTGGCACGTCTTGTCAAGGCAGAGATCATGTCCCCTTATTCCGGGATTCTCATCAATACGGGCATGGGTAACCCAACCGCGCCATTGATTATGGCGCTTAGGAGATAAGCGAGTTTTACCAGGCTGGTGGGGACGCATAGTTTCGTCCGTCCATATAAGGGGATAAGGATCCACCTTTTTACCTACGCCTTCTTCCTCCTTTGCTTATCCATTTCCGCACACTCGAGCTCCAGCGCCCAAGTCCGCACATCTCGCCTCAACCTTCCCCAGCCATGTCCGGAGCGGGAGGCAAGTGGATGTCCTCCTCCGTCATGGAGGGGCACATCAAGAGGCTGCGAAAGGCCGGATACTTGTCCAGCAACATCGCGCATCGGCTCCCCGACAAGGGGCAGCTCATCCCCACCCCCGGGCCCCATGAGAGGGTGGTGTTCCTCACCCATTTCTTCCGCGGACTAGGTTTTCCACTTCACCCATTTTCCGGGGGCTCATGTTCTACTATGGCCTGGATTTCCACGATCTGGCCCCGAATTTCATCCTCAACATCTCGGCGTTCATCGTCGTGTGCGAGGCCTTCCTCTGCATCCAGCCCCACTTCGGCTTATGGCTGAAGACCTTTAATGTCAAGCCGAAGGTAGTAGGCGGCCGCCAAGCGGAGTGCGGAGGTGCCATGGTGGGCAAGATGCCCAACGTCCTATGGCTCGAGGGCTCCTTTGTGGAGACCATAAAGGGGTGGCAATCGGGGTGGTTCTACATCACCGAGCCGCGCGACCCTGAATGGGCAGCGCCCCCCGAATTCAGATCTGGCATCCCCACACGGCTCACCTCCTAGAAAGAGAAGGGCCTATCATGGGGTGATTCGGAGGAGCTGACCGGACTCCAATCCTGCGTCCAAACCTTGGTGAACAAGAAGGTAAAGCTTGTCAACGTAGTCCAGGTCATGCTCATCCGCCGGATCCTCCCGTGCCAGAAACGGGCTTTTAATTTGTGGGAGTTTGATCCGGCACAACACCAAACCTTGAGCAGGCTCTTCGACACTACGTACGAAGATGCCTGGAAGGTGCTGTTCAAGGGCGCCGAGGCTCCGCATCCGCCATCAAGATCGCGGATTCAGCTCGCAGCGTCAAGCCGACGAGGTAAGCTATTTTACCCTTTACAGACGCTTATTTTCCATAGTTTGACTCTATGCGGATCTAAACTCCCTTTACCTTTGATGTGCCTGGCAAAAGACGCCCGCAGGTTAACTGTCCGCTCCTTTGCCGAAGACCCAGCGGACGCCCAATTAACGGGTCTTGGCTCGGCGCCTTACGTGGTGCCGGAGAAGAAGGCCAATAAGAAGGCCACGGGAACTCGGAGGAGTTCCCGGCGCCAGGTGTTATCGGACTCATCGTCTGATGACTCCGAGGCGGAATCCTCCCGCGAAGACGAGAAGGAGGAAAAAGAGGCTTCTCCCCCAGCAGGGGGAGAGAAGAAAAGGAAGGCCTCCCCAACTGGGGAGGCTGGAGGGTCCAAGAAGGGAAGGACCCTCCCTCCGGACTGGTACACCAACGCCGATGACGACGAAGAGGAGTGGCCCTCGAGGGCCAAGCCCCTAGCGAGATCGTAAGTGTCCGGATTCTAGAATAACTCATGATTTTTCTTTTGTCGTGTAGTGTCTTCTAACGCCGAATGCAACCGTGTAGCCCGCCCAAGGACGAGCTCCCCGCTTCGTCGAGCGGCTCCCTGGATTCGTCGGATGTGAATAACACTTCACTTCCGACCGCCTCCTCCCCCCGTGACGCGGACGACGCCCCGGTGGAGTCCCAAAAGGGGCCCGGCCAGGAGGAGGAGGAGGTCCCGGAGGTGCCGCAAGGCAACCTCCCGGACTTTGGGCACGAGGAGGATCAACCCCCAAAGGGTTCTGAGTTCGGCCCTGGGCCGGACTCCGCACCGGAAGCTTTAGTGGCTCCAGAGTCTGGCGGGTGGCCCCTTCGTAAGAAGGGCGAGACTGCGACGCCGGTGACCTCCGTCCAACCGGAGGCGCCGGATAATTTGCTAGAGGTGCTTAACGGCGCCTCCATCGACAAGGAGCACCGCACTGTTACGAGTGCGGTGATCCAGAAAGTTCAGTCCGCCAAGAGCGGGCTGACTGAAGCCTGTACCAGCCTTCTAACATGCTTTGAGGTATGTAATTAAGATATGTAAAAATAGTACCACAGAGATAGTAGCCCCTGATGCTCAGTTTGGTGTTCGGAAAGAAAAGCCGAACTGTGGATCTAAAGAGATATATGCAGGAGTCTAACATAAGCATGTCAATATGGGAATGCAGGGTGCGCTGCTGACCTCTGCCACACTGACTGCGGAGGTCAATGCATTGAAGCAGAGCCTCGAGCGGTCCGAGAACGAGCTCGGCCGTGCCAAGAAGCAGCTTGAGGACAAGGAAGGTAAGTAATACCTTATTAAAGTAATACCTTATAGAAAGGATTTGGTTGCAAAAAATGACAGGAATAACGTGAGTATTGCAGGGGCCACGAACGAGGTGGCGACCCTGAAGGAAGCGGTGTCCAAGGCCGAAAGCAATGCGGCCGCAGAACGCACCGAGCGAGAGAAGCAGGAGGCGCGGGTGGCGGAGGTGCGGCAAGAGCTCCAGGCTCTCGTGGAAAAACACGAGAGTTTGGAGCGTGACTCGAAGACTCGAAATTCCGAGCTCGCCTCGGCTCTTGTCAGTGCCAAAGCCGCTAAGGCCGGAGCCCAAAAAGCCCTCCAGGAAATTGAGGCAATAAAGAAGATAGCGTCGGGTAAGGCATTCTTCATGCAAAGCAAGCATGTAAAAGTGAATTATCTGTTACTTACCCGAATTCGGAGCTCTCCAGGAGCGTTCGCAGATCTGCCCCGTAGTGTGTCCGATGCTGCCGCGTTCTACCAAGACGAGGAGGGGAGCTCGACGGAAAAGGTGTTCTGGTCTCAATATGCTGAGGCCGGACATCCGGTGCCCCTGAGCGACCAGCTGAAGTAGCTGGTCGAGCTCCACAAGGTGGCCGAACAGGCCATGAAGGGCCTCATAGTTCGGCTGTGGCCTAAATAAGCCATGCCAGGGAGCTACTTCGGTCTCGTGCAGCGGCTGGTGGACGCCTGTCCATGGATTAAAGTCATCAAGCATTCCATCTGCATTGAAGGTGCCCATCGGGCCCTTGCCCACGCTAAAGTGCACTGGGGCAAGATGGACGCCGAGAAGCTTGTGACGGACGCGCCACCACCGGGAAAGGAGTATCGCATGCCCGAGATGTACTATAAGGGTGTCCTGAAGGGTGCCCGCATTATAGCAGGTGAATGCTCCAAAGATGTAATTTTTTAGTAAACTCGCATTTGTTATCCTGTACGCTTGAAAACTTGTTCATATGCGCTAAGCAACGCTTGTTAATTTAAAATATTACCTTCTGTGCGGCTGTTTATCAAATTAGAGAGATGGCAAGTCGTCGGCTTCAGCCCCCATGCCACGAGTGCTGGGGTGTTTGGGATAAACTTGAGCGCTCTTGTTCCCATTTTTGGGTCCTTCGAGGGAGGCGCTCAACACAACGAACGAGGCAATCGGACTTATAATGCTTGAACACTCCCACTTAGCCATAGAATTCTATAATTTTAAATTTCGGCGAAGCCCCTAGTGTTCGGAAGACCGAATCGCGGCGCTATCCACGCCTGGGCCGGACAAAGCCGACTCCTCGCTCTAAGCGGCATAAGTCTTTAGGGACTCGAAAAAACCTCTCGAATAGCGACCGGCTCTCGCCCTATCATGACGGTCAGTTTTAGCTTTCCACCGAGGTGCTCAACCCAGCTCAATCGGGCACAATCGCAGTGGTTCTCCCAGCGCTACCTTAGCCGATATAACGTAACGTAAGGTACCAAAACATGGGAGCCTGGAAAACCCAACTATTGACCCAAGACATGATTCGGAGCCGATGCATATAATGCTATAACTTCGGGGTGCCGCACTTGTGAAAGCGTTCGGACTTATCACACCATATTTTGGGGAACTTAAGCCCCTGGTGTATTTGTCCGTACCAAAGCGTACGGGTGCAACATGTCATAAGTGAACATGTATAGATAGAAAAAGGAATGCAATAATAGGCAAAAAGCGATGCATTGTTTATTCAAAAAATACTGCAATGAAAGCAAAACGATACAAATAGTGCGATAAGCAAGGGATGTGACTATTTAACATGTCCCCCTCCAGGGGTAGGCTGCGGGACGGTATGTAAAATAGGTATACTGCTCGTAATAGAGACCACCTGGACACTCGACGTAGCTTTTCGCTTCCCTTGTCACAGATCGTGAGTTCGCAATTCTCTTGCGGACAGGCTTCGGAAAACGGAGTCCTACTTAATAAGAAAAAAAAGAATGACACAATTAAGAGCCCCTGGTGTGGTTGAGCCGCTCTCGGGGCATGCCATGGTCGTGCCCCTACCCCTATGCCCATGGTATCTCCAGAGCGTAGTTATGTACGCGTAGTACTGGTCTCACGATTTCGCGAGGGCTGGGGTTGGGGCCGCATTGCTACGCGTGCTCGGAATGTGCCAGGTGGTCTTGTTGTAGGTTACTCCGGGCGCGCTTGACAGTGTCCGGCCGCTTAACGGCCGGACTCGAGAATTGCCTTAAGAGGCTGCTTTGTACTTCTGCCCCGAGAGCCGCTGTATGCTCCTCCGTTCGGAGAGAGCGTTCGGTGTTTTAGTTGACCGTGATGACTCCTCGAGGGCCTGACATCTTGAGCTTGAGGTATGCATAGTGCGGCACCGCATTGAACTTTGCAAATGCGGTTCGTCCGAGCAGTGCATGGTAGCCGCTGCGGAACAGGACTATGTCGAAGATTAACTCCTCTCATCGGAAGTTATCCGGGGATCCAAAGACCACTTCAAGTGTAACTGAGCCTGTATTGGCCTCTACACCTGGTATGACGCCTTTGAAGTTCGTCTTTGTGGGTTTAATCCTTGCAGGGTCTATGCCCATCTTGCGCACTATATCCTGATAAAGCAGGTTCAGGCTGCTGCCGCCGTCCATCAGGACTCTAGTGAGGTGAAATCCGTCGACGATTGGGTCTAGAACCAATGCGGCGAATCCTCCAGGCGGATGCTAGTGGGGTGGTCCCTTCAATCAAAAGTGATCGAGCAGGAGGACCACGGATTGAACTTTGGGGCGACTGGCTCCATCGCATATACGTCCCTGAGTGCACGCTTCCGCTCCCTTTTGGGTATGTGGGTTGCCCATATCATGTTCACCGTCCGCACTTGTGGGGGGGAAACCCTTCTGTCCTCTATTGTTCGGCGGCTGGGTCTCCTCCTCGTCATCGCTATGTAGCCCCTTGTCATTGTTTTCGGCAGTTAACTTGCCTGCCTGCTTGAACACCCAGCAATCCCTGTTGGTGTGATTGGCTGGCTTTTCGGGGTTGCCGTGTATCTGGCACAAGCGATCGAGTATTCGGTCCAAATTGGACGGGCCCGGAGTATTTCTTTTGAATGGCTTTTTTCGCTGACCATGTTTAGAGCCTCTGAATCTGGCATTGACTACCGTATCCTCAGTATTATCGCCATTAATGCGGCGATTGTGCTTGTTGCGACGCGACCTGCCGTTGGTGTCCTTGGTATCCGAATTACCAGGGCTTTTGGTCAGGTTGTTACTGCGAGCTAGCCAGCTGTCCTCTCCCGCGCAGAAGTGGGTCATGAGTGATGTGAGGGCTGCCATGGATTTCGGCTTTTCCTGTCCTAGATGCCGGGCAAGCCACTCATCGCGGATGTTATGTTTGAAGGCTGCAAGGGCCTCTGCATCCGGACAATCGATGATTTGATTTTTCTTGGTTAAGAACCGTGTCCAGAATTGTCTGGCCGATTCATCTGGCTGCTGAATTATGTGGCTTAGGTCATCAGCGTCTAGTGGTCACACGTATGTGCCCTGGAAGTTATCAAGGAATGCGGCTTCCAGGTCTTCCCAACAACCAATTGATTCTGCTAGCAAGCTGTTGAGCCAATGTCGAGCTGGTCCTTTAAGCTTGAGTGGGAGGTATTTGATGGCGTGTAGATCATCACCGTGGGCCATGTGGATGTGAATGAGATAGTCCTCGCTCCAAACCACAGGATCTGTTGTGCCGTCGTATGATTTAATGTTTACGGGTTTGAAACCCTCGGGGATTTGATGATCCATTACTTCGTCTGTGAAGCATAGTGGGTGTGCGGCGCCTCTGTATTGGGCTATATCACGACGCAGCTCAAATGAGCTTTGTCTGCTGTGTTTGGCCAGGCCGGAATTGTTGTATCTGGCGTGACGGTTATCATCACATATTTTGGGGCGCCAACGCGATCTGTAGATCGATCTTGTTTGCCTTGCCTTGTCCTCGAGTATATCTCGCAGGTCTGGCGCATTTTCCCGTGCCTTGGTATTTTTTGAGCGGCGCCGGGGTGCGGCTTGAGTGTAGGGCCGAGAGACCTCTCTGTCATGCCACGAGGTGGCCAATCGGCCGATTATGCTTGTGGTGATGTAGGTTTAGGTGCTTCCTCCTCTAATCGGGGTAGCAGCCTGCGTTTTGGGTAGCTCTTGGAGGGGCATTCGAGTTCATACTCTTGGGCTACAAGGACTTCAGTCCATCTGTCGGCTAGCAAGTCTTGGTCAGCTCTAAGATGTTGCTACTTTTTCTTGAGGCTGCTTGCCATGGCCATGAGCCTGCTTTGAAACGCTCTTGTTCGACGGGATCCTTAGGCACGACAAATTCATCATCGTCGAGGCTTGCCTCGTCTTCGGAGGGAGGCATATAATTATCGTCCTCTACCTCTTTGTCTGCCGCTCTCTCATGAGGGCTGGCTTCTCCATCCTCCCGCGCTGAATCCTGCTGGAGGGGGTTGTCTTCGGCACTGTCCGGGGTGTTATTGTCTCCGGTGCCGGAATCTCCATTTTTGCTGTGGCGGGATTTAGAGCAGCGCTGCTGACGCCGGCGCTTAGGCTGTTTCTTGGAGGGGTCGTCCTCCGTTGTTCCATCGCCATTCCCATCCTTTGGGATGTCCACCATGTAAATGTTGTATGACGAGGTGGCTTTCCAGTGCCCTGTAGGCGCTGGTTCTTGGTCGTCCCCTGCATAGTCGTCCATACCGTCGATGTCTTCGGAGTCGAAGTCTAGCATGTCGGTTAAGTCATCAACAATGGCTACGAAGTGGGTGGTGGGTCGGCTTTGAATTTCTTCGTCATCCGCATCCCAACCTTCCTGACCATAGTCCGGCCAGGGCTCTCCTGATAAAGAGAGACTTTAGTGAATTCAGGATGTCGCCAAAGGGCGAGTGCTGAAAGATGTCCGCAGCGGTGAACTCCATGATCGGCGCCTAATCAGATTCGATTGGCAGGGGCGCGAAGGTTCGAGTCCGGGAGGAGTCCGCACCTTGGAGTCACGAGCTTCACAAAGGACAGGGTTGGTATTCGGCTCTATCTCCGTAGAGGTAGCAGCCCCCGAGGCGGTGTCCAGCCACAAGTACTCGATTGGCGCAGTCGTCTCCGAGCTAAGGGTCGGAGCGGACACTTGTGCGGCCTCACAAGTGTCGCCGCACTGTCACGATTGGCGCAGACGTCTCCGAGCTAAGGCACGCTCGGCTGTGGATCGAATCCATCGAGGATCAAGTCTCCGCGGATGTCAGCCGTGAAGTTTAGGCTTCCAAATCTGACCTGATGGCCAGGGGCGTAGCTTTCGATCTGCTCCAGATGGCCAAGTGAATTGGCCCGCAGTGCAAAGCCGCCGAACACGAAGATCTGTTCGGGGAGAAAAGTCTCACCCTGGACAGCGTTGTTGACTGAAGAAGCCATCAAGCCTATCGGTGATGACACAGAGGAACTCTCAATGAAAGCACCAATGTCGGTGTCAAAACCGGTGGATCTCGGGTAGGGGGTCCCGAACTGTGCGTCTAGGCGGATGGTAACAGGAGACAAGGGACACGATGTATTTACCCATGTTCGGGCCCTCTCGATGGAGGTAAAACCATACTCTTGCTTGATTAATATTGATGATATGGGTAGTACAAGAGTAGATCTACCACGAGATCAAAGAGGCTAAACCCTAGAAGCTAGCCTATGGTATGATTGTTGTTTTTCCTACGGACTAAAACCCTCCGGTTTATATAGACACCGGAGAGGGCTAGGGTTACACAGAGTCGGTTACAATGGTAGGAGATCTACATATCCGTATCGCCAAGCTTGCCTTCCACTCCAAGGAAAGTCCCATCCGGACATGGGACGAAGTCTTCAATCTTGTATCTTCATAGTCTAGGAGTCCGGCCAAAGATGATAGTTCGGCTATTCGGACACCCCCTAGTCTAGGACTCCCTCATCTAATCTAAAGATTGCATTGACTGGATAGGAGTGTTTCAATCGTGGCAAGAATCATTAAGAACACAATGTGCTAGGAATTAGACGAGGATAGCACTGTGATCGAGTCCATACCCTAGCTTGGCGATGAACTCGCTACGGCGGCAACGGCGGGGGTGAAATCCGTTGACGGCGGCGGAGACCAGTGATAGGAGGCGGTCAAGCATTTAGGAGACGATCCGAGACCACGATGGCAGAGCGAGCTATTGCTTGCGGCGAAGAGGTTCGAGAAATTTCCAAATTTTGCCCGTGACTATATATAGCCCGACCCTATCGGTGTGACTGAGTGGAACAACTCGGTGGCACCGAGATGCATAACTGTGTCAAGCATCTGACAACTCGAGTGACCGAAAAGTTCAAATCGGTTGCACCGAGATTGAAAACCTAGATCGACTTAGTGATCTCGGTAGGACCGAAATGGAGGAATCGGTCAGACCGAGAGTCACAAAGAAGTTTTGGAAGTTTAAGTCTATGACGAATCGGAGACTCCGAGTGCTCCTCACACAGAGTGGTTCGAATCTGACTTGATCAAATTTTGTGATGTAGCATGAATAGAGTTTGAGAAGGGAAAAGCATAGATAGCTAGAGAAGGTTCTTAGAAATTCTAGTTCATCCACTTGGCAAAAAGAAAAAGAAGCCAATCAATCAAAACAACAGGTGGATGTCCTTGAATGAGTAAAATATGCACCAACATGCTCACACAATAAGATGGCAAATGAAATATGTGGCAAAACATGCACAACCAATTCTATCATCTACCAAACAATTGGTGATGACTAGGTCATCAATATATGAGTATATTGACTTAGGAGTCAAATGAAGAACATTTGATCATAGGTCATACTCATCGTTTAAGCTCAAGTGGGGTTACCACTTTTACATAATGCATTGATGTGTTCACACCATTAGAGTTGCTTTGACTCAATTCTTAGAGTTAAGCTCCCCCTAGATGTGAGATCCCCTTTTAGAGGGATGAACTAACCTTGGGTTTTGTCGATGATGACTTCATGTAGGTGTTGAAGATGTGGATGCTCAATGTTGATGTAGATCATTTGGAGCAATCCTTTGGAGTGAGTTGCACTTTCAACTTACCTACATGGGTTAGTCCCACAAGGAACAAACAAGAATATCCATAGACATAGAGTGATGCACACACAAGATGATGTCCATGAAATCATTAGGTTACCTTGTCCCTTGCCTTACCAACATGAGGGTTTGTGACTCCTTGAACTAGTGCAAGATGTGGAAGTTGATTGCACTTGTTCTTGCCATAATGATATGAGTGAAGAATGTTGGTGGAGTCACCCTCAAGAACTCTCTAGTTCTTCTTCTTCGGGATCCACATCATCTTCATGGGAATCCTTGGAGTTTTAGTTATACTTGATGAGGTAGAACTTGATGTAGTCTTGGGAACCCACTTAACCGAGACCTTAGATGCTTCTTCAAATGCATCAATCTCTTCTTGAAGCTTGTCTTTGCCTTTGTTCTTGTGGTCTTGTGGTGGAAGGTCATCTTGAGCTTGTGTTCCTTTGAAGGAAGTAGGATCATACTTCTCTTGTTGAGGAACAAACTTCGTCTTGGGGTATTGATCTTCTTCCCAATCAACTCCATTGGCATTGAACTTTCGTTCAAAACCAACACCTTCATTCTTCCGGTGCCTTCCTTGCTTGCGTACAATTTCCTCGAATTGCTTACTCCCGGCAAGGATCTTGTAAACACCTTTCTCTATAATTCCCTTCAATAAGCTATTCTCTTGCTCAAGTGTAACTTGGCTAAGAGAATCATTAGTCGAATCCAGAGAACTACTAGAAGCAACAATATTGGATTTGACATTATTATTGTTACTACTAGAGGAAGGATCTTTCTTGTACTTGTTACTAGACTTGACTTGAGGCATGTAAGTAGATAAGAGTAAATGCTTGGCAATGTAAGAAGAACTTTACTTATGGAGATCATCATTGATTGCTTTTAAGAACTCTTGCTCTTGCTCAAGATTGAGCTTTTCAAAGCGTAACTTCTCATGAGCCCTTAAAAGTTCTTGATGATCTTCGAAGATAGTTTCATGAGCTAACTTAAGAGTGTTTAGTTCTTTAGTTAGAAGCTCAATCTTCTCCTTATCATTGTCATTCGTTTTATATTGATTAGCATGACTAATTGACATTTCATCATAGTATTCATCACTAGAGTTGTCAACAAGTAAATCATCATCCACAAGTAAGTCATCTTCATCACTATCGAAATCAACATACTCAGGATGTGTTACCTTTGGACCTTTGGCCATGAAGCATCTTCCAATTCCTTCATTTGGTGAATCAAATATGTCGTAGGAGTTGGTTGACACAAGTGCTAGACCGGCAACACCTTCATCTTGAGTATATTCGGAGTCGGAGTGATAGCTTCTCTCGGAGTGATTGTCAGAGTCGGAGCCGGATACCCATTCACCAACATGAGCTTGATGTCTTTGTTTTGTGTAGCTCCTTGATGACTTGTCCTTCCTTTCAAAATCCTTACTTCTCCGTGAGGGTCTTCCTTCATTCTTCTCTTTTGCTTCTGTAGCGACCCGACCCGAATGGATCAAGTCTCTGTGCTTAAGTGTCATCCCTGGATCGGTATGCTGACACACCCAGTACTCGAGGATTTATAACAGAGGTAAATCACATGTATAAAGTAACGTAAATACTATTACCTCAATCCAAAATAGCGGAAGTAACAAGGTTGTGGATTCCCATCAACACCAACGGCAAAGTTGAGTATAGGAATCGTAACCCTAACGTATCACTTACTCGTCGTAAGATCCTGCAACATGAGACATTGCAGCCACAAAGGGTCAGTACATTGAATGTACTGGCAAATTCACACCATAGAGCAATGATGAAAAAGGCTATCACTACATGCATATTTGGCTGGTGGAAAAGCTCTATGGTTACAGTTTTGCGTAAAGCCAATTTTTCTCTACTGCAAAGGAATAAATTTTATTTAACTATCATGGTGGTTGTTAAACATTGAGAATGGTTGACAGCATTCTCAATCCCAATTAAGCATCATCATTAAAACCCAACAATATTAATTATAGTAACATGATGAGATTCATTTGATAATCCAAGTACTAGATACTCAAAACGTCCATAACCGGGGACACGGCTAATCATGATTAGTTTATACACTCTGCAGAGGTTTGCGCACTTTGCCCCACATGACTCGATCTCCTCCATTGGGATTCTCGCACTACATGATGTTTGAGAAACGGATGACCGAGACATAGTCTTTCAGAAGCGCTAGCACCTTACGATGGGTAGACCGTACCAACCTACATCCCCTACATCTGCTAGTCTACCACTGTAAGAGTTCGCACGACTTAGTCAACTATGCTAGAGCCCATAATAGCATGTGGCTGCACACGGAAGTTTCTAGCATGGAAATATCTCAGTTCCCTTTGAGCCTAGGTGGCGAACCATAGGATGATCACACGGTATATCCCCGGGATCTCCTAGGACAGCTCCGGTATATCCCCAGGTGTCCGGGCAAGTCCACTGGTATATCCCCAGGGTGCCCCTACCAATCCACCCAGATGTGTACTACCTCCGTCACAGTTTAGAAGGCGCGCTTGAAAATTCTCTGGGACCTAGGCGGTTATCTATTGGTTGTGAGATGGGCTTAAAAATAGCATTCACACTACGCATGCATATAGAAATAGTACTAATTAGCTACTAGAAATAAATGCAATGCGCCCTAAACCTTGTCTATTGTGGAAACGCACGCAAATTTAACTGTGCCTTCTAAACTGTGACGGAGGAAGTATTAATATTGCCACCTTAAATAAACCATTAATTAACAATCTCACATCTGTCATGGAAATTCACTCAAACCCAATCCATGTCTACGAGCATAGCATGGCATAATAAGCAAACGTAGAAGTAACTCCCAAAGGTTTGATAATAAAACAGGTAATAGGTACTACCTCAATCTACTTCCCAAAACCCACAATTTAATTCAGATCCTAATCATGCAATTGTTTGGAGGATTGAACTAATGCAATAAAACTGGGTAATAAGGAAGTATGATCAAAGTGTGAACTTGCCTGCAATGTTGATGAAGATGATTTGCACTCAAAACTCTTGATAGTTCTACTCGTCACACTCCAGTCAATCTATCGTGAGCAAGCAATGGTAACCACACATAAGCAATCACTCAAAAGATCGGAGAGAACGTAGAAACAATTTGGAAAAACATCAAAACAAAGAAAATAACTCTTGCAGCATAAAACAATTTCTAACAGTACCAAAACTATGTGAATTTCGCCTTATCAGAAAGTTTAGGTCAAGAGCTTCGATTTGCAAAAAGAATCAACTCAAACGGAGTTATAAAACTCAAGTTACAATCAAACAAAGTTTAAATATAAATCAGTTTGAAATCAAATTTTAAAGCTTTCAAAAACATGTTTAAGTTGTTCTACTGGATAGAGGAGAACATAACGAAGAAGTGGGTGTTGGTCTCGTTGGATTTGGATAAACGAGTAAAAAGTTGTGAGCGTTTGAAGATTAGGGACTAAACTGTGAATAAGATATTCACGGATGGGTCCCTGGCCGAAATAACAGAAAAAGAAAAGAACTAATTAACGAACGTTCATTTATAATATCGAAACAGTGGATGTTCGTTGTTTAAATAAAACAGAAAAAAAACAATCTAGTATATTGTTTTTTTAAAAAAAACCGAAGTTAACAGAAAAACCGGGTCAGACCGGGGTCGGTTTATACCGGTTCGGGCAGATCGGCCGGCGGGCCATCGGCGGCGGCAGTTACAGTGTCGGCTGCGCGCGGGGAGGCGACTCCGGTGGTCGAGGAGGGCAGCGGAGCAGTCGGGGAGGGGTGGCGCGGTGCGGCAGAGTCGATGGTGGCGGCGGCGGCGATGGAGTGCGGGGCATGGCAGCGGATCTCGCCAGCGGTGGCGGCTTCTGTTGAGCGCGGCGGAGATGCAAAAAGGAGAGGGGGGTCCCGGGTGGCGGCTTTATGAGGGGGGCCTACGCGAGGCTTGGAGAAGGGGACAGGAGAAGGCTGGAGGCGACACGGCCTCCCATGGCGGCGCGGCGGCGTGGCGGCTTGGGACTCCGTCCCGAGTTCGGGGACGAGCGGCCTTGAACAAGCTGTTGGCCTTGGCTTTGGCAGAGCTGGGCCGCCCAGGCCAGCGGGGAGTTTTTTAAACAAAACAAAAGGAAAAGAAATATAATACAGGCATATAATATATCAAAATTTTCAGAAAAAGATTTCCTACAAGTTGAACATTTTTCTAGAGTCAAATAAAATACACACAAATTCAAATAAAGAAAAGAGTGCTTCTTCCCTATTTAAAACCCAATAAAATCATTTTAGAAATACCAAAATGAATTCAAATTTATTTCTCTCCAATTTTCTATTGTAGGGAATCATGTTACCCTAATTTCTGTATATTGTTTTTTATTTGGAGAAAAATAATTTGAAAAAACTCAAATAACTCCAAATTGAAAATAAATTCAAACGAACTTTGAATTTAATTCTTTGAAACTCCCAACTCATATTTCATATGTTTTGAAGAAGTCATTTTATCTTCGCTCGTGAAAATCATTGAGTTGCATAAAGTTCCTGGGTTGGAAATATTTTCCGAATGAAATTCAAATATTTTCAACACCCCTTGTCATTTAAATAAATGGAAGAAGTCATGTCATCTTCTCTCTAGGGTTTTGTGGTGAAAAGAATTTGAATTCACGGAGATCACGAATGCAAAATGAAAGTTTGGGAAAGTCCTTTTATTCCCTCTCATTTAACTTTCAAAAAGTTTCAAATTTCACTCAATCAATCACCCAACAATCAAACAATCAATCAAATCTATCTATTTACTATAACATTCCAAAATTTAGAATTTTGGGACGTTACAAACCTACCACCCTTAAAATGAATCTCGTCCTCGAGATTCGGAGAGGCTAGCAAGAAATAGGTTAGCGTTTGGGGGTCTTCAAAAATCCATCGATCGTCTCCGGGGTCTAGGGTGCTACCACCCTTAGAAGCATGGTTATGGTTCCATCAAAACTCATATACTCCATCCTTAATCTTGACAGTGTCGGTCTTCTCAGATCTCAGGAAAATTCCTTCTCTGGGTTCTTCCGGTGGTGGCATAACCTTTTTCTTAATTCTTGTATCCATTTCATCCTGGTAAGGTTATTCCATGACTGGGTCTTCTTAGCTGACGGGTCTGGCGCCAATACTAAACAACTATCGATATCTCATGGTGGTCAACAATTTATGGTTCCTCCTGCAGGAAATGGGTCTGGGCTAAACCTCACTGTATGACCTACGATTGGCAACAACTGCCTTGTACAAGGGAAGAATACTTATACCATTCTAATGTTCAAACAAGGTTTTGATCGTCGTCTCTCTACTATAGGTAAGTCACTCAGATTTACCATCCCACATAGCAAGGTGAATAATAAGAGTAAGTCGGTATGGTGATCAATCCATCCCGCACCCAAATCATTACATTGTATACGGTTTAGAGAATCTCGCATTCTAACACTCGGTCATCCTCACAAGCATTGCAGAATTTCTCTTGTCGACGAACCAAGTTCGAATAAATCCATTGATTCTGCAAGCCAAAAAAACATCTATCGGTCCTTCACAACTCTCAGGTTTTGCGTTACTCCTATAAGATCGTCGGTTGATAAAGTCGTAACTTCTTCTAGGTTTTTTTTTCTTCAGCAAGAGTGTGCTTGCTTCTTGGCAGGTCCTGGGGCCTGTGGGTTATGGCCCATCTCATCACTTGTAGTCCTTGAACTTATCCTCGGGCTTCTGATCATTATTCAAACATCCAGCTTCCTAGCATTCTTAAATCCATCCAACTGTACTATCTCCCTTTCTTCTATTTGTACCAAACTAAGAATGATTACTCAGACTCATCAGAGAGTCACCATTGCTCCATGTTACCAACATCATACCTCATTTATATTCAAATAGTACTTCTTTCCTGCATGCTCTTGGGGTATCCAATATATCGAGATAAAACTCATGCTTGCTTAGTCCGAAATCCACTCCGTGGAATATCATTATCCTTTCCAGGGTCAAATCTCCTCACAGGGTACTACCACCCTTAAAATGCTCCAATCTCATCCATAGACCATATTTCTCATATCCTCGAAAATGGTCAAAATCTTTCTTCATAGAGTAACAACTCATAAAAATCCAAAACAGTACCAACGATGATAACTTTGTTGATTCTCCAATTACTACAATCTCCTGTATTTCCATTACATGCCTCAACTTAACATCTCAATACAGAAGAGATGTTCTCTCTACTACTACTACTACTACTACTACTACTACTACTACACCTACATTGCTGCTAACTCGACTATTTAGCCCAAGTCTCCTTCTTCTTGGGACAATCCCTGGCAAAGTGCCCTGCTTCATTACAATGAAAACATATCACTTCTGACAAGTCTCGAGGTTTCCTTTTTGGGCAACCGCTGAAGTAGTGCCCTGACTTCTTGCATCTAAAATAGGTGATATGTCTCAGGTCCTTCATGGAATCCAATCTACTTCTCTTCATGGACTTTTCCGTTCCAATCAGGGCTTCTATTTCCTGTGGGTCATACTCTACTTCCTCTGTCGGGAATTCTACTAGATCTCCATTTAGACAATCTTGGGAGATGTGTCCTTCTTCTCCACATGAATAGCAAGACTTGGTGCAGGCTTTAATTTTGTATCCTTTGTGCTTGTCCTTGACATCTTCCTTCATCACAGATTCTTCTAAAATCTCCATGAGGGCTCCTTTCATTGTTTCTTTCTTCTGCCGAATGGTTCTTTGTACCATGGGGTAAATATGACACTGATCAGGGTAGTGGGTAGTTCCTTCACACAAGAAACAAGTAATCTGCCTAGTTGGGCATTCTTGAGTTGGGTGACTTTCTTCACAATTAGGGCATTCATCCTTGTGCTCCTTATGGTTGTGTCCTATTTCTCCACAAAGCTTTCATGCACGAAGTTGAAGGAAATATGCCCTAGAGGCAATAATAAAGTTATTATTTATTTCCTTATTTCATGATAAATGTCTATTATTCATGCTAGAATTGTATTAACCAGAAACATAATACATGTGTGAATATATAGACAAACAGAGTGTCACTAGTATGCCTCTACTTGACTAGCTTGTTAATTAAAGATGGTTATGTTTCCTAACCATGAACAAAGAGTTGTTATTTGATTAACGGGATCACATCATTAGTTGAATGATCTGATTGACATGACCCATTCCATTAGCTTAGCACCCGATCATTTAGTATGTTGCTATTGCTTTCTTCATGACTTATACATGTTCCTATGACTATGAGATTATGCAACTCCCGTTTACCGGAGGAACACTTTGTGTGCTACCAAACGTCACAACGAATCGGGTGATTATAAAGGTGCTCTACAGTGTCTCCAAAGGTAATTGTTGGGTTGGCGATTTCGAGATTAGGATTTGTCACTCCAATGTCGGAGAGGTATCTCTGGCCCTCTCGGTAATGCACATCACTTAAGCCTTGCAAGCATTGCAACTAATGAGTTAGTTGCGAGATGATGTATTACGAACGAGTAAAGAGACTTGCCGTAACGAGATTGAACTAGGTATTGGATACCGACGATCGAATCTCGGGCAAGTAACATACCGATGACAAAGGAACAATGTATGTTGTTATGCGGTCCGACCGATAAAGATCTTCGAGAATATGTAGGAACCAATATGGGCATCCAGGTCCCGCTATTGGTTATTGACCGAGACATGTCTCACCATGTCTACATTGTTCTCGAACCGTAGGGTCCGCACGCTTAAGGTTTCGATGATGGTGATATTATGAGTTTATGAGTTTTGATGTACCAAGGAGTTCGAGTCCCGGATGAGATTGGGGACATGACGAGGAGTCTCGAAATGGTCGAGACATAAAGATCGATATATTGGACGACTATATTCGAGTTCGGAAAGGTTCCGAGTCATTCGGTATTTATCGAGTACCGGAGAGTTACGGAATTCGCCGGGAGAAGTATTGGGCCTTATTGGGCCCTCATGAAAAGAGAGAGGGGGCTGCCTAGGGCAGGCCGCGCCCCCATGGCCTAGTCCGAATTGACTAGGGGAGGCCGCACCCCCCTCCTTCCTTCCTTCTCTCTTCCTCTTCCTAGTCTCCTACTCCTAATACATGGAAGGACGCCTAGTTGGACTAGGAAGGGGAATCCTACTCCCGTGGGAGTAGGACTCCCAGTATGCGCCATAGTAGAGGGCCGCCCTCCCTCCTCCACTCCTTTATATACGGGGCAGGGGCACCCATGGATACACAAGTTGATCATTGATTGTTCCTTAGCTGTGCGGTGCCCCCTCCACGATATTACACCTCGGTCATATTGTAGCGGTGCTTAGGCGAAGCCTGCGACAGAAAACATCAAGATCGCTACCACGCCGTCATGCCGACGGAACTCCCCTCTGCGCCTCTGCTAGATCGCAGATCGAGGGTGCGCCATCGAGCTGTCTGGCTGTCAAGAACTCGGAGGTGCCGAGTAACGGTGCTTGGATCGGTCGGACCGGAGGACGACGATTACTTCCTCTATGTTGCGCCAACGCTCCGCTTCGGTCTACAAGGGTACGAGAACACTCTCCCTCGTTGCTATATCATCACCATGATCTTGCATGTGCGTGGAAATTTTTGAAATTACTACGCTCCCCAACAAAGGGTATCGAGCCAAGTTTTTATGGTTTGATGTTATATGCACGAGTAGAACACAAGTGAGTTGTGGGCGATATAAGTCATACTTGCTTACCAAATGTCATACTTTGGTTCGTGGTATTGTTGGATGAAGCGGCCGGACCGACATTACGCCAGACGCTTACGCGAGACTGGTTTTACCGCCGTGCTTTGCACACAGTGACTAGCGGTGTCGGTTTCTCCAACTTTAGTTGAACCGAGTGTGGCTAGGCCCGGTCCTTGCGAAGGTTAAAACAGCACCAACTTGACAAACTATCGCTGTGGTTTTGATGCGTAGGTGAGATTGGTTCTTGCTTAAGCCCGTAGCAGCCACGTAAAATTTGCAACAACAAAGTAGAGGACGCCTAACTTGTTTTTGCAGGCATGTTGTGATGTGATATGGTCAAGACGTGATAAGATATAAGTTGTTGTATGAGATGATCATGTTTTGTTGAAGTTATCGGCAATCGGCGTAAGCCCTATGGATGTCTCTTTGTTGCATAAGATGCAAGTGCCAAATAATTGCTTTACTTTATCGCTATACGATAGCAATAGTTGCAAGAGCAATAGTTGGTGAGACAACCATGTGATGACACATTGATATAGATCAAGATGATGAAGATCATGGTGTCATGCGGTGACGATAGAGATCATGACAAGACTTTGGAGATGGAGATCAAAGGCGCAAGATGATCATGGCCATATCATGTCACATATTTTGATTGCATATGATGTTTATCTATTATACATCTTATTCTTGCTTTGATTGACGGTAGCATTTTAAGATGATCTCTCACTAAAATTATCAAGAAGTGTTCTCCACGAGTATGCACCGTTGCCAAAGTTCGTCGTGCCTGCACACCACGTGATGATCGGGTGTGATAAGCTCTCGTCCATCTACAACGGGTGCAAGCCAGTTTTGCACACGCGAATACTTAGGTTAAACTTGACGAGCCTAGCATATGCAGATATGGCCTCGGAACACGGAGACCGAAAGGTCGAGCGTGAATCATATAGTAGATATGATCAACATAAGATGTTCACCATTGAAAACTACTCCATCTCACGTGATGATCGGTTATGGTTTAGTTGATTTGGATCACGTGATCACTTAGATGACTAGAGAGATGTCTGTCTAAGTGGGAGTTCTTAAGTAATATGATTAATTGAACTTAAATTTATCATGAATTAGTCCTGGTAGTATTTTGCAAATTATGTTGTAAGATCAATAGCTTGCGTAGTTGCTTTCATATGTTTATTTTGATATGTTCCTAGAGAAAATTGTATTGAAAAATGTTAGTAGCAATGATGCGGATTGGATCCGCGATCTGAGGTTTATCCTCAATGCTGCACAAAAGAATTATGTCCTTAATGCACCGCTAGGCAGGAGCACATGCAGACGTTATGAACGTTTGGCTAGCTCAATATGATGACTACTTGATAGTTTTGTGCACCATGCTTTATGGCTTAGAATCGGGACTTCAAAGATGTTTTGAACATCATGGACCATATAAGATGTTCCAGGAATTGAAGTTAATACTTCAAGAAAATACCCGAGTTGAGAGATATGAAGTCCTCAACAAGTTCTATAAGCTAAAATATGGAGGAGAATCGCTCAACTAGTGAGCATGTGCTCAGATTGTCCAGGTACTTCAATTGCTTGAATCAAGTGGGAGTTAATCTTCCGATAAGATAGTGATTGATGAAATTCTCTAGTCACCATCACCAAGTTAGTAGAACTTCGTGATGAACTATAGCATGCAAGGGATGATGAAAATGATTCCCGAGTTTTTCATGATGATGAAATCGTTGAAGGTAGAAATCAAGAAAGAACACCAAGTGTTGATGGTTAACAAGACCACTAGTTTCAAGAAAAGGGCAAAGGGATAGAAGGAACTTCAAGAAGAACGGCAAGCAAGTTGTTGCTCAAGTGAAGAAGCCCAAGTCCGGACCTAAGCCCGAGACTAAGTGCTTCTACCGCAAAGGGACTGGTCATTTGAAAGCGAGAACTACCCCAAGTATTTGGTGGATAAGAAGGATGGCAAAGTGAACAAAGGTATATTTGATATACATGTTATTGATGTGTACTTTACTAGTGTTTATAGCTACCCTCGGTATTTGGTACTGGTTCGATTGTTGAGAGTAGTAACTCGAAATGGGAGTTGCGAATAAAATGTAAACTAGTTAAGGGTGAAGTGACGATGTGTGTTGAAAGTAGTTTCAAGATTGATATGATCATCATCGCACGCCCCTATACTTTCGCGATTAGTGTTGAACCTAAATAAATGTTATTTGGTGTTTGCGTTGAGCATGAATATGATTTGATCGTGTTTATTGCAATACGGTTATTCATTTAAGTAAGAGAATAAACTGTTGTTCTGCTTACATGAATAAAGCCTTATATGGTTACACACCCAATGAAAATGGTTCAAGGATCTCGATCGTAGTGATACACATATTCATAATATTGAAACCAAAAGATGCAAAGTTAATAATGATAGTGCAACTTATTTGTGGCACTTGCCATTTAGGTCATATTATGTAAAACGCATGAAGAAACTCCATGCTGATGGGATTTTGGAATCACTTGATTATGAATCACTTGATGCTTATGTAACCATGCCTCATGGGCAAGATGACTAAAACTCCGCTTCTCCTAACAATGGAACAAGCTACCGACTTATTGGAAATAATACATACCGATGTATGCGATCCAATGAGTGTTGATGCTCGTGGCAAGTATCGTTATTTCTGACCTTCACAGATAATTTGAGTAGATATGGGTATATCTACTTGATGAAACATAAGTCTGAAATAGTTGAAAGGTTCAAAGAATTTCAGAGTGAAGTGGAAAAATCATCGTAACAAGAAAAATAAAGTTTCTACGATCTGATCGCGGAGACAAATATTTGAGTTACGAGTTTGGTCTTCAATTAAAACAATGTGGAATAGTTTCACAAATTCATGCCACCTGGAACACCACATGATAATGGTGTGTCCGAACATCATGACCGTACTTTATTGGATATAGTACAATCTATGATGTTTCTTACCGATTTACCAATATCGTTTTGGGATCATGCATTAGAGACAGTTGCATTCACATTAAAAAGGGCACCATCTAAATCCGTTGAGACGACACTATATGAATTGTGGTTTAGCAAGAAACCCAAGTTGTCGTTTCTTAAAGTTTGGAGTTGCGATGCTTATGTGAAAAAGTTTCATCCTGATAAGCTCGAACCCAAATCGGAGAAGTGCGTCTTCATAGTTACCCAAAGGAAATTGTTGGGTACACCTTCTATCACAGATCCGAAGGCAAGATATTCGTTGCTTAAGATGGATCCTTTCTAGAGAAGGAGTTTCTCTCGAAAGAAGTGAGTGGGAGGAAAGTAGAACTTGATGAGGTAACTGTACCTGTTCCCTTATTGGAAAGTAGTTCATCAGAGAAATCTGTTCTTGTGACTACTCTACCAATTAGTGAGGAAGCTAATGATGATGATCATGTAACTTCAGATCAAGTTACTACCGAACCTCGTAGGTAAAACAGAGTGAGATCCGCACTGAGTGGTACGGTAATCCTGTACGGAGGTCGTGTTACTTGACCATGACAAACCTACGAACTATGAGGAAGCGATGATGAGCCCAGATTCCGCAAAATGGTTTGAGGCCATGAAATCTGAGATATGATCCATGTATGAGAACAAAGTATGGACTTTGATGGATTTTCCCGATGATCGGCAAACCATAGAAAATAAATGGATCTTCAAGAGGAAGACGGACGTTGATAGTAGTGTTACTATCTACAAAGCTCGACTTATTGCAAAAAGGTTTTCGACAAGTTCAAGGGGTTGACTACGATGAGACCTTCTCACCCGTAGGGATGCTTAAGTCTGTCCGAATCATGTTAGCAATTGCCGCATTTTATGATTATGAAATTTGGCAAATGGATGTAAAACCGCATTCTGAATGGATTTACGGAGGAAGAGTTGTATATGATGCAACCGAAGGTTTTATCGATCCAAAGGAGCTAACAAAGTGTGCAAGCTCCAACGATCCATTTATGGACTGGTGCAAGCATCTCGAGTTGGAATATACGCTTTGATAAGTTGATCAAAGCATATAGTTTATACTGACTTGCAAAGAAGCCTGATTTACAAGAAAGTGAGTGGGAGCAATACAACATTTTTGATAAGTATATGTGAATGACATATTGTCGATCAGAAATAATGTAGAATTATTTTGTAAAGCATAAAGGAGTGTTTGAAAGGAGTTTTTGAAAGAAAGACCTCGGTGAAGTTGCTTACATATTGAGCATCAAGATCTATAGAGATAGTTCAAGACGCTTGATAAGTTTTTTCAATGAGTACATACCTTGACAAGATTTTGAAGTAGTTCAAAATGGAACAGTCAAAGAAAGAGTTCTTGCCTGTGTTACAAGGTGTGAAATTGAGTAAGACTCAAAACCCGACCACGGCAGAAGATAGAAAGAGAATGAAAGTCATTCCCTATGCCTTGGCCATAGGTTCTATAAAGTATGCCATGCTGTGTACCAGATCTGTTGTATACCCTACAATCGAGTTTGGCAAGGAGTACAATAGTGATCTAGGAGTAGATCACTAGACAATGGTCAAAATTATCCTTAGTGGAATAAGGATATGTTTCTCGATTATGGAAGTGACAAAAGGTTCGTCAGTAAAGGGTTACGCCGATGCAAGTTTTGACACCAATCTGGATGACTCTAAGTCTCGATCTAGATACATATTGAAAGTGGGAGCAATTAGCTAGAGTAGCTCCGCGAGCATTGTAGACATACAATATTTGCAAAATACATACGGCTCAAATGTGATGCATCTGCTGACTAAACTTCTCTCACGAGCAAAACATGATCATACCTTTGTACTCTTTGGGTGTTAATCACATAGCGATGTGAACTAGATTATTGACTCTAGTAAACCCTTTGGGTGTTGGTCACATGACGATGTGAACTATGGGTGTTAATCATATACGATATGATTATTGGTGTTCAATCACATGGCGATGTGAACTAGATTATTGACTCTAGTGCAAGTGGGAGATCAAGGAAATATGCCCTAGAGGCAATAATAAAGTTATTATTTATTTCCTTATTTCATGATAAATGTCTATTATTCATGCTAGAATTGTATTAACCGGAAACATAATACATGTGTGAATATATAGACAAACAGAGTGTCACTAGTATGCCTCTACTTGACTAGCTTGTTAATCAAAGATGGTTATGTTTCCTAACCATGAACAAAGAGTTGTTATTTGATTAACGGGATCACATCATTAGTTGAATGATCTGATTAACATGGCCCATTCCGTTAGCTTAGCACCCGATCGTTTAGTATGTTGTTATTGCTTTCTTCATGACTTATACATGTTCCTATGACTATGAGATTATGCAACTCCGCTTACGGAGGAACACTTTGTGTGCTACCAAACGTCACAACGAATCGGGTGATTATAAAGGTGCTCTACAGGTGTCTCCAAATGTACTTGTTGGGTTGGCGATTTCGAGATTAGGATTTGTCACTCCGAATGTCTGAGAGGTATCTCTGGCCCTCTCGGTAATGCACATCACTTAAGCCTTGCAAGCATTGCAACTAATGAGTTAGTTAAGAGATGATGTATTACGGAACGAGTAAAGAGACTTGCCGGTAACGAGATTGAACTAGGTATTGATACCGACGATCGAATCTCGGGCAAGTAACATACCGATGACAAAGGAACAACGATGTTGTTATGCGGTCCGACCGATAAAGATCTTCGTAGAATATGTAGGAACCAATATGGGCATCCAGGTCCCGCTATTGGTTATTGACCGGAGACATGTCTCGGTCATGTCTACATTGTTCTCGAACCGTAGGGTCCGCACGCTTAAGGTTTCGATGCTTATATTATGAGTTTATGAGTTTTGATGTACCGAAGGAGTTCGAGTCCCGGATGAGATTGGGGACATGACGAGGAGTCTCGAAATGGTCGAGACGTAAAGATCGATATATTGGACGACTATATTCGGAGTTCGGAAAGGTTCTGAGTCATTCGGTATTTATCGAGTACCGGAGAGTTACGGGAATTCGCCGGGAGAAGTATTGGGCCTTATTGGGCCTCAAGGAAAGAGAGGGGCTGCCTAGGGCAGTCCACGCGCCCCCATGGCCTAGTCCGAATTGACTAGGGGAGGGCCGCACCCCTCCTTCCTTCCTTCTCTCTTCCCTTCCTAGTCTCCTACTCCTAATACATGGAAGGACTCCTAGTTGACTAGGAAAGGGAATCCTACTCCCTGGGAGTAGGACTCCCAGTATGCCGCCATAGTAGAGGGCCGCCCTCCCCTCCTCCACTCCTTTATATACGGGGGCAGGGGGCACCCCATGGATACACAAGTTGATCATTGATTGTCCCTTAGCCGTGTGCGGTGCCCCCCTCCACGATATTACACCTCGGTCATATTGTAGCGGTGCTTAGGCGAAGCCCTGCGATAGGAAAACATCAAGATCGCCACCACGCCATCGTGCTGACGGAACTCCCCCTCGGCGCCTCTGCTGGATCGGAGATCGAGGGTGCGTCATCGAGCTGTACGCGTGTCAAGAACTCGGAGGTGCCGGAGTAACGGTGCTTGGATCGGTCGGACCGGGAGGACGTACGACTACTTCCTCAGACGTTGCGTCCAACGCTTCCGCTTCGGTCTACAAGGGTACGTAGACAACACTCTCCCCTCGTTGCTATATCATCACCATGATCTTGCGTGTGCGTTGGAAATTTTTTGAAATTACTACGTTCCCCAACAAAAGTTTCTTCATATCCTTTCCATAAGGCTTAAATTTCTTGGACACAAATCGAGCCTTTAGCAGTCAACTTAAATTCTTTCCAAGTGGTTACTCCTTGCCAACCATTGATGGTTTGGTACATCCTCCACCAAGTAGCAGCACCTCTTTCAAAGCATTGAAGAGCATGGTGGGCCATATCCTTTTTGGCCATAGGGTTATTCTTCATGTGATCCTCCATGTTCTGAATCCATCGGTCCGTCTCCAATTGACTCATCGGTCCAGAAAATATGAGCTCATCTCCATTCATCCTCTATTGGGTCCAGGGGCTTTGGGGAGAGATAAGAGAGATAGAGAGGGATGCACACAATACAAACAATGGTTTTGAAAAGACAGATTTTGTTGTGGCTGTCGGAAAAACAACAAACAAATGACAGCTCACAAACGTCGCATCTAGCGTAGGTACAACGGGGTTTGGTCTTCTAATGGTTAATAAATCTTGAACGTCACCAAACTCTTCAAGTCTTGTTCTTGTCCCCAATGGCTTCTTCTTATCATGCTTGTCCTTCTCAAGTTCCTATGCTAGATATCTGTTGACGCGAAGTCTCTAGTGACATCCTTTAATACTTCTGGGGTTGCATTCCAAACTTCTGGGTTTCAACATCCTTGGCATGAACCATGTCCTTCTATCCTTCAGCTCCTGATGAATCTCCGGTATCTTGAGGTTTTGCTCCTCCAGCTTGGCTACTTTCAGCTTCTGGGTCCTGAGTTGTTCACGAACTGCTTCTTTATCAAATACATCTTCCCGAAGGTCCATCTTAAACTTCCTGATGTAATACTCCAGATCCTAGTGATACACCAGTTAAGGTTAAAACTTGATCTCTTGCTTGCAGGTGCTCCATTAGCCCTTTTGTCATCCAATTCTTCCGAAAGATGCGTGCTTAACACCTCACTGTGACAATAACATGAGCGAGCAATGGCATCATGGATATCCATGCTTATGACTATGTCTCTGTCATGAGCTATCATTCCATAGTTGATATTTCCTGTCTTGGGGCTTTCTTGACAAAACTTTGAGTTCTAATGCTCCATGTTCAGGTCTTTCTCCGATACACCTTGATCTCGGGGTATTGACAGCTTCCATAGTCTATCAAGTTCCATAAGTGTAGCCTTGCTTGGTCATACCAAATCTGGAAATTCTTCATATTCTCCTAGTCTTCGAAGTCTTTATCCGTCGTAGTTTCCATCATTATAATGCTCGGTAAAATCCTCTTCATTTCGAAGTGGTCTTAGTTGTCCGATATCTGGTCCTTCTTGGAGTGGTCTCATTAGTCGAATCTTCGAGGGGTCGAAAGGGGAAAGGGGTATGGTCTCACTAAAAGGGAAGATTTGAATAAGCTCAGAAGAGAAGAGAGGTAAAAGATTCTTTTGAAAAGAAAGTTGTAGAGAAAAATCTTTCCTATGGGCTTGCCAGTTTCTAGGGTCACGTCCTACAGTCAACATGTGCTCTGATACCATCTTGTAGCGACCCGACCCGAATGGATCAAGTCTCTGTGCTTAAGTGTCATCCCTGGATCGTATGCTGACACACACAGTACTCGAGGATTTATAACAGAGGTAAATCACATGTATAAAGTAACGTAAATACTATTACCTCAATCCAAAATAGTGGAAGTAACAAGGTTGTGGATTCCCATCAACACCAACGGCAAAGTTGAGTATAGGAATCGTAACCCTAACGTATCACTTACTCGTCGTAAGATCCTCCAACATGAGACATTGCAGCCACAAAGGGTCAGTACATTGAATGTACTGGCAAATTCACACCATAGAGCAATGATGAAAAAGGCTATCACTACATGCATATTTGGCTGGTGGAAAAGCTCTATGGTTACAGTTCTGCGTAAAGCCAATTTTTCTCTACTGCAAAGGAATAAATTTTATTTAACTATCATGGTGGTTGTTAAACATTGAGAATGGTTGACAGCATTCTCAATCCCAATTAAGCATCATCATTAAAACCCAACAATATTAATTATAGTAACATGATGAGATTCATTTGATAATTCAAGTACTAGATACTCAAAACGTCCATAATCGGGGACACGGCTAATCATGATTAGTTTATACACTCTGAAGAGGTTTGCGCACTTTTCCCCACATGACTCGATCTCCTCCGTTGGGATTCTCGCACTACATGATGTTTGAGAAACGGATGACCAAGACATAGTCTTTCAGAAGCGCTAGCACCTTACGATGGGTAGACCGTACCAACCTACATCCCCTACATCTGCTAGTCTACCATTGTAAGAGTTCACACGACTTAGTCAACTATGCTAGAGCCCATAATAGCATGTGGCTGCACACGGAAGTTTCTAGCATGGAAATATCTCAGTTCCCTTTGATCCTGGGTGGCGAACCATAGGATGATCACACGGTATATCCCGGGATCTCCTAGGAGAACTTTGGTATATCCCCAGGTGTCCAGGCAAGTCCACTGGTATATCCCCAGGGTGCCCCTACCAATCCACCCAGATGTGTATTAATGTTGCCACCTTAAATAAACCATTAATTAACAATCTCACATCTGTCATGGAAATTCACTCAAACCCAATCCACGTCTACGATCATAGCATGGCATAATAAGCAAACGTAGAAGTAACTCCCAAGGGTTTGATAATAAAACAGGTAATAGGTACTACCTCAATCTACTTCCCAAAACCCACAATTTAATTCAGATCCTAATCATGCAATTGTTTGGAGGATTGAACTAATGCAATAAAACTGGGTAATAAGGAAGTATGATCAAAGTGTGAACTTGCCTGCAATGTTGATGATGATGATTCGCACTCAAAACTCTTGATAGTTCTACTCGTCACACTCCGGTCAATCTATCGTGAGCAAGCAATGGTAACCACACACAAGCAATCACTCAAAAGATCGGAGAGAACGAAGAAAACAAGTTGGAAAAACATCAAAACCAAGCAAATAACTCTTGCAGCATAAAACAATTTCTAACAGTACCAAAACTATGTGAATTTTGCCTGATCAGAAAGTTTAGGTCAAGAGCTTCGATTTGCAAAAAGAATCAACTCAAACGGAGTTATAAAACTCAAGTTACAATCAAACAAAGTTTAAATAGAAATCAGTTTGAAATCAAATTTTAAAGGTTTCAAAAACATGTTTAAGTTCTTTTACTGGATAGAGGAGAACATAACGAAGAAGTGGGCGTTGGTTTCGTTGGATTTGGATAAACGAGTAAAAAGTTGTGAGCGTTTGAAGATTAGGAACTAAACTGTGAATAAAATATTCACGGATGGGTCCCTGGCCGAAATAACAGAAAAAGAAAAGAACTAATTAACGAACGTTCATTTATAAGATCTAAACAGTGGATGTTCGTTGTTTAAATAAAACAGAAAAAACCGATCTAGTCTATTGTTTTTTTAAAACGGTTAATGTAAAACCGGCCTGACCGGGTCGGTTTATACCGGTTCGGGCAGATCGGCGGCGGTCATCGGCGGTGGCGATTCTGCTGTCATTGCAAGACGGGAGGCGACTCCGGTGGTCGAGGAGGGCAGCGGAGCAGTCGGGGAGGGGTGGCGCGGTGCGGCGGAGTCGATGGTGGCGCCGGCGGCGGTCGGCGGCGGCGGTGGAGTGCGGGGCATGGCAGCGGATCTCGCCGGCGGCGGCGGCTTCCGTTGAGCGTGGAGGAGATGCAAAAAGGAGAGGGGGGTCCTGGGCGGCGGCTTTAAGAGGGGGGGTCTGCGCGAGGCTTGGAGAAGGGGACAGGAGAAGGCCGGAGGCGGCACGGCCTCCCATGGCGGCGCGGCGGCGTGGCAGCTCGGGACTCCGTCCCGAGCTCGGGGACGAGCGGCGCGACTGGGCTGGGCCTTGGCCTGGCAGGAGCTGGGCCGGCCCAGTTCGGCGGAGGGGAGTTTTTTTAAAACAAAACAAAAATAAAAACAAAAGGAAAAGAAATATAATATAGGCATATAATATATCAAAATTTTCAGAAAAAGATTTCCTACAAGCTGAACATTTTTCTAGAGTCAAATAAAATACACACAAATTCAAATAAAGCAAAGAGTGCTTCTGCCCTATTTAAAACCCAATAAAATCATTTTAAAAATACCAAAATGAATTCAAATTTATTTATCTCCAATTTTCTATTGTAGGGAATCATGTTTCCCTAATTTTTGTATATTTTATTTTTTTGGAGAAAAATAATTTGAATAAAACTCAAATAACTCCAAATTGAAAATAAATTCAAACGAACTTTGAATTTAATTCTTTGAAACTCCCAACTCATATTTCATATATTTTGAAGAAGTCATTTTATCTTCGCTCGTGAAAATCATTGAGTTGCATAAAGTTCCTGGGTTGGAAATATTTTCCGAATGAAATTCAAATATTTTCAACACCCCTTGTCATTTAAATAAATGGAAGAAGTCTTGTCATCTTCTCTCCAGGGTTTTGTGGTGAAAAGAATTTGAATTCACGAAGATCACGAATGCAAAATGAAAGTTGGGAAAGTCCTTTTATTCCCTCTCGTTTAACTTTCAAAAAGTTTCAAATTTCACTCAATCAATCACCCTACAATCAAACAATCAATCAAATCTATCTATTTACTATAACATTCCAAAATTTAAAATTTTGGGATGTCACAGCTTCTTCTTTTTGGAGAATCTTCTCTTCTTTTGTAGGGTGTCGTACACTCATTGGAATAGTGTCCGGGTCTCCCACAATTGTAGCAGTTTTGCTCTCTACTAGAAGATCTTTTGTCATTGTAAGACCTTGACTTGGAGCTTCTCTCTTTGCTTCTACTCTTGTAGAATTTGTTGAAGTTCTTCACCATTAAGCTCAATTCTTCATTGAAGGTTTGTTTCTCACTTGATGATGTGGCGGCTTCACTTGAGGCTTTGTAAGCACCACTTGACTTGTTGTGAAGTTCCTCCTTATCCTTAAGTGACATCTCATGAGCAACAATTCTTCCAATGACTTCCGTTGGCTTGAGATCTTTGTAGTTTGGCATCATTTGGATCAATGTGCACACAGTATCATACTTTCCATCCAATGCTCTTAGGATCTTCTTGATGATGAATCTGTCGGTCATCTCTACACTCCCTAAGTCGGCAATCTCATTTGTGATAAGAGCAAGCCTAGAGTACATTTCAGCGACACCTTCACCATCCTTCATTTTGAACTTGTCAAGCTGACTTTGCAGCACATCCAACTTGGATTCCTTGACGAGTCGGTACCTTCATGCATATCAATCAAAGTATCCCAAATTTCCTTTGCATTCTCAAGACGGCTGATTTTGTTGAATTCTTCGGGGCACAATCCGTTGAAGATGATATCACAAGCTTGAGCGTTGTATTGCAGCATCTTCAATTCTTCCGCATTTGCTTCACGGTTCGGCTCTCTCCCATCAAAGAATTCACCTTGCAAGCCAATACAAATAATTGCCCAAACGGCGGGGTTATGTCCGAGAATATGCATTTTCATCTTATGCTTCCAACTAGCAAAATTAGTACCATCAAAGTAAGGACCTCTACGGTGATTATTTCCCTCACTAGACGCCATACTCTCCTAGGTTGTGAAACCAAGGCTATGACCACCAAAAGCTATGGAAATCAAAGCAAATGGAAACCTGGCTCTGATACCACTTGTAGGACCTTGAAGTATGTCTAGAGGAGGGTGATTAGACTACTTGACCAATTAAAAACTTAACCTTTTCCCTTTTAGAGTTTGGCAGATTTTAGCTATCTTAGGACAAGTCAAGCAATCATCACACAATTCAAGCAAGCATGCAAAGAGTATATAGGCAGCGGAAATTAAAGCATGCAACTTGCAAGAAAGTAAAGGGAAGGGTTTGGAGGATTCAAACGCAATTGGAGACACGGATGTTTTTGGCGTGGTTCTGATAGGTGGTGCTATCGTACATCCACGTTGATGGAGACTTCAACCCATGAAGGGTAACGATTTCGCGAGTCCACGGAGGGCTCCACCCACAAAGGGTCCACGAAGAAGCAACCTTGCCTATCCCACCATGGCCGTCGCCCATGAAGGACTTGCCTCACTAGCGGTAGATCTTCACGAAATCGGCGATCTCCTTGCCCTTACAAACTCCTTGTTTCAACTCCACAATCTTGTCGGAGGCTCCCAAGTGACACCTAGCCAATCTAGTAGACACCACTCTCCAAGAAGTAACAAATGGTGCGTTGATGATGAACTCCTTGCTCTTGTGCTTCAAATGATAGTCTCCCCAACACTCAACTCTCTCTCATGGGATTTGGATCTGGTGGAAAGAAGATTTGAGTGGGAAGCAACTTGGGGAAGGCTAGAGATCAAGATTCATATGGTAGGAATGGAATATCTTGGCCTCAACACATGAGTAGGTGGTTCTCTCTCAGAAATGGTAAGTTGGAAGTGTAGGTTTGTTCTGATGGCTCTCTCCATGAATGAACAGGAGGTGGAGGGGTATATATAGCCTCCACACAAAATCTAACCGTTACACACAATTTACCAAACTCGGTGGGACCGATTCAACAGACTCGGTCGGACCGATTTAGTAAACCTAGTGACCGTTAGGATTTTCGGTGGGACTCACATGCAACTCGGTAGAACCGATTCAGTTAGGGTTAGGGCATAATGTAATCTCGGTAAGACCGATCACTCAAACTCGGTGAGACCGATTTTGGTAATAAGCTTTCCAGAGAGTTGGTCAGGTAAACTCGGTGGGACCAATTTGCTCTTTTCGGTGAGACCGAAATGTTACAAAAGGGAAATAGAGAGTTTACTCGGTGGGACCGATCGCTCACTTCGGTTAGACCGAAACGTTACGAAGGGAAACAGAGAGATTACAATCCCATCTCGGTGAGACCGAGATCCCTATCGGTAGGACCGATTTGCCTAGGGTTTGTGGCAGTGGCTATGACATTAGAACTCGGTCGCGCCGGATAGAAAGAATCGGTGTGACCGATTTTGGCTTTAGGTTTAGGTCATTTGTGGATGTGAGAAAGTAGCTGAGGGTTTTTGGAGCATATCACCAAGCACATGAAGCAAGAGGCTCATTAAGCAACACCTCACCCCTCCTTGATAGTATTGGCTTTTCCTGTAGACTCAATGTGATCTTGGATCACTAAAATGTAAAATGAAGAGTCTTGAGCTTTTGAGCTTGAGCCAATCCTTTGTCATTAGTATTTTGAGGGATCCACTTTCATCATCCATGCCATGCCATTCATTGAGCTTTCCTGAAATAACTGTCTTGGAATAGCATTAGCTCAATGAGCTATATGTTGTTATGAATTACCAAAACCACCTAGGGATAGTTGCACTTTCGGCTGGGTCCCTGGTGTCAGCCGCTTGTTGTGCAATTCTCTCGTTTATTGACTATGTTGACAATGGCATGGGACCCATATGTGAGAAATCCATTAGGAGGAGCCATTTTTTATTGGCTTGAAATAAGGAGGCACTTGCTTGCATACTGCCATGACCTTGGCGGGTCCTAGCTGTCATCCTCTCCATGTACAATCATCTCCTGATTGTGTACGCGTCAACTTGGTAGGCCCACAAGTCAGCCTCTAAACCCATGGAGGACAAATACAACCCATTTAAAAAAATAACAGCCCATTCCATACGTTCAAACAGAAAGTTTCAACATTCAGAGCAAAGTAACAGGTATGATCCACATATGGAGTACTGAATTTCCACATTAACAACCATCATAGCCAAGTTAACTATCTACTCCCACTAATACTCTAGTAGTGTACAAGTACTAACTTACTCTTAGCTAACTAGACGATGCCGACCGCCATCTGCGGTACACGCTAAACGCCGGCACCGGCGTCCTCCGCCTCGCCTCGGACTTTCCAGAGGTGCGATAGGGTGCGTTGCTCGCGCGCGTTGGCCCTTTCCATGCCGGTGTGGTCCTCCGAAGCTTCAGCTTCTAAGCGGGAAACCCACTTGATGAGCTGGTAGTAAAAATCGGCATCGCGAACACGTGCGTGCCTGACAGCCTCCAGGGCTATTTGCTGTGCGCCGGCCTCCACGTAGTCGGCCTAGTTGCAGGTGCTCTGCTCGCGACTCAGAGCGTCGGTGCGCTGGTGCTCCATGTCCTACTGGCGGCGCAAATCGGCGATACGCTGCTCCTCCGCCAGGCGGTTGCGCTCCAACAACTCCTGCTCCTCCGCCAGGCGGTCGTGCTCCAACAAGTCCTCGATCTCTGCATTGCCATCTAAAGACCGATAGAATGCCTCCTCCCTCGGTCTTCCTTCCGGTGAAAAACCGAACACTAGTTCTGGCGGTGACCGCCTCCGGCCTCGCCTATTACGGATGGGCGGGGGCATGGCAGACGTGGCGAGAGCGAGTATAAGTGGCGAGCAATGATGGGCCGGTTGGGGCTTATGAGGATATGGTGAGTTGGGTCACGGTGCCACCGGAGAAGGCCGGGAAATAGTACTTATAGGCGTAAGGTAGCGCGACGGTCATCGGAATTCAATGCATAAGCAGGCATGGCTTAGCACGCCAGCTTGCCGTGGAAAACTAGAGAAACTGAAATTATAATTGTGTTCTCTCGTCCCGTCCATGCTGGGTCACACGCCGGCATGACGGTCCAACGAGTGCACCCGAATCATCTCCCTCCTTGTCAATAATGATTCCACGGATTTAAAAGGCCTGCAACAATTAAAACGCATCTCTTTCGCATCAGTTAGCTGCCTTAATTACGGCCGGCTGCATGCAGGCACTCAGAATCGCTCGCAGCTAGTACGCGGAGCAGCATGCAACGAGTCGCAGCCGAGGGCACGCATGCAGCCACTTAAATCGATGGAATTAATTAGGCTTAAACTTCTGCATGAAGTTAATTATTGACATGCCTTGGTCTTGCTGCTTTGCTCACGGGACTAATAAACCCGGACGAAGGGAGTACCTTGGTTGGTGAGATTTTCGAATTAAGCCCTGCAAACCAGAAAGGAGGTACTAGTACGTGCGTGATCTGCTATTTATTCGTGTAGGATCGAGTAGGTCATTTCTTGCAAACCGGAAAGGAGGTAGTACGTGTGTGATCCGCTATTTATCCGTGTAGGATCGAGTAGGTCAGATAGTGTACGTGCAGGATCAAGTAGGTCGGATGGTGTACATGTACGATCGAATTAGTTGATGAACGTTAGCTGGGAGATAAGGCATTTGCGAACATTTTTGCTGGCAGTTTATTCAGATTCGCATGGCATTTTCTTCATAGCATCTTGTCAGTTTATTCAGAGGTAGGAATTTTTATTCAAAAAACTGCCACTTTGGATCTTGCATCGCAACTAAAACTGCTAGGAGCGCATTAGTAGGCTAGCTAGTGATTGATCAGTAACTTGTAAATACTAAGCAAACAGAAATAAGGAACTGTTAATGCATCTCAATGATTCACAGATCATAGATAAATATGTAGCTCCAAAAGCAAAGATCAGCCACTTCGGATCTTGCATCGCAACTAAAACCAACTAGTACGATTCCCATACATAAGATCAACATGTTAATGCATCTCAATGATTCACAGATCATATACAAATATGTAGCTCCAAAAGCAAAGATCTAGAAAAAAACATATGTTCTTCCTACTAACATGGATGCTTCTCTTGGCCAACATTCAGTACAGACTGAAAGACAAATTTATTTGTGAAGTCTACAATTCCTCTTGCAAACGTAAGTGGTTTCACCAATAGCTGGAACCATGAGAATGAACCACACATGATGGAGGAACATCCACTACAATATGATTTGGTCTTCTCTCGATCACACGGCGAGACTATTTTCAGAATACAAACTTTAACTTAGGCAAAATGATGCCCATTGTATAATAAGGCCAAAGCAATGAAACACCTAGTGTTGGCCAATAAATAGTAGAATACTACTTTTCTGCAGTCCATGAAGTGACTATCCAATCTTTCTGTGTCTATTTTCGAATGGCACTGCATGCAGTGACTATACTATTCTCTTGTGCAGTTCAACCCAAATTGCGGTCACTTTGTTTGTTTGCCAAATAGCAATGGGCAGACATCTCTGTCTGCACAAATATCAAGCAGCTAGTAAACATATACCCCACCTTGTATTTTCGGTTTAAACATGTCTCTTCCGCTTAGCATCTGTCATGTTTTGCACTGGACAATTTGATACAGTCATGTTTTGCCCTGGACAATTTCATACTGAATTGATTTGCTGGTTCAAAGCAGAAATATAGCGACTATTCTTCATCAGACCAAGGATATCCATGTTCGCAATGATGGAAGAGGTGAAATCGATACAAGCGAAATTGTGCATCCAATCATTGAATCCTACCCTGCACCTCCAATGTAGGTCCACCCTGCCAATAAATTCACATGCAAACCACTAGTATTACTATCTAATGATAGTACAAAAAGAGTAGCAAGATAGCAGCAAACCATGTACCTTCGTAATGAACAGCTCATAGTGCCACCAATTGGATTAAAGGTTTGGAAGAAAACATGCTCCTAATGTTGAACCATTTAGACTTTTTGTGAAGTTCCACTAAAATCGAGCATCCCTGTTTGCATAGACATTGAAAGTGTGATTATTGTAAAAATGACACTAGTTGAAGCATAGACTCACAAATATAAGCATTCCAATTTCTTAATGGGAAAAGGTAGCAAGACTGTTTCTCACCACTTGTTTGAAGGAATAAATAAGGCAACAGCGGCTGATGTCCGAAAGGCATATATAGTTCTTTCTAAAAGAACGATCGACTCCTGACCTTTCCTCTTCTTTTAAGCATATTTTGTGCAGTTCAACTAAAATAAAATGCCATCACCGCCTTGATAATTCAGTGACACTGTACAAAAGGAAATGACTTAACATTACATCATGATGTCAGGTATGTAGTCGATAGGCATTAGAGACAAACATACAGACCTCCTGCGATAACATAATGAACATTAATTTTAACAAAGGTGTGACTAGCTTTACCGGGATAATTTGAGTGAACTCTACACCCTCTGTTCCTTAATATAAGACGTTTTTGCGGTTCAATTTAAAGTACCCAAATGTCTAGTATTTAGAAAAACAGGTAGTAGTTTTCTTGAGCACATATCTAGGAAAGCTTGCCACACTTTATTTATGTCCATACGCTAATGCAACATTATTCGAATACTACAAATATACACTAATCCAGTGGCTAGTGCAACAGTAGAGTAGTTATTTTTATTACAGGGAACAATACAATGGTTTTACTGAACAGATTTCAATAAACTCTAGCACTAGAAGATTTCTATAAGAATTAACAATACAAAATGTAAAGGTAACAAGTTTCAGCATTGGTATACTAGCTGTGCATGAGCATTAAACCAAATACAAAAGTCTGAAGGTAACTAGCATTATTAACTAATGACAGTATAAAAAATTTGCAAACCATGTACTTCCAAGGTAAATATCATTTCGAACTCGGGGGGGGCTTAAAAATTGCTATCCCAATCTTGATAATCGATCAAACATAAAAACTTGATCGAACGAATCAAGAGAACAGCCAGAGGAGGAGGTGCCCACTCTTGACCTTTCCTCTTGTCTTCATAATTTTTTGTGCAGTTTAACCAAAATAAATGACATCAGTGCCTTGGCATTTTGGTGACAGTGTACAAAAAATTTAACTTATCTCATGAAAGTGAGGCATGTAATCTATAAGCATTAACAGTACAAAAATCTGAAGGTAGTATCAAGTTTCATCGTTGGTATACTGGCTGTGCAACAACATTAGAATGCCTTAGCTGAAAAACCTTTAATACATCCACAATCAATAGCTAACCCTGAAATAATCCAGTGACATTAAATGGCATTGCTTAAATTTATCGGTGGCATTAGACTTAGTGCGGCATTAGTTAACGGTGGCATCACTTTAGCAATAGCATTGCTTGACTTGACTGCTAGCGTTATACTAACAGCAAAAAAGTGGCAATAAGAGCATGGGAGGCCCATTCGGACAGTGGGCGCACCAGTACGATGTACCTCCACGAATGCATAGAGTGGTGAGGGAGGTATGGTTGCCCAGGGCAACAAATATCCAGGCAGCATATGTGGATTACGTCCCATTTTTGTTCTCTTTAGCCACCTTTTTCCTATGTGAGGACAACAAAGTGATCGACCTGGTCATTCTCTATTGTGTTGGCATGCCTTTCTACCCTTCTTCAACCAAGAGACATGAGACTCATTCCTTAGCTACTGATTTTCCCCTTTTCAACCTAGATGCGGGTTCGATGCCTACTCTCTTGGACAAGATCAGCTCCTTCCTTTCCTTATTCAACCCAGACATGGATTGGTCTGCATGAAGTAGGGTTTCCTTTAATAGTGCAAATTAAGGTTTTCCTCTGCATGACCAGCAGAGCAGAGGATAGCAAATTGGGAAGATGGTGGAGTGGAAAAAGATCCACATGCAGCGACGTGGCAGATGGGGCAATAGAACAAGGGTATGGTTCGAAAAGAGGTAGCATACCTGAGGGTCACTGGGAACTAGCTTCGCTAGTGGTCGTCATCCTCTGCACACACTATGGCAACGAGCTTGGGGACGGAGGCCATCCCTCGCGGGCGCTAGGTCTGAGAGGACAGCCTTGTCGTCAATGTGTGACCTCGCTCGCGGATGATGCGTGCGTCAACGTTGCATGTCCTTTTCTTTCCCGGCGGATCTGTGACCACCGGTGAGGAGGGAGAGAGAGGCCATTTTTTTAGATCTGGAGAGAGGGTGATAGTGTGAGAAGCAAGTGGGCAGCCCTTAGCAAGAAAGCGCTGAAGCTCCAGCCTATATATCTTTTTTATACTACTAGTACTAGAGGTGGAGTAGTGGTAGAGTAGTTTATATTTTCTCCAGCATCTGAAGACAGCTTAGTCGTGCTTCAAAACTGAATGGCACTCCATTAAAAAAAGGTCGATAACTAATGCGGCACCTCGGGCCAATGCGGCCAGATCGCATTTTGCATGCGAAATTACACACCATGTTTCGTTGACATGTGGTCCCATTCCAACATGTCAGTGAGACGACGGCGAGTCCTTTTCTACTAGTATTTCCGAACGGACGTGTAGGTCAGGGCACCTCTTCATGTACCATGGCAAACTGGTAACCGTCCACCGACTCTTCACCTTTCCCTCTCGATTTGGAACTGTTGTCACATGCTCTTCCTCCCTCCTCCATTTGCCTTCTCCCTTCCTTCTGCCATTGTTCGATCATCTTCTCCATGGAGGGAACAGGCCGGAAACGACCCCATTATTCTTGCCCCGATCTGAAAGATGACGTGGTGGAGAAACTCATTGATCGGTGCAACGTCATCACCTTGGCTAGCATGGCAGGTTCGTTCAAGACCATTCTCGACTCAACTAATAACATCATTACAAGGAACCCAAGGGTCTAGGAGTGTGTTTGATCTCCCCTATCTCCTTCGTCGTGACCCTGCTGACTGGCGCGGGGACGACGGAGGCCTCGCCTTGTGCAAGTTGATGCCGCTTGATAATGATACATATGATGTTAAGATTCCATCGCTTGAGGGCAAGGCTTGGGAAGGTGAAAATGGAGATTGGGTTGTTTATATTGGGTACAACTGCGAGTGGGAACTTGTGAATGTGTACACTCGTCACCGGGTTCCACTTCCAAAAATCTCAGCAGACTGCCCAGAGGTTGAGCACACCGGTATTCTACGCATGTTCAAATACGATCATGGCGACTGTCTTCTACGGAAGATATCAATTTGTCGAGTTCCCAACCGCTCTTGGAATTACAGGAACTATGTAGTCGTTTCTATCTTCGACAAGCTTGTTGCCGTCCTTCGTGGTTCGACTGGATGGATATTGCTCAAAAATCAGTTTCTGTACACAGATGTGTACTGTGATGCAATTCAATACGAGGGTCTTGTGTTTGCTTCCACCACTCATGGCACTGTTTTTGCATAGGATCCTCGTAGTTTGGTACGTTTGTCTTCCACCCTAATTATAACTGTTTCATCCACATGCATGCGGGTTAGCAAGTTTCCCTTTACTAATTAACCTTCTTCTTGTGTTTCCAAGGTCCTGTGAACATTCCACCACCTATACTTGAAAATTTTTATAAGCAAGGGGGAGATGACGATGGTGACGATCACGAGCATGCGGACGAGCAGGGCCCATATACTCAGTGGCGCCTGGTATCTTATTCCAATGGATCACCCCTTCTTGTCTGTACACAGCCCACTTCTGATGTTACTACTAAGGAAGCAGGTGTTATCTCCCATGGTCGCACTCTCCGGACCTATTCCAACACCCGTTGCATGCTATTCGGGATGGATACTAGTGTGCTAGTGCCAACACCTTCTCCCTGGTATCGTATTGATAGTCTTGGAGAAAACTCCCTCTTCCTTGGACAAAACTATCCAATGATGGTGAAAGGTGATCCAACTACTGTTGGAACAACGTTGCTACCATTTATGAGAAGCAATTGTATCTATACCTTGGACATTTCGGTGGTTCCCTACCCTGGTACTGATATAGTAGGCCGCTTCAGCCTGGATGATCATTCATGCATTGGTATCGAGATTGACAATAGATGGCCCTTCCCAGAGAATCACTTGTGGTTCAAAGCAAGCGTTTCCAACGCTGAGGATTGGTTGAGTTGAAGTTCATTTCATTGCTTGTTATTTGTTGTGTGATGAAAACTTTAGTATTTATAATGTACCCTCGTTGCCGATGTGGGTTGATGACCTGTTGTATGTAATAAAATGATATGCTTGTGATAAACTTACTAAATTTATGAATGGCTTTCGAGTCGCTTCTCTGAGTGAGTGCTGCGACGAGGCAAAAATATATTTTCCAAATACATAATTGTATGTGCATTGCAACAGGTTATCGGATGAGGCCAATTAACAATAGCAGTACACTATTTGTACTAGCTTCACATGCTTCGCGTGTCGGGCGGGTGTTTTTACTGTAGCTGCGAATCCCATCATCCTAGGTCCTCGGATGAGTCCTGTAGAAATTTCATTCTGGTGTTTGGGTTCAAACTTTCAGAACTGCTGCACTATCTCTACGTCTACGTATACGTAATACAACAAGTTTTAAACTTGAGACCAGCCACCCACCCTCACAAAGAGCACTTTTTAACCTAGCACTGACTCCAGGAAATTTGGCCATAGTGTGAGGTGGGCCATATGTTAATGTGTTAGCTGTACGCAACCAGCACCTCCAACCCTCGATACTACTAGTACTATATAAGTAGTAGGAGTAGTAGGGTGGCATGTGCCAGAACAAGCATTCACGTTAAGGAGTACGGCACACGCCACCAGCACGACTTCCATCTGACACCATATTTCTTGGAGTCCGTGCTACAGCAATCTCTTCAACCTCGTCTGTCGGTGTACTAGAGTAGGGGTACCCTAGTATCCCGAACTTGTGCACGGGCGATCGCAGACACCCATGACAAGGCTTGCGGGTGACCGCCAAGGTCCTCCGTGGTTCCTTTGGAGCCATTCAAGAACAAAGTGTTCAAGTCAAGGAGACAAGGCCCCGGCAAGAGGAGCTTGCCGGGAAGGCCAACCGAGGCATCTCAAGGAACTTGCCGCGACGCGCCACGCGTCCCGGCAAGGCCCGGTGAGCGACAAGCTTCCGGATGCGACAAGACAACGATCGCGGCAAGGCGCTTGCTGCGTAAGCTACCACTGTGCCACGCCCAAAGACATCCACCAACGTGTCGCCCTGGGACCTTTCCAGGTGCGCGTGGCAAGAGGCTGTGCAGCTAGCGGTGCGAGGTGGCAAGCGACGCTAACCAGATTGCCATCGTGGCAAGCTGTGGCGTCCCTGACGGTCCCTTTTTGCACTGTTTGGGCGACGCAGACGGGCATTTAATGCCTTTGTCCCCTGCCGTCAGGGTTAGGTATGATACACTGTACAGGTAGTTGTACCAACCGCAACACTTTTTCCATTTTTACCCTTGCCTACGTTGCCACTTGTCGGTGACCCCTTGAGCATATAAAAGGAGGCCCATGCGCAACGTAGAGGGGGGTTCGAAGGCAGAAAACACCCACGCTCGGTCTCGTTAGCAGCTAGTGCGTACTACAGCACTCAGCGCTCCCGAGCAAGAACTCAATACAATCAGACATGCAGCAGTAGGAGTATTATCTCTCCGGAGAGCTCCGAAGCTGGGTAAACCGCTCGTGTGCTTCGCCTCGATCTGCTCTTCGCGCGATCTCCGCCCCCCGCCGAACCGAAAGGGGCCCGGTCCGCCGGCCCCATAGGTGTCCGTGGATCAGTTCTCTCGCGACATCGTCGTTTCTCTAACTCGGCCATCGCGCGGCGGGCGAGGTGGGGGTTTGCTGATAGTCGGTTTCCTCAACTGTGGTCCCACTTGTAATGCCAACTCCAACGCACGACCCCAAACGGACCTCCATTTTGCCCGGATTCTGTCCATTTGGGTAGGGCAATGGGGTCGTGTCTGGGCCATTTCTCGGATCTGGTGGTCGTGCGCCGAACACGCGGACGCATCCCGGCCACGTACTTTTTTATTTGCAAACACATATGTTTTTTCATCGTTGATTTTTTGGTACATGGAAATACATCGCCAAAATTTGACTAGGAAAGCAAGAGCTAAGAAAACAAGAACCACAAGAATACATTTTAGAAGATATCCAACTTCCATAACTGCTCCTGTAAGTTGGATTAGTGCCTTCTCGATGCATTCATTGCTGATCTGCAGAGGCTCGATCTTGCGTGCTTCTTTCTTCTTCGAGTGTAAAGAAGTAGACGTTGCTTCCTCGCATCTAGTCTCATGTCTAGCCTCTATTCTATCAACAAGTGCACTAGTCTCATCTCTAGCCTCTATGCTAGATAAAAGTGCTAGAACATCTACTAAATTGCGCTCTATCAATATATCGATGTACTCTTCTTCCCAATACCAAAACTTGCATCCATTCTACACAATAAAATTTTAAGTTAGCACAATTAGTCTAATCCGAGAGCACAACCGAAGATTTGGTCAGGTTCTTCCTCCTTTGCGTAACCGTGGGACATCCAAAGATCCGTGTCGTGTCATGCAAGAAAATAGAGTGGTAGTTGAAGCCACGTGATGTGCATCTTGGGTTAAACTGTAAATAGAATCTTACTACTCTTGAGTAACTCCAAAAGCTGCCACCAAAGATCTTTATTGGATTTGTTTTTCATCACTAGCACGTCGAGGTGAAAGATGTGCAGGTTCAGTGGGTCCTCTTGCATTTTCACTGACATGTGGGACCGCATATGAGCAAACAGACGATGGGCTCTGCGCGTCCGCTGGCTGGCTGAGAAGAGAGATAGAGGAGGGCTGAGCACGGACTCCAGGAAATTTGTTCTATGTAACCATCACCTCGATATAGGCTCGATATAGTGGGGTGGCATGGGCCATAACTAGCATTCACGTCTAGAAGTACGGCACACGCCACCCACACGAGTCCCATCCGACACCAATTTTCTTGGAGTCCGTGCTATAGCCATCTCTTCTCACTCCTGTTTTCTCAGCCATCGCGCGGTGGGCGGGGTGGGGGTTTGCCGATAGTCGGTTTGCTCAATTGTGGTCCCACTTGTAAGTGAAAATGCAACACCGCACGCATTCCCCCTTAAGCAACGTGTCGGACCAACCGTGTGGGGGTGCAACACGAACACGGCAGGCTTTTCCTTTTGAACTTGTAACTTGTAAAATTTGGTTCTGCTCCATGGCGTGACCGATGGATAGAAATAAGGATTTTCCCTAGAGTAATGAGAAGTTTGGTTCTGGCACGGTTCATGCATGGAGTACATACGAAAGTTATGAAGTTGATGCGAAAAGTAAGATAATTACTAGTAGTACCGGTAAGATAATTACTAGTAGTACCATATACTACTACATGGATTTGACGGAAAGAAGGCCAGCGTCCTATCGTCCTCCTCTTGCATGTAATAGTCCTTGTGGACGATTTGCGCGTAGATGTGGGTGATTATGTCGATGGTGTCTTGCTGCGCCAGTGTTTGTCTTGTGGCGCGACCTCGAGTGGACATTCTCCGAGGCGGACGGGGCGATTGCAGGGTCACCAGTGCATCGAAGAGGCTGTCACCATAGTGGCCGTTGAGGGTGGCGGGCATCACAGAGCCTGGGCGCGTTGGCTCGAGGCGTACGTCACATTTGTCCATGAGCTTCTTGGGACGGTGAACTTGTTGAGGAAATCGACGAGGACCACGTCGAACAAGGAGACGAAGCTGTCGTCCAAGCGGCCCCTCGCCCTGGCGGCCTCAAGCACTACCTGGAGACGTTCCTTGGTGTCGGGCCGCAGGCCGGCATCGTGGACCATCTGGCACAGCCGTCTGATGCTTGATAACCCACAAGTGTAGGGGATGGCAATAGCTTTCGAGGGTAAAGTATTCAACCCAAATTTATTGATTCGACACAAGAGAAGCCAAAGAATATTCTTGAGTATTAGCAGTTGAGTTGTCAATTCAACCACACCTAGATAACTTAGTATCTGCAGCAAAGTATTTAGTAGCAAAGTAATATGATAATAAAGGTAACGGTGGCAAAAGTAAAGATAATAGTTTTTGGGTTTTTGTAGTAGTTGTAATAGTAGCAACGGAAAAGTAAATAAGCGAAAAACAATATGTGAAAAGCTCGTAGGCAATGAATCAGTGATGGATAATTATGCCGGATGCAATTCCTCATGTAATAGCTATAACATAGGGTGACACAGAACTAGCTCCAGTTCATCAATGTAATGTAGGCATGTATTCCGTAAATAGTCAGACGTGCTTATGAAAAAGAACTTGCATGACATCTTTTGTCCTACCCTCCCGTGGAAGCGGGGTCCTAGCTGAAACTAAGGGATATTAAGGCCTCCTTTTAATAGAGAACTAGAACAAAGCATTAGCACATAGTGAATACATGAACTCCTCAAACTATGGTCATCACCGAGAAGTATCCCGATTATTGTCACTTCGGGGTTGTCGGATATAACACATAATAGGTGACTATAGACTTGCAAGATAGGATCAAGAACACACATATATTCATGAAAACATAATAGGTTCAGATCTGAAATCATGGCACTTGGGCCCTAGTGACAAGCATTAAGCATAGCAAAGTCATAGCAACATCAATCTCAGAACATAGTGGATACTAGGGATCAAACCCTAACAAAACTAACTTGATTACATGGTAAATCTCATCCAACCCATCACCGTCCAGCAAGCCTACGATGGAATTACTCACGCACGGCGGTGAGCATCATGAAATTGGTTATGGAGGATGGTTGATGATGACGACGGCGACGAATCCCCCTCTCTGGAGCCCCGAACAGACTCCAGATCAACCCTCCCAAGAGAGATTAGGGCTTGGCGGCGGCTCCGTGTCGTAAAACGCGATGAAACTTTCTCTTTGAATTTTTTCTCCCCGAACGTGAATATATGGACTTGGATTTGAGGTCGGTGGAGGTCCAGAGGGCCCACAAGATATGGGGGCGCGCCCCCTGTCTCGTGGACAGGGTGTGAGCCCCCTGGTCTTGGTTCTTTCGCCAATATTTTTTATATTTTCCAAAAAGTCGCTCCGTCGATTTTCAGGACATTCCGAGAACTTTTCTTTTCTACACATAAAACAAAATCATGGCAGTTCTACTGAAAACAGCATCAGTCCGGGTTAGTTTCATTCAAATCATGCAAGTTAGAGTGCAAAACAAGGGAAAAAGTGTTTGGAAAAGTAGATACGTTGGAGACGTATCAACTCCCCCAAGCTTAAACCTTTGCTTGTCCTCAAGCAATTCAGTTGATAAACTGAAAGTGATAAAGAAAAACTTTTACAACTCTGTTTGCTCTTGTTGTTGTAAACATGAAAAGCCAGCATTCAAGTTTCAGCAAATATTATGAACTAACCATACTCACAATAACACTTAGGTCTCACAATTACTCATATCAATAGCATAATCAGCTAACGAGCCATAATAATAAAACTCGGATGACAACACTTTCTCAAAATAATCATAACATGATATAACAAAATGGTATCTCGCTAGCCCTTTCTGAGACCGCAAAACATAAATGCGGTCAAGTCATTGTAATTCATGGTAAAAGAGATCAAGGACTGACTAAACATTGTAATTCATGGTAAAAGAGATCCAGTCAAGTCATACCCAATATAAACCAATAATAATGAATGCAAATGACAGTGTGCTCTCCAGCGGGTGCTTTTTAATAAGAAGGGTGATGACTCAACATAAAAGTAAAAAAGATAGGCCCTTCGCAGAGGGAAGCAGGGATTTGTATAGGTGCCAAAGCTCGATTTTAAAATAGAGATTGAATAACATTTTGAGCGGCATACTTTTGATGTCAATGCAACAACTATGAGATGGTTGTATCTTCCATACTACATGCATTATAGGCAGTTCCCAAACAGAATGGTAAAGGTTTATACTCCCCCAACCACCAACAAGCATCAATCCATGGCTTGCTCGAAACAACGAGTGCCTCCAACTAACAACAACCCTGGGGGAGTTTTGTTTAATTATTTTCATTTGCTTTGATCTTTTTGGATCATGGGACTGGGCATCCCGGTTACCGGCCCTTTCTCGTGAATGAGGAGCGGAGTCCACTCCTCTTGAGAATAACCCACCTAGCATGGAAGATATATGCAGCCCTAGTTGTAACATGAGCTGCTCGAGCATACAAAACAGAATTTCATTTGAAGGTTTGGAGTTTGGCACATACAAATTTACTTGGAACGGTAGGTAAATATCGCATATAGGAAGGTATAGTGGACTCATATGGAACAACTTTGGGGTTTAAGAAGTTTGGATGCACAAGCAGTATTCCCGCTTAGTACAGGTGAAGGCTAGCAAAAGACTAGGAAGCGACCAACTGAGAGAGCGACAACAGTCATAAACATGCATTAAAATTAATTCACACCGAATACAAGCATGAGTAGGATATAATCCACCATGAACATAAATATCATGAAGGCTATGTTGATTTGATTCAACTACATGCGTGAACATGTGCCAAGTCGAGTCACTCAATTCATTTAAAGGAGGATACCATCCCATCATCTCACATCATAATCATTCTAATAGCATGTTGGCACACAAGGTAAACCATTATAACTCATAGCTAATCAAGCATGGCACAAGCAACTATAATCTCTAAATGTCATTGCAATTATGTTTACTTCATGATAAGCTGACTCGGAAACGATGAACTCATCATATTTACAAAAACAAGAGAGGTCGAGTTCATACCAGCTTTTCTCATCCCAATAAGTCCATCATATATCGTCATTATTGCCTTTCACTTGCATGACCGAATGATGTGTATAATAATAAGAGTGCACGTGCATTGGACTAAGCTGGAATCTACAAGCATTCAACTCAAGAGAGATGACAAGTAATATGGGATCTAAGTTAAATAAACAATCATGCATATGAGAGCCACTAAACATTTTCAATATGGTCTTCTCAACCCCCAAAGGAAAGAAAAGAAAATAAAACTATTTACACGGGAAAGCTCCCAACAAGTAAGAAGAAGAACAAGAAATCTTTTTGGGTTTTCATTTTAATTTCTACTATAAGCATGGAAATTAAACTAACTATTTTTTTTGGTTTTTCTCAAGGTTTATCAAACACACAAGAAGAAAACTAGAAAAAGAAATTTAAACTAGCATGGATAATACAGTGAAAGAGTATGAGCACCGACGACTAGTGTGTGAACATGAATGTAAAGTCGGTGAGAAATACGTACTCCCCCAAGCTTAGGCTTTTGGCCTAATTGGTCTAGTACCAAGGACCGCCTGGCTGATATCCATAAGTGAAACTGGGGTCGTACTGAGATGTAGCGGCAACCGCCTCCTGAGCTGCAGCATGTTGGCGAGCTGCCTCTGCTCTCCCCTCCTGTTCAGCTGCTTCCTCCCTGGTGACAACATATCTTCCTTTTGCCTGATAATCAAAAAGGTGGGGAGTAGGATGAGTAACATGGACGATGTTGCGTCTGTCATAGATTAGTCGATATTGGAGGTATTGTTCATTCCTCCTTAGAAATTGATGATTGACCATAGCTTCATAATCCAAAAGAATAGGTTGTATAATCATATCCCCTTCTCGTGGGGCTATACCAAGATAATTGGGACATTTACATCTGTGCCCCTAACTCGAACCCACTACTTAGATTTGCCCCTAATTTTGAAGCATGCTCAAATTTACCCCTCCGCCGTTAAGTCACTACTCGGAAATGCCCTTCCGCATGCATCTTGTAGCACTTTCCGTCCAATCTTGTAGCACTTTCCGTCTGCTATAAAGACACGTGGCCTTTGACGGTCAAAGGCCTTTGACTGGACGGAAGGGCATTTCTGAGTAGTGACTTAACGGCAGAGGGGCAAATTTGAGCATGCTTTGAAATTAGGGGCAAATCTGAGTAGGTGGTTCGAGTTAGGGGCAGAAATGCAAATGGCCCAAGATAATTAGCCACACGGGTTGCATAAATTCCTCCAAATAAATTTCCCTTTCTACTATTATTCTGCAACCTACGTGCGACTATTGCCCCGAAATTATAACGTTTGTAACTTAACCCAACACTCTTGAGGACACTCAGATCAGGGACACACATGTGACATGCTTCATCTTTACCATTAATGCATCTACCAATGAAGAGAGCAAAATAATGTATAGCAGGAAAATGAATGCTCCCTATGGTAGCTTGTGCTATGTCCCTAGATTCTCCCACAGTAATACTAGCAAGGAAATCTCTAAATTCAGATTTGTGAGGATCATTAATATTACCCCATCAAGGGAGTTTGCAAGCAGTTGTAAAATCCTCTAAGTCCATGGTATAAGATGTATCATAAATATCAAATATGACACTAGGAGAATTATGCGTGCAGTTATATTTAAACCTCCGAACAAAGGAATCAGTCAATTGATAGTACTGAGGACACTTATCTTGTAAGAAGTCCTCCAACTCAGCATTATGCACATACGCTCAAATTCCTCCTTGAAGCCTGCTTTGACCATAAAATTATCGGATGCCCACTCACAAGCTCGTACATCCGCGTCCCTTGGCAATTCAACATCTTGCTCACGTATGGCAATCCTGGGCCCTTTCTTCACCGAGGAACCCCCTTGGTACATTCTTCTAAGCATAATTCTTTTTCTGAAATAATTCTGAAATTTTAGTAACTTCAAAATAAAAGTAAATAAAACTAAACAAGATTGGTAGCAACTACTCCTACAAGTGCCTAGAGCCTATATCATGCATTAGAATTGCTTGGGACCTCATAAATTTAACATGCAAGCTCAAGAACATGGTCACCTAAGCAGCAAAAATTTGCAATGAATAAAGCACTAGAAAAAAACTAATTGGACCAATGCAGGAGTCACATACCAAGCAACAATCTCCCAAAGCAGTTTTGTGAATGGAGCTTTGAGCAAGGAGATCGAAAATCGCAGCAAAATGAGCTAGAACTCGTGCTTGAGCTGGATGAGGATTTTTTTGGGTAGAAGATGAAGTGTGTGGGTGCTGGCATAAGTGGAGGGGCGCCACCAAGGGCCCACGAGAAAGGGGGGCACGCCCAGGTGGGGTGGGCGCGCCTTCCACTCTCGTGGCCTGGTGCTTGCCCCTCCTACAGTGTTTTCAGTGCCTAAAATCCTCAAATATTCCATAAAAATCATACTAAATTTGCAGGGCATTTGGAGCACTTTTATTTTCGGGATATTTTTTAATGCACGGATAATTCAGAAAACAGACAGATAATACTATTATTGCTTTATTTATTCTACATAATAGAAAATAAAAAGAGGGTACAGAAGGTTGTGCTTTCTAGTTTCATCCATCTCATGATCATCAAAATGAATCCACTAACAAGGTTGATCAAGTCTTGTTAACAAACTCATTCCGAATAACACGGAACCGGAGAAATTTCGAATAACACTAAGTTACCTCAACGGGGATATGAAAATCCCCAACAATAAGAATATCATACTTTTTCTTGACAGTGGGGAGAGGAAATTCAAAACCTCCAATAATAATAGTTGGAACTTTTCCAATAGAATTGATGCTATGAACTTGAGATTGTTTCCTCGGAAAGTGTACCGTATGCTCATTACCATTAACATGAAAAGTGACATTGCCTTTGTTGCAATCAATAACAGCCCCTGCAGTATTAAGAAAAGGTCTACCAAGGATAATAGACATACTATCGTCCTCGGGAATATCAAGAATAACAAAGTCTGTTAATATAGCGACATTTGCAACCACAATAGGCACATCCTCACAAATACCGACAGGTATAGCAGTTGATTTATCAGCCATTTGCAAAGATATTTCAGTAGGTGTCAACTTATTCAATTCAAGTCTATGATATAAAGAGAGAGGCATAACACTAACACCGGCTCCAAGATCACATAAATCAGTTCTAACATAATTTCTTTTAATGGAGCATGGTATAGTTGGTACCCAAGGATCTCCAAGGTTCGTTGGTATTCCACCCTTAAAAGTATAATTAGCAAGCATGGTGGAAATTTCAGCTTTCGGTATCTTTCTTTTGTTTGTAATGATATCCTTCATATATTTAGCATAAGGATTTACTTTGAGCATATCAGTTAAGCGCATACGTAAGAAAATAGGTCTAATCATTTCAGCAAAGCGCTCAAAATCCTCATCATCCTTTGTCTTGGATGGTTTAGGAGGAAAGGGCATGGGTTTCTGAACCCATGGTTCTCTTTCTCTACCGTGCTTCCTAGCAACAAAATCTCTCTTATCATAACGTTGATTCTTTGATTGTGGGTTATCAAGATCAACAGCGGGTTCAATCTCTACATCATTGTTTTTTCTAGGTTGAGCATCAACATGAGCATTATCATTAACATTATCACTAGGTTCATGTTCATCACCTGATTGTGTTTCAGCATCAGAAATAGAAATATTATTGGGATTCTCAGGTGTGTCTACGGTAGGTTCACTAGAAGCATGCAAAGTCCTATCGTTTTTCTTTTTCTTCTTTTTAGAAGAACTAGGTGCCTCTAAATTATTTCTCTGAGAATCTTGCTCGATTCTCTTAGGGTGGCCTTCAGGATACAAAGGTTCCTGAGTCATTCTACCAGTTCTAGTAGCCACTCTAACAGCAAAGTCATTTTTATTATTTAATTCATCAAGCAAATCATTTTGAGCTTTGAGAACTTGCTCAGCTTGAGTAGCAAACATAGAAGTATATTTGCTAATGAGTTTGAGTTCACCTTTAACTCTAGCCATATTATCGCTCACACGTCCTATCTCGAAAGCATTATTCTTTAACTCTCTACCAACATAAGCATTAAAACTTTCTTGTCTAGCCATAAAGTCATCAAATTCATCTAAGCGCGGGCTATGAAATTTAGTAGAGGGGATTTCAACTTTATCATATCTATAGAGAGAATTTACCTTTACTACCTGTGTCGGGTTATCAAGACAATGTGATTCTTCAACAGGCGGTATATTAAGACCATGTATTTCTTCAATAGGAGGTAAATTCTTAACATTTTCAGCTTTAATACCTTTTTCTTTCATTGATTTCTTTGCCTCTTGCATATCTTCAGGACTGAGAAATAAAACACCTCTCTTCTTTGGAGTGGGTTTAGGAATAGGCTCAGGAGTTGGCTCAATTGGTTCAGGAATTGCCTCAGGAATTGGCTCAAGAAGAGTCCAATTATTTTCATTAGTCAACATATTATTCAATAGTAATTCAGCTTCGTCGACTGTTCTTTCCCTGAAAACACAACCAGCACAACTATCCAAGTAGTCCTTGGAAGCATCGGTTAGTCCATTATAAAAGATATCAAGTATTTCATTTTTCTTAAGAGGATGATCACGCAAAGCATTAAGTAACCGAAAAAGCCTCCCCCAAGCTTGTGGGAGACTCTCTTCTTTGATTTGCACAAAATTATATATTTCCTGCAAGGCAGCTTGTTTCTTATGAGCAGGGAAATATTTAGCAGAGAAGTATTAAATCATATCCTGGGGACTACGCGCACAACAAGGAGCAAGAGAATTATACCAAGTCTTAGCATCACCCTTTAACAAGAACGGAAATATCTTAAGGATATAATAATAGCGAGACTTCTCATCATGAGTAAACAGGGTAGCTATATCATTCAACTTGGTAAGATGTGCCACAACAGTTTCAGATTCAAGGCCATAAAAAGGATCAGATTCAACTAAAGTAATAATCTCACGATCAACAGAGAATTCATAATCCTTATCAGTACCACAGATAGGTGAAGTAGCAAAAGCAGGGTCAGGTTTCATTCTAGCATTAAGAGACTGCTGCTTCCATTTAGCTAATAATTTCTTAAGATCATATCTATCATTGCAAGCAAAGATAGCTCTAGTAGCTTCTTCATTCATAACATAACCCTCAGGAACGACAGGCAATTCATAATCATTGGGAGAACTTTCATCATCACTATCACCAATAATAGCATCTTCAATAATTTCATTCCCCCTAACTCTAGCAAGTTGTTCATCAAGAAATTCACCTAGTGGCAAAGTAGTATCACGCACAGAAGTAGTTTCATCATGCATAGCAGAAGTGGCATCATCAATAACATGCGACATATCAGAATTCATAGCAGTAGCAGGTTTAGGTGTCGCAAGCTTACTAATAACGGAAGGAGATTCTAGTGCAGAGCTAGATGGCAGTTCCTTACCTCCCCTCGTAGTTGAGGGCAAAATCGTAGTTCTGTCGTCTTTCATGTTCTTCATAGTGATCAATAGATATAAATCCCAAGTGACTCAGAGAATAGAGCTATGCTCCCCGGCAACGGCGCCAGAAATTAGTCTTGATAACCCACAAGTGTAGGGGATCGCAACAGCTTTCGAGGGTAAAGTATTCAACCCAAATTTATTGATTCGAGACAAGGCGAGCCAAAGAATATTCTTGAGTATTAGCAGTTGAGTTGTCAATTCAACCACACCTGGATAACTTATTATCTGAAGCAAAGTATTTAGTAGCAAAGTAATATGATAATAAAGGTAATGGTGGCAAAAGTAAAGATAATAGTTTTTGGGTTTTTGTAGTAGTTGTAACAGTAGCAACGGAAAAGTAAATAAGCGAAAAACAATATGTGAAAATCTCGTAGGCAATGGATCAGTGATGGATAATTATGTCAGATGTGATTCCTCATGTAATAGCTATAACATAGGGTGACACAGAACTAGCTCCAGTTCATCAATGTAATCTAGGCATGTATTCTGTAAATAGTCATACATGCTTATGAAAAAGAACTTGCATGACATCTTTTGTCCTACCCTCCCATGGCAGCAGGGTCCTAACGGAAACTAAGGGATATTAAGGCCTCCTTTTAATAGAGAACCGGAACAAAGCATTAGCACATAGTCAATACATGAACTCCTCAAACTACAGTCATCACCGAGAAGTATCCCGATTATTGTCACTTCGGGGTTGTCGGATCATAACACATAATAGGTGACTATAGACTTGCAAGATAGGATCAAGAACACACATATATTCATGAAAACATAATAGGTTCAGATCTGAAATCATGGCACTCGGGCCCTAGTGACAAGCATTAAGCATAGCAAAGTCATAGCAACATCAATCTCAAAACATAGTGGATACTAGGGATCAAACCCTAGCAAGCCTACGATGGAATTACTCACGCACGGCGGTGAGCATCATGAAATTGGTGATGGAGGATGGTTGATGATGACGACAGCGATGAATCCCCCTCTCGGGAGCCCCGAACAGACTCCATATCAGCCCTCTCGAGAGAGATTAGGGCTTGGCGGCGGCTCCGTGTCGTAAAACGCGATGAATCTTTCTCTCTGATTTTTTTCTCCCCGAACGTGAATATATGGAGTTGGAGTTGAGGTCGGTGGAGGTCCAGGGGGCCCACGAGATAGGGGGCGCGCCCAGGGGGAGGGGGCGCGCCCCCTGTCTCGTGGACAGGGTGTGGGCCCCCTGGTCTTGATTCTTTCGCCAATATTTTTTATATTTTCCAAAAAGTCGCTCGGTGGATTTTCAGGACATTTCGAGAAATTTTCTTTTCTACACATAAAACAACATCATGGCAGTTCTGCTGAAAACAGCGTCAGTCCGGGTTAGTTTCATTCAAATCATGCAAGTTAGAGTCCAAAACAAGGGCAAAAGTGTTTGGAAAAGTAGATACGTTGGAGACGTATCAATGTTCGCGCTCATCGCCTCCATGGGTCTAGCTTAGCTTCTACTCCTAGTCAACTGATCTTGCGATTCGAGTAATCACTCTTGCCCTTGGTTAGCATGCATAGGTGCGTAGGATTTTGTACTAGATTGGACTGGCAGGAGCCTTTATATGAGAAGTGCAGACTGCGTTGAATTCACGTGCGTGTTGGCATCTACTCCTCGGCCCTCTACTGCAGCTGCCTTTGGCTGTATGGCAGGTGGGCCAGCCACCCGTTGGGCCCATGTGTCATTCACCCAAAGATAGTTGCTGTAAATCAATGAAGCTATGTCCCCCTCCGTGTCGGTGAAGTATAGTCATCTCACTGGACCTCTAGTTGGGGCCCAACGAGAGAAGTATGATGTTTACTGCTTTATTGATCCCCTTTGCATTTTGCACCAAGTTTTGACCTTTGATTTAACTAATAAAATGTTAATTCATGTATACAAAAATGTTGTGTAAGTCACCTTACGAAAACCAAATAATCCCAAAACACTTAGGCACGGTACATTAACTCCCTCCACGTTTCTTATTTCGTGACATATCAACCAATGAGAGATGTGGGCCGTGCATGCTTTCAATGACTTGAGACTACCAAACATGACATGCAGTGTTTAGTTCTTTGCAGGTAATCCTATTAATTAGCAAAAAGACTTTAAGTTCTCTCGCTGATAGGAATAAAACAATACACCATGTATTTATTTACAGAGGGAGTAGTACATTTTTTGTGACATGCATTACTAGATATTGCTAGTCAAATACTAAAATCCAGATGGACGTGGTAGTACTGCTAAATCCAGACAGTGGTGCTAGTAGTACTAGTAGTAGTAGTACCAATGTAGTAGCACTGTACTACCAGTTGGTCTAATTATTATGTGATGCTCCTCACAGTGAAGTGACAAGACCCTGCGCCGGAGATGACACCACGCCGTGTTCGGCATACCATAGTCAGCCTCACCGTCTGCAGTCACTATCATCATGGCTGTAGAGCTAGCCTGCTTACCACTAGCCGTGTTCGACATAATTTCCCGTGCGTAGATGCCCATGCATTGCACGAAACACCAAGATTGGGAGTGGACGGCACCGGCAGCGGCCATCGCACCAGATCTTTCCATGGCCTTCTAGATGTGGTGGGGAGGAGATAAGGCTGATTGTGGGAGACAAGGAGTTGTTTGTAAATAGGGAACAAGTGCGGGCAACTTTTTGCAAAAATGGAGAAGTTTGGTTTGTATGCGTCAGATCTAGATCCGACGGCTATTGGTGAAAGATGGGAGGCACAACATCATCACCAACTCAAGACCTATTTGATTTGCAGGATTTTGAAAATGCAGGAATAGGACACGACAATATTACAAGTTTCAAACTGATATTACAAATGTTAGGAGTAATGTTGCACCTACGAAGAGGGAATTACTAGGAAGTTTACGTAAGAACTTTCGTTACTTTAGGTGGATGCAACATTATCGTACAAACTAAAATCCACCGCCCTGACAAGTCACTAATGGGCAAATAAGTTTTCGAGTCTCTGGCCACTTGATGTTCCAAAAACAAATTCAGCTTCTGCGGAGACTTTGTCATTTAGTCTTAGACACTTGCGGTGATCAGCACACCATTCATTGTTGCTCCAGAGAACACCAAACCTCATTACCTTGAGCACATTGCCTCCAGAACAAAGAACCTGGCCAATTTAATCTCGGATGTGCTGCCTCGGTAGTTGATCAAATCAATTTCTGTAAGATGGAGATCAAGGCATTCGATGAGATTGTTATATGCAGCACATTTTTCACTTTTGGGTATTTTTTTATTTGCAAAAGGAGAGAACATATTAGAGCAGTTGGCGTTATAAGATTGCCGTGTCATCAAGAGGTACCAATATCATTCGCTCATACGATAGGGTTGGCTGGCTAGTGATATTCTCTCTCTCTCTATCTATCTATCTATCTCTCTCTCTCTGTGTTTCCTCTCATTTACCTAGGAGCATGTGAAGAGCTTGGGCATTTGTTGCCTTCCACTATGTGGCCGATGTCATATTTTGCAAAATTATGCCACATAATATGCATCGATGTCACGACCGGTTTTCCGGGTATCAAATTTCCAGAAAAAAGACCGTCGTGCTCATCAGCCCCAGGATTACTGTTAGCTGATGAGGCTCCAACTTGATATAGAAATCCAAAGCAAAATACAAAATATGCGGTACAAGACCATTCTGGCCTGTGAGTACAACAAATGGTTTCTAGTGGTTGAGGGCGGAAGCGGTTTGAGGATCATCAAGGTCTATGGGACTCCATTTCCCAACAGGAACAGCTGACCAGGTTAACTCTTATCTTCACGAGGCTGCTATCACGGTTGCTTAGGTTCCAGGGCTGGCATCGCGTCGCTCCTCTCCGTGCAAGAAAATCTGGCCAAGACAATAGCCAGGGACAAGCCAGTGAGTACTTTGAATGTACTCGCAAACATTATGAACACAGGTATAATATAACAATCATATGCAAAAAATATTTTATGCTCATGACGTCAGTCACAAAAATAAATCTCTGATGCATGTAAGCAGGTTATTTATAAAATGCAATAACATAACAATTATAAAAGGCACCGATCGGGCGTCTGGAGCGACGCCACATAAAGGGCTTATAAAAGAAATGCCACAGTCGGGTGTCTTAGCGACACCACATAAAGGGCTTTAAAAGAAATGCCACAGTCGGGCGTCTAAGCGACACCACATAAAGGGCTTTAAAAGAAATGCCACAGTCGGGCGTCTGAGTGACACCACATAAAGGGCTTTCAAAAAGAAATGCCACAGTCGGGCGTCTAGCGACACCACATAAAGGGCTTTAAAAGAAATGCCACAGTCGGGCGTCTTAGCGACACCACATAAAGGGCTTTAAAAGAAATGCCACGATCGGGCGTCTTAGCGACACCACATAAAGGGCTTTAAAAGAAATGCCACAGACGGGCATCTTAGCGACACCACATAAAGGGCTTTAAAAGAAATGCCACAGTCGGGCGTCTTAGCGACACCACGTAAATGGCTTTAAAAGAAATGCCACAGTCGGGCGTCTGAGCGACACCACATAAAGGGCTTTAAAAGAAATGCCACAGTCGGGCATCTTAGCGACACCACATAAAGGGCTTTAAAAGAAATGCCACAGTCGGGCGTCTGAGCGACACCACATAAAGGGCTTTAAAAGAAATGCCACAGTCGGGTGTCTTAGCGACACAACATAAAGGGCTTTATAAGAACAAACATAGTGAATATCCCAGAGGTAGAACCATCCCAGAGATACTCGATAATAACAATAATATCACGGGTTAGTCAACAATAATAATAATCATAATCATCATAAGTCACAAGTCACAATCCATGTTCTGGTTTAACAGTTTCGCCTCCGAAGACCGACACTAAGACCGACACTTGACCCATCCCAGACTATAATCCTTAACCATGGACACGGCTATTCGTATAGGTTTAATCTCTGCAGAGGGTGTACTCTTTACCCACGAGTAACGGATTCCTTTAGTCCATTGGGACTAATTCCGTCTACGGTCCTTTAGTTGAAAACACACCTAACTTGCACACACCAGCTTAACTCACACATGTCTGGAATCACCCACGACACCTGTCAAGCAAACTCTAAGTGGGGAGGCTACAACCTCGCGTAGCGTGGGATCAAATTTATATCGCGCGCTCTAAGGGGTGGCCACCCCTCTCGGTCCCAACCGGAAACACCCATGCCCCCGGACCAGGTGGCCTGCCTACCAGCTACAACCGGTATCTTCCACCATGGCCTCTCTGGCGTGTCCTAGAAAGAGGTTGACAACTTACTGAACCGTACTCTACTTGTTGTAGAGACGAGTGGTAGTACGAAGCAAGTATGGGGGTTACTGGAACAAGACTCGATCTACGGTCGACTCGGGAGGTTTATAATTTCCTGCATGACATGTATAACAAAAATATTTCAACCAGTACAATCAACACTCATTATATCTTACCATGCCATACCGGACATACCCGTCCCGACGGAGACCGGCGACAAGCTCACGCCTACCCAAGGCAGAGGCTTTCCCGGATTCCTTTCCGGCATGCATGCAAGATACATGAGGATGCTTGCCATCACAAGTATACTTATTTCCAATAGCATGGAAATCACTAATATGCATCCATTCAAATGATTATATCACATGAAATAACAAGTCCTTCGAAATGAGGTGGTGATATAAACGTGTCAGCGAACACAACAAAAATATTAGGTCGGGCTTTAGAATGCTTGCCTTCAAGTTGTGGGGTGGTGAGGTGCATCCTAAAACTTTTGAAAGCCTTTCTCCTCTCTCCAAAATCCTATTATAAATATTTTGAATCAATATATAGTTTCAACAACAGTACCAAAAATTTGTCTGAAAATTTTCGAAATAATTCTTAAAATAAAGTAGACAAAATTTTAAAGAGAATAGAAAAAGAAGCAATCAAAAATTCTTCTCTGTTTAAAAGTTATAAGAGTTTTGGTCCAAGGACCCATCTGTAATGAAACAGAAAACTCCCAGGGGCTTAAACAGAAAAGCGCAGAAAACGGTTCAGAGTAGAAAGCGTATTTGCCAAAGTACACTTTCAGAAAATAAAAAATAGCAGAGAGGCTGACGGGCGGGTCCCGCCCGTCAGGTTTGAATTTTCAAACGAGTGAGATGGGGCTCGTCGGCGCCCGAGAGCCGCGGTGGTCGCCGGCGACGATCCACGGCGAGGCAGGAGGATCGAAGGGTACCTCCGTGTTCAGGGCGTCATTCCGTGTCGGTTGTTAGTGGTGGTGGTCGCCGGTGAGCACCGCGTCGACGGCGGCTCCTACTCCAGCGGACGGCGGTTCGGGTGGTTGTGGGTCTCGTCGGAGAGTGCTGCGGAGATGCAATTGAGGAGGGGGTTAGGCTTGCGGTAGCATGAGAGGGTAGCTGACGTGATTAGGGCGCCGGAGATTGCCTCACCGGAGTGAATCATGGTGGAGGCCGAGGCAGAACGGGGCAGTCGGAGCTGGGGGAGAAGACCTCCTCGAGGTCCCCCTGGTGGTCTGGCAGGGTGCTGGTGAGGTGCGGAGGGGGTGTGTGCTCGAGGGCGAGCTCGGGAGCCCTTTATATAGGCGGTCCGAGGCGGTGACCGAGAACGGGGTCCTCCGGCGGAGTTTACTGCGGCGCAGGGCATTGGTCGGGGTGGTTTAGGGGTTGAGCACCGTCGTGGGGGTCCACTGACTCCATTTAGGTGCTAAGCGAGCTCGGTTAGGCACTTTGGGGGGAGCTCGACGGAACGGGGCGGCGCGGGCCCGTCGGCGGCAGGGAGCACGCTATGTGCTTGCCGGGCCACGTCGACGGTGCCACGGGCGTGCGCTGGCAAGGAGATGGCCACGCGGAGCTACCAGGAAGTTTGGGCGGCGCCGAACGGCGTTATGCCGCAGTTTTGCCCCCTGTCGGCCGCTACGGTGGTTCTGCCGCCGCATGGACGCCAGGCGCCTAGAAGGGCTGTGGCGCCACCGACGCCAGGAAGGCGCCAAGCGCGCGTGTGAAGCTCTAGACAAGCAGGCCAGGCTGTGAGCAACGTGCCAAGTGCACTGTGGGCATGTGACTGAAACTCTGACGGAGAACGACACTGCAATCTGAATTTAACTGAAAATGACAAAACAATGCACGCCAAGTGTTCAACAGAATGATTCTGGCATGTAGGGATTTTTCCTTGAGCTGATTTTTGGTGGAGAGGTCTATCATTGCAACTAGAGGTTACCTGAATTTTGGTGGAATTTTTGGAGAAGAGGAGATATGAATTTCACCAAATTTGGCAAATCTGGTCCAAACTTGCGAGACCTGTAATTTGAAATATTTGAAAAGGAGAGGAGTGAAACATGATGGTTCTAGTTTGTGGGTACCAAGGACTATCCAGGAGAGTTGGTTTGAGGTCAAAACTCAAATGCATCTTGGTACTTGCTTTGTAAATCCCTCAGGTTCAAAACCAAAGACAGAAAAGATTTTGGGCAGAAAATAAATGAAATAAAATCCAAAAATGAGTTGGATTTGTTGGGACAGATTTTATGGATTGCCCCAAAGTGGGAGGAGGGTTTTTGGGAGGTTTTACCATATGAGGCATGGTAAAAATCATGGGTGGTTTCAATATAAGATAAGTCCCAAAACTCCTAGGGTTTTTTTCTCTTAAAGAAAATAAATCCCAAAAATTTAATATGAGAAGGGGACAAACAGAAGAAAGGTTTTTAATAACCAAACACCAGTGTTGATGAAGATACCAAAATGCAATCCTTGCCAAGGGGAAAAAGTTTTGAGAGGGAAGAAAGTCCAATAAATTTGGGTAGTATTTCACTTGAGGTAAAAACTCCATGATAATAAGAAAGGAAATGTTTCAAAAATCAAAAGTGAGTCCAGAAAATAAAAGTTTTAATTTCCTGGCAAAATTTTAATTAACAAAACAAGGTTAAAAAATTTGGGGTGTCACAATACTACCCCCCTTAAGAAAAATCTCGTCCTCGAGATTTGCTAAAAGCTGTTTTTTAATATATATATATATATATATATATATATATATATATATATATATACATACATAGAAACAAAAATGGCTACAGTGAGAGGGCAATAAGCTGTGCAAAAATACAGTGCGGGGCACTGGCGCTGCGTGGAAAAATCTATGGTTTTGGGAAGAAAACGAGGGATTTCTATACTGGATATAAATTTAGAGTAAATTCTAAATTTAATAAAACGCTGGTCGTACCCGAGAGCACAGTGCTCTCCCTGGCTGACAGGTAGATCCGGGGCCCACTGTCGGCCTCTTCTTCTTCCTCTGGCTCTTTCTTCTTCCTCTCTCCCGCGTGCTTTCCCGCGCTTTCTCACCGGCAACGCCTAGCGCGTAGGGCATCTAGGTCGTACCGTGATAGTGCGCGGCGTGCTAGCTGCCAGTGCAGCGTGCACTCACCTCATGGGCAGTCGTTGTCGGCCTTCGCCGAGGATTCGCCTCAACACCGGGCGATCGGGCGACGAAGCGGCGCTGGTGGAGCTCGCCCACCGTACACCGAGCTCGAGCTATAAACGCCAAGGTGTTCTTCTTCTTCTCACACCGGCCTTGCTTGTCCTCCTCTTTCCTTTGTTTCCGCTTGTCAAGCTCGAGGCCGAGCTCTAATGGCGCGGCGGTGTCGGACTGGTACGTGATCCTGTTGTGCGGAGGGCGGCAGCGTGCTTTGGGCTCTCCGTGCTCTGTCTTGCGATGATCCTCGATGATCGTCGTGATGCTTCTGCTTGGGTGCTGGCTCTCCGTGGTGGTGGTGATCACGAGGAGTAGGTGGAGTGTGTCGGTATTGTTGATCGTGTCGAGGTGCTCAGTTAGATGCAACACCGTTGCAAGGTTTTGCAAGCAGTGTGTGTGCTCGAATGATTATGGTTGTGAGTCTGCTGCCGGGGTGCTGCGGGAAATAAAAATAATCCACATCGTGAGGAAATGTATGATGCAGCAATTTAGGGAAGACAAAAAATCTCACTCCAGGATTTTTCGCGAGAGAAAACAGTAATACATTAGAGTCAAACCGCAACAGAGCTACTCACAATAATAGAAACTAAATAATTTACTTGCCGCGCAAACTCGGGGTACCACGCATAAGTTACAACACATAAATAAAAGTTGCGATAATAAATATAGCAGTGACGTCTAAATCGAAAACGGTAACTGGACGGGGTCCTGAGAAAATGTCCCTGTCACAGGGATACACTCTTCTTCTATCGGGGAAAGTGGATTGACCAGACGATAAATGTGTCTCTCCTGGTCGGGCCTCAGTGATCTGCCGATGGCGATCTGAGGATTTAAATCTGCGAGACTCTGGAGATAACCATCACGTGCTGGGTTAAATGCTCTTCTAACGCATAGGCAGGACGGGTGAGGTTTGCGAGTATGGTCACAAAACCTCCAAGGTTGGTTGTTGTGGTCTCGTTGTGCATGACGGGACCAGGCATTGTGGCTCGGTTTGGGGTAGAGGCTATGCTAGTTTGGGGCTAGCGTGCCCTTTTTATAGTAAAAGGGAACAGAGTCTTCCTTCGCACGCTTGCGAATGAGACACCTTGGGTGCTGGCCACTGGTGCATGATCGACAGGCTAGGTTGATAGGTTGGGCACGGACTGCCAAAAGTGTCGGGGTCACTGTGTGGCTATCTTGCACGAGAAGCTTGGCTGGGGTTTTGGTTATGGTCTGGTGGGTTGGTTTGCCTAAATTTATTGACCTGGCTAAGATAGGATTAGCCAATGGACAGCCTGACTCTGATACCAAGTCTGTCACGACCGGTTTTCCGGGTATCAAATTTCCAGAAAAAAAGACCGTCGTGCTCATCAGCCCCAGGATTACTGTTAGCTGATGAGGCTCGAACTTGATACAGAAAACCAAAGCAAAATACAAAATATGCGGTACAAGACCATTCTGGCATGTGAGTACAACAAATGGTTTCTAGTGGTTGAGGGCGGAAGCGGTTTGAGGATCATCAGGGTCTATGGGACTCCATTTCCCAACAGGAACAGCTGACCAGGTTAACTCCTATCTTCACGAGGCTGCTATCATGGTTGCTTAGGTTCCAGGGCTGGCATCACGTCGCTCCTCTCTGTGCAAGAAAATCTGGCCAAGACAATAGCCAGGGACAAGCCAGTGAGTACTTTGAATGTACTCGCAAACATTATGAACACAGGTATAATATAACAATCATATGCTGAAAATATTTTATGCTCATGACGTCAGTCACAAAAATAAATCTCTAATGCATGTAAGCAGGTTATTTATAAAATGCAATAACATAACAATTATAAAAGGCACCGATCGGGCGTCTGGAGCGACGCCACATAAAGGGCTTATAAAAGAAATGCCACGGTCAAGCGCCTTAGCGACACCACATAAAGGGCTTTAAAAGAAATGCCACGATCAAGGCGTCGAGCGACACCACATAAAGGGCTTTAAAAGAAATGCCACGGTCAAGGCGTCGAGCGACACCACATAAAGGGCTTTAAAAGAAATGCCACGATCAAGCGCCTTAGCAACACCACATAAAGGGCTTTAAAAGAAATGCCACGATCAAGCGCCTTAGCGACACCACATAAAGGGCTTTAAAAGAAATGCCACAGTCGGGCGTCTTAGCGACACCACATAAAGGGCTTTAAAAGAAATGCCACAGTTGGGTGTCTTAGCGACACCACATAAAGGGCTTTAAAAGAAATGCCACAGTCGGGCGTCTTAGCGACACCACATAAAGGGCTTTAAAAGAAATGCCACAGTCGGGTGTCTGAGCGACACCACATAAAGGGCTTTAAAAGAAATGCCACAGTCGAGCGTCTTAGCGACACCACATAAAGGGCTTTAAAAGAAATGCCACAGTCGGGCGTCTGAGCGACACCACATAAAGGGCTTTAAAAGAAATGCCACAGTCGGGTGTCTTAGCGACACCACATAAAGGGCTTTATAAGAACAAACATAGTGAATATCCCGGAGGTAGAACCATCCCAGAGATACTCGATAATAACAATAATATCACGTGTTAGTCAACAATAATAATAATCATAATCATCATAAGTCACAAGTCACAATCCATGTTCTGGTTTAACAGTTTCGCCTCCAAAGACCGACACTAAGACCGACACTTGACCCATCCCAGACTGTAATCCTTAACCATGGACACGGCTATTCGAATAGGTTTAATCTCTGCAGAGGGTGTACTATTTACCCACGAGTAACGGATTCCTTTAGTCCATTGGGACTAATTCCGTCTACGGTCCTTTAGTTGAAAACACACCTAACTTGCACACACCAGCTTAACTCACACGTGTCTGGAATCACCCACGACACCTGTCAAGCAAACTCTAAGTGGGGAGGCTACAACCTCGCGTAGCATGGGATCAAATTTATATCGCGCGCTCTATGGGGTGGGCTCCCCTCTCGGTCCCAACCGGAAACACCCATGCCCCCGGACCAGGTGGCCTGCCTACCAGCTACAACCGGTATCTTCCACCATGGCCTCTCTGTATGGCGTGTGCTAGAAAGAGGTTGACAACTTACTGAACCGTACTCTACTTGTTGTAGAGACGAGTGGTAGTACGAAGCAAGTATGGGAATTATTGGAACAAGACTCGATCTACGGTCGACTCAGGAGGTTTATAGTTTCCTGCATGACATGTATAACAAAAATATTTCAACCAGTACAATCAACACTCATTATATCTTACCATGCCATACCGGACATACCCGTCCCGACGGAGACCGGCGACAAGCTCACGCCTACCCAAGGCAGAGGCTTTCCCGGATTCCTTTCCGGCATGCATGCAAGATACATGAGGATGCTTGCCATCACATGTATACTCATTTCCAACAGCATGGAAATCACTAATATGCATCCATTCAAATGATCATATCACATGAAATAACAAGTCCTTCGAAATGAGGTGGTGATATAAACGTGTTAGCGAACACTCCAAAAATATTATGCCGGGGTTCAGAATGCTTGCCTTCAAGTTGTGGGGTGGTGAGGTGCATCCTAAAACTTTTGAAAGCCTTTCTCCTCTCTCCAAAATCCTATTATAAATATTTTGAATCAATATATAGTTTCAAAAACAGTACCAAAAAGTTGTCTGAAAATTTTCGAAATAAATCTTAAAATAAACTAGACAAAATTTTAAAGAGAACAGAAAAAGAATCAATCAATAATTCTTCTCTGTTTAAAAGTTATAAGAGTTTTGGTCCAAGGACCCATCTGTAATGAAAGAGAAAACTCCCAGGGGCTTAAACAAAAAAGCACAGAAAACGGTTCAGAGTAGAAAGTGTATTTGCCAAAGTATGCTTTTAGAAAATAAAAAATAGCAGAGAGGCTGATGGGCGGGTCCCACCCGTCAGGTTTGAATTTTCAAACGAGTGAGACGGGGCTCGTCGGCGATCGAGAGCCGCGGTGGTCGCCGGCGGCGATCCACTGCGAGGCAGGAGGATCGGAGGGTACCTCCGTGTTCAGGGCGTCATTCCGCGTCGGTTGGTAGTGGTGGTGGTCGTCGGTGAGCACCGCGTCGACGGCGGCTCCTGCTCCAGCGGACGGCGGTTCGGGTGGTCGTGGGTCTCGTCGGAGAGTGCTGCGGAGATGCAATTGAGGAGGGGGTTAGGCTTGCGGTAGCATGAGAGGGTAGCTGACGTGATTAGGGCGCCGGAGATGGCCTCACCGGAGTGAATCATGGTGGAGGCCGAGGCGGAACGGGGCGGCCAGAGCTGGGGGAGAAGACCTCCTCGAGGTCCTCTGGTGGTCTGGCAGGGTGCTGGTGAGGTGCAGAGGGGGTGTGTGCTCGAGGGCGAGCTCGGGAGCCCTTTATATAGGCGGTCCGAGGCAGTGGCCAAGAACGGGGTCCTCCGACGGAGTTTACGGCAGCGCAGGCATTGGTCGGGGTGGTTTAGGGGTTGAGCGCCGTCGTGGGGGTCCACTGACTCCATTTAGGTGCTAAGCGAGCTCGGTTAGGCACTTTGGGGGGAGCTCGACGGAACGGGGCGGCGCAGGCCCATCGGCAGCAGGGAGCATGCTCTGTGCTTGCCGGGCCACGTTGACGGTGCCACGGGCGTGCGCTGGCAAGGAGATGGCCACGCAGAGCTACCAGGAAGTTTGGGCGGCGCCGAATGGCGTTATGCCGCAGTTTTGCCCCCTGTCGGCCGCTACGGTGGTTCTGCCGCCGCGGGACACGCCGGCGCAGGCGGGCCAGGGCGCCACCGACGCCAGGAAGGCACCAAGCGCGCGTGTGAAGCTCCGGACAAGCAGGCCAGGCCGTGAGCAACGTGCCAAGTGCACTGTGGGCATGTGACTGAAACTCTGACGGAGAACGACACTGCAATCTGAATTTAACTGAAAATGACAAAACAATGCACGCCAAGTGTTCAACAGAATGATTCTGGCATGTAGGGATTTTTCCTTGAGCTGATTTTTGGTGGAGAGGTCTATCATTGCAACTAGAGGTTACCTGAATTTTGGTGGAATTTTTGGAGAAGAGGAGATATGAATTTCACCAAATTTGGCAAATCTGGTCCAAACTTGCAGAGACTGTAATTTGAAATATTTGAAAAGGAGAGGAGTGAAACATGATGGTTCTAGTTTGTGGGTACCAAGGACTATCCAGGAGAGTTGGTTTGAGGTCAAAACTCAAATGCATCTTGGTACTTGCTTTGTAAATCCCTCAGGTTCAAAACCAAAGACAGAAAAGATTTTGGGCAGAAAATAAATGAAATAAAATCCAAAAATGAGTTGGATTTGTTGGGACAGATTTTATGGATTGCCCCAAAGTTGGAGGAGGGTTTTTGGGAGGTTTTACCATATGAGGCATGGTAAAAATCATGGGTGGTTTCAATATAAGATAAGTCCCAAAACTCCTAGGGTTTTTTCTCTTAAAGAAAATAAATCCCAAAAATTTAATTTGAGAAGGGGACAAACAGAAGAAAGGTTTTTAATAACCAAACACCTGTGTTGATGAAGATACCAAAATACAATCCTTGCCAAGGGGAAAAAGTTTTGAGAGGGAAGAAAGTCCAATAAATTTGGGTAGTATTTCACTTGAGGTAAAAACTCCATGATAATAAGAAAGGAAATGTTTCAAAAATCAAAAGTGAGTCCAGAAAATAAAAGTTTTAATTTCCTGGTAAAATTTTAATTAACAAAACAAGGTTAAAAATTTTGGGGTGTCACAATCGATGTCAAATCAAAAGATTGTGGCACCGCTCTCGCGATGTGAGAGAGTCGGCACCGCTGTGCACACAGACCCACATGTATAAACAAATCAATCAAACCAACTACACCAGCCTCTCACTCTCTTGTTGCCTTAGTGCTATCTCTCTCTCATGCAAGTGTTTTTCATTGCGTGAGTTAATTTGGCACCGGAGCACAGTAGGTGATCCAGATTGGGGCACCAGTTGAGCAATGGAGGGGCATCGATGCCAAATGCATTACAAGTGAATTTGGCACGTGTTTTGGCCTACATAGTGGAGGGCCGTTATAGCCCACTTTTGTACTCCCTCCATCCCAAAATTCTTGTCTTAAATTTGTCTAAATACGTATGTATCTAGTTACATTTTAGTGTTAGATACATCCGTATCTAAACAAATGTAAGACAAGAATTTTGGGACGGAGGGAGTACTACCTCGTATTTAGTATAAAATTTTGACCATAGATTTACCTAAGAAAATGCCAATGCATGTCACTAAAAATTACACGATTTGAAATTATGTTCAGATATGAATCCAACGATATAGTTCTTAGTGACATGCATTAACATTTTGTCAGTTAAATCTATGGTCAAATTTTGATACTACAAAATAGGAAGAGTAAACCAGGACGGAGGTAGTACTTGCTCTTAGGGTAACCATAGAGTTACTGGAGTAGTCTAAGTTACTTTCCACTATGACTAGCCTAGGCTACTATAGTAGTACAACAAAAACACGATGCAGGTGATCACGTGAGCAAAAAATACTGAAAAGATTTCTTTCGGTGCAGTGCGTAGATGCAGTTTTGAACACTACACTTGTCATCGTAATTTGAAAAAATTATGAAAAAAAAATTGAGCTACATTGTGATTACCGTTTACTAATAGGAAAGAAGTTTCACCTCGATGAGTAGCTTCTTCGTGCACGGAAAGCATGTATGGAATCCAACAACTTGATTCAGATTGGGGCCGATAGATTTTATTGCCAAGATCTTCACTGTGCGCATAGACTGGGTCAAGCTTGTGGGAATCATTTCTGGAAGATGGTCATAAATACATCAAGAAGAAATTTAAAAATGTGAATTTCAAGAAGATGTAAAGAAGATGAGTGTTGTACCTGAATGATTACGAATCCAATAAAGAGTTCAGAGAATTTGGCAGATGAGTACACCAACGCTGTTAATTTTGGCGCGTCAATGACCCTGATTTTTGTTGGACCTTCTAGATCTGATACAAGCAATCTCTCAAGGAAAGGCGCATTCTCAATGACCATAACGTGGAACAGCTGGAGTGATCTCTTCCCAACTGATGTCTTGTTGTGGGGCCAGCAAGACACATAAATCCATCGGAGATTCGTCGAGGCGATGTCGAGGCTAATGAACCCGTGGATCTGCTCAAGATGAAGGTACTCGAGCACAGTACAGCTGCAGAGCAGGTGCTCCATAGCCTTCTTCGAGATGACAACGTCGAAGAGGTCGAGCTGCTTGAGTTGAGGGAGAAGAAGGGCGGGCGCGACATTAATCTGGGGAAGATAGCAGGAGCTGAAGCTGGCGCGGCACAACATTGCCGGGAGGCGGAGCGCGGACGGCGGCAGAGAGCGACATCGTCCAGCTTCAAAGATGAGCTCCTTGAGTTGATCTATGGCGGGGGATAAGAACCACTCGTCGAACTTGGGTTGGACCTTGCAGTTGGTACTGAACATGCGGATGTCAAGGTGTCTCGCTGGCCCAAGGTACGATGAAAGGATCTTGGAGACTGCGGCCAGGCGTTTGCAATCCTCATCGCAGAGGCAGCTATCAACGATGAGGTTGAGGGGGACGCGGGGCCAGAGGGGGCGCCACCGCTGGAGAGCAGGGCGGTCCGCACGACATATTTGGTGGGGAGGAGGCCAATGATGACGAGCAGCCTGTCGTCGGGGAGGCTACTGACGAAGTCCAGGCTCGCCGGATGCGGTTTTGGCTCGAGCCGCCTCTGCTTGTTGGCTGCCTCGCCATCCATCTCAACCGGCGGCGACGCTGGTGTACACGTGTGCTGGTGTGTGTTGTGTGCTGGGTGTCCGCGAGTGTGTCCTTCTGTGCATGCCGCCGCGCAGTGGTGAATTGTGCGCTAGTGCATCCTTCACGCGAAAGAAGTGTGTCCTCAATGCGCCCTCGATTTACTAGCGTGCGGGTGCTACCCCGAGTGGTTTCAACTTTATTTACTTCACCGCGTGTCAGATGGGCCTCTAGTTTACTTATTTTCACCCACTGCCACATGGGCCAGCACATGAAGATACAGAACACGAGCTGACAAGGCAGCATGTGGACCGGTTGACCGGTCAACTAAACAATATACGGAGCTATACGCTGACACAGTGAGCATATAATCCATCGGTATAGAGAGTTCAAGTGAGAGGGGAGGCCCGTGAGAGATAGCAGAGAGAGAAAGAGAGAGAAAGAGCTACTCCCTCCGTTCGATAATGTAGTTCCAACATTTTTTAGGGACAATTGCATTTTTACCCCTAGTTGGTTTCTACCCACGGGTTTTGCCCTTACTTTTTGAGCTTGCTCAGTTTTGCCCTTACTTTTTCCATCGAGGTCCCTCGAATGCCCTTTGACCGTTTGACCAAAACTTTGAAAATTCATAACTAGTTCATATGAACTCGGAAAAATGCAAATAAGATATCAAAATGTTCATATGAACATTACCTTTATGGGCATATCATTTGCATTCGGGACAAAAGCATCATTTAAACTACCCGAGGTAATTAATGTTATTAACATTATTAAAAATAAATAGGTATAAACAATTTTTTTTCGTGAATAAAAATTATACACAAATGTAGGTGATGTTTTCTGAACATCCTGATACCTTATTTGCATTTTCCTGAGTTCGTATCAACTTGTTATGAAGTTTCCAAATAATGGTTAAAGTCGTTAGAACATTCATAACAAGTTGATACAAACTCAGAAAAATGCAAAGAAGTTATCAGGATGTTCAGAAAACATCACCTACATTTGCATGTAATTTTTATTCATGAAAAAAATATTTTTTATACCTATTTATTTTTAATAATGTTAATAAGATTAATAACCTCGGGTAGTTTAAACGATGCTTTTGTCCTGAATGCAAATGATATGCCCATAAAGGTAATGTTTATCTGAACATTTTGATATCTTATTTGCATTTTTCTGAGTTCGTATGAATTAGTTATGAATTTTCAAAGTTTTGGTCAAACGGTCGAAGGGCATTAGAGGGACCTCGATGGAAAAAGTAAGGGCAAAATTGAGCAAGCTCGAAAAGTAAGGGCAAAACCCGTGGGTAGGAACCAACTAGGGGTAAAAATGCAATTGTCCCTTTTTTAAGTCAAACTTTTGAAACTTTGACCAAGTTTATAAAGAAATTACTTATATCTACAATACCAAAGATAAATGATAGTATGAAGTAAGTACATGTTGTATTGAATCTAATTATCGTTCCAGATGTAAAAAAAAATCTCCACATATACCTGCTCAAACTTTTTTGAGGTTTGACTTTTCAAAACATCCATATGCTTATGGACGTGACAGAGTCCCTAATTAGAGAGAGAGTGTGTAAAATAGAAAAAGTGAGTGAAAAAAGTGTGTGTGCGTGTGTGAAAGAGACATGGACAACAACGATAAAAGTAGAAAAAAAGTGTGTGTGTCTTATGCAAACATATCACACATGCATCTTCGACAACGGAAGCAAGGTGAGGATATAGTGTGTGGTTGTTTGCAACCGAGAGAGCAAGACCCCTAGCACGTGGCCAAGAGGGGTCTGACAAACAAGGGAGAGAGGCCAAGAGAAACGTACGGAGAAAATGCAGACATGGGGAGGAGAGAGTGTATGTCTGTCATAGAGAGATCCCCTGGAGATCGTGATGGGACTACATGGGTGGAAGATCGAGTGACAAGGTGTGTGCACGATAGAAGATACCCCGAGAGATGTCGAGATAGACGTATGGATGGAAGGAGACAATATGTGTGTTCCTGATGGCTAGTGAGAGATAATCATACTTAGGGGGGAGTGCTTGCGCCTATGATGGAGTGAGAGATTATACTACTTAGGGGGTGTCACATAGAGAGATAACAAGGGTGGAGAGTGTTGGATGGGTCTATTTGTATAGCGCGAGCTAGACATGTGAACGTGTGAACCAGGGAGATATAAAGTTTGAGAGAGATTGAGGAGCCCCGATAAGGCTGAATGGTGCGTTAGATAGCTGAGAGGGGGAAAGAGATATTCCATCCGCTCGATAATGTAGTGCATGTAAAAATTTTAGAAGTCAAACTTTGGAAACTTTCATCAGGTTTACGCAAATGTTATTTATATCTACAATACCAAAGATATATCATACGAAACTACATCTCATGGTGAATCTAATGGTATATGTTTGCCATTCTAGATGTAATTGTTTTTCTCCATGTACATGGTCAAACTTTGTGATGTTTGACTTTTCAATAAATCTATATGCTATGGACCGAGGAGAGTGCCTAAGTCGAGAGAAATCAAGTGCGTGTGAAGGAGAATGAGTAAGTGTGCAAAAAGAGTATGTGTGTGAAAGAGAAAGTGACAACAAATGATAAATTAGAGAAAGAGTGTGTGTGTGTGTGTGTGTGTTTTCGTTTCTTATGCGAACATATCACGCATGCATCTCCGAGATAGAAAAGTGAGGCGAGGAGATACACGAAGATAGCTAGTGTGTGATTGTTTGCAACGGAGAGAGACACCCCTATAGCACATGTCCAATAGAGGTCTGGCCAACAAGGAACAAAGGTCGAGAGGGACACATGGAGAAAATGGACGCATGGGGAGGGAGAGAGAGTGTGTTTGTGATAGAGAGATCCCCTCGAGATCGTGAGGGGACTATATGGGTGGGAGATCGAGGGAGGTGCGTGCGCAATAGAAAGATGCCCCGAGAGAAATCGAGATAGACCATGCACATGTTTGTGATGGAGACTAAGATTAGCTAGTCATATACACATAGGGGGACTGTGTGTGCCTACAATTGAGTGAGAGACCATCATACTTGGCTAGCTAGGCATGAGATTGTGTGTGTGTGCGTGTGAGATGGAGAGAGAACGAGGGAGAGAGATAGAGTTTTAGATGGGCCTATCGAGTGCGAGTGAGATATGCATGTGTATGTGTGACCCAGGTAGATGGAAAGTTTGAGAGAGGGGGTGAAGAGCTCCGAGACTACAGAGTGGTGCATGAGAGAGTTACGGGCAACGAGCCAAGGAATTTGTGTGCGTACGATGAGTGCACCCAAGATATCTATCTTGGACTAGAGTATCATACATAGTGTGCGAGAGAGACCTATAGATGGAGTATATATGCATGCAAACTAGAAAGACCCCCCCCCACACACGCACACACACAAATAGAGAGAGAGAGAGAGAGAGAGAGAGAGAGAGAGATGGAGAGGGAACAACAAGGTTTGTGTGTCGGATGCGTGCGACAGAATTGAAGTTTGTCAGAGAGAGAGAGAGAGAGACAGAGAGAGAGATGGAGAGGGACCAACAAGGTTTGTGTGTCGGATGCGTGCGACAGAATTGAAGGTTGTCAGAGAGAGAGAGAGAGAGAGAGAGAGAGAGAGAGACTAGTTTACTTCACCACGTGTCAGATGGGCCTCTAGTTTACTTATTTTCACCCACTGCCACATGGGCTAGCACACGAAGATACAGAACACGAGCTGACATGGCAGCATGTGGACTGGTTGACCGGTCAACTAAAAAATATACGGAGCTATACGCTAACTCAATGAGCGTATAATCCATTGGTATAGAGAGTTCGAGTGAGAGGGGAGGCCCGTGAGAGATAGCAGAGAGAGAGCGAGAGAGAAAGAGCTACTCCCTCCGTTCGATAATGTAGTTCCAACATTTTTTTTAAGTCAAACTTTTGAAACTTTGACCAAGTTTATAAAGAAATTACTTATATCTACAATACCAAAGATAAATGATAGTATGAAGTAAGTACATGTTGTATTGAATCTAATTATCGTTCCAGATGTAAAAAATTCTCCACATATACCTGCTCAAACTTTTCTGAGGTTTGACTTTTCAAAACATCCATATGCTTATGGACGTGATAGAGTCCCTAACTAGAGAGAGAGAGTGAAATAGAAAGAGTGAGTGAAAAAAGTGTGTGTGCGTGTGTGAAAGAGACATGGACAACACACGATAAAAGTAGAGAAAAAGCGTGTGTGTCTTATGCAAACATATCACACATGCATCTTCGACAATGGAAGCAAGGTGAGGATATAGTGTGTGGTTGTTTGCAACCGAGAGAGCAAGACCCCTAGCACGTGGCCAAGAGGGTCTGACAAACAAGGGAGAGAGGTCAAGAGAAACGTACGGAGAAAATGCAGACATGGGGAGGAGAGAGTGTATGTTTGTCATAGAGAGATCCCCTGGAGATCGTGATGGGACTACATGGGTGGGAGATCGAGTGACAAGGTGTGTGCGCGATAGAAGATACCCCGAGAGATATCAAGATAGACGTATGGATGGAAGGAGACAATATGTGTGTTCCTGATGGCTAGAGATAATCATACTTAGGAGGGGAGTGCTTCCGCCTATGATGGAGTGAGAGATTATGGTACTTAGGGGGGGTGTGTCACATAGAGAGAGAACAAGGGTGGAGAGTGTTGCATGCGTCTATATGTATAGCGCGAGCGAGACATGTGAATGTGTGAACCAGGGAGATATAAAGTTTGAGAGAGATTGAGGAGCCCCGATAAGGCTGAGTGGTGCGTCAGATAGGTGAGAGGGGGAAAGAGATATTCCATCCGCTCGATAATGCAGTGCATGTAAAATTTTTAGAAGTCAAACTTTGGAAACTTTGATCAGGTCTACGCAAATGTTATTTATATCTACAATACCAAAGATACATCATACGAAACTACATCTCATGGTGAATCTAATGGTATATGTTTGTCGTTCTAGATGTAATTGTTTTTCTCCACGTACATGGTCAAACTTTGTGATGTTTGACTTTTCAATAAATCTATATGCTATGGAGCGAGGAGAGTGCCTAAGTCGAGAGAAATCAAGTGCGTGTGAAGGAGAATGAGTAAGTGTGCAAAAAGAGTATGTGTGTGAAAGAGAAAGTGACAACAAACGATAAATTCGAGAGAGAGAGAGAGAGAGAGAGAGTGTGTGTGTGTGTGTGTGTGTTTTCGTTTCTTATGCGAACATATCATGCATGCATCTCCGAGATAGAAAAGCGAGGCGAGGAGATACACGAAGATAGCTAGTGTGTGATTGTTTGCAACGGAGAGAGACACCCCTATAGCACATGTCCAATAGAGGTCTGGCCAACAAGGAACAAAGGTCGAGAGGGACACATGGAGAACATGGACGCATGGAGAGGGAGAAAGAGTGTGTTTGTGATAGAGAGATCCCCTCGAGATCGTGAGGGGACTATATGGGTGGGAGATCGAGGGAGGTGCGTGCACGATAGAAAGATGCCCCGAGAGAAATCGAGATAGACCATGCACATGTTTGTGATGGAGACTAAGATTAGCTAGTCATATACACATAGGGGGACTGTGTGTGCCTACAATTGAGTGAGAGACCATCATACTTGGCTAGCTAGGCATGAGATTGTGTGTGTGTGCGTGTGAGATGGAGAGAGAACGAGGGAGAGAGATAGAGTTTTAGATGGGCCTATCGAGTGCGAGTGAGATATGCATGTGTATGTGTGACCAGTAGATGGAAAGTTTGAGAGAGGGGTGAAGAGCTCCGAGACTACAGAGTGGTGCATGAGAGAGTTACGGGCAACGAGCCAAGGAATTTGTGTGCGTACGATGAGTACACCCAAGATATCTATCTTGGACTAGAGTATCATACATAGTGTGCGAGAGAGACCTATAGATGGAGTATATATGCATGCAAACTAGAAAGACCCCCCCACACACACACACACAAATAGAGAGAGAGAGAGAGAGATAGAGTTTTAGATGGGCCTATCGAGTGCGAGTGAGATATGCATGTGTATGTGTGACCCAGGTAGATGGAAAGTTTGAGAGAGGGGGTGAAGAGCTCTGAGACTACAGAGTGGTGCATGAGAGAGTTACGGGCAACGAGCCAAGGAATTTGTGTGCGTACGATGAGTGCACCCAAGATATCTATCTTGGACTAGAGTATCATACATAGTGTGCGAGAGAGACCTATAGATGGAGTATATATGCATGCAAACTAGAAAGACCCCCCCCCCACACACACACACAAATAGAGAGAGAGAGAGAGAGAGATGGAGAGGGACCAACAAGGTTTGTGTGTCGGATACGTGCGACAGAATTGAAGGTTGTCAGAGAGAGAGAGAGAGAGAGATCAGGAGTCCGGGAGAGGGGGAGGTCGCGTTTTATGCATCAAAGACTGATATAAACCAGGTTTCGATATAAACTTGCATTCAAATATTTAAATTGGAGAACATGTTGTCTACAATCCACACATGAACGGATATATGCGCATATCAAACAAGTTCATTAATTTGACTTTCAACATGTTCATGGAGTACTATAATATTGTACAACATGCTACTTGATTGAGGTGTCAATTTTGGATTTTAATCACTATTTTGACCTAGTGAACGAGCTATTTCATTGAATCGAGACATTTCATTTTGGGTTTAATTCCCATTTTTTAGTGGGTTAACTATTTTTCATATAGTAAATCGCTAGCAACAAGCATGTAAAAACACATTACTCCCGAGCATCATCTCTCCATCTAAAAAAGAAGTGGCAAGCTAATATTTCAAAATTTGATTCGAGTCGACTTGGTAAGGTAGATGTGGATGCTCGTTCTCCAAAAATTTGAACGAACCGTTAAACATCCTCTGCTCGGTGGAATTCGCCCGAGCAAATATATGGGAGACGCGAAATTATCGTCCTATGTGGGACACGCATCAATTGGCCCGTTGTACATCGAGGGTAGTTTCGTAACTTCATCCAAGGGCGCCTTCTCCTCTGCTGAAATGACATTTGCCGAATAATTCATAAACCATGGTCAGCAAAACACGCTCTCCTCGCCTGAAATAGCTCGCGCCCACTATTTCAAAACACGCTCTCCTCGCCCGAAATCGCTCGCGCCCACTATATTTGAAAACACACCCTCCTCGCCCGAAATCGCTCCCTCCCACTATTTTGGGAGAAGCAAAGTTACTCTACTATCCCCGACCCTCAGTACACAGACCCAAGCCGAGAAGCCTAAAGGCAGGTGTAGAATTGTAACTCCCCCTCACATTTCAGACAAATGCGTCCGTAAGACATGGTTCCACTCCCCTCCCAATCACCCCCCCCCCCATTCATACCTCGTGGGCGTCAAATCACCTTCTCCCCGGAAGCTCCCTTCTCCCAAGCCGCGAAACCTCAGCCCCTCCTCCATGGCGCCCCCACCGCACCAATTTCACAGCCGCCCTCCTCCCTAATGCCGGAGACGATGTCCATTTGCCGTCGTGCACTGCGCCTTGTGCCTCTTACTCCGTGCTGCTAGAGCTGCCTCGACGACGGCCGCGTGAACCGTACCAGAGCCGATTCACCCCCGTCGTTGTTCACGGTGCCGGAGCGGCTCCAACTTTGGATCCGTCCAGAGTCCCGGCGCTGCTTCCCCGTAGTCGTCGACTGTCGCGACATCGTTGTTCCCTGTCGTCGGTCGCCACCGCAACCGCGCCGACTCCACCGACTCGGCACCTAGACCTGCCTACTTCACCATGCTGCCAGATAGGTCACACCCTCATCTCAAATCACTTTATTTAGGCATCAGTTGTCCGAATTTTTATTCTGGGCCAATCGATTCCCAATGGGAAGCAGCACCCCTCGAGGCGGCGGAGCTCCTAGGCTGCTGGTTGGCTGGTGTCTAACGTAAGGGTGCGAGGCCGCAAGTTCGCCGCAGAAGCAGCGCTTAGATGGCTATCTTAGTGTTGTGTGGGTTGAAGGTATTGTCGCCGCCGGATCTGGATGACGGGGAGTCGTTGTGGATTGGCCCAGGAGCGGCGCAACCACGGCAGTGCGGTGGGGCGGGGAGTGGGGTTTTGGCTAGGGCCATGGACGGCGGAGGCAGGCTGCTCTGCCGTTGGTTGCTGGCTCTTCGGGGAAGATTTCGAACAGTGTTAGCCGGGAGGCACAAGACGGCCATCAAGCCATCCGGCGTAGATCAGACAGTACCAAAGCAAAATAAAATCGTGTGACCCCAATTTAGTCTTCAGGCAACAGACGTGTGACCACTCTCGTACCTTGCTGTTGATCTCTTAGTGTATTTCTTCAGATCAAAGAGATGTGTCGTTCTTAACATTATGTCTTATCTGCATCTTCAGCCACACCGTCTTCTGACTCCTCGCAACTGCTCCAACAAGGGAAGCATACACCAGAAGGGAGCTATAGTCCCCACTCAGAAGTTCCCTGCATCGAATGCGCGTGCCAGACATGGACAACCACAACAACTGCAGGGCCATCGACAAGTCAGCACATGATGTCACTCCTATGGATGGCGGCCAGATAGGTTGTACCCTCATCTTACTAGTGTGCAACATTTATGGCTTTGTTATTCATCTAAGCATAGAAAATAGATTATCACATTTCACTGTATATTCATGCTGATCTCTTACGGGTCTTGTTCAGGAGTTAACGTTGTTCCATAGTTCAGCTAAGATACTTGTTCTTTAGGTAACATTGGTCCATAGTTATCATCCATCAGCCAATGCTATCCCACAGGCTGGTGATTATAGTATTATACCACTTCTAGTATTTCCTATGTTGTTCTTTAATACTTTTGTGTGCCATCTAGTTAATCTCAAGTACAAACGATACATATTCTGTAGCTTTCATCTCTGTTCTCCCTTTAGTTTTTGAGACCTGTTGCTGCTAGTTAAACCCAGTCCTACTATTTATGCCGTCTCCTATAGGCACTTATTACATAAATCTAACTACTAGTTGTCTTCCATGCATGTCAGATATAACTGCACACACTGATATATCCACAAGAACCTCATGGAGCAATGTAAAGGCCAATAAACTTGATGTCAATGATACCCAATATGATGGAACATGTAAAGGCAGTTCTTCAGAAGACTTGCAGAAAGATGATGAATCCTCTTCACCCCACAAGGTCCTTGCTCTAACTTGGCCCGTGATATGGGTACAACATGCATATAATGTCCTGGAGTGTATCTACTCTGTTGCAATGCCATGTGCTTAGCATGCTGATTATGCATGTAAACATGGCATGCCTTCCCGTTTTTCAGTACCTATTCCATTCATGATAACATGTTTTCAAATTCAAGTACTGTCATTCTACTCTATCGCAATGATATCTACTTAATTTGGACATCATGCTTCTGAATATCTTATGCATTGTTATTCATCAGTATGTACTTCATCTGTCTACCATACCATGTTTTTTACATTGAAGTGTTGTTCTAGTGCTCTGTTGCAATGCCATCTTAGTTTCCCAATCATACACGTGTATGTTGCCTTAGTTTTTTCTGTACGTATTCCGCTAGCATACAGTTTTACGTTCAACTAGTGTTCTTTTACTGTGTTGTCTTGTCGTATCCCTAGCTCTTAACCATACTCCCTCCGTCCGGATTACATGTTGCCGAAATGGATAAAAAAGGATGTATCTAGAACTGAAATACGCCTAGACCCATCCATTTTTTTCCGGCTAGAGTTGTAACATCCCAAATTTTCAATTTGGAATGTTATACAAATAGATCATTTATTGCATATCATATTTAATGCATTTTGCCTCGATCCTAGAAAATTCTACGCAACTCAAGGACCCATGGAGAGAGTTGGGGATTTCGTTATTTTTATATTTGAGTTTTCTCAAATTTTGAAAATAGGATCATTTGATTTTATTTATTTTTATCTTCAATTATTTCAATTATAAAAATATGAGAGAGGGAATAAAATGACTTTCCCAAAATAAAGGAATAATGAGGATTTAATAAAAAAATCAAATAAGATTTATTTTGGTGTTTTTGCTATTTTATTTGAATTTAGGAAAAATTGCACGTTTTTCAAAACTACATTTTAGAACCAAAAAATGTTCATCTTGTTCTAAATATTCTATTTGGATGATGAAAATTTATTTTGGTATTTTTAGAATTTTTTTATTTCTAAAAAAAATTCTGTTGCGCGAAATTATTTTTTAAAAAATAATAATAATAACGCGCCCGCGTCCGACCGGGCCGAAGCCCAGCCAGGCCGGTCTGCCCCGCGTCGCCGCTTTCCCCGCGCCACCACCGTAGAGTCCTAGCCGGACTCCGCCTCCCGCCGCTGCCGCTTGCCCCTCCCCTAAGCCAACGCACCCCCTCCCCCTTTAAATACCCAGCCCGGGGCCCCCTTGGGAGCCCCAAGCCCTTGCCGCCGCCAAGACTACTCTCCCCACGAGCTGCCCAAGACCACCGCCTCGTGCCGCCGCCGCCAGCGCCACCCACCCCCCGCGGAGAGCCTCGCCGAGGTACACCCGACCGCCGCCGCGGACCGTTTTTTTGAGAAAAACCACTTCGGTTTTTTTAAGAAAACCCTAGTTTTTTTATTATTAGAATGGTTTATTCGGTTTATTTATTTAGCGAGCATTCGCTTGTTCGTTCGTTTTAACGGACGCCTTCGTCGTTTAGATTCAGATAATGAACGTTCGTTCGTTAATCTGTTCGTTGTTTTTTCTTTTTCTCGGATTTATTCCGCGATTTTTCTCATCGCGATTTCTGATCCGATTTTCGTTTCAGTATAACTTTTCGCTCGTTTATCAGAATCAGGCGATTCAAGCGCCTAGAGTTTTGTCTCGAAACCCTCTTTCCGAATATTCTAATCAAACAAGTTTTCGCTTCTGTTAAATTTGACTTAGGTCCAGATTAGTAAACGAAGCTTGTTTCTTTCGCCGTTTGAGTTTTGTTTCTTAGTTCGATTTGATTCTTTTTGCAAACCGGAGTCCTTAAGTTGAATTTTCTGGTTAGACATCTTAATTGAATTTTACCCGTGCATTAGATGAGTACTTATTGTATGCTTGTTTGTTTGCTTGCTTGCGATAGAGTACCCGGATTGCGCCGCTTGCTACTTTGAATCCCTAGGTTTCGCGGATCATCAGCAAGGCAAGTAACACTTTGATCATAATCCCTTATTACCCAGTTTTTATTGCATTACTTCAATCCTCAAACAATTGCATAATCAGGATCTGATTAATATGTGGGTTTTGGGAAGTAGATGAGGTAGCACATATTACCTGTTTTAATATTTAAACCTTTGGGAGTTACTTCTACGTTTGCTTATTATGCCATGCTATGCTAGTAGACATGGATTGAGTGAGTGTATCCATGATAGATGTGAGATTGTTAATTAATGGCTTATTTAAGGTGGCAACTTGAATACACATCTGGGTAGACTGAGGTACCTGGGTATTCCAGGATTGCCTGTTTGTTTTGGACCGCCACCCAGGCTCAAAGGGATCATAAGATTATTCATGCTAGAAACTTCCGTGTGCAGCCACAAGCTACTATGGGCTCTAGCATAGTTGACTAATTCGTGCAAACTCTTACAGTGGTAGACTAGCAGATGTAGGGAATGTAGGTTGGTACGGTCTACCCATCGTAAGGTGCTAGCGCTTCTGAAAGACTATGTCTCGGTCATCCGTTTCTCAAACACCATGTAGTGCGACAATCCCAACGGAGGAGATAGAGTCTTGTGGGGAAAAGTGTGCAACCTCTGCAGAGTGTATAAACTAATCATGGTTAGCCGTGTCCCCAGTTATGGACGTTTTGAGTATCTAGTACTTGGATTATCATGTGAATCTCATCATGTTACTTTAATTAATATTGTTGGGTTTTAATAATGATGTTACTTAATTGGGATTGAGAATGCTGTCAACCATTCTCAATCTTTAACAACCACCATGATAGTTAAATAAATTTATTCCTTTGTTGTAGGGAAAAATTGGCTTTATGCAAAACTCTAACCATAGAGCTTTCCACCAGCCATATATGCATGTAGTATAGCATTATTCTTTCATTACTCTCTATGTGTTACTTTGCCAGCATATTCCATGTGCTGACCCGTTTTCGGGCTGCAACGTTCATGTTGCAAACTTTTCAAACAACGAGTAAGATGCCTTAGGATCGTGGTTCTATACTCAGTGATGTCGTTGGAGTTGATGGATTCACTTATCTTCCAAGCCTTCCGTTGTTATCGTTATTAGATGGCCTTAAGCCATATTTATTGTAATAAGCTCTCTTTGGAGACATTCGATGTAATAAGTGTATGATTGCGACTCTGTAATAAATACTTCAAGTACTATGTGTGTCAGCATTACTGATCCAGGGATGACACTGATGCATAGAGATCAGACTGTTTGAGGTCTGGTCACTACAAGATGGTATCAGAGCCCACGCTGACTGTAGGACACGACCACTAAGCTAAATCCCTAGATCACTACTCTCTCTTCTCATTTCTAACTCCTCATCTTTTCTACTCTTTTAGGATGGCGGATGCAAGGAACAAGTTCATGCAACCGGATGAAGATACACCCTTTGAACGACACCTGAAGGAAGTTACCAAGTACCTGAAGATCGGAGTACCAAGCTTCACCGGAACCTACAACGCCACTTTACCTGAAGAGGAGCGCTGGTTGATTCAAGTTCAAGTTCCAGGAAGGACGTTCATGCCCGTCACTGAGCCCATAGAGTTTTCCTTTGATGCACCAACCTGGAGTCTAGGAAAGAGCATGGCAGCCCACATCACCATGGGACGTATTGGAGAAGTTTACCACAAGGAGCTTAAGGATACTACCTACCAGATTTGTGGGTGCCGAGATGAGCAATGGGAGATGATCAGCACCAGGAAAGACAGATCAATTGCAGCTTTCATCCAGGAGTTAAACCAGCACATTCGACGCCAGGAGAACCAGATGTGCGCAGGCATGATGGATCTAAAGAAGGCCATGACCAAGATCATGGAACTAGAGGAAGAACTCAAGTCTACACGCGATGGATATGAGGAGGAAATAGAAACGCTAGTCAAGAAGAATGAAGATCTGAAGAAAAAGCTAAGAGTGTTCATGGGATTTCCAACAACTAGAGAAGACGAAGATTGCACTTGTCCCGAGAACTACATCATCATCGACGACACCGACTCGGACCTGGATGATAATGATGATGACTATGTAGATGAAGCTGGAGTAGATATCATGGAGTCTTCATCGGAGCAGTTTTTCTAGTAGACCACCATAACAGTAGTAGTATTTCCCTCCATGTATCTAGTATAGTCCGAGCACTTTTGTAACGATAGATAGACCATTGTATGCCCTTGCTTGATTGAATGAAGTGTTTTGATTGCAATTTGTCTCATGTGCATATGGGTAGTGTTTTCCCTCGAGACCTCATTCTATTCTGAATTCTCAACTTTTCTAAACCCTCAGATGCCTCCGAGACGTGACAATGGATTTGCTTTCCCACCGGAGCTCACTCAGTTGATCCAGCAGCAGAATGCATTGATGCAGATACTAGTCCAGAACCAGAATCAGGGGAACAACAACAACAACAACCCACCACCGCCACCACGTGTTGATCACCTAACCCGTTTTCTTAGGCTGAATCCGCCAGTGTTCTCTAGCAGCACCGAGCCGATTGTTGCATATGATTGGCTTTGCAAGATAGCCAGGGAGTTAACCACTGCAGGATGCACAGATGCGGAGAAGGTGCGATTTGCCGCACATCAACTTGAGGGACCTGCGACATCATGGTGGGAGAATTTCACAGCCACCTATCCCGTAGACACTGTCACATGGGATCAGTTTCAGCAGGCTTTCCGCACTGCTCATGTTTCAGCAGGAGCTATGGCCATGAAGAAGCGTGAGTTTCGCAGCTTAATCCAGGGAGGACATACAGTTGGCCAGTATGTGGATGATTTCAGTAAGCTAGCACGTTATGCCCTAGATGACATTGCTACAGATGTAGCTATGCAGGAGAAGTTTCTGGAAGGATTGAATGATGAGTTGAGTATGCAGTTGATGGTAGCAAGTTTCAACAACTACCAGGAGTTGGTAGATAGAGCTCTCATGATTGAAGGGAAGCAATAGCAGATTGAAAACCGCAAGAGGAAGTATGGACAGGGGAAGTACAATTCTGGAGCTCAGCTGAAGCCACGTTTTACCCCGAAATCGGGAGGACAGTTCCAGCATACCCATGGAGGTGGTAGCTCGCACAACCATAATGGTTCCAAGAATGGTAACGGGAATGGAGGAAGTAATGGCCAGAACCGTACCAACCCCTCGACACCAGCCAAGAGAGATCTGAGTCAAGTCAGCTGCTTTAAATGCAGAAGACCGGACATTGCGCCAATGAATCTCCTGAAGGCCAGAATGGAAATGGCAATGGAAGCTCTGGGAAGAAGCCAAACCCTTTCAACAGAGGACAGGTGAACCACGTTAGCGTGGAGGAGGTTGAAGCCCAACCCGATGTAGTAATAGGTAAGTTTTTGGTTAAGTCATTTACTGCACTCGTTCTTTTTGATACTGGTGCATCGCATTCATACATATCAAGGGGATTTGTGGATAAGTATAAACTGCCAACCCAAGCCCTCAAGACACCCATGTTAGTAACCTCGCCTAGAGCAGAGTATATGGCCAGGCTATGGTGTGATCGGTTACCATTAAGGATTGGTAACTACGTGTTTCCCTTAGACCTAATAGTATTGGAATCACAAGGTTTGGATGTGATATTACGCATGGATTGGTTATCGAAGTATGGCGGGAACATTGAATGTGCCAGTAAGACAATTTTTCTTACAACGCCAGAAGGAAAGAGGATCAAGTATGTATCCAGACATGAGCCGAAGAGGATGCACGTAAATTCCTTATCAGGAGTTGTGCAGGAGGAAGTACCAGTAGTGAAGGACTTTCCTGATGTATTTCCAGAAGAGTTGCCAGGCATGCCATCGGATAGAGACATCGAGTTTTTGATTGAGCTTTTGCCAGGCACAGGGCCGATATCCAAGAGACCATACAGGATGCCAGCAAAAGATTTGGAGGAGATTAAAAGTCAGATTAAGGAGTTACTGGATAAAGGCTACATTCGCCCAAGTTCTTCGCCTTGGGGATCACCAGTACTTCTAGTAGAGAAGAAGGACAGATCATTAAGGATGGTTGTTGATTATCGAGGATTAAATGCAGTAACAATCAAGAATAAGTACCCACTGCCGATGATCAATGATCTGTTTGACCGATTGCAAGGAGCAAAGGTATTTTCCAAGATCGATTTGCGATCAGGATACTATCAGTTGAAGATTCGAGATCAGGATATACCTAAGACGGCTTTTACCACCAGGTATAGGCTGTACGAATATACCACTATGTCATTTGGCCTGACTAACGCACTTGCCTATTTTATGAACATGATGAACAAAGTATTTATGGAGTTTCTGGATAAGTTCGTCGTGGTTTTCATCGATGATATTTTGGTCTACTCGAAGAACGAAGAGGAGCATAAGGAGCATTTGCGTTTGGTATTGGAGAAGCTCAGAGAACACCAGTTATATGCCAAGTATAGCAAATGTGAGTTTTGGTTGAAGGAAGTTGGATTCCTCGGACATGTGATATCCGGAGAAGGAATAGCAGTAGACCCCATGAAGGTTGTCACCGTGACAAAGTGGGTAGCACCAACGACAGTTGGAGAGATCAGGAGTTTTCTTGGACTGGCAGGATACTACCGAAGATTCATTGAGAATTTTTCAAAGATTACAAAGCCCATGACTGAGTTGTTGAAGAAGGATACCAAGTTCAATTGGACTAAGGAATGTGAGGCCAGTTTCCAAGAATTGAAGGAACGTCTAGTTACATCACCAGTATTGATTCTACCAGATCAGACCAAGGATTACGAGGTGTATTGCGATGCTTCACATCGAGGACTTGGAGCAGTGCTTATGCAGGAGGGAAGAGTTGTTTTGTATGTGTCACGACAGCTTAAACCTCATGAGTTGAATTATGCCACACACGATTTGGAGTTAGCAGCCGTAGTGCATGCATTGAAGACATGGAGACATTTTCTTATCGGAAATCATTGTGAGGTGTACACGGATCACAAGAGTTTGAAGTACATTTTCACGCAGAAGGAGTTGAATCTCAGGCAAAGGAGATGGTTAGAGCTCATCAAGGATTATGATATGAGATTGCAGTATCACCCTGGAAAGGCTAACGTAGTTGCCGACGTGTTGAACCGTAAGAGCCATGTCAATACACTCATGACCGGAGGGTTGCCAAAGAAGTTAGCCGAGGACCTTTGCGAACTATGTTTGGAGATAGTTCCGAGAGGCTTTGTAGCAGCTTCGGAAATTCAGTCAACTTTGATGGATAAGATCAGAGAAGCTCAGAAGACCGACAAGGAAATTGCTGAGATAAAGGAGAAGATGAGCAAAGGAAAAGCCAAGGGATTTCGTGAGGATGAGCATGATACCTTATGGTTTGAAGACCGTGTTTATGTGCCTAATGACCTAGAGATCAGGAAGTTGATTTTGCAAGAGGCCCATGATTCGCCATATTCGATTCACCCAGGTAATACCAAGATGTACTTGGATTTGAAGGAGACTTTCTGGTGGACCGGAATGAAGAAGGATATTGCGGAGTATGTAGCAGTTTGTGATGTATGTCAGAGAGTAAAAGCAGAGCATCAGAAGCCAGCAGGGATGCTACAACCATTGCCGATACCCGAATGGAGGTGGGATAAACTTGGCATGGATTTTATCACGGGATTGCCCAGGACTCGTTCGGGCTATGACTCGATTTGGGTTGTAGTCGATCGTTTGACGAAGGTAGCTCATTTCATTCCAGTGAAGACCACTTACACCAGTGCTAAGTTGGCCAAGATATACATGACCAGGATTGTATGTCTGCATGGAGTTCCAAGGAGCATTCTATCAGATAGAGGAACCCAGTTCACCTCAAAGTTCTGGAATCAGTTGCACGAAACTTTGGGTACCAGGCTAGAGTTCAGTACAGCTTTTCATCCGCACATAGATGGATAGACCAAGAGAGTCAATCAGATTTTGGAGGATATGCTGCGAGCTTGTGCGCTAGATTATGGATCTAGTTGGGACTACAATTTGCCATATGCAGAGTTTTCTTACAACAACAGTTATCAATCCAGTTTGAAGATGGCCCCTTTCAAAGCCTTATATGGATGGAGGTGCAGAACCCCGTTGTCTTGGGATGAAGTTGGAGACCGACAGTTGTTTGGACCGGATTTTATTAAGGAGTCTGAACGAAAAGTGAAGTTGATTCGCGATAGACTCAAGGTAGCCCAGTCCAGGAAGAAAAGCTACGCAGATTCAAAACGCAAGGAGACAGTTTACAATGTCGGGGATAGAGTCTATCTTCGTGTATCCCCACTTCGAGGAGTTAAGCGTTTTGGAGTCAAGGGAAAGTTAGCACCACATTTGTGGGACCATACAAAGTTTTGGAGTGTATGGGAGAAGTTGCTTACAAGTTGGAATTGCCTGAGGGATTGTCAGGAGTTCACGATGTGTTCCACGTTTCCCAGTTGAAGAAGTGCCACGCAGAGATGGCTGATATACCGCCGAGAGATACAGTGCCACTAGAGGCGATTCAGTTGGACAGTGATTTGACCTATGAGGAGAAACCAGTTAAGATTCTTGAATATGCCAGCCGAGTCACCTGTAGCAAGGTTATCAAGTTTTGTAAAGTTCAGTGGAGCCACCACACCGAGGATGAAGCCACCTGGGAGCGAGAGGAAGATTTGCTGAAGGACCACCCTCACCTATTTTCTAGCCAACCCGAATCTCGAGGGCGAGATTCCTCTTAAGGTGGGCAGGTTTGTCACATCCCAAATTTTCAATTTGGAATGTTATACAAATAGATCATTATTGCATATCATATTTAATGCATTTTGCCTCGATCCTAGAAAATTCTACGCAACTCAAGGACCCACGAAGAGAGTTGGGGATTTTGTTATTTCCATTTTTGAGTTTTTCAAATTTTGAAAATATGATCATTTGATTTATTTATTTTTATCTTCAATTATTTCAATTATAAAAATATGAGAGAGAGGGGATAAAATGACTTTCCCAAAATAAAGAAATAATGAGGATTTAATAAAAAAATCAAATAAGATTTATTTTGGTGTTTTTGCTATTTTATTTGAATTTAGGAAAAATTGCACATTTTTCAAAACTGCATTTTAGAACCAAAAAAATGTTCATCTTGTTCTAAATATTCTATTTGGACGATGAAAATTTATTTTGGTATTTTCAGATTTTTTTAATTTAATTTTCTAGATTTTTTTCTGTTCGGCGGAATTATTTTAAATAAATAATAATAATAATAATAATAATAATACGCCCCTTGACCGGGCAAGTCCACCAGGCAGTCGCCCGCCACCATGAGTCCTAGCCGACTCCGCCTCCCGCCGCCGCCGCTTGCCCCATCCCCAAGCCACCGCACCCTCCCTTTAAATACCCAGCCGGGGCCCCTTGAGCCCCAAGCCGCCGCACTACCCCCGCCGAGCCGCCGCCCGCCGCCATCGGCCTTTGCCGCCGCCGCCGACGCCACCACACCCGCCGCGAGCCCGCCGCCTTGCCTTCCCCGCCGGAGCCAACCCGCCCCGTCGGAGAGCCTCGCCGGAGGTACCGCCCGAGCCGCCACCGCCGGACCGGTTTTTTTTGAGAAAAACCACTTCGGTTTTTTTAAGAAAACCCTAGTTTTTATTTTATTATTACAATAGTTTTTTCGGTTTATTTATTTAGCGAGCGTTCGCTCGTTCGTTCGTTTTAATGGACGCCTTCGTCGTTTAGATTCAGATAACGAACGTTCATTCGTTAATCTGTTCGTCATTTTTTCTTTTTCTCGAATTTATTCCGCGATATTTTGATCGCGATTTCTGATCCGAATTTCGTTTCAGTATAACTTTTCGCTCGTTTATCAGAATCAGGCGATTCAAGTGCCTAGAGTTTCATCTCGAAACCCTCTTTCCGAATAATCTACTCAAACAAGTTTTTGCTTTTGTAAAATTTGACTTAGGTCTAGATTAGTAAACGAAGCTTGTTTCTTTCGCCGTTTGAGTTTTGTTTCTTCGTTCGATTTGATTCTTTTTGCAAAACGGAGTTCTTAAGTTGAATTTTCTGGTTATACCTCTTAATTGAGTTTTACCCGTGCATTAGATGAGTACTTATTGTATGCTTATTTGTTTGTTTGCTTGCGATAGAGTACCCGGATTGCGCCGCTAACTACTTCGAATCCCTAGGTTTCGCGGATCATCAGCAAGGCAAGTAACACTTTCATCATAATCCCTTATTACCCAGTTTTTATTGCATTAGTTCAGTCCTCAAACAATTGCATAATTAGGATCTGATTAATATGTGGGTTTTGGGAAGTAGATGAGGTAGCACCTATTACCTGTTTTAATATTTAAACCTTTGGGAGTTACTTCTACGTTTGCTTATTATGCCATGCTATACAAGTAGACGTGGATTGGGTGAGTGTATCCATGACAGATGTGAGATTGTTAATTAATGGTTTATTTAAGGTGGCAACTTTAATACACATCTGGGTGGATTGAGGTACCTAGGTATTCCAAGATTGCATGTTTGTTTTGGACCGCCACCCAGGCTCAAAGGGATTATAAGATTATTCATGCTAGAAACTTCCGTGTGCAGCCACAAGCTACTATGGGCTCTAGCATAGTTGACTAAGTCGTGCGAACTCTTAAAGTGGTAGACTAGCAGATGTAGGGTATGTAGGTTGGTACGGTCTACCCATCGTAAGGTGCTAGCGCTTCTGAAAGACTATGTCTCGGTCATCCGTTTCTCAAACACCATGTAGTGCGAGAATCCCAACGGAGGAGATCGAGTCTTGTGGGGAAAAGTGCGCAACCTATGCAGAGTGTATAAACTAATCATGGTTAGTTGTGTCCCCGACTATGGACGTTTTTAGTATCTAGTACTTGGATTATCATGTGAATCTCATCATGTTACTTTAATTAATATTGTTGGGTTTTAATAATGATGTTACTTAATTGGGATTGAGAATGTTGTCAACCATTCTCAATGTTTAACAACCACCATGATAGTTAAATAAATTTATTCCTTTGTTGTAGGGAAAAATTGGCTTTATGCAAAACTGTAACCATAGAGCTTTCCACCAGCCATATATGCATGTAGTATAGCATTATTCTTTCATTACTCTCTATGTGTTACTTTGCCAGCATATTCCATGTGCTGACTGAAGGAAATATGCCCTAGAGGCAATAATAAAGTTATTATTTATTTCCTTATATCATGATAAATGTTTATTATTCATGCTAGAATTGTATTAACCGGAAACATAATACATGTGTGAATACATAGACAAACATAGTGTCACTAGTATGCCTCTACTTGACTAGCTCGTTTATCAAAGATGGTTATGTTTCCTAGCCATGGACAAAAGAGTTGTCATTTGATTAACGGGATCACATCATTAGGAGAATGATGTGATTAACATGACCCATTCCGTTAGCCTAGCAGTTGATCTTTTAGTATGTTGCTATTGCTTTCTTCATGACTTATACATGTTCCTGTAACTATGAGATTATGCAACTCCCGTTTGCCGGAGGAACACTTTGGGTGCTACCAAACGTCACAACGTAACTGGGTGATTATAAAGGAGTACTACAGGTGTCTCCAAAGGGTACATGTTGGGTTGGCGTATGTAGGATCGGAAGTATGTCTAGAGGGGGGGGGTGATTAGACTACTTGACAACTTAAAAGTTTAGCCTTTGATTAGGACAAGTTTTTAGCAAGTTCACAATGATGAGCAAGTCAAGTATCACCCTACACATGCAATTCTAGAGTAGTGGCAGCGGAAAGTAAATTGCACATGTAGTAAATAAGAGGTGGAGAAGAGCAAACGCAATTTGGAGACACGGAGATTTTTCTCGTGGTTCCGATAGGTGGTGCTATCGTCAATCCACGTTGATGGAGACTTCAACCCACGGAGGGTAACGGCTGCGAGAGTCCACGGAGGCTCCACCCACGAAGGGTCCACGAAGAAGCAACCTTGTCTATGCCATCATGGCCTCGTCCACGGAGGACTAGCCTTACTCGGGGTAGATCTTCACGAAGTAGGCGATCTCCTTGCCCTTACAAACTTCTTGGTTCAACTCCACATCTTGACGGAGGCTCCCAAGCGACACCTAACCAATCTAGGAGGCACCACCCTCCAAAAGGTAATAGATGGTGTTGGTGATGATGAACTCCTTGCTCTTGTGCTTCAAATGATAATCTCCCCAACACTCAACTCTCCTCACTTGATTTGGCTGTGGTGGAGGAAGGGATTGAGTGGAAAGCAACTTGGGAAGGCTAGAAATCAAGTTTCATATGGTGGGAGTGGAGCAACTTGATCTCAACACAAGGGTAGGTAGTTTACTTCTCGAAATGTAAGGTAGGAGTGGTAGTTCTTTCGATGGCTCTCTCCACGAATGAAGAGGAGGTGGAGGGTATTTATAGCCTCCACACAAAATCCAACCGTTACACACATTTGACCAATCTCGGTCGGACCGAAGTTGACAACTCGGTGAGACCGAAAGTTCAAATCTTGTGAGCGTTGGGATTTTCGATGGGACCGAAAATACAATCTCGGTTAGTCCGATTCATCCAAAGTCTAGGGTTTGCCAATCTCGGTGGGACCGACTTTCTCATCTCGGTGACACCGATTTGAGTCTGAAGGTTCTGAAGCTTGGCAACACCAATTTCGGTATGACCGAGTTTGGAATCGAAAATCCGAAATTACTAGGGTTTGGGTATATGGTGAGGTGGTTCATCTCGGTGTGGTGAGTTTATGGAATCGGTGGGACCGAGATTACTTATGGGTTTATGTTGGAATGAAAGATTGCTGATAGTTTGAGAGATAAATCATTAAGCACTTTGAGCAACGGATCATCATCATAACCTCATCCCTTTTAATAGTATTGGCTTTCCTATGGACTCAATGTGATCTTGGATCACTAAACCAAAAATGGAGTCTTGAGCTTTTGCCAATGTTTTCCTTAGCATTTTGAGGGGTCCACATCATCAGTCATTGCCATACCCATATCATTGAACTTTCTGAAACATTCTCAAGGAATAATTAGTTCAATGATATATATGTTGTTATTAATTACCAAAACCACCCGGGGATTAGTTGCACTTTCAATCTCCCCCTTTTTGGTAATTGATGACAACATATAGATCAAAGCTTCGACAAAAGATATAATCAATGAATAACATCGTCGCTTTGAGAAGTATGTGATAAGCAAGAGCTCCCCCTAAATTTGTGCATTATTTAAGATTTGCGTTTGAATGCAAATGCACAATCGATTAGGATCATGGGTCACTCTTCCATGTCACATACATCTTGGTGGAGCGCACAAAATGATAAGAATGAATAGCATGCACCCAATCACCAAGACATGAGTAAATGATCATACAAGATATAGATAGAATATGATAAGCATTAAGCACACATTAAGCATAGTATGATCAAGCACTCATCAAGATAGAGCAAACATAGTATCAAACACACGAAATGTCTCGAAGAACTTAAAAGTATCTCAAGGAAAACCGCAAACGAAAGAGCAAAAACGAGCACTCTCTCTCTCGAAGTCCTATGATCTATACAATTTCTCCCCCTTTGGCAACAAGTTACCAAAAAGTTCGAAAAGTATAGAGCTAATCGTCACTAGGGACTCTGCTGGCGGCTCCTGTCTGCGTCGATGGAGTGGAGATAGCTGCATCTGCAAAAGCTTCTGCTGAAGTCTGTGGAGCTGGAGGAGTAGACACTTGGAGCTGGTCTTTGGGCCGATGGAGCTGTGGGAGGTCTTGATGTAGTAGCCACAGGGTGCATCCTTTGGAATAGCAGGTGATCTGGGCTTTGTGGGCACTGCAGCAGTCTGCTCATAGTCATCTGGACTAGATCACCTTCCATCTCCTTCATGAGCTCTGCCTTCTCCTCTTGGCTTCCTCAATGTCGCCTCAAGCTTGTTGACGGTGACTGCACTTGATCGACAGCGTCGAGCATGGAACTTATCTTCAACTATCCTCTCAAGGCTCTCCGAGAGACGCACTATCTGGCAGGCGTAGTTCATTTCTCTGAGTGGCTTCAAGAAGTTGTTCTCCAACGCTCTTGGGCTTTCTTCTGCTTCTTCTTTGCTTCCTTCTCAGCTTTGGCTTGTTTGGCGGCTTCAGGTCTTAGCATGTCCTTCCACGGATGTGGGAGCATCCTCGATCATCACAACCGTTATCTTCATGTTCAGGGCTGCAATGGCAAGTGGGGTCTATCCAACGGTAGGTGTCCGTGCCAAACTTGGCATTTATGAGCATCTGAATATGCGGAGCATACCCACACGACCTCTTACAGTCTGCTGCTTTGTCCTCTTGATAGTCTCAACTATCGTGTCCATCACCTTAAAAGGTGTCTTGATCCGAATGTGCAGCATGTTGATAGAGTAGCCTCTTATCATGCGATGGTCTCCTGACTTGGGCATCAAAGTATGCCTCAGAATGGTGTTGGTGGTTGGGAGACCTGCCTGAAGATGGTAAACTGATCCAAGCTTCCATATCTCAACATCCTTGTCAGGTACCTCATTGTACATGTTCTTCATAGACTCGTGATTCTTCTTTGGAATGCCATAGACATCAACATCATCGTCTCTTGATACTGGTGCATTCAGCAATGCTCTCCATTCTTCAACAGTTGAATGGAATCTCTGTCCTTCTGTCATCCATACAATTCGCCATCCGGATAGAAATGTCTGTGGCATAGAACTGCATGATCATCTCATCATTCCAAGCAGTCAGCTTCTGACCAACAAACTCAGCAACTCCACAAGCAGTGAAGCTCTCATGCACATGTGGGAAGTAGTCTCTGTGCTCTTCACTGTCGATGTATTCCCAGTCAACATACCTGGTGTCAGCAACAATTGGCTTCTTATCCATAAGAACTGTCTCATAGAAATCTTGTTGCTCTCGGGTGTGGAACCTTGAGTCAACAGCTGTCCTTCTCCTGGTGGCATATGGATCAACTTGCCTCCATAGCCCGAGACCTTTGTCCTTCCTTTCTTTCATATTTTCAGCTCGAGGATGAGCATCATTATGAACCGGCAATTTCTGCGAGCTTTAGCAACACATGTGCCTCTTCATCGATTCAGCGGTGGCACATTGTCCTTCTTCTTTTCTGAAGCAGAATATTTCTCACAGCTTTCTTTGGCTTGGCGGCAGGATTGGCTTGGGCTGCCTTTCTTGGAGCTGATGGCTTAGATTTTGTGGCTGCTCCTGCCTCGATGGCATCTCCCATCAACTTTTGCTTCGAGGAGGCCGAGGTGCTTCCTCATCGAGTCATCATCGACTTCTTCATGAACTAGCCTCTTCCTCTTGGAAGTTTTCTTGATCTTCTTTGGAGGTTTCTTCTTCCATGCTCAGCTTCTTTGCAACTGTGGATTTCTTCACCTTGCTGGTGCCTTTCTTTGACTGTTGCCCTTGATAGCCCTTGGCAACCACTTGCCTTTTTGGCTTGGAAGTAATCTCCTCATCTGCAACAAAGTCAGAATCCTCCTCGTCAGAATTCTTCTTCTTCCTGACCCTGGTGGCAGCTGCAGGCAAACCACTTGGAGTGCTTCTCTCTCCATCATCTGAAAAACTGCTTGCTTCAGGACTTGTCACTGCCTCTAGAATCTCAGCTGGTGATTCAGACTGTTCGGTCACACTTGCATCGGACATGACTGACAACCTGTGAATGGAATAGGTATAGGCAGAATAGAAGAGTTATCACAAACTGCAGAGGATTTGGCAAAATAAATGAGTTCAAACTTCAGTTTTAGGTTTTCACAGAATGCATTTCGGTCTGACCGAGTCTAAAAATTCGGTGAATCCGAAGTGTCTAAACCTAACCGTACACACCACTTTCGGTTGGACCGAAATGGGTTTCGGTCTAGCCGAGAGCACTAGGGTTTCACTGAATCTTCACTTCGGTCTTACCGATTTGCACAACTCAGTTTAACCGAAAAGTGCGGTGCAATGGCGGAGGCCAATCGGTCGATCCGAGAATGTAGAATCGGTCACACCGAGATGTGTTCGGCAGAAACCTAACCCTAAAATTTTCACTCGAATTTTGTTCTATGATCTAATCTGCTGGTGTTGGGGAACGTAGTAATTTCAAAAATTTTCCTACGCACATGCAAGATCATGGTGATGTATAGCAACGAGAGGGGAGAGTGTTGTCTACATACCCTTGTAGACCCGAAGCGGAAGCGATCACAACATAGAGGAAGTAGTCGTACGTTCTCCTCGCGATCCGACCGATCCCGGTGCCGTTACTCCGACGCCCCCGAGTTCTTGACACACGTACAGCTCGATGGCGTCCCTCGTACTCCGATCCAGCCGAGTGTCGAGGAGAGTTCCGTCGGCCGACGGCGTGGTGACGATCTTGATGTTTCACCGCGCGGGCTTCGCCTAAGCTTCATGACGGTATGACCGAGGTGGAATATGGTGGAGGGGCACCTGACACGGCTAAGGAACGATCTAAAGATCAACTTGTGTGTTCCAAGGTGCCCCCTGCCCCGTATATAAAGGAGCCAGGGGAGGGGGCCATGCGGCCAAGAGGAGGCGCGCCAGGAGTCCTACTCCCTCAGGGAGTAGGATTCCCCCAATCCTAGTTGGACTAGGATTCCTGGAGGGAAAGAGAGAGAGGGGGCGGCCCTTCTCCTAGTCCTAGTAGGACTAGGGAAGGGGGGCGCGCCCACCCAGGGCTGGCCCTTCTCCTTTCCACTAAGGCCCATCGAGGCCCATTTACCTCCGGGGGTTCCGTAACCTCCGGTACTCCGGTAAATTCCGTTTTACTTGGAACCATTCGAACTCCAAACATAGGCTTCCAATATATCAATCTTTATGTCTCGACCATTCCGAGACTCCTCGTCATGTCCGTGATCACATCCGGACTCGAACTCCTTCGGTACATCAAAATACATAAACTCATAATAACCGCCATCGAAACCTTAAGCGTGCGGACCCTACGGTTCGAGAACAATGTAGACATGACCTAGAACTATTCACGGTCAATAACCAACAGCGGGACCTGGATGCCCATATTGGTTCCTACATATTCTCTGAAGATCTTTATCGGTCGGACCGCATAACAACATACGTTGTTCCCTTTGTCATCGGTATGTTACTTGCCCGAGATTCGATCGTTGGTATCCAATACCTAGTTCAATCTCGTTACCGCAAGTCTCTTTACTCGTTCCGTAATACATCATCTCACAACTAACTCATTAGTTGTAGTGCTTGCAAGGCTTTCGATGATATGCATTACCGAGAGGGCCCAGAGATACCTCTCCGACAATCGGAGTGACAAATCCTAATCTCGAAATCGCCAACCCAACATCTGCCTTTGGAGACACCTGTAGTACTCCTTTATAATCACCCGATTCGTTGTGACGTTTGGTAGCACCAAAGTGTTCCTCCGTAAACAGGAGTTGCATAATCTCATAGTTTCAGGAACATGTATATGTCATGGATAAAAGCAGTAGCAACATACTAAGCGATCGTGTGCTAAGCTAGTGGAATGGGTCATGTCAATCAGATCATTCTACTAATGATGTGACCTTGTTAATCAAATAACAACTCTTTGTTCATGGTCGGAAACATAACCATCTTTGATTAACAAGCTAGTCTAGTAGAGGCATACTAGTGACATATTGTTTTGTCTATGCATTCACACATGTATCATGTTTCCGGTTAATACAATTCTAGCATGAATGATAAACATTTATCATGAAATAAGGAAATAAATAATAACTTTATTATTGCCTCTAGGGCATATTTCCTTGATCTCCCACTTGCACTAGAGTCAATAATCTAGATTACATAGTAATGATTCTAACACCCATGGAGTCTTGGTGCTGATCATGTTTTGCTCGTGGAAGAGGCTTAGTCAACGGTCTCGCAACATTCAGATCCGTATGTATCTTGCAAATCTTTATGTCTCCCACCGGACTAAGTCCGGATGGAATTGAAGCGTCTCTTGATGTGCTTGGTCCTCTTGTGAAATCTGGATTCCTTTGCTAAGGCAATTGCTCGATATTGTCACGAAGATTTTCATTGGACCCGATGCACTAGGTATAACACCTAGATCGGATATGAACTCCTTCATCCGACTCCTTCATTAGCTGCTTCGAAGCTGCTATGTATTCCGCTTCACATGTAGATCCCGCTGACGCTTTGTTTAGAACTGCACCAACCGACAGCTCCTCCGTTTAGTGTAAATCGTATCCGGTCTGCGATTTAGAATCGTCCGGATCGGTGTCAAAGCTTGCATCAACGTAACCGTTCACGATGAGCTCTTTGTCACCTCCATATCTGAAAACATATCCTTAGTCCTTTTCGTATTTCAGATGTTCTTGACCGCTGTCCGATGATCCACTCTGGATTACTTTGGTACCTCCTGCTAGGCTTATAGCAAGGCACACATCAGTCCAGTACACAACATTGCGTACATGATAGAGCCTATGGCTGAAGCATAGGAACATCTTTCATTTTCTCTCTATCTTCTGCGGTGGTCGGGCATTGAGTCTTACTCAACTTCACACCTTGTAACACGAGCAAGAACCCTTTCTTTGCTTGATCCATTTTGAACTTCTTCAAAATTTTGTCAAGGTATGTGCTTTGTGAAAGTCCAATCAAGCGTCTTGATCTATCTCTATAGATCTTAATGCCCAATATGTAAGCAGCTTCACCGAGGTCTTTCATTGAAAAACTCTTATTCAAGTATCCCTTTATGCTATCCAGAATTCTATATCATTTCCGATCAGCAATATGTCATCCACATATAATATCGTAAATGCTCTGAGCTCCCACTCACTTTCTTGTAAATCGGGCTTCTCCAAAAGTCTGACAAACCCAAATGCTTTGATCACACTATCAAAGCGTTTATTCCAACTCGAGATGCTTGCACCAGTCCATAGATGGATCGCTGGAGCTTGCACACTTTGTTAGCTCCTTTGGATCGATAAAACCTTCGGTTGCATCATATACAACTCTTCTTCCGTAAATCCATTCAGAATGCAGTCTTTACATCCATTTGCCAAATTTCATAATCATAAAATGCGGCAATTGCTAACATGATTCGGACGGACTTAAGCATCGCTACGGGTGAGAAGGTCTCATCGTAGTCAATCCCTTGAACTTGTCGAAAACCTTTTGCGACAAGTCGAGCTTTATAAACGATAACATTACCGTCGCGTCGGTCTTCTTCTTGAAGATCCATTTGTTTTCTATTGCTTGCCTACCCTCGGGCAAGTCAACCAAAGTCCATACTTTGTTTTCATACATGGATCCCATCTCAGATTTCATGGCCTCAAGCCATTTTGCGAATCTGGGCTCACCATCGCTTCTTCATAGTTCGTAGGTTCATCATGATCTAGTAGCATGACTTCGAACAGGATTTCCGTACCACTCAGTGCGGATCTTACTCTGGTTGATCTACGAGGTTCTGCGATAACTTGATCTCAAGTTTCATGATCAACATCATCAACTTCCTCACTACTGGTGTAGGTGTCTCGTAAACTGGTTTCTGCGATTTAACTACTTTCAAGTAAGGGAGAAGGTACTATTACCTCATCAAGTTCCACTTTCCTCCCACTTACTTCTTTCGAGAGAAACTCCTTCTCTAGAAAGGATCCATTCTTAACAACGAATGTCTTGCCTTCGGATCTGTGATAGAAGGTGTACCCAACTGTTTCCTTTGGGTATCCTATGAAGACACATTTTTCCGATTTGGGTTCGAGCTTATCAGGTTGAAGCTTTTTCACATAAGCATCGCATCCCCAAACTTTAAGAAACGACAACTTTGGTTTCTTGCTAAACCACAGTTCATAAGGTGTCGTCTCAACGGATTTTGACGGTGTTCTATTCAGTGTGAATGCGGCTGTCTCTAGAGCATAACCCCAAAACGATAGCGGTAAATCAGTAGAGACATCATAGATCGCACCATATCTAGTAAAGTGCGATTCGACGTTCGGACACACCATTACGTTGTGGTGTTCCGGTGGCGTGAGTTGCTAAACTATTCGCATTGTTTCAAATGTAGACCAAACTCGTAACTCAAATATTCACCTCCACGATCGGATCGTAGAAACTTAATTTTCTTGTTACGATGATTTTCAACTTCACTCTGAAATTCTTTGAACTTTTCAAACGTTTCAGACTTATGTTTCATTAAGTAGATATACCCATATCTGCTTAAGTCATCTGTGAAGGTGAGAAAATAACGATATCCGCCACGAGCCTCAACATTCATCGGACCACATACATCTGTATGTATGATTTCCAACAAATCTGTTGCTCTCTCCATAGTACCGAGAACGGTGTTCTAGTCATCTTGCCCAAGAGGCACGGTTCGCAAGTGCCAAGTGATTCATAATCAAGTGACTCCAAAAGTCCATCGGTATGGAGTTTCTTCATGCGCTTTACAATCGATATGACCTAAGCGGCGATGCCACAAATAAGTTGCACTATCATTATCAACTCTGCATCTTTTGGTTTCAACATTGTGAATATGTGTATCACTACTATCGAGATTCATAAGAAATAGACCACTCCTCAAGGGTGCATGACCATAAAAGATATTACTCATATAAATAGAACAACCATTATTCTCTGATTTAAATGAATAACCGTCTCGCATCAAACAAGATCCAGATATAATGTTCATGCTCAACGCAGCACCAAATAACAATTATTTAGGTCTAAAACTAATCCCGAAGGTAGATGTAGAGGTAGCGTGCCGACCGCGATCACATCGACTTTGGAACCATTTCCCACGCGCATCGTCACCTCGTCCTTTGCGGTGTTAAGCAATCCGTAGTCCTGCTTTGAGTTGCAAATATTAGCAATGAACCAATATCAAATACCAGTGCTCTGCGAGCTCTAGTAAGGTACACATCAATAACATGTATATCACATATACCTTTGTTCACCTTGCCATCCTTCTTATCCGCCAAATACTTGGGGCAGTTCCGCTTCCAAAGGACGATCGCTTGCGGTAGAAGCACTCGGTTTCAGGTTTAGGGCCGACTTGGGTTTCTTCTCTGAGCGACAACTTGCTTGCTTGTTCTTCTTGAATTCCTTCTTCTTCCCTTTGCCTTTCTTCTTGAAACTAGTGGTCTTATTGACCATCAACACTTGATGCTCCTTTTGATTTCTACCTTCGCAGCCTTTAGCATTGCGAAGAGCTCGAGTATAGTCTTTACTAACCCTTGCATATTATAGTTCATCACGAAGCCTTTGTAGCTTGGTGGCGTTGATTGGAGAATTCATCAATGACACAATCATCCGGAAGATTAACTCCCAATTGTGTCAAGTGATTGTAGTACCCGGACATTACGAGTATATGCTCACTAACAGTAACTGTTCTCCTCCATCTTGCAGCTATAGAACTTATTGGAGACTTCATATCTCTCAATCCGGGCATTACATTTGGAATATCAATTTCAACTCTGGAACATCTCATATGCTCCATGACGTTCAAAACGTCGTTGAAGTCCCGGTTCTAAGCCGTAAAGCATGGCACATTGAACTATAGAGTAGTCATCGACTTTGCTTTGCGACGTTCACAACATCCGGCGTTGCTCCAAAGAAGAGCTGTCACCTAGCGGTGCATCCAGACGTAACTCTTACGTGCAGCAATGAGGATGATCCTCAAATTACGGACCCGATCCGTGTAATTGCTACCATCATCTTTCAACTTTGCTTTCTCAAGGAACGATTAAAATTCAACGGAACAACAAACGAGCCATCTATCTACAATCAAACATAAACAAGCAAGATACTATCGGTACTAAGTTCATGATAAATTTAAGTTCAATTAATCATATTACTTAAGAACTCCCACTTAGAAAGACATCTCTAGTCATCCAAGTGATCACGTGATCCAAATCAACTAAACCATAACCGATCATCACGTGAAATGGAGTAGTTTTCAATGGTGAACATCTTATGTTGATCATATCTACTATATGATTCACGCTCGACCTTTCGGTCTCCGTGTTCCGAGGCCATATCTGCATATGCTAGGCTCGTCAAGTATAACCCGAGTATTCTCGTGTGCAAAACTGGCTTGCACCCGTTGTAGATGGACGTAGAGCTTATCACACCCGATCATCACGTGGTGTCCAGGCACGACGAACTTTGGCAGCGGTGCATACTCGGGAGAACACTTCTTGATAATTTAGTGAGAGATCATCTTATAATGCTACCGTCAATCAAAGCAAGATAAGATGCATAAAAGGATAAACATCACATGCAAATCAATATAAGTGATATGATATGGTCATCATCATCTTGTGCTTCGTGATCTCCATCTTGCGGCACCACCATGATCACCATCGCCACCGCGCGACACCTTGATCTTCATCGTAGCATCGTTGTCGTCTCGCCAAACTTATGCTACTACGACTATCGCTACCGCTTAGTGATAAAGTAAAGCATTACAGATGCGATTGCATTGCATACAATAAGCGACAACCATATGGCTCCAGCCAGTTGCCGATAACCGGTTACAAAACATGATCATCTCATACAATAAAATATAGCATCACGTCTTGACCATATCACATCACAACATGCCCTGCAAAAACAAGTTAGGCGTCCTCTACTTTGTTGTTGCAAATTTTACGTGGCTGCTACGGGCTTAAGCAAGATCCAGTCTCACCTCGCATCAAAACCACAGCGATACTTCGTCAAATAGACTCCGTTTAACCTTCTCAAGGACCGGGCGTAGCCACACTCAGTTCAACTAAAGTGAGAGAGACAGCACCCACCACCACCTTTAAGCAACGAGTGCTCACAGCGGTGAAACCAGTCTCGCGTAAGCGTCTGGCGTAATGTCGGTCAGGCCGCTTCATCTCACAATACCGCTGAACCAAAGTATGACATGCTGGTAGGTAGTATGACTTGTATCGCCCACAACTCACTTGTGTTCTACTCGTGCAAAACATCAAACCATAAAAACCTAGGCTCGGATGCCACTGTTGGGGAACGTAGTAATTTCAAAAATTTTCCTACGCACATGCAAGATCATGGTGATGTATAGCAACGAGAGGGGAGAGTGTTGTCTACATACCCTTGTAGACCCGAAGCGGAAGCGATCACAACGTAGAGGAAGTAGTCGTACGTTCTCCTCGCGATCCGACCGATCCCGGTGCCGTTACTCCGACGCCCCCGAGTTCTTGACACACGTACAGCTCGATGACGTCCCTCGTACTCCGATCCAGCCGAGTGTCGAGGGAGAGTTCCGTCAGCACGACGGCGTGGTGACGATCTTGATGTTTCACCGGCGCAGGGCTTCGCCTAAGCTTGCGACGGTATGACCGAGGTGGAATATGGTGGAGGGGGCACCGCTGCGGCTAAGGAACGATCTAAAGATCAACTTGTGTGTTCCAAGGTGCCCCCTGCCCAGATATAAAGGAGCCGGGGGAGGGGGCCAAGGCCAAGAGGAGGCGCCCAGGAGTCCTACTCCCTCAGGGAGTAGGATTCCCCAATCCTAGTTGGACTAGGATTCCTGAGGGGGAAAGAGAGAGGGGGGCGGCCCTTCTCCTAGTCCTAGTAGGACTAGGGAAGGGGGGCGCCACCACCTAGGGCTGGCCCTTCTCCTTTCCACTAAGGCCCATCGAGGCCCATTTACCTCCGGGGGTTCCGTAACCTCCGGTACTCCGGTAAATTCCGTTTTAGCCGAACCATTCGAACTCCAAACATAGGCTTCCAATATATCAATCTTTATGTCTCGACCATTCCGAGACTCCTCGTCATGTCCGTGATCACATCCGGGACTCGAACTCCTTCGGTACATCAAAATACATAAACTCATAATAACCGCCATCGAAACCTTAAGCGTGCGGACCCTACGGTTCGAGAACAATGTAGACATGACCTAGAACTATTCACGGTCAATAACCAACAGCGGGACCTGGATGCCCATATTGGTTCCTACATATTCTCTGAAGATCTTTATCGGTCGGACCGCATAACAACATCGTTGTTCCCTTTGTCATCGGTATGTTACTTGCCCGAGATTCGATCGTTGGTATCCAATACCTAGTTCAATCTCGTTACGCAAGTCTCTTTACTCGTTCCGTAATACATCATCTCACAACTAACTCATTAGTTGTAGTGCTTGCAAGGCTTTCGATGATATGCATTACCGAGAGGGCCAGAGATACCTCTCCGACAATCGGAGTGACAAATCCTAATCTCAAAATCGCCAACCCAACATCGCCTTTGGAGACACCTGTAGTACTCCTTTATAATCACCCGATTCGTTGTGACGTTTGGTAGCACCAAAGTGTTCCTCCGTAAACGGAGTTGCATAATCTCATAGTTTCGTGAACATGTATATGTCATGGATAAAAGCGGTAGCAACATACTAAGCGATCGTGTGCTAAGCTAGTGGAATGGGTCATGTCAATCAGATCATTCTACTAATGATGTGACCTTGTTAATCAAATAACAACTCTTTGTTCATGGTCAGGAAACATAACCATCTTTGATTAACAAGCTAGTCTAGTAGAGGCATACTAGTGACATATTGTTTTGTCTATGCATTCACACATGTATCATGTTTCCGGTTAATACAATTCTAGCATGAATGATAAACATTTATCATGAAATAAGGAAATAAATAATAACTTTATTATTGCCTCTAGGGCATATTTCCTTCAGCTGGATAGGAAGATTTCAATCTTGGCAAGAAGCTAGGCAAAACCTATCGTGCATAGAATCAGAGGCTGAAGCACGAGAGGGATGAAACTCACCCAATCTGGTGGAGTTTCACTCACGCTGCAACTGCGCGATGAGATTGTCCGTTGACGGCGATGGAGACCATGGCGAGGGCGCCTGAGCGACGGCGGAGACGATCCGAAGACCACGGCGACGGCAAGGTTTGAGGCGAGGCGTTTGAAGAAGTAATCAGCGCTGCTGTCCTCGGTATATATACCCTTCGGTGTCGGTGGGACCGAGATGGAAAACTCGGTGGGACCGAGATGGTTAATCACGTGCGATTACACACTTCGATCACGCCGAAATTATAACTCGGTTTCACCGAGGTGAAAACCTAGATCAATCCAAGTGACTTGATGCATCCGATTTGAGTATATTGGTTTGACCGAAAGTACTTAGAAGGTTTTGGAATTTAGGCTTTTGACGGATCGGTGGCTCCGAGTGCTCCTCACTCGGTCTGTCCGAAAAAGTCTTGTTCAAAGTTTGTGATATAAGCATGAATAGAGTTTGAGACAAGAAAGCATAGATAGCTAGGGGAGGACCTTAGGCATTCTTGTCCATCCATTTGGTCAAAAAGAAAAATCCAAAAGACCAAAGCCACAAATGGATGTCCTCGAATGGATAAAATCATGCATCCAACATGCTCACACAATAAGATAGCAAATGAAATATGTGTCAAACATGCACAAACAAAACTCTAGCAACTAGCACACAATTTGGCGATGACTAGGTCATCTATATATGAGTATATTGACTTAGGAGTCAAATGAGAACATTTGATCATAGGTCATACTCATCGTTTAAGCACAAGTGGGGTTACCACTTTTCCATAAAGCATTAATGTGTTCACATCATTAGAAGATGCTTTAACTCAATTTTTTAGAGCAAAGCTCCCCCTTGATGTGAGAACCCCTTTTAAAGGGTCAAACTAACCTTGGGTTGTCGTTGAAGACTTCATGTAGATGTTGAAGATGTGGATGCTCAATGTTGATGAAGGTCATCAAGAGTTGGGAGCAATCCTTTGGATTCGGGCACTTTCAATACCTACATGGGTTAGTCCCACAAGGAACAAACAAGGATTTCCATGGACATAGATTGAAGTTCACAATAGATGATGTCCATGAAAGCAATGATTACCTTGTCCCTTGACTTACCAACAAGAGGGTTTGTGACTCCATGAACTAGTGCAAGATGTGGAAGTTGATTGCACAAGTTCTTTGCCAAAATGAATGTGAGTGAAGTATGTTGGCGGAGTCACCCTCAAGAACTCTCTAGTTCTTCTTCTTCGGGATCCACATCATCTTGATGGGAATCCTTGGGGTAGTAGTTGAGCTTGTCAGTAGAACTTGAAGTTGCCTTGGGAACCCACTTGACCATGGCCTTGGGTGCTTCAATGAATGCATCAATCTCCTCTTGAAGCTTGTCCTTGCCTTTTAGCTTGTGGTCTTGTGGTGGAAGGTCATCTTGAGCTTGTTCCTCATTGGAAGAAGTAGGATCATACTTCTTCTTTTGAGAAACAAACTTTGGAGTGGGATATTGACCTTCTTCCCATTCAACACCCTCGGCGTTGAACTTTCGCTCAAAACCAATTCCTTGATTCTTCCGGTGTCTTCCTTGTTTGCGAACAATTTCCTCAAAGCTCTTGCTTCCGGCAAGACTCTTGTAGACACCTTTCTCTATAATCCCTTTCAATAGACAATTTTCTTGCTCAAGTGAAACTTGGCTTGAAACATTGTTAGTGGAATTAAGAGAACTACTAGAAGTAACATCATTTGATTTAGCATGATTATTGTTACTACTAGATGAAGAATTTTTCTTATGCTTGTCATGCTTAGTTTTAATAGGTGGCAAGAAATTAGACAAGAGAAGTCGTTTGGCAAGATATGAAGAACTCTTCTTTCGAAGATCGTCATTGATAGCTTTTAGAAACTCATGTTCTTGCTCTAGATTGAGCTTCTCGAAGCGTAGCTTCTCATGAGATCTTAGGAGCTCTCTATGATCTTCTTGAGTTGTTTCATGAGCTAACTTAAGAGTGTTTAGTTCTTTAGTTAGACACTCAATCTCCTTCATAGCATTGTCATTCGACTCTTCTCGACTATAAAGACTATTAGCATGTTCATCATTACTAAGCTCACTAGATTTATCATGTAAAAGCTCATCTTCACCAAGCAAGTCATCCTCATTACTATCAAAGTCAATAAACTCAGGATGTGATACTTGGGGCCTTTTGCCATGAAGCATCTTCCAATTCCCTCATTTGGTGAATCAAATATGCCATAGTAGTTGGAGTTGGAGGACACGAGAGCAAGACCGGCAACACCTTCATCTTGACTATATTCGGAGTTGGAGTGATAGCTTCTTTCGGAGTGATTGTCGAGTCGGGCGAAACCCATTCACCAACATGAGCTTGATGTCTTCTTCTTGTGTAGCTCCTTGATGACTTGTCTTTCCTTTCCGAATCCTTGCTTCTCCGAGAGGATCTTCGTTCATAACGATCATCTCTACTCCTTCTCTCTTTTCGAGGTGACTCTTCCTTGAGCTTCTTCTTCTTGGAGATTCTTCTCTTCTCTTGTGGGGAGTCGAACACTCATTTGAGTAGTGTCCGGTCTTCCACAATTGTAGCAGATTCGATCACGACTAGAAGATCTCTTATCATCATATGATCTAGACTTTGAGCTTCTTTCCTTGCTTCTACTCTTGTAGAATTTGTTGAAGTTCTTCACCATTAGGCTTATCTCTTCATTGGAAACTAGCTTGTCACTTGAGGATGTGGGAGCTTCAACTGTAGCTTTGTAAGCACCACTTGACTTGTTGTGAAGCTCTTCCTTATCTTTAAGTGTCATCTCATGAGCAACAATTCTTCCAATGACTTGGTAGGCTTGAGATCTTTGTAGTTTGGCATCATTTGGATCAAAGTGCACACGGTGTCATACTTTCCATCCAAAGCTCGAGGATCTTCTTGATGATGAATCGGTCGGTCATTTCTTCGCTTCCTAAGCCTGCCATCTCATTGGTGATGAGAGCAAGCCTAGAGTACATTTCAGCGACTCCTTCACCTTCCTTCATCTTGAACTTGTCAAGTGACCTTGAAGAACATCTAGCTTTGATTCCTTCACGGACTCGGTACCTTCGTGCATTTCGACCAAAGTATCCCAAATCTCTTTTGCATTCTCAAGGCGGCTGATCTTGTTGAACTCCTCGGGACACAAAGCATTGAAGAGAATGTCACAAGCTTGAGCATTGTTACAGTAACATCCGCAACTCATCCGCAGTAGCCCGCGATCCGAACTTTTCCTTCCTCGAAGAACTCACCTTGCAAGCCAACACAAATAATGCCCCATGCGGCAGGGTTATGTCCAAGAATATGCATTTTCATTTTATGCTTCCAACTAGCAAAGTTTGAACCATCAAAGTAAGGACCTCTACGAAAACTACCCTCACTAGATGCCATACTCTCCTAGGTTGTGAAACCAAGCTTATGGAATCCAATGCAATGAAAACCAATCCAATGGAGACCAAAGCTCTGATACCACTTGTAGGATCGGAAGTATGTCTAGAGGGGGGGGTGCTTAGACTACTTGACAACTTAAAAGTTTAGCCTTTGATTAGGACAAGTTTTTAGCAAGTTCACAATGATGAGCAAGTCAAGTATCACCCTACATATGCAATTCTAGAGTAGTGGCAGCGGAAAGTAAATTGCACATGTAGTAAATAAGAGGTGGAGAAGAGCAAACGCAATTTGGAGACACGGAGATTTTTCTCGTGGTTCCGATAGGTGGTGCTATCGTCAATCCACGTTGATGGAGACTTCAACCCACGGAGGGTAACTGCGAGAGTCCACGGAGGGCTCCACCCACGAAGGGTCCACGAAGAAGCAACCTTGTCTATGCCATCATGGCCTCGTCCACGGAGGACTAGCCTTACTCGGGGTAGATCTTCACGAAGTAGGCGATCTCCTTGCCCTTACAAACTTCTTGGTTCAACTCCACATCTTGACGGAGGCTCCCAAGCGACACCTAACCAATCTAGGAGGCACCACCCTCCAAAAGGTAATAGATGGTGTTGGTGATGATGAACTCCTTGCTCTTGTGCTTCAAATGATAATCTCCCCAACACTCAACTCTCCTCACTGATTTGGCTGTGGTGGAGGAAGGGATTGAGTGGAAAGCAACTTGGGAAGGCTAGAAATCAAGTTTCATATGGTGGGAGTGGAGCAACTTGATCTCAACACAAGGGTAGGTAGTTTACTTCTCGAAATGTAAGGTAGGAGTGGTAGTTCTTTCGATGGCTCTCTCCATTTGAAGAGGAGGTGGAGGGTATTTATAGCCTCCACACAAAATCCAACCGTTACACACATTTGACCAATCTCGGTCGGACCGAAGTTGACAACTCGGTGAGACCGAAAGTTCAAATCTTGTGAGCGTTGGGATTTTCAGTGGGACCGAAAATACAATCTCGGTTAGTCCGATTCATCCAAAGTCTAGGGTTTGCCAATCTCGGTGGGACCGACTTTCTCATCTCGGTGACACCGATTTGAGTATAGAAGGTTCTGAAGCTTGGCAACACCAATTTCGTATGACCGAGTTTGGAATCGGAAAATCCGAAATTACTAGGGTTTGGGTATATGGTGAGGTGGTTCATCTCGGTGTGGTGAGTTTATGGAATCGGTGGGACCGAGAGTACTTATGGGTTTATGTTGGAATGAAAGATTGCTGATAGTTTGAGAGATAAATCATTAAGCACTTTGAGCAACCAGATCATCATCATAACCTCATCCCTTTTAATAGTATTGGCTTTCCTATGGACTCAATGTGATCTTGGATCACTAAACCAAAATGGAGTCTTGAGCTTTTGCCAATGTTTTCCTTAGCATTTTGAGGGTCCACATCATCGGTCATTGCCATACCCATATCATTGAACTTTCTGAAACATTCTCAAGGAATAATTAGTTCAATGATATATATGTTGTTATTAATTACCAAAACCACCCGGGGATTAGTTGCACTTTCAGCGTATTTCGAGATTAGGTTTTGTCACTCCGATTGTCGGAGAGGTATCTCTGGGCCCTCTCGGTAATGCACATCACTATAAGCCTTGCAAGCAATGTGACTAATGTGTTAGTTGCGGAATGATGCATTACATAACGAGTAAAGAGACTTGCCGGTAATGAGATTGAACTAGGTATTGGGATACCGATGATCGAATCTCGGGCAAGTAACATACCGATGACAAAGGGAACAACGTATGTTGTTATGCGGTTTGACCGATAAAGATCTTCATAGAATATGTGGGAGCCAATATGAGCATCCAGGTTCCGCTATTGGTTATTGACCGAGAATAGTTCTAGGTCATGTCTACATTGTTCTCGAACCCGTAGGGTCCGCATGCTTAAGGTTTCGATGACAGTTATATTATGAGTTTATGAGTTTTGATATACCGAAGGAGTTCAGAGTCCCGGATGAGATCGGGGACATGACGAGGAGCCTCGAAATGGTCGAGACGTAAAGATCGATATATTGGACAACTATATTCGGAGTTCGGAAAGGTTCCGAGTGATTCGGGTATTTTTTCGGAGTACCGGAGAGTTACGGGAATTCGCCGGGGAGTATATGGGCCTTATTGGGCCATACGGGAATAGAGAAGAGAGGCCGAAAGGAAGGAGGCGTGCAGCTCCCCTCTGGTCCGAATTAGACAAGGGGTGCGGCCCCCTTTTCCTTCCTCCTCTCCCCCTCTTTCCCCCTTCTCCTACTCCAACAAGGAAGGAGGGAGTCCTACTCCCGGTGGGAGTAGGACTCCCCTTGGCGTGCCCCTACTAGGCCGGCCTCCCCCTCCCCCCTTGCTCGTTTATATACGGGGGCAGGGGGGCACCTCTAGGTACAACAACAATTGATCTCTTGGATCTCTTAGCCGTGTGCGGTGCCCCCCTCCACCATAATCCACCTCGATAATATCGTAGCAGTGCTTAGGCGAAGCCCTGCGTCGGTAGTATATCAAGATCGTCCCCACGCCGTCGTGCTGACAGAACTCTCCCTCGACACTCGGCTGGATCGGAGTTCGAGGGACGTCATCGTGCTGAACGTGTGCTAGAACTCGGAGGTGCCGTAGTTTCGGTGCTTGACCGGTCGGGCCGTGAAGACGTACGACTACATCAACCGCATTGTCATAACGCTTCCGCTTACGGTCTACGAGGGTGCGTGGACGAACACTCTCCCCTCTCATTGCTATGCCATCACCATGATCTTGCGTGTGCGTAGGAAATTTTTTGAAATTACTACGTTCCCCGACAGTGGCATCCGAGCCTAGGTTTTATGCGTTGATGTTATATGCACGAGTAGAACACAAGTGAGTTGTGGGCGACACAAGTCATACTGCTTACCAGCATGTCATACTTTGGTTCGGCGGTATTGTGAGATGAAGCGGCCCGGACCGACATTACGCATACGCTTACGCGAGACTGGTTTCACCGTTACGAGCACTCGTGCTTAAAGGTGGCTGGCGGGTGTCTGTCTCTCTCACTTTAGCTGAATCGAGTGTGGCTACGCCCGGTCCTTGCGAAGGTTAAAACAGCACCAACTTGACGAACTGTCGTTGTGGTTTTGATGCGTAGGTAAGAACGGTTCTTGCTAAAGCCCGTAGCAGCCACGTAATATTTGCAACAACAAAGTAGAGGACGTCTAACTTGTTTTTGCAGGGCATGTTGTGATGTGATATGGTCAAGACGTGATGCTATATTTTATTGTATGAGATGATCATGTTTTGTAACCGAAGTTATCGGCAATCGGCGAGGAGCCATATGGTTGTCGCTTTATTGTATGAAATGCAAGCATACTGTAATTGCTTTAGTTTATCACTAAGCGGTAGCGATAGTCGTAGAAGCAATAGATGGCGTAACGACAACGATGCTACAATGGAGATCAAGGTGTCGCGCCGGTGACGATGGTGATCACGACGGTGCTTCGAAGATGGAGATCACAAGCACAAGATGATGATGGCCATATCATATCACTTATATTGATTGCATGTGATGTTTATCCTTTATGCATCTTATCTTGCTTTAATTGATGGTAGCATTTTAAGATGATCTCTCACTAAATAATCAAGAAGTGTTCTCCCTGAGTATGCACCGTTGCGAAAGTTCTTCATGCTGAGACACCACGTGATGATCGGGTGTGATAGGCTCTACGTTCAAATACAACGGGTGCAAAACAGTTGCACACGCGGAATACTCAGGTCATACTTGACGAGCCTAGCATATCTGAGATATGGCCTCGGAACACGGAGACCGAAAGGTCGGCGTGAATCATATAGTAGATATGATCAACATAGTGATGTTCACCATTGAAACTACTCCATCTCACGTGATGATCGGACATGGTTTAGTTGATTTGGATCACGTGATCACTTAGATGACCGGAGAGATGTCTGCCTAAGTGGGAGTTCTTAAGTAATATGATTAATTGAACTTAAATTTATCATGAACTTAGTCTGGTAGTATTTTGCAAATTATATTGTAGATCAATAGCTCGCGTTGTTGCTTTCATATGTTTATATGTTCCTAGAGAAAACTGTGTTGAAAGATGTTAGTAGCAATGATGCGGATTGGATCCGTGATCTGAGGTTTATCCTCATTGCTACACAAAAGAATTATGTCCTTGATGCACCGCTAGGTGATGCAGACCTATTGCGAGGAGCGGATCTGCACATTATGAGCGTTTGGCTAGCTCAATATGATGACTACTTGATAGTTTTGTGCACCATGCTTTATGGCTTAGAATCGGGACTTCAAAGACGTTTTGAACGTCATGGACCATATGAGATGTTCCAGGAATTGAAGTTAATATTTCAAGCAAATACCCGAGTTGAGAGATATGAAGTTTCCAACAAGTTCTATAGCTAAAAGATGGAGGAGAATCGCTCAACTAGTGAGCATGTACTTAGATTGTCTGGGTACTTCAATCGCTTGAATCAAGTGGGAGTTAATCTTCCAGATAAGATAGGGATTGATAGAATTGTCTAGTCACCATCACTAAGTTACTAGAACTTCGTGATGAACTATAGTATGCAAGGGATGACGTAAACGATTCCCAAGCTCTTCGTGATGTTGAAATCGACGAAGGTAGAAATCAAGAAAGAGCATCAAGTGTTGATGATTGACAAGACCACTAGTTTCAAGAGAAGGGCAAAGGGAAAGAAAGGGAACTTCAAGTGGAAATACAAGCAAGTTTTCACTCCCGTGAAGAAGACAAAAGCTAGAGCAAAGCCTGAAACTGAGTGCTTACACTGCAAAGGAAATGGTCACTGGAAGCGGAAATGCCCTAAATATTTGGTGGATAAGAAGGATGGCAAAGTGAACAAGGGTATATTTGATATACAGGTGTTTGATGTGTGCCTTACTAGTGTTTATAGTAGCCCCTGAGTATTCGATACTTGTTCGGTTGCTAAGATTAGTAACTCGAACAGGAGTTACAGAATAAACAGAGACTAGTTGAGGGTGAAGTGACGATGAGTGTTGGAAGTAGTTCCAAGATTGATATGATCATCATCGCACACTCCCTATACTTTCGGGATTAGTGTTAAACCTAAATAAATGTTATTTGGCGTTTGCGTTAAGCATGAATATGGTTTGATCATGTTTATTGCGATACGGTTATTCATTTAAAGTTAGAAAATAAATTGTTATTCTGTTTACATGAATAAGACCTTCGATGGTCATACACCCAATAAACATAGTTTGTTGGATCTCGATCGTAGTGATACACATATTCATAATATTGATGCCAAAAGATGCAAAGTTAATAATGATAGTGCAACTTATTTGTGGCACTGCCGTTTGGGTCATAAAGGTGTAAAAGCGCATGAAGAAACTCCATAAAGATGGATTTTCGGAATCACTTGGTTATGAATCATTTGATGCTTGCGAACCGTGCCTTTTGGGCAAGATGACTAAAACTCCGTTCTCCGGAACAATGGAACAAGCTACTGACTTATTGGAAATAATACATACCGATGTATGCGATCCAATGAGTGTTGATGCTCGTGGCAAGTATTTTTATTTTCTGACCTTCACAAGATGATTTGAGCAGATATGGGTACGTCTACTTGATGAAACATAAGTCTGAAATAGTTGAAAGGTTCAAAGAGTTTCAGAGTGAAGTGGAAAAATCATCGTAACAAGAAAATAAAGTTTCTACGATCGGATCGCAGAGACGAATATTTGAGTTACGAGTTTGGTCTTCAATTAAAACAATGTGGAATAGTTTCACAGCTCACGCCACCTGGAACACCACAATGTTATGGTGTGTCCGAACGTCGTAACCGCACTTTATTGGATATGGTGTGATCTATGACGTCTCTTATTGATTTACCATTGTCGTTTTGGGGTTATGCATTAGAGACAGCTGCATTCACGTTAAAAGGGCACCATCTAAATCCGTTGAGACGACACCATATGAACTTTGGTTTAGCAAGAAACCCAAGTTGTCGTTTCTTAAAGTTTGGGACTACGATGCTTATGTGAAAAAGTTTCATCCTGATAAGCTCAAACCCAAATCGGAGAAGTGCGTCTTCATAGAATACCCAAAGGAAACTGTTGGGTACACCTTCTATCACAGATCCGAAGGCAATATATTCGTTGCTAAAAATGGATCCTTTCTAGAGAAGGAGTTTCTCTCGAAAGAAGTGAGTGGGAGGAAAGTAGAACTTGATGAGGTAATTGTACCTTCTCCCGAATTGGAAAATAGTTCATCACTGAAATCAGTTCGATGATTCCTACACCAATTAGTGAGGAAGCTAATGATGATGATCATGAAACTTGAGATCAAGTTACTACAGAACTCGTATGTTTTCCAGAGTGCGGTCCGCACTGAGTGGTACGGTAATCCTGTTACGAAAGTCATGTTACTAGACCATGATAAACCTACGAACTATGAGGAAGCGATGATGAGCCCAGATTAGTGAAATGGCTGGAGGCCATGAAATCGAGATAGGATCCATGTATGAGAACAAAGTGTGGACTTTGGTGGACTTGCCGATGATCGGCAAGCCATAGAAAATAAATGGATCTTCAAGAGGAAGACGGACGTTGATAGTAGTGTTACTATCTACATAGCTCGACTTGTCGCAAAAAGGTTTTTGACAAGTTCAAGGTGTTGACTACAATGAGATTTTCTCAACTGTAGTGATGCTTAAGTCTGTCCGAATCATGTTAGCAATTGCCACATTTTATGAAATCTGGCAAATGGATGTCAAAACTGTATTCCTTAATGGATTTATTAAAGAAGAGTTGTATATGATGCAACCAGAAGGTTTTGTCAATCCTAAAGATGCTAACAAAGTGTGCAAGCTCCAGCAATCCATCAATGGACTGGTGCAAGCATCTCGGAGTTGGAATATACGCTTTGATAGTATGATCAAAGCATATGGTTTTATATAGAATTCTGAAGAAGCCTATATTTACAAGAAAGTGAGTGAGAGCACTACGGCATTTCTAATAAGTATATGTGAATGACATATTGTTGATCGGAAATAATGTAGAATTATTCTGCAAAGCATAAAGGAGTGTTTGACAGGAGTTTTTCAAAGCAAGACCTCAGTGAAGCTGCTTACACATGAGCATCAAAATCTATATAGATAGATCAAGACGCTTGATAAGATTTTTCAATGAGTACATACCTTGATAAATTTTTGAATAGTTCAAAATGGAACAGTCAAAGAAGGAGTTCTTGTCTGTGATGCAAAGGTGTTAAGTTGAGTAAGACTCAAGACCCGGCCATGGCAGAAAATAGAAAAAGAATGAAAAGTCATTCCCTATGCCTCACCATAGGTTCTATAATGTATGCTATGTTGTGAACTGCACATATTGTATACCTTGCTTTGAGTTTGACAAAGGAATACAATTTTGATCTAAGAGTAGATCATTTGGACAGCGGTCAGAATATCCTTAGTGAAAACTAAGGAGATGTTTCTCGATTATGGAGGTGATAAAAGAGCCCGTCGTAAAAAGTTACAACGATGCAAGTTTTTACACCAATCCAGATGACTCTAAGTCTCAATCTGGATACATATTGAAAGTGGGAGCAATTAGCTAGAGTAGCTCAGTGCAGAGCATTGTGGACATAGAATATTTGCAAAATACATACGCTCTGAATATGAAAGACCCGTTGACTAAACTTCTCTCACAAGCAAAACATAATCATACCTTAGTACTCTTTGGGTGTTAATCACATAGCAATGTGAACTAGATTATTGACTCTAGTAAACCCTTTAGGTGTTGATCACATGATGATGTGAACTATGGGTACTAATCACATACAGATGTGAATATTGGTGTTAAATCACATGGCGATGTGAACTAGATTATTGACTCTAGTGCAAGTGGGAGACTGAAGGAAATATGCCCTAGAGGCAATAATAAAGTTATTATTTATTTCCTTATATCATGATAAATGTTTATTATTCATGCTAGAATTGTATTAACCGGAAACATAATACATGTGTGAATACATAGACAAACATAGTGTCACTAGTATGCCTCTACTTGACTAGCTCGTTTATCAAAGATGGTTATGTTTCCTAGCCATGGACAAAAGAGTTGTCATTTGATTAACGGGATCACATCATTAGGTGAATGATGTGATTGACATGACCCATTCCGTTAGCCTAGCACTTGATCGTTTAGTATGTTGCTATTGCTTTCTTCATGACTTATACATGTTCTGTAACTATGAGATTATGCAACTCCGTTTGCGGAGGAACACTTTGGGTGCTACCAAACGTCACAACATAAGCGGGTAATTATAAAGGAGTACTACAGGTGTCTCCAAAGGTACATGTTGGGTTGGCGTATTTGAGATTAGGTTTTGTCACTCCGATTGTCGGAGAGGTATCTCTGGGCCCTCTCGGTAATGCACATCACTATAAGCCTTGCAAGCAATGTGACTAATGAGTTAGTTGCGGAATGATGCATTACATAACGAGTAAAGAGACTTGCCGGTAACGAGATTGAACTAGGTATTGGGATACCAACGATCGAATCTCGGGCAAGTAACATACCGATGACAAAGGGAACAACGTATGTTGTTATGCGGTTTGACTGATAAAGATCTTCGTAGAATATGTGGGAGCCAATATGAGCATCCAGGTTCCACTATTGGTTATTGACCGAGAATAGTTCTAGGTCATGTCTACATTGTTCTCGAACCCGTAGGGTCCGCACGCTTAAGGTTTCGATGACAGTTATATTATGAGTTTATGAGTTTTGATGTACCGAAGGAGTTCGGAGTCCCGAATGAGATCGGGGACATGACGAGGAGCCTCGAAATGGTCGAGACGTAGAGATCGATATATTGGACGACTATATTCGGAGTTCGGAAAGGTTCCGAGTGATTCGGGTATATTTCGGAGTACCGGAGAGTTATGGGAATTCGCCGGGGAGTATATGGGCCTTATTGGGCCATACGGGAATAGAGGAGAGAGGCTGAAAGGAAGGAGGCGCGCAGCCCCTCTCTGGTCTGAATTGGACAAGGGGTGCGGCCCCCTTTTCCTTCCTCCTCTCCCCCTCTTTCCCCCTTCTCCTACTCCAACAAGGAAGGAGGGAGTCCTACTCCCGGTGGGAGTAGGACTCCCCTTGGCGCGCCCCTACTAGGCCGGCCGCCCCCTCCCCCCTTGCTCCTTTATATACGGGGGCAGGGGGCACCTCTAGGTACAACAACAATTGATCTCTTGGATCTCTTAGCCGTGTGCGGTGCCCCCCTCCACCATAATCCACCTCGATAATATCGTAGCAGTGCTTAGGCGAAGCCCCTGCCGATAGTATATCAAGATCGTCCTGCCACGCCGTCTTGTGGAACTCTCCCTCGACACTCGGCTGGATTGGAGTTCGAGGGACGTCATCGAGCTGAACGTGTGCTAGAACTCGGAGGTGCCGTAGTTTCGGTGCTTGACCGGTCGGGCCATGAAGACGTACGACTAAATCAACCGCGTTGTCATAACGCTTCCGCTTATGGTCTACGAGGGTACGTGGATGAACACTCTCCCCTCTCATTGCTATGCCATCACCATGATCTTGCGTGTGCGTAGGAAATTTTTTGAAATTACTACGTTCCCCAACACTGACCTGTTTTCGGGCTGCAACGTTCATGTTGCGGACTTTTCAGACAACGAGTAAGATGCCTTAGGATCGTGGTTCTATACTCAGTGATGTCGTTGGAGTTTATGGACTCACTTATCTTCCAAGCCTTCTGTTGTTATCATTATTAGATGGCCTTAAGCCATATTTATTGTAATAAGCTCTCTTTGGAGACATTCGATGTAATAAGTGTGTGATTGCTACTCTGTTATAAATCCTTCAAGTACTGTGCGTGTCAGCATTACTGATCCAGGGATGACACTGATGCACAAAGATTAGACTGTTTGAGGTCTGGTCGCTACAGGAGGGAATACATTTCAATATGTCATGCCTTTCTATTCTTCAGTACCTACTCCATCTCTCTGTTGTAGCATGTTTTATAATTGAAGCACCATTCTTCTATACAAGGCATGCAAGGGGAAGACGAGTATGTTAGAATCTGAAGGGTTACAAACAAGGTCTTTGCAAAAGATCCAAACGCCAGGAGATAATGAACCAACTCCAGTTTTTATAGATACTGCTCCAGCACAGAGAAACCCAACTCCTACTGATAATAAGCATATTCCAGTGGCCAAAGAACTAGTTTGCTCCAGTCCAGCAAAAATATGTCAACTCCATTCTAAGAAGCGTGTGGGTATCCTTGCATCATGAAATTTTATAGCATGCTAATCATATTTTCTACATGTTTCTTACCCATCTCTCTTTTAGAAAATAAGCTTAACAGATAGAAGAATTTCTGCACTAGTATCGTCTGTGAGCAAAGTTTCTTGCAGGAATTCTCTGTGCTCCAATGCAGATGTAAGTACCTGTTGTATATCACTATATTTTTACATTAGCATGTATTTTGTTAATCAGTGTGAATCCAACCTTTATCTGATCTAAATTTAGTTGTAGCAAAATGTATGATTAAAGGCCACAATGTTGATTTTTTAAGGAAAACTGCCTGGTAGTTTTGCATCCTGAGCTGCATGAGTGTACTATCTCATATCAGTGGGTTTGAATACTTTGGTTCTGCAGTGGGTTTTCAGTGTTTTTTTACTGTGTTGTCTGTCGTATCCCTAGCTCTTACATCATACTTGTAACGCCCCGGATCCGTTGCGCCAGGTGTCAGTCAGTTATTCGCCTTCGTTGCCATGTCATTTGTTTGCGTGTTGCGTTTGCCATATCATCATATGCATTTCATATCATGTCATCATGTGCATTTCATTTGCATACGTGTTCGTCTCATGCATCCGAGCATTTTCCCCGTTGTCCGTTTTGCAATCCGGCACTCCTATGTCCCCGGCGTCCCCTTCTTCCCTCTTTTTCGTATGCGGGTATTAAACTTTCTCGGAATGGCGAGGTTTGCCAAGCGGCCTTGGTATAGCACCGTGAACCGCTGTCAAGTTTCGTGCCATTTGGAGTTCGTTTGGTACTCCAACGGTTAACCGGGTAACCGTAAAGCCCTCTTTTGTTGCAGCCCAACACCCCTTCCAAAGTGGCCCAAAACCCACCAAACTCCTCTACATGCTCTTGGTCGTTCGATCACGATCGCGTGGCCGAAAACCGCTCCTCATTTGGGCACTCCTAGCTCCCTCTATGCCTATTTATACACCCCCCATTCCAAATCTCGGATGATTTCCCCCGAAACCCTAAAAATCCCCTCTCCGCCGCCGGACATGTCCGCACCCCGCCGGACATGTCCGCCCTCCACGTCGCTCCGGCCAATCCCGTCGCGCCACGTCACCGTCCCCGCCTCGCCCAATCCGCCGCCACCTCACCTCTCTCTCCTCATCATATGGCCATGGGACCTGGATCGGGCCCATGAGCCAGCCCGCCGCCGCCGTCCGCCTCCGGCGAAACTCCCTCTGCCGCCCGCCAGCCTTCGGCCTTCACCCGCACACCGCACACAAGCCGCCTTGCCCCTTCCCCACCGCACACTGCTTGCGCCGCACACACTTTCACACCACCACCGCCGCCGCCGCCCAGCACATCGCCCGCCGCCATTCCGCCGCCGCCGCTTCGCCGCCGCCACCGCGCCGCCGTCGCTTCGCCGCCGCCGCCCTTGTTTTCCATCGCCGCCGCTTGCTTCGCCCGCCGCCCCATGCCGCCGCCGCCGCCGCTGCGCGCCGCATGCCTCTGCCCCCCCCGCCGCCCCGCCCGCGCCCGCCAGCCAGATCCGGTCGGGCCGGACCGGATCCGGCCGGCCCCGACCTCCTCCGGCCGGCCCCGACCATTCTCCGGCGAGATCCCGCGTTTTCCGGCGAGCAATCCGACGAGCATCAAAATCCGTGCAACAGGTTGACTTCCCCCGAAATCTCTAAGTCCCAGATTCCCGTAATTTTCATGCATTTTCATCGCATCACATCTTCGCACCTGTAGCTCCGTTTTGGGCGTATAATATGTCAAAATGTTCGTCTCGACGAGTACATCATTTCATTCCATTGCATCATTTGCATTTGAGCTCATCTTGATGCCCGAAATGCTGTTGGAAGTAGGCTTCAGATCGTTAGTTCCAGAATCTTATCAGCTCGAGCTCTTTTGTCATTTTTGCCATGATTTATGTGTGCATCCTATGAGTATGAGCTCTACATGAATGTTGGACTAGGACATGCCATCTTTCCAGAGGTGTTGACCATGTATTTTTGTGAGTTGTGTGCTGAGTGTATTGAGCTTGTAAAGTAGGGTAGTTGCAGTTGCTGTTTTGCTAGACAGATTCTGTTATAATTTGATGCCATGTTAACATGCTTCCACTAATCAATCTATGCATAATCTGGAGATGCTCTATAAACATGATTTGATATACATGTCTTGCTCTATCCATTCATGCCCTTGGTTGCATTTATAGTCTGCTGGAACATGTTCATTTCTTGCTCCAAAGTTGCTTGAAATTGTTTCCTGGCAGACTGTTTGCATTAGATTCAATTTTCACGAGGTCGGTGTAGTTGATCCGTGTATGCTATGGTGTTGTTCTTGCCATGTATAGCTCCTATGCCATGTCTTCTTGATGGGTGTATGCTTAGTTTATCATGAGATGCTCTGTAGTGAGTGCATCGAGCTCACGAACATGCCATGTTGAATCTGTTTTTGCCATGTCCTGATATTTTCACTAAGTCTGAAATCTGTAATAAAACTTGCCATGTTTACATGGGTGCCATCTTTTCTTAGAGTCCTTTTTGGCTTATGGTCAGTAAGGGACTATTGAAATAGGCTTTGAGTAGAATCATGTCATGCCTTGCTTTGCTATTATAAGTTCCTGTAGCATGTTGTTTGCTTGCTCTAAACATGCCTTCCTGATGTTAATTCCTGCCATGTTAGTATTTTCACTAAGTCTGTGAACCTGATATTTTGAGCACTTTCTCCATGCTTGTTTGAACATGTTATGATGTGATTTAGCCGTAGCTCAGTGTTCCTCTTTTGTTAAGCATCTCCTGTAGTTCGTTGCCATATGCTTTGTTTGCATGTTGGGGTGCTGTAGCGTAGTTTCGTGTCGCGTGCTAAGTAGTATCGGGCTGTTAAGCGCAGTTTTGCGTCATTCTTGTTTTGCTTGTCTTTTGCAAACCGTGCATCCGATTCGGTGATCTTTATATCGATTTCAACGAAATCATCTCATCTTTCAGTGGCATACTTGGTTTGCCAAGTTGATGCCAGTTCATCATTTTCCTTCCGGAGCATACATATGCATTGCATATCACATCTCGCATAGCATGTCATGTTTTGCATCATATTGCTTGTGCATTGTTCCTTGTTTGATTGTGGTTCCGTTGCTTGTGTTCTTGCCTTGGGTAGAGCCGGAGACGAGTGCGTGAACGAGGAACCTGTTGAGAACGCTCACGAGGATCCAGTCTTCGACAACTCGAGAACCTTTGAGCAAGATGACCATACCCTCGAAATCACTACTATCTTTGCTATGCTAGTTTGCTCGCTCTTTTGCTATGCCAATGCTATGATGCCTACCTTTTTGCTTGTCAGCCTCCCAAATTGCCATGTCAAACCTCTAACCTTTGACACCATTCCTAGCAAACCGTTGTTTGGCTATGTTACCGCTTTGCTCAGCCCCTCTTATAGCGTTGCTAGTTGCAGGTGAAGATGAAGTTTGTTCCTTGTTGGAACATGGATATTTTGGGATATCACAATATCTCTTATATATTTTTAATGCATCTATATATTTGGTAAAGGGTGGAAGGCTCGGCCTTATGCCTGGTGTTTTGTTCCACTCTTGCCGCCCTAGTTTCCGTCATACCGGTGTTATGTTCCCGGATTTTGCGTCCCTTACGCGGTCGGGTGATTTATGGGACCCCCCTGACAGTTCGCTTTGAATAAAACTTGTCCAGCAAGGCCCAACATTGCCTTTTACCATTTGCCTCACCACCACCTATCTTTTCCCTTGGGAGTCGCTCTCTCGAGGTCATCTTTATTTAGCCCCGGGCGGTGCTTGTCTAAGTGTTGGTCCGAACCGGCAGATCAGGGCCACCTCGGGGCAACTCGAGGGCTGGTTTTACTCGTGGTGACCTATCCGGTGTTGCCACGAGAACGAGATATGTGCAGCTCCTATCGGGATTGTCGGCGATCGGGCGGCTTTGCTGGTCTTGTTTTACCATTGTCGAAATGTCTTGATGTACCGGATACCGAGTCGATCGGAGTGTCTGGGTGAAGGTCTATTCCTTCGATGATCGCGAGAGCTGTCATGGGCTAAGTTGGGACACCCTGCAGGTATAAACTTTCGAGAGCCGTGCCCGCGGTTATGTGGCAGATGGGAATTTGTTAATGTCGGTTGTAGAAAACCTGAAGTTGACCTTAATTAAAATCGTCAACCGTGTGTGTTACCGTGATGGTCTCTTTCCGTGGTCCGGAAGTGAACACGATGTTGGAGTTATGCTTGACGCAGGTTGCTATAGGATCACTTCTTGATCATACTTTTATCGACCGTGCTTTGCCTTCTCTTCTCGCTCTCATTTGCGTTTGTTAGCCTCCGTATATGCTAGTCGCTTGCTGCAGCTCCACCTCATGCCTTTACCTTACCCATAAGCTTAAATAGTCTTGATCTCGCGGTGTGAGATTGCTGAGTCCTCGTGACTCACGGATACTTCAAAACCAGTTTGCGGTGCCTATGTTACCGGCGGATGACGCAACCAAGCTCAAGGAGGAGCTCGATGAAGATCTTGCCCTTTGTATTGTTTCGTTCTAGTTGATCGATAGTGGAGCCCAGTTAGGGTCGTCGAGGTCCTTTATCGCATTTGGGGTTCTTCTTTTATTTTGGTTCCGTAGTCGGACCTTGATTGTATCTGGATGATGTAATGCCTTATTCATGTAATTGTGTGAAGTGGCGATTGTAAGCCAACTATGTATCTCTTTCCCTTATGTATTACTTGGGTTGTGCGAAGATTACCTCACTTGCGACATTGCTTTCAATGCGGTTATGCCTCTAAGTCGTGCTTCGACACGTGGGAGATATAGCCGCATCGAGGGCGTTATAAGTTGGTATCAGAGCCATCCCCGACCTTAGGAGCCCCCACCGCTTGATCGTTTTTAGTGGCGAGTTGTGTCTAGAAAAATGTTTTGAGTCATTTAGGAATTATATATCGGAGAGTTTAGGAATTCTTTTACTTCCCAATCCTTCGACCATCGGTGAGGTATCTGACGTAGAGTTTTGACTCTTCTCTTCTCAAATTTCACTAAAATTTTTTTAGGATCACGCGGGTATCTTAGAATCGTTCGATGGTTTTATGATGACAACATTGTCTTGGTTGCCTCGACATTTAGGGGTTGTGGCGGTGTCCCGGGAGTTGAGCTCCGAGGTGTTGTCGTCATAATTTTATCGTTGCGATTCGAATACCGAGTTTAATCGCCGACATCGAAAATCTCTTTTATGCGCTTGTTGGTGAGATAACCCCGCTAACCCAAAGATCTTGAGGTGAGTACGGAGTATTACCATGACTTGTATAACGGATGCTTTTGAAGGTTGAGGTAGACGATTTCGAAGGTTTCTTGGTTATGTGTTGACGGATGGATACAATTTGGATGTAGGGATTGTTAGTTTGTGTGAGATATTATTGCTCCCTGTATCCCCAACACCAGTTGCATAACCGAAAGTTTGGGAGTTTCATAGGTGGGAATTCAAGTAGCTCTTAGGATATCTTTCCGACGGATGTATGATATGAAATTGGGGTTCGACGTCTAGTGGTCCGCCTATTCACGGTTGGTTTTACTGATGGTCTCGTTGTGTCTTAAAGAGTCCTTGGCTATGCCGACTGGGGGCGCTTCAGATGTCATGTGCCTTGCCTTGTACATGATGGTGCTGTACGATTGAGCCCGTGTAGGCCCCACCACGAAAACTTCGGACGAAATCTCTATCATATGTTTGTTCCGGCTTATTCTGCAAGCCAATCCTTTGTTTTTTGTTTTGAGTTGTGGTATTCGAGTTGCTTCAATGTCAAATGTTGAATCCATACCTTTCCTAAACGGTGTTCTCATATTTCTATGTGAATACCAATCCGTCTCGACAATTGAGATTGTCATGTTAATTCTTTTCCTACCGGCGTGCTTCTCTTCTAGTGCATCTGATCATTCTCCCCATCCGCAAGATAAATTCTAAGTTTTTCTCAACGGTGTTTGTTTCGTTCATCCCAAGTTGTCTTTGTTTTTCCCCACCCTCCCACCCTTTTTCTTCAAGGACTCATTTATTTTGATCAAGTATCCATTTATTCATGTGAAGTCTCTTCATTCTTTTCAATCAATGTTCTTATCCGGTGATTTCCCATGAAGATGCTCAACAGTTTCAAGTTCATCATCCTTCGTTCTTTTTCTTCTCCAGTGGATTTAATTCAAGCTTTCAGTGTCGATCATACATTTTTCCTCATTTCAATGTCTTCTCATACTGGTGCACCTCATTATCATTCTACTTCTCGCTATTTGTTATTCCGGAGTGCTCAAGATATCTCGAAGATTCGTGTTTCCACTCTGCATTCGTTCGAGTTCTTTCGAGATTGGTATCTCATTCAAGTCATTTAATTCAACCGGTGCAACATCTCTTTTAAATCCTTTCAACGGTGTTCTTTTGAGTGGGCCCTAACCCACAGGTCTTTTCCCAGGATCTTACCTGACTCTTATAATTATTCCAGAGCTATCCCAAATTCTTTTTCAGAGTTTGACGTTAGAATGAGTTATCATCAGTCAAATGCTTTTCTCTAAGATCTTTCAAATTCTTTTCATAGTTGGCTCAACCTCTTCGTTTTTGATTCTTCCGGTGTGCCTCAATAATTCTTGGTGGTGTTTCTCGTTGTCATTCTCATCATTTGAAGACTGAAGAAGAGTTTCTCTTTAATCTTGCTCTATTCTCTTCAAGATTCATGGTTCTGGCTTCATGCTATCCTCATAATTGTTTTGATTGGGACTATTCTTTTCACCCATCCGGAGCATTTTAGGAGTCTTTTCAGTTTCATTCTTTGAAGCCCATCATCTCAGTATTTTTCATTCAAGCTTTCAGCTCTCGTTCTCCAAATCTTACCGGTGCATCGTTCAAATACCCTCTAATCAGTTCATGATCTCTTCGTTCTCATGTATCTAAATCCCCTCAAGTATCTTCTTTCGTTTTCCCACTCTTCCCGGTGAATGGTGCCTTTGCAACGTTCATTTTCAATTCTTACGGTGGTTCATTCAAGATTTCACCTCTTTCGTTATCATATCAATTCATTCGTTCTTTTTAATCCCACCGGTGGTTCATGAAGACCTTCTCAAGTTTCGCCATATCTCTCTTAATCCTTTCTTGAGAATAAGTAGTATGCCAAATCCGTTGATTGTCATCAATTTAATGGGTGAAGGATAAGCATAACATAATTCTTATTCTTGTTCATCCAAGTGATTAATTCTTTATTCCGGAGGCCCTTAATATTCTCGGTTTCATTTGTTTCATCTTCTCTTTTTCCCGGAGTTCCAAGCTCTAATTATCACGGAGATCCATCTAAATCATTGCAAGGCTTCACCTTGTGTTTTCAACTTCTCTTTCTTTCTATCACCCTTTTGTTTACGGAGTTCTTCATTGAGGCTCTACATGGTGGTTCATCAAGGATTTAAGTCCTTCTCAAAGTTTTCATCGAGATTCTTTCCTAAGAAGCTCAAGCTTTCTTAATATGGTAATCCGGAGTGCAATTCCTTCTACCTTATCTTTTGAGATGGTGTTATGTCACTCTTGACAATTTCCCTTCGTGATTCATTGTTGTCAAGAATGAGGTATTTTAAATCCATCATTTTCTCTTCGTTCAAGAGATCTTTTCGACCAATCAACTTCTTCATTGGAGTTATCTTGGGTTATATTTCACCTAAAGCCTTTCCTTAAGGGATGTTGCTATTTGTGGTGCATATCAATGATCCGAGTTTTCTCCTATCCTCTCGGTGAAGAAGTTTTTCATCTTTTTGGTGTTCTCAACCAATAAATTGTTTCCATTAGTGGCCGGTTGTCACCTCATAATTTTGAGATGTTTCCATAAGCCCACTACAAGCTTGTTCTTTTCGTTGTTGATTTTCCAACAACTCCGTTCTATCCTTCTTTTTAAAGAGGCTCTCTCAAATTCATTTGGGGTAGTACATGTTGTTTCTTCTCCATTCTTTTATTCCAATGATCTATCTTCTATTTTTTTTTTTCGGAGGCATGGTGATGTTGCTCTCTTCACTCATCATCGTCGATTGTGAGGGTCGTGTTCTTTTCTTGCTTATCCATTTAACCGGAGTGGTGTATCATCTCTTCAATATCTTTTAATCTTTTCAAGTTTTCTTCTCTTTTCAACCGGAGTGCTGTCTGAAATCCCGCAGTGTGTTGTTGATTTCCTCAAGTATCCTCTCATCTTGTCAAGTTCATGTTCTATTCCTTCCATGTTTAACCGGAGTGCTGCCCGAATTCTTCCTCTCTCATCTTGTTTTAACAGGAGTGGTTTCAATATCTATCTTATCACTAAACCTCTTGTTTCTCGTTGTACCCATTGCTCCTCTTTTCTAACGGAGTGTTTTCAACTTTGCTCATCTCCGTTGTTCTCTTCATTTCATTTTGCTCAACCTCTCAAGGTTCGTGGTTTCACTCGTTCGTCAAAGAAGCAACTTAGATTTACCTCTTCTCTTCCGTTTTCCCTCCGGTGCCATCCTAGATCTCGGGACGAGATCCTCTCGTAGTGGTGGAGTGTTGTAACGCCCCGGATCCGTTGCGCCAGGTGTCAGTCAGTTATTCGCCTTCGTTGCCATGTCATTTGTTTGCGTGTTGCGTTTGCCATATCATCATATGCATTTCATATCATGTCATCATGTGCATTTCATTTGCATACGTGTTCGTCTCATGCATCCGAGCATTTTCCCCGTTGTCCGTTTTGCAATCCGGCACTCCTATGTCCCCCGGCGTCCCCTTCTTCCCTCTTTTCGTGTGCGGGTATTAAACTTTCTCGGAATGGCCGAGGTTTGCCAGCGGCCTTGGTATAGCACCGTGAACCGCTTTGTCAAGTTTCGTGCCATTTGGAGTTCGTTTGGTACTCAACGGTTAACACCCTCTTTTGTTGCAGCCCAACACCCCTTCCAAAGTGGCCCAAAACCCACCAAACTCCTCTACATGCTCTTGGTCGTTCGATCACGATCGCGTGGCCGAAAACCGCTCCTCATTTGGGCACTCCTAGCTCCCTCTATGCCTATTTATACACCCCCCATTCCAAATCTCGGATGATTTCCCCCGAAACCCTAAAAATCCCCTCTCCGCCGCCGGACATGTCCGCACCCCGCCGGACATGTCCGCCCTCCACGTCGCTCCGGCCAATCCCGTCGCGCCCGTCACCGTCCCGCCGCCTCGCCCAATCCGCGCGCGCCTCGCCTCTCTCCAGCTCTACATGCTCTTGGTCGCTCGATCACGATCAAGGGTCAAAACCGCCCTCATTTGGGCACCCTAGCTCCTCTATGCCTATTTATACACCCCCATTCCAAATCTCTTGATGATTTCCTCCCTAAAATCCTCTCCGCCACGGACATGTCCGACCTCACGGACATGTCCGCCGCCACGCCGCCTCCGCCAATCCTGCCACGCCCTCTGCCACCGCCCCCGCCTCCGCCCCCCACCACCTCTCTCTCGCATCCGCCATGGCCGCCCATGCCCTCATGCCGCCGCTGCCCTGCCCCGCCGCCGCCGCCTTCGCCGCCGCCGCCGCCACCGCCACACCCGCCGCATCGCCGCCGCCGCCACACGCCGCACATACGCCGCCGCCGCACTTCGCACACCGCCGCCGCTGCTGCTGCCGCCGCTTGCGCCGCCGCCGCCGCCGCTGCCAGCCGCAAGGCATTCAGCGCCCCTCTGCCATGCCCCCAGCCTGCCCCCCGCCCGCCAGCGGCCATGCCAGATCCGTCGGGCGGACGGATCCGCCGGCCCGACCTCCTCCGGCCGGCCCGACCATTCTCCGCGAGATCCGCGTTTTCGGCGAAGCAATCCGACGAGCATCAAAATCCGTGCAACAGGTTGACTTCCCCCGAAATCTCTAAGTCCCAGATTCCCGTAATTTTCATGCATTTTCATCGCATCACATCTTCGCACCTGTAGCTCCGTTTTGGGCGTATAATATGTCAAAATGTTCGTCTCGACGAGTACATCATTTCATTCCATTGCATCATTTGCATTTGAGCTCATCTTGATGCCCGAAATGCTGTTGGAAGTAGGCTTCAGATCGTTAGTTCCAGAATCTTATCAGCTCGAGCTCTTTTGTCATTTTTGCCATGATTTATGTGTGCATCCTATGAGTATGAGCTCTACATGAATGTTGGACTAGGACATGCCATCTTTCCAGAGGTGTTGACCATGTATTTTTGTGAGTTGTGTGCTGAGTGTATTGAGCTTGTAAAGTAGGGTAGTTGCAGTTGCTGTTTTGCTAGACAGATTCTGTTATAATTTGATGCCATGTTAACATGCTTCCACTAATCAATCTATGCATAATCTGGAGATGCTCTATAAACATGATTTGATATACATGTCTTGCTCTATCCATTCATGCCCTTGGTTGCATTTATAGTCTGCTGGAACATGTTCATTTCTTGCTCCAAAGTTGCTTGAAATTGTTTCCTGGCAGACTGTTTGCATTAGATTCAATTTTCACGAGGTCGGTGTAGTTGATCCGTGTATGCTATGGTGTTGTTCTTGCCATGTATAGCTCCTATGCCATGTCTTCTTGATGGGTGTATGCTTAGTTTATCATGAGATGCTCTGTAGTGAGTGCATCGAGCTCACGAACATGCCATGTTGAATCTGTTTTTGCCATGTCCTGATATTTTCACTAAGTCTGAAATCTGTAATAAAACTTGCCATGTTTACATGGGTGCCATCTTTTCTTAGAGTCCTTTTTGGCTTATGGTCAGTAAGGGACTATTGAAATAGGCTTTGAGTAGAATCATGTCATGCCTTGCTTTGCTATTATAAGTTCCTGTAGCATGTTGTTTGCTTGCTCTAAACATGCCTTCCTGATGTTAATTCCTGCCATGTTAGTATTTTCACTAAGTCTGTGAACCTGATATTTTGAGCACTTTCTCCATGCTTGTTTGAACATGTTATGATGTGATTTAGCCGTAGCTCAGTGTTCCTCTTTTGTTAAGCATCTCCTGTAGTTCGTTGCCATATGCTTTGTTTGCATGTTGGGGTGCTGTAGCGTAGTTTAGTGTCGCGTGCTAAGTAGTATCGGGCTGTTAAACGCAGTTTTGCGTCATTCTTGTTTTGCTTGTCTTTTGCAAACCGTGCATCCGATTCGGTGATCTTTATATCGATTTCAACGAAATCATCTCATCTTTCAGTGGCATACTTGGTTTGCCAAGTTGATGCCAGTTCATCATTTTCCTTCCGAGCATACATATGCATTGCATATCACATCTCGCATAGCATGTCATGTTTTGCATCATATTGCTTGTGCATTGTTCCTTGTTTGATTGTGGTTCCGTTGCTTGTGTTCTTGCCTTGGGTAGAGCCGGGAGACGAGTACGTGAACGAGGAACCTGTTGAGAACGTCTCGAGGATCCAGCTTCGACAACTCTGAGAACCTTTCAGGCAAGATGACCATACCCTCGAAATCACTACTATCTTTGCTATGCTAGTTTGCTCGCTCTTTTGCTATGCCAATGCTATGATGCCTACCTTTTTGCTTGTCAGCCTCCCAAATTGCCATGTCAAACCTCTAACCTTTGACACCATTCCTAGCAAACCGTTGTTTGGCTATGTTACCGCTTTGCTCAGCCCCTCTTATAGCGTTGCTAGTTGCAGGTGAAGATGAAGTTTGTTCCTTGTTGGAACATGGATATTTTGGGATATCACAATATCTCTTATATATTTTTAATGCATCTATATATTTGGTAAAGGGTGGAAGGCTCGGCCTTATGCCTGGTGTTTTGTTCCACTCTTGCCGCCCTAGTTTCCGTCATACCGTGTTATGTTCCGGATTTTGCGTCCCTTACGCGGTCGGGTGATTTATGGGACCCCCGACGATTCGCTTTGAATAAAACTTGTCCAGAAGGCCCAACATTGCCTTTTACCATTTGCCTCACCACCACCTATCTTTTCCCTTGGGAGTCGCTCTCTCGAGGTCATCTTTATTTTAGCCCCGGGCGGTGCTTGTCTAAGTGTTGGTCGAACCGGCAGATCAGGGGCCACCTCGGGGCAACTCGAGGGCTGGTTTTACTCGTGGGCTGACCTATCCGGTGTTGCCACGAGAACGAGATATGTGCAGCTCCTATCGGGATTGTCGGCGCATCGGGCGGCTTTGCTGGTCTTGTTTTACCATTGTCGAAATGTCTTGATGTACCGGATACCGAGTCGATCGGAGTGTCTGGGTGAAGGTCTATTCCTTCGATGATCGCGAGAGCTGTCATGGGCTAAGTTGGGACACCCTGCGGGTATAAACTTTCGAGAGCCGTGCCCGCGTTATGTGGCAGATGGGAATTTGTTAATGTCGGTTGTAGAAAACCTGAAGTTGACCTTAATTAAAATACATCAACCGTGTGTGTTACGTGATGGTCTCTTTCCGTGGTCCGGAAGTGAACACTGATGTTGGAGTTATGCTTGACGCAGGTTGCTATAGGATCACTTCTTGATCATACTTTTATCGACCGTGCTTTGCCTTCTCTTCTCGCTCTCATTTGCGTTTGTTAGCCTCCGTATATGCTAGTCGCTTGCTGCAGCTCCACCTCATGCCTTTACCTTACCCATAAGCTTAAATAGTCTTGATCTCGCGGGTGTGAGATTGCTGAGTCCTCGTGACTCACGGATACTTCAAAACCAGTTTGCAGGTGCCTATGTTACCGAGCAGATGACGCAACCAAGCTCAAGGAGGAGCTCGATGAAGATCTTGCCCTTTGTATTGTTTCGTTCTAGTTGATCAGTAGTGGAGCCCAGTTGGGGTCGATCAGGGTCCTTTGTCGCATTTGGGGTTCTTCTTTTATTTTGGTTCCGTAGTCGGACCTTGATTGTATCTGGATGATGTAATGCCTTATTCATGTAATTGTGTGAAGTGGCGATTGTAAGCCAACTATGTATCTCTTTCCCTTATGTATTACTTGGGTTGTGCGAAGATTACCTCACTTGCGACATTGCTTTCAATGCGGTTATGCCTCTAAGTCGTGCTTCGACACGTGGGAGATATAGCCGCATCGAGGGCGTTACAATACTCCCTCCGTCTAGATTACATGTCGCAGAAATGGATAAAACTGGATGTATCTAGAACTGAAATACGTCTAGACCCATCCATTTATTTCCGGATGGAGGGAATACATGTCAATATGTCATGCCTTTCTATTCTTCAGTACCTATTCCATCTCTGTTGTAGCATGTTTTATAATTGAAGCACCATTCTTCTATATAAGGCATGCAAGGGGAAGACGGCTATGTTAGAATCTGAAGGGTTACAAACCAGGTCTTTGCAAAAAATCCAAACGCCAGGAGATAATAAACCAACTCCATTTTTCATAGATACTGCTCCAACATAGAGAAACCCAACTCCCACTGATAATAAGCAGATTCCAGTGGCCAAAGAACTAGTCCGCTCTAGTCCAGCAAAAGAATGTCAACTCCATTCTAAGAAGTGTGTGTGTATCCTCGCATCATGAAATTTTATAGCATTTTGATCATATTTTCTACATGTTTCTTACCCATCTCTCTTTTAGAAAATAAGGTTAAATGATAGAAGACTTCCTTCATTGGGATTGTATTCAAGGAAAATATCTTGCGCGAATTCTCTATGCTCCAATGCTGATGTAAGTATCTGTTGTATATCACTATATTTTTACATCAGCATGTATTTTGTTAATCGGCGTGAATCCAACCTTTATCTGATCTAAAATTAGTTGTAGCAAAATATTAAAGGCGCCAATGTTGATTTTTGTAAAGAAAATTGCCTGGTAGTTTTGCATACTGAGCTCCATGAGTGTACTATCTCATATCATGCACATTACTGAATTGTAGTGCTGCTCTGGTTGCCCATTCATTCATTGTGTCAATGTTGCTTTCGTATTACCTTACCTGGCTGATGATAGTTGGGCCATATTGTGTAATTTGGTGTAGGCTAGTTGCCCAAACGTCCGTTGTGTCAATGTTGCTTTCCTATTATCTGACTTGGCCAATGATAGCAATGCTAGTGTGTTAATCTTGTGCAGGCTGCTGAAGATAAGAAGACAAACTCTGAAAACAGCAAGGCAACCCCATTGTTTCTTTCCAATAAATCTAGGCCATGTAATATGGCAATAACTCATGATTAATCTGTTTGGTTCCCCTCCTAATTTATGTTATGATGTAGTGGTCGAGACACTCTCCACAATCAATAATACAAGCCTGCCAAAATCGCCATCTGAATCTGTTTAGTATCATCTGTCTTGAATGCAACGGAAAAAAATGTATGTTTGTGAATCAATTAATGGCTGAAAGCAATGATGGAAATGGTGGAGGAATCAGAGGTGCAGAGTCATGTGACACAACAGCTGATCAATATTTTCAGAGACAGTGTAGCAAAGCAGCAAGAACTTGCCCACATACTTATGGGTGTCATCCATGCTGAGGTTGCAGATTGTGACGTTGTAGATCATTAGGTTCTATTCATTTATTTGCACTAGCATCAATCTTTGATTGCCCAGTGGATGTAATTTCCTGTAATATATACTAGATGTGCAACATTTTTCCCTGTATGATATACCTATGCTTGATTGGTTTTGGTCCTGTGCATAATTGCTCGTTGTAATGGGCTCAAATTATCTAATTTGGCCTAAAAGACATGTACGAACTTTAGTGGGCCCATTAAGTTAATGGGCGTTACCGAACGAAGTTAATGGTCGACCCTCTTACCTCCGAATCGTTAACGAGCCGACATCGAAGCGAGCAACAGTGGGCCCAATTGATTTCACGGGCCGTTAACGTCCGTTACTAAGTTCGGCTACATATGGCCCAACTATCTGATGGGCCTTTAGCGACCGAAAGAGGCAATGAGCTTGTCTTGGATGATGAAGAGCATGGGCGCTAAGAGGCCAAAAATCAGGTCGTATTGTAAATAGCCCAACTGTGTTGTGGGCCTTTAGCAGGCCGAAAGAGAAACCGGGCTGGTATTGGACCATGAAGGGCATGGGCGTTAAAAGGCCAAAACTCAGGTCCGACTACAAATGGCCCAACTCATTTATGGTGCATTAGCAGTGAAAGGCACATAGGGCCGGAATTGGCTCAACACTTAAATGGGTGGCTAAAGGCCAAAACTCAGGTCCGACTATAAATGGCCCAACTGATTTATGGGCCATCAATAGGTGAAAAGACACACCGTGCGAAATAAATTGGCCCAACACTTAAATGGGTCGCTAAAAGGCGAAACTCAGGTCCGACTACAAATGGCCCAACGGTTTATGGGCGTCAGCAGTGAAAAGACACACCGGCCGGAAATTAGCCCAACATTTAAATGGTTAGCTAAAAGGCGAAAGATGTACATCCCGAAAATTGGCCACGATCGTCTCCGTCAGTATCTATAATTTTGATTGTTCCATGCCAATATTCTACAACTTTCATATATTTTGGCAACTTTTATACTATTTTTGGGACTAACATATTGATCCGATGGCCGATGTCGGTTCTGTTTCTTGCATGTTTTATGTTTCGTGAAACCCAATATCAAACGGAGTCCAAACGGGATAAAATGGGCGGAGATTATTTTTGGAATATTTATGATTTTTGGGAAGAAAAATCAGCGAGGCAGTGCCCGAGGGGCCACGGCGGGGGCGCCCAGGCGGGGCGCCCGACCCTCATGGGCACCCCGTAAGGCAGTTCATGCTCTTCTTTTGCCGCAATAAAGCTAATTTTCGTAGAAAAATCTGGGCGAAGGTTTCAATCCAATCGGAGTTACGGATCTCCGGATATATAAGAAACGGTGAAACGGCAGAATCAGAGAACGTAGAAACAGAGAGAGACAGAGAGACAGATCCAATCTCGGAGGGGCTCTCACCCCTCCCACGCCATGGAAACCATGGACCATAGGGGAAACCCTTCTTCCATCTAGGGAGAAGGTCAAGGAAGAAGAAGAAGAAGGGGGCCTCTCTCCCCCTTGCTTCCGGTGGCGCCGGAACCCCGCCGGGGGCCATCATCATCACCGCGATCTACACCAACACCTCCATCATCTTCACCAACATCTCCATCACCTTCCCCCATCTATATTCAGAGGTCCACTCTCCCGCAACCCGTTGTACGCTCTACTTGAACATGGTGCTTTATGCTTCATGTTATTATCCAATGATGTGTTGCCATCCTATGATGTCTGAGTAGATTCTCGTTGTCCTATTGGTGATTGATGAATTGCTATGATTGGTTTAATTTTCTTGTGGTTATGTTGCTGTCCTATGGTGCTCTCCGTGTCGCGCAAGCGTGAGGGATTCCCGCTGTAGGGTGTTGCAATAAGTTCATGATTCGCTTATAGTGGGTTGCTTGAGTGACAGAAGCATAAACCCGAGTAAGGGGGTTGTGGCGTATGGGATAAAGGGGACTTGATACTTTAATGCTATGGTTGAGTTTTTCCTTAATGATCTTTAGTAGTTGCGGATGCTTGCTAGAGTTCCAATCATAAGTGCATATGATCCAAGAAGAGAAAGTATGTTAGCTTATGCCTCTCCCACATAAAACTTGCTATCGGTCTAGTAAAGTAGTCAATTGCTTAGGGACAATTTCACAACTCCTACCACCACTTTTCCACACTCGCTATATTTACTTTATTGCTTCTTTATCTAAACAGCCCCTATTTTATATTTACATGCTCTTTATTATCTTGCAAACCTATCCTATCACACCTACAAAGTCCCTCTAGTTTCATACTTGTTCTAGGTAAAGCAAACGATAAGCATGCGTAAAGTTCTATCGGTGGTCGATAGAACTTGAGGGAATGTTTGTTCTACCTTTAGCTCCTCGTTGGGTTCGACACTCTTACTTATCGAAAGAGGCTACAATTGATCCCCTACGCTTGTGGGTTATCAAGACCTTTTTCTGGCGTCGTTGCCGGGGAGTCATAGCGTGGGGTGAATATTCTCGTGTGTGCTTGTTTGCTTTATCACTAAGTAATTTTTATTTGCTGTTCTTAGTTGTTTTATATCATTAGTTATGGATATGGAACACGAAATACCAAAAAAATAGGTGTACTTGCTACTCATGGAGATGGGGAACCTCCTAAAACCCTCAATGCTCATTATGTGAAAGAAATTATGTACTACTTTGATAATCCTGAGAAAACCCCATTCAACTATGTTATGGGAAACACGTTGGATCAATGTGAATACTTTAGGGATTATCGCTTGACCCAAAAAGGGAAACTATTATGGGATCCAATTCATATGTTGCATTGGTATGCTCGGGAACTATGCTTGAGATATGATTATACTTGTTGCTCTAGGATGAAGGCTCCACACCTTTCCTTTTCATGCAAATTTAATGATAATGAAACCTTAGCTTCTTATGCTAATGGTGTATATGATTACAATGATGTGGAACAGATAGAAGAATTCATTGCTTTTATGGGTGCTTATGAAATTGTATCTTTGTTTAAAACATGTGAAAATCTTGATGATGTTGTTTACAGACCTGAAAATTTTGCTATACTTAAATATTGCTATGAGAATTATGAATATAATGCCGATATTGATGCATTTATTGAGGAAGTCTCCACTATCCAAGAAGAGACTAATATTTTGCAGGAGTCTATGGAAGAAGAAATTGATGAAACTGTGAGCTCATTGGATGAAAAAGATGATGAGGAGAGTGAAGAACAAAAGGAGGAAGAGCGGATTAGCTACCCGTGCCCACCTTCTAATGAGAGTAACTCTTCAAATCATACATTGTTTAATTCCCCTTCGTGCTTACCGAAGGATGATTGCTATGATGATTGTTATGATCCCATTAATTCTCTTGAAATACCCCTTTATGATGATGCTTGCTATGCTTGTGGCCATGATGCCAATATGAATGATGCTTATGGAGATGAACTTGCTATAGTTCCTTATGTTAAACATGAAATTGTTGCTATTGCACCCACGCATGATAGTCCTATTATCTTTTTGAATTCTCCAAACTACAATATATCGGAGAAGTTTGTGCTTATTAAGGATTATATTGATGGGTTGCGTTTTACTACTACACATGATGATTTTGATAGATATAATATGCATGTCCTTGCTTCTCCTACTTGCAATTATTATGAGAGATGAACTATATCTCCACCTCTCTATGTTTCCAATATGATAAAATTGCAAGAAACTGTTTATACTATGCATTGGCCTTTACTATGTGTGCATGAATTGTTCTTTTATGAAATGCCGATGCATAGGAAGAGAGTTAGACTTCGTCATTACATAATATATGTTACTTTGTGCTCACTACTAAATTTTAAATCATTGTTAATTAAAATTGGCTTTGATATACCTTGGGATCCGGGTGGATTCATTACTTGAGCACTATATGCCTAGCTTAATGGCTTTAAAGAAAGCGTTGCCAGGGAGACAACCCAGAAGTTTTAGAGAGTCATTTATTTTTGTTGAGTGCTTTCATAAAGTTTAAAAACAAAAAAATAAAGAGGGGAACCCAAAACTTTTCAAAAAGGAAAGTGATAGTAAGAAAGACAAGCATTGTTGAAGTGGGGGAGCTCCTTGAACTTTGTTCATGCTCATGGAGACTTTGTGAATCTTAATTACAGAAACTTTTCATCAAAAATAATTATCCCCATGTACAATTCCATTGTATTATAAAAATAATGTGCTAAGGTTTGCCTTTAGGATGTTTACAATGCTTGTTAGTTTGTACGCTGCAGGGCAGAAACTTTGTCTGTAGTGCACGATTTTAAATTTTTTACTGGAACGTCAAACGGTTATGATTCTTTCTACACTGTCTTTCTGTACAAATTTTTTATTTTTCCTAATTTTGGTAGAATTTTTGTGGTACCAGAAGTATGGTGAATGTTCAGATTGCTACAGACTGTTCTGTTTTTCACAGATTCTGTTTTTGATGCATAGTTTGCTTGTTTTGATGAAACTATCAATTTCTATCAGTGGATTAAGCCATGGAAAAGTTATATTACAGTAGCTACAATCCAAAAACAAAATTTGAATTGGTTTACAACAGTACCTAGAGTAGTGATTTGCTTTATTATACTAATGGATCTTACCGAGTTTTCTGTTGAAGTTTTGTGTGGATGAAGTGTTCGATGATCGAGAAGGTCTCGATGTGAGGAAAAGGAGGAGAGGCAAGAGCTCAATCTTGTGGCTTCCCAAGGCACTCCAAGTAAATATTCAAGGAGACTCAAGCGTCTAATCTTGGGATGCCCCGGAAGGCATCCCCTCTTTCTTCAACAAGTATCGGTATGTTTTCGGATTCGTTTTGTTCATGCGATATGTGCAAGTCTTGGAGCGTCTTTTGCATTTAGTTTTCACTTTTCTTTTATGCACCATGATGGTATGAGATAGTCCTTGGTTTATTTATAGAATCCTCATTACACTTCACTTAAATCTTTTGAGTATGGCTTTATAGAATGCTTCATGTGCTTCACTTATATCATTTGAAGTTTGGATTGCCTGTTTCTCTTCACATAGAAAACCGCCATTTGTAGAATGCTCTTTTGCTTCACTTATATTTGTTAGAGCGTGGGCATATCTTTTGTTGAAAGAATTAAACTCTCTTGCTTCACTTATATCTATTTAGAGAGATGACAGGAATTGGTCATTCACATGGTTAGTCACAAAATCCTACATAAAACTTGTGGATCACTGAATATGATATGTTTGATTCCTTGCAATAGTTTTACGATATAGAGATGATAATATGTGGGAGGTTCTAGTAAATGGTTGTGTTTAGTAAATATATTGGTTTAAAGGTTTGTGATTCCCGAAGCATGCACGTATGGTCTACAAACTATGTAACCAAATTGGCGCGCATTGTATTTTCATTGTTTATCTTTGCGTGAAGGTCGGGAGCGCGTGATAGTTAACTCCTACCAACCTCCCCCCTAGGAGCATGCGTAGTAGTATTTTGCTTCGAGGGCTAATAAACTTTTGCAATAAGTATATGATTTCTTTATGACTAATGTGAGTCCATGGAATATACGCACTCTCACCCTTCCATCATTGCTAGCCTCTTCGGTACCGTGCATTGCCCTTTCTTACCTCAACAGTTGGTGCAAACTTCGCCAGTGCATCCAAACCCCGTGATATGATACGCTCTATCACACATAAGCCTCCATATATCTTCCTCAAAACAGCCACCATACCTACCTATCATGGCATTTCCATAGCCATTCCGAGACATATTGCCATGCAACTTCCATCATCATCTTATACATGATTTGAGCATTCATTTTCATATTGCTTTGCATGATCTTTAGCTAGCATGATGTTTTCATGGCTTGTTCGTTTTTTGATATCTTTGCTATGCTAGATCATTGCACATCCCGGTACACCGCCGGAGGCATTCATATCGAGTCATATCTTTGTTCTAGTATCGAGTTGTAATATTGAGTTGTAAGTAAATAAAAGTGTGATGATCATCATTATTAGAGCATTGCCCCATGTAAAAAAAAGGGAGGCCAAAGAAGCCTAAATAAAAAAAGGGGGCCAAAGAAGCCCGCCCAAAAAAAGGAAAGAAAAAAAAGAGAAAAAAAAGAAAAGGGGCAATGTTACTATCCTTTTACCACACTTGTGCTTCAAAGTAGCACCATGTTATTCATATAGAGAGTCTCTTGAGTTATCACTTTCATATACTAGTGGGAATTTTCATTATAGAACTTGGCTTGTATATTCCAACGATGGGCTTCCTCAAATGCCCTAGGTTTTCATGAGCGAGCAAGTTGGATGCACACCCACTTAGTTTTCAGTTTGAGCTTTCATACACTTATAGCTCTAGTGCATCCGTTACATGGCAATCCCTACTCCTCGCATTGACATCAATTAATGGGCATCCCCATAGCCCGTTGATTAGCCGCGTCGATGTGAGACTTTCTCCCTTTTTGTCTTCTCCACATAACCTCCACCATCATACTCTATTCCATCTATAGTGCAATATCCATGGCTTGCGCTCATGTATTGCGTGAAGGTTGAAAAAGCTGAAGCGCGTTAAAAAGTATGAACCAATTGCTTGGCTGACACCGGGGTAGGCATGAGGGATACCTTGTGTTAAGAAAAGGGAGCATACAAGACTATATGATCTTATAGGGATAACGTTCTGAAGCATTGATATTTTGAAAGACATGATTGTTTGTTGGGATGCCCTAAGTATTATTGTTTTTATGTCAAATGATAGACTATTGCTTTGAATCACTCGTGTCTTAATATTCATGCCATGACTAGATATATGATCAAGATTATGCTAGGTAGCATTCCACATCAAAAATTATCTTTTTTATCATTTACCTACTCGAGGACGAGCAGGAATTAAGCTTGGGGATGCTGATACGTCTCCGTCGTATCTATAATTTTTGATTGTTCCATGCCAATATTCTACAAGTTTCATATATTTTTGGCAACTTTTTATACTATTTTTGGGACTAACATATTGATCCAATGCCCAGTGCAAGTTCCTGTTTCTTGCATGTTTTATGTTTCGCAGAAACCCAATATCAAACGAAGTCCAAACGGGATAAAAACGGACGGAGATTATTTTTGGAATATTTATGATTTTGGGAAGAAAAATCAACGTGAGGCAGTGCGAGGGGGCCACGAGGCAGGGGCGCACCTGACCTCGTGGGCACCCGTAAGCGATTGATGCTCTTCTTTTGCATAAGAAAGCTAATTTTCGGAGAAAAATCTGGGCGAAGGTTTCAATCCAATCGGAGTTACGGATCTCCGGATATATAAGAGACGGTGAAAGGGCAGAATCGGAGAACGCGGAAACAGAGAGAGACAGAGAGACAGATCCAATCTCAGAGGGCGCCATGGAGACCATGGACCAGAGGGGAAACCCTTCTCCCATCTAGGGAGAAGGTCAAGGAAGAAGAAGAAGAAGAAGAAGAAGAAGGGGGCTCTCTCCCCCTTGCTTTCGGTGGCGCCGGAACGCCGCCGGGGGCCATCATCATCACCGCGATCTACACCAACACCTCCATCATCTTCACCAACATCTCCATCACCTTCCCCCATCCATATTCAGCGGTCCACTCTCCCGCAACCCGTTGTACCCTCTACTTGAACATGGTGCTTTATGCTTCATATTATTATCCAATGATGTGTTGCCATCCTATGATGTCTGAGTAGATTCTTGTTGTCCTATCGGTGATTGATGAATTGCTATGGTTGGTTTAATTTGCTTGTGGTTATCTTGCTGTCCTATGGTGCTCTCCGTGTCACGCAAGCGTGAGGGATTCCCACTGTAGGGTGTTGCAATACGTTCATGATTCGCTTATAGTGGGTTGCTTGAGTGACAGAAGCATAAACCCGAGTAAGGGGGTTGTGGCGTATGGGATAAAGGGGACTTGATACTTTAATGCTATGGTTGGGTTTTTCCTTAATGATCTTTAGTAGTTTCGGATGCTTGCTAGAGTTCCAGTCATAAGTGCATATGATCCAAGAAGAGAAAGTATGTTAGCTTATGCCTCTCCCACATAAAACTTGCTATCGGTCTAGTAAAGTAGTCAATTGCTTAGCGGCAATTTCACAACTCCTACCACCACTTTGCCACACTCGCTATATTTACTTTATTGCTTCTTTATCTAAACAGCCCCTAGTTTATATTTACGCGCTCTTTATTATCTTGCAAACCTATCCTATCACACCTACAAAGTCCTTCTAGTTTCATACTTGTTCTAGATAAAGCGAACGCTAAGCGTGCGTAAAGTTGTATCGGTGGTCGATAGAACTTCAGGGAATATTTGTTCTACCTTTAGCTCCTCGTTGGGTTCGACACTCTTACTTATGAAAAGAGGCTACAATTGATCCCCTAAACTTGTGGGTTACAGGCCCATCCATTGAATGGGTCGTTAACAGGCCGAAATCTCATCGGGCCGATATTGAGCCCAAATATATAGCGGGCTGTTAACGGGCTCGAACTGACGATGGGCTGCAACGGTGTCAAATCTTTAACGGGTCGTTGACGGGCCGAATTGGCACATCTCGTATGGGCCGTGGGCTTAAATGGACCTGACACAAGTAGGCCTTATATGGGCTGGCCTGCTAATTTTTACTGGGCCGGACTTTTTCACCGGAATGGGCCACATTTGGGTCGTGCCACGTGTCGACCTATCATAGGCGCCTCCTGTCCAATGAGTGGATGTCATCTGTCCCAATGGTGAGTGAGGGAGTCCTGGACTAGGGGGTGTCCGGACAGCCGGACTATCAATATCCGCCGGACTCCAAGACTACGAAGATACAAGATTGATGACTCCGGCTCGTGTCTGGATGGTACTTTCCTTGGCGTGGAAGGCAAGCTTGGCAATACGGATATGTAGATCTCCTACCATTGTAACCGACTCTGTGTAACCCTAGCCCTCTCCGGTGTCTATATAAACCGGAGGGCTTTAGTCCGTAGGACAACAAACATCTCAACAATCATACCATAGGCTAGCTTCTAGGGTTTAGCCTCCTTGATCTTGTGGTAGATCTACTCTTGTACTACCCATATCATCAATATTAATCAAGCGGGGCGTGGGTTTTACCTCCATCGAGAGGGCCCGAACACAGGTAAAATGTCGTGTCCCTTGTCTCCTGTTACCATCCGCCTAGACGCACGATTCGGGACCCCCTACCGAGATCCGCCGTTTTGACACCGACATTGGTGCTTTCATTGAGAGTTCCTCGTGTCGTCACCGATAGGTTCGATGGCATCTTCAATCAACAACGCTGTCGGTGAGACTTTTCTCCCAGACAGATCTTCGATTCGGCGGCTTTGCTGCGGGCAATTCTCTTGGCCATTTGGAGCAGATCAAAGCTCGCCCTGGCGTCGAGTCAGATTTGGAAGCTTAAACTTCATGGCCAATGTCGCGGAGACTTGATCTTGACGGACTCGAGCCACAACGAGCGCGCCGCCTTTGTGATGATGGGCATGATCTAGCTCTGCCGCCGAGCAAATGCCTTGGTGGCGCTGCGGATCAACTTCGCCATTAGCCCGAGTCGATCGCCCGGATCGAGGGTCGGTGGATAGACGCGCCGCCACAGGGGCTTCAACATCCACGGCGATGGGCGAACACCAATCTTGTCCCTTGTGAAACTTCGTGAATCCGAGGCGCGGACTCCTCGCCGACTCCGAACCTCCCGCGCCCCTACCAATCAATCCGGATTGGGCGCCGGTTATGGAATTCACCGCCGTGGACATATTCCAACACTCGCCTTTTGGCGATATCCTGAATTTATTAAAGCATCTCTCGCTATCAGGAGAGTCCTGGCCGGACTATGGCCAGGATGGTTGGGGTATGGACGACGAAGAAATTCAGCGCCCACCCACCACCCACTTTGTAGCCACTGTCGACGACCTAACCGACATGCTAGACTACGACTCCGAAGACATCGACGCTATGGAATATGATGCCGGAGATGAAGAAAAAACAGAGCTTATACAGCACGACAGGACCACCTCGTCGCATGACATATATATGGTGGATACCCCAAAGGGGAGCAATAACGAGGACCAATGGGCCGCGGCAGAAGATGACCCCGCCGATAATCGATCAAAACGACGGCGTAGACGCCGCCCTAAGTCCCGCCTCAACGACAACAACGCTCCCAAGGAGCCCGCGATACGGCAGGGCTCACAATCGGACGACAAACACGCAAATAAGCAACCGTCCGAACACGACGAGTCAGATAATCAATCCAAGCCCGGTGAGAACAATAGTCCGGACGATCGTATGCCGGACACGCCGCCAGAGAGTAAGAACCTTCAGAAAAGACTCACAAGACCTTGCAAGAAGCTCAAGAAGGAAAACGGAGGCTCAAAACAGCGGAAGACACACTCGAGAATGAGATGGAGCAAAGTGCTCAAAACCGCAGATAAATGCGGCAATGGCCACCAATCAAAGAGCTACCCAAAGCGCAAGTCTACTACGAGACCACGAGGAGGCCATAGAGCCTCCACCGTCCAAAAATAAAGGGGCTGCCTGGTTGGATAGACGGCCAGATGACAGGCCAAATTATGAAAGCGGCGCCACACACAAATCCACCAATGAACTCGGAAGGATAGATGGCCCAGCCAGGTCCATTTACGGGCCAAAGGAGAAGGCCCCAAGAAGCAAGGCAACACGCCAAGTGTCCGATGATAGCGGCACACACAAATATAGGGGCGCCGCACACCCACTATGTTTCACCGATGAGGTGCTGGACCATGAATTCCCAGCAGGATTTAAACCCATCAACATAGAGGCCTACGATGGAACAACAGACCCCGGAGTCTGGATAGAAGATTATATACTACATATACATATGGCCAGAGGAGACGATCTCCACGCCATAAAATATCTACCCTCAAGCTCAAAGGGCCAGCCCGTCATTGGCTTAAGAGCCTCCCGAAAACTCTTGTTGGAAGTTGGGAAGAGCTCGAGGGGCGCGTTTAGAGCAAATTTTCAAGGACTTATGTCCGGCCTCCGGATCTGGATGATCTAAGTCATATAACTCAACAGCCCGAAGTCGGTCGGAAATTCGAACAGGTTCCTTACCAAAAGAACCAAATAGTCATTGTCCGGACGCCAAGCCTTAGCAGCTTTCAAGCACAATGTCCGAGATGAATGGCTGCACAGCACCTCGGTCAAGAGAAACCGAGGACAATGTCCGCACTAACAAGCCTCATGACCCGCTTACATGCGGAGAGGATAGCTGGTTAGCAAGATGCAGCACCAGTGACCCAAGTACATCCGAGATAAGAGATGGAAACGGAAAATCACGGCGCAAAAAAGAGCAGCGCCGGAATAAAGAGAAAAGCCCAAAGAGCACGGCAGTCAACGCCGGATTCAAAAGCTCGCGGCCCAATAATAAAACACAGCCTCTAAAGGATGACAGTGACGAATTGTCCAACTTAAAGAAGATTTTGGGTCGGATATGTCAAATCCACAGTACCCCCGGAAGGCCTGCAAATCACACCCACAGGGATTGTTGGGTTTTTAAACAGTCCGGCCGACTAAATGCCGAACACAAGGGGCTCGACGCGTCAAGCGAAGAAGATAAACCCCACCAGCAGAGCACCGGAAAACAAAAGACTTTCCCACAAGGGGTTAAAGCAGTAAACTCACTTCATGTGATAATACGGAAAAATAGTGCGGCACTTTCTAAAAAGAGCTTCGCACGGTCCAACCCAGCAGACCGAAGAGATTGGATATCAATACCAATCACTTTCGACCACCTGGACTATTCCAGAAGCGTTCGAAATGCGGGACGGACTCCCCTGATATTGAATCCCATAATAGACGGGTTACAATTTACTAACGTCCTAATGGACGGAGGCAGTGACTTAAACCTGCTATATTCAAACACAATCCGTAGGATGGGGATAGACCCTACCAAAATTCTACACAGCCGCACTTCCTTCAAAGGAGTGACGCCAGGCCCTCACGCCAAGTGCACATGCTCTATATTACTAGAAGTCATGTTCGGATCGCCGAACAATTGTCGACGCGAAAAATTAATTTTTCATATCGTCCCATTTGAAAGTGAATATCAAGCACTCTTGGGACGAAAGGCTTTTGTCCGCTTCAACGCCATACCGCATTACGCGTCTCTTACACTCAAGATGCCCGGTCCACATGGCGCCATTTCAGTGCGAGGGTCACTTAAGGACCCCGGACTCGGATAGACGAATCCGGCCTCAGCAGGCTAGGGGCTCCCTAGCCGCATACCCCTTCACAGGGGGCTGCGCGCACAAACAATCGCGGTTTCATATAAACCTTGCTTTAATTATTTATATTTCTTATTTTACATATTTTTCGCATGAATTGTTTCTAAAACTAAACGTTCCTCTCTTTCTACAGATGAACAACGTGCATACCCGTCCAGGATAACGGCGCAACAGAGACACAGGTAGCGAGGCGTGCGAGGGACCCGTTGCAAGGATTCTTTTCAGATTAAGACCCTGCGTAGACCTTTTTTACTGTCTCTTGTTGTTACTCTCCCTTGGTTTCTTCCTATAGCCAAAGAGGAGCCTGACGCTTTGGCATCGTCCGCGTCAGAAGACCATGCCCGTACCTGGACACTAGGGGCTTAGGGCATCGTTCTACCCATTATTATAAAGACCAAACACCTTAGGGAGTGTTCGGCGTCTCGAGTTAGGCATTATATGCATCAGCTCCGAATCATGTCTTTGGTCAAATGTTGGGTTTGCCCGGCTCTTGTGTTTTGCTGCCTTACGTTCCGTATCATCGGCTAACGCGGCAGCAGGAGAACTACTGCGATTGTGCCCCGGTTAATTTGGCGAGCACCTCGATGAAAGCCGAAAACTGATCATCATGATCTGGCGAGAGTCCGTCAACCACTCGATCGACTATCGGAATGTTTAGAATTCCCCGCTTTGATGAAGGACCGTTTCCCGGTCAGGCACATACGCACCCCGAATCCGGAGATGTGCGGTGCCACCAGGGGCTATATAGTATCCCCACCCTCGAGCTCCACTGGCTAAGTGAAACTGATAAAGCATTATAGTCCGGATTGCCTCGTTCGCTACGCTACCACCTCCTTATAAAAGGACCGAGACGTCGGATTAAGTGTGAAAACGTGCTATTTTTGTGAACACCCTAGCACCTTGTGCGTGGGGGCTGAAGCCGAAGACTGCCATCTTTCAAGTTATACATAAGTATACGTAACGGCCGCCTGGAGAAGTTTTACTACTTGGGCGCACAAGTATAAAAAGCAGTTATAACATAATCATCGATTTACAAGCTAATGCGTTCATTTGAGCGTTACATTCTTGAAAGCACTGCGACTCTATTACCGAAGCGCCACGCATAACTTCCCGAAATAGTGCTCGGCAGGGAGCCGATCTTTATCCGAACCCTGGGCGGCAACAGCGGTGGCGTCCATCTCTGGACAATGCGCCTTCACACGGGCAAGAGCCATCCGCGCGCCCTCGATGCAGGCCGACCGCTTCATGTCCTTCATATGCGGCACCGCTCCAAGGAATTGCTGCGATGGTCAAGTAGCTCGTCGCCTTGGACCTCTCTGGCCAGACATGGGCCACGATGTCAGTCATGGCAAGTCCGGACAATCTATTTAGCTCGGCCCATTCGGCCAACCGGTCTGTCAATGGAAGTGAGCGATCCGGACTATGGAATTGAGACCAATATAGCTCTTCCGTCTCGTGATCCTCCTGGCTCCGGAAGTGCTTCACGGCATCGGCTGCACTTGCAGCTAAGTCCATATACGGATCTTCCAGACTCCACAGCCGCTCAAATTGAGCATACCTTGCATCCATAAACCGCGACGCGATGAAAAAGGCTTGCCGACCACGATCTCTCGGCTGGCGCGGTTCCTCCTTCATAGCCCGCATTGCGAGCGGGCATCCTTAACCGGCGGTGGCCTTCTTCAGTCTTCCCGCTCCGATAAGCGCTCCTTTTCAAGAGCCTCATAGCGGTCGGCAGCATCCTTTACCTTCATGGCCAATTCGCCACCTCCGCCCTAGGCAAGGCGGTGCGCAGCCTTTTCGACTTTCAACTCTTGACCGCCTTGAGGCAGCGCGTCACTCCTTCGGGCTTGCTCCTTAGCTCGAGCAAGTTCGCCCGAAGGCTCTCCAGCAGCAGCAGACCGTCTTACAACAGCATACAATTTATCAGAGGAAGGCTTCGACCCCCTTAAATAAAGCAACTGCGGAGAATTTATTTACCTTGCGACTCGTCAAGTCACTGGTTGACAAGCGCGATATCAGCATCCGCCATGTCAAGTTGCCGACTTAATTCGGCTAACTCACTAGTCCGGCTAGCCCCCGGACTATCCGCCACCTGCATAGGAACGACGGAATTCATTACTTTAGATTTCGATCCTCGGTACGCTGTCGTTTCTGACAACCTACTGAGTCTCAGGGGTTACTATCTATACTGAGCGCATTTTATGTGGAAAACTGTTAAAAACAAAAGGATCGTCATTTTGCATACCTCAAAGCCCGCCAAAGAAACTCATGGCGGCGTTCATAATCCGCTCTCGGCGGACAAAATCCTTCCAATCACCATACGCATTAACGCACGGTGATCTTCGAAATGGGCGCCCTCTCAAGCAGATTCTTGATTCTCCGGCGGACACTAGTAGGTGCCGAACACTCGCCCCCTCCGGACTCGGGATACCCTCCGTGATGACACTTGGGTTCGCCTGCCTCATCTGGCGGCGCTGCGGATGGAGGCGTATCGCTCTCCATCATCTCCGGAAAAAGGTCCCCCGAAGATGAACTCGTCTGAGAAGGCTGCAGATCCGAACTGCAATATAAATATTTCGGTTACCTACAGAAGCACAAATGAAGGTATTTCCTTACTAATTAACTCCCTCTTCCATACTCACGGCTCGCTGGAGGGCCGATCCTTTGGTGATGATTGTGCGTCCGGATTCTCTCCGGGCGCCAGACCCCCCGGGGAAGATCTCTTCCCACGCTTAGGGGCTTTGGCCTCCGGATCTTCGGAGGCGGTCCTCTTCTCCCCCTGAAGGGAGGGGTTCTTGGTCCCCCCTCTTGATCGCCCCTTTGGGAAATATTTGCTCCTCTATTTTCCCGTCGCCCCCTTCAAGGGTGCAACCTCCAACATTCGACCAGCACGGGCTCCAAGTCACGGTCTCTGGAGGGGGCGGACACCTTATCAGCCTTGATCGCGCCACCCATTCCTGTAAAGAGCAAAGGGTCGAGGCGAACTCTAGAAAGGCACGTAAGCAGAATGTCCTGACTCGAGCTACTTACAGTATCCGGCGATCGCGGCTTAGGCTGCATCCTCGGCTAAATCGGACACACCACCTGCGGTCCAAGAACAACTTGTACATCTCCACGGGTGTCGCACCCATGAAGTGTTGGAGAATCCGAGGTCCCTCGGGTTGAACTCCCATAGACGGAGAGGGCGGCGTTTGCAGGCGAAGATGCATGATTAGCATAACCTGCATCACCTTGATCAGGTCGATCTCCCTCTCTTGGAGATCTCGAATCCGGCCCTGCAGTGAGGGCATGTCCTCGGACGGCCCCCAATTGAGCCCTTGGTTGACCCACGACATCAGTTGGCGTGGAGGTCCCGGGCGGAATGAGGGCGGCGGTTTTTTCCTGCTGCCCCTTGGAGCGGTAATATAGAACCACTCCTGCTGCCACAGTCCAAGTTCCTCTTGGAAGGAACCCTCAAGCCACGGGGCATTGACCTTCTTGCTTATGGTCGCCCCGCCGCACTACGCTTGACGCCCCCCGATCATCTTCGGCTCCACCTTGAAGGTCTTCAGCCATAGGCCGAAGTGGGGGATGACGCGGAGGAAGGCTTCGCAGAGGATAATGAATACAGAGATACAGAGGATGGACTCCGGAGCCAAGTCGTGAAAGTCCAGCCCATAGTAGAACAGGAGCCCTCTCACGAAGGGATCCGTCGGGAAGCCTAAACCCCGGCGGAGGTGGGATCTGGCAGCGTATTCACGGGCTCGGGGGCTGGCACGGCCTGCCCTTGGGCAGGCAACCTGTCTTGAAACCTCGTGGGCAGTGCTTGGCCTCACGCAACTTCAATATGTCCTCCTCCGTGGCGGAGGAGGAATCCACCGACCTGGAGGTCGGGCGGACATGGTTGAGGGTCCGCGCTCGAATCTGAAGCTCGGGTGTTGGGCCGGGAGCGGAGAAGAGATTTGATGCGAGATTGAAGAACAAGGACAGGCCTTGGTCCTCTTATAAAGGGAAGAAATACCAAGGGCCGTCTCGTGACCGTTTAGGATTCCCCTTCGATAGAGGAGGTGGCGGCGGGAGCGGTTGGGTTACCCACGCACGTATTGATGAGGATCCGGAATAAGGGGTACACGATGTCCGCCGACAAGACGTGCCAAGGAAACCGCTTTGCTAAGCGTCTTTGAGGTGGTATAGTAAAAACGATTCAAACAAAGGCTTGGTAGCGGTGTGATGTCATGTCGCGTATCGTCGTGATTGAACTAAGTGTACATTTTATTCTCTCTACGGTGGAATGTGGAATTTATTTTGCGAGCGGACACTATCCCGGTGTTCATGATCTTCTCTGGATTATTCAAGGAAGGAACCCGCCTTGCAATGCCGAACATTATGCACGCCGGACTTATCGTCATTGAAGACTGGTTCGAGGCTACCGAGGAGTCTGGACTAGGGGTGTCCGGACAGCGGACTATCAATATCCGCGGACTCCAAGACTACGAAGATACAAGATTGAAGACTCGGCTCGTGTCCGGATGGTACTTTCCTTGGCGTGGAAGGCAAGCTTGGCAATCTGGATATGTAGATCTCCTACCATTGTAACCGACTCTGTAACCCTAGCCCTCTCCGGTGTCTATATAAACCGGAGGGCTTTAGTCCGTGGGACAACATACATCTCAACAATCATACCATAGGCTAGCTTCTAGGGTTTAGCCTCCTTGATCTCGTGGTAGATCTACTCTTGTACTACCCATATCATCAATATTAATCAAGCGGGGCGTGGGTTTTACCTCCATCGAGAGGGCCCGAACACAGGTAAAAACGTCGTGTCCCTTGTCTCCTGTTACCATCCGCCTAGACGCACAGTTCGGGACCCCCTACCCGAGATCCACCGGTTTTGACACCGACAGTGAGGCAACACGTGTTTCCTCCGGCCAATGATGATTTTACACGTGGAAAATCCCCATTGGTCCGGGCTGTTAACGGGTTATCAGATTAAACACCGGACCCAATAGCTTAACGGCATTCCGTTAAGGTGGATGCCACATGTCGGTCACCCTTGACGAAAGCACTTCTCTGACGCGTGATTTATCATCATGGAAGTGGACACTTCCGTGATGATAATTTTGGTAATGTCATGGAACACTTCTACGACAACACAGGTATGACTATCTTGATTCTGTCATAAAATCTTCATGGATGTACATGCATGACAAAAAACGCGACCTACTGTGACAAAAACGTATCATCACGGAAGTGTATTTTTTTGCAGTGATGGGTGGAGGGGTATATATAGCCTCCAAACAAAATCTAGCCGTTACACACAGATTCCCAAACTCGGTGAGCCCGAATGGTGAAACTCGGTCAGACCGATTCATGTCGAAATATGAACGTTAGGCTTTTCGGTGGGACCGATACGATCAACTCCGTGGGACCGATGTGCTAGGGTTAGTGCATAACGTAATCTCGGTGAGACTGATCACCTGAACTCGATGGGATCGATTTCAGTAATAGGCACATAGAGAGTTGGTCTGGCAAACTCGATGGGACCGATTCGCTCATTTCGGTGAGACCGAAACATTACGAAGGGAAACAGGGAGTTTTCAATCCCATCTCGGTGAGACCGAGATCCCTATCGGTGAAACCGAAGTGATTAGGGTTTGTGGCAGTGGCTATGTCAAATGAACTCGGTGGCGCTGGATAGATCAAATCGGTGGGGCCGAGTTTGACTTTTAGGTTTAGGACATATGTGGAAATGAGAAAGTGGTTGAGGATTTTGGAGCATATGACTAAGCATTATGAACAAGTAAGCCATTAAGCAACACGTCATCCCCTTTTAATAGTATTGGCTTTCCTATGGACTCAATGTGATCTTGGATCGTCGGAACCCCAATCTTCAGAGTTGCGTCTAATTCTTTCCAATAAGTCCTACTTGAATTCAATAGTCCTCGACATAAAAGAACCAGCACAGGAAGTATCGAGCATGGTGCGATCATTGAGAGAAAGCCAAGCATAAAATTTTTGAATAATCATTTCTCTTGAGAGCTCATGATTGGGGCATGAATATAACATTGACTTAAGCCTCCCCCAAACTTGAGCGATGCTTTCTCCTTCGCGAGGCCAGAAATTATATATGTAATTACGATCACGATGAACAAGATGCATAGGATAGAACTTCTGGTGAAATTCCAATTTCAATCATTTATAGTTCCAAGATCCCGTATCATCACATAGCCTATCCATGTCAATGCATCTCCCTTCAAAGATAAAGGGGAGACCTTCCTCTTAACAACATCATCGGGTATACCTGCAAGCTTAAATAATCCACAAACTTCATCCACATAGATAAGGTGTAAATCGGGATGCAATGTTCCATCTCCTGCAAAGGGATTAGCTAGTAGTTTCTCTATCATACCCGAAGGAATTTCAAAGTAAACATTTTCAGTAGGTTCAGTAGGTTTAGGAGCAACTCTTTGCTCTACTGGTGGGGCAAAGATGCCCCGAACAACCCCCTCAAAGGATTAGTTTCCATAGTAACAAGTGACAATAAATTTCAGCACACTATATAAATGTTTCCTTACCAAGTTCCACTCACCAAAGGCGCTTCACTCCCTGGCAACGGCGCCAGAAAAGAGTATTGATGACCCACAAGTATAGGGGATCTATCGTAGTCCTTTCGATAAGTAAGAGTGTCGAACCCAACGAGGAGCGTATGAAATGACAAAGCGGTTATCGAGAAGGTATTCTCTGCAAGCACTGAAATTGTAGGTAACAGATAGTTTTGTGATAAGATAATTTGTAACGGGTGAGGGAGTCCTGGATTAAGGGGTCCTCGGACAGCCGGACTATATACTTTGGCCGGACTGTTGGACTACGAAGATACAAGATTGAAGACTTCGTCCCGTGTCCGGGTGGGACTCTCCTTTTGTGGAAGGCAAGCTTGGCAATTCGGATATGTAGATCTCCTTCTCTGTAACCGACTCTGTGTAACCCTAGCCCCCTTCGGTGTCTATATAAACCGGAGGGTTTAGTCCGTAGGACAAGAACAAACATAATCATAGGCTAGCTTCTAGGGTTTAGCCTCTACGATCTCGTGGTAGATCAATTTTTGTAATACTCATATCATCAAGATCAATCAAGCAGGAAGTAGGGTATTATCTCCATCGAGAGGGCCCAAACCTGGGTAAACATCGTGTCCCCCGCCTCCTGTTACCATTAGCCTTAGACACACAGTTCGGGACCCCCTACCCGAGATCCTCCGGTTTTGACACCGACATTGGTGCTTTCATTGAGAGTTCCACTGTGTCGTCGCGATAAGGCTTGATGGCTCCTTCAATCATCTTCAACGATGCGGTCCAGGGTGAGGTTTTCCTCCCCGGACAGATCTTCATATTCGACGGCTTCGTACTGCGGGCCAACTCGCTTGGCCATCTAGAGCAGATCAATAGCTATGCCCCTGGCCATCAGGTCAGGTTTGGAAGCTTGAACCATACTGCCGACATCCACGTAGACTTGATCTTCAATGGACACGAGCCCATGTCAGGTGCGCCGAACAGTCATGACAAGCATGACTTAGATCTGTCGTCGGACGGTGCTCGGGAGATCGCACCTGCGGATGCCCCAGCCCTTAATCTGGAGTAGATCACGCCATCCGAGGACAGGTGGATGGACCCCGCCACGGAGGTCGCACACTCATCGGCGCTGGAGCCAAACACAGACTTCACCTCCAAAGAGATCTGTGTCGTCGGACCCTCGGACTCGTCTCCGGCCATAGGATCCGAACCGCGTACGATCGCGCCTATTGAATCTGATTGGGCAGCGGTCATGGAGTTAATTTACCTCCGCGAATATCTTTCAGCACTCGCCCTTGGGCAACGTGCTAAATTCACTAAGGTCTCTCTCTCTGTCAGGGGACTCTTGGCCGAACTATGTTCGGCTCGAGTGGGAAGCAGACGACGAAGAAATTCGTTCCCCACCTACCACCCACTTCATAGCCACTGTCGATGACTTAACCGGCACGCTTGACTTCGACTCCGAAGACATCGACGATATGGACGACGATGCTGGAGACGAATAGGAACCACCGCCCACGGGGCGCTGGACAGCCACCTCATCATATGATATATATACATGGTGGACACTCCAAAAGAAAGCAATGGCGAGGATGCAACGGAGGACAATCCCATCAAGCAGCAACCAAAGCGACGACATAGGCGCCGCTCTAAATCCCGCCACAGTAAAAACAGCGATAACAGCGCAAGGAAGAATAATACCCCGGTCGACTCCAAAGGAAACGGTGACCCCATGGACCCAAAGATGGAGCAGGACGAGCCAGGGGACGGTGAACATAGTCCGAAGCCGACGTCCGATGATGCCGATCCCAAGGGAAAGATTCATCAACCTGTCTCCAGAGAGGAGAACAGTCCGAACGACGATGCACTCATCGTCCCGGAAAAACGAACAAGAGAACCTCCATAGAAGGCTTATTGCCATCGCGAGGAGCTTGAAGAAGAAGAAGCAAAGGCTTAAGGCCGCGTAGGATATGCTCAACCGCAAAATACGGTGGTGATCGCCACACAAAGAACTATCCAAAGCGCAAGCTGCTGCCCGAATTCGACGACGAGGCTATAGAGCCCATTCAGCCAAAAAACAAAATGGCCAATCAGCCGGACCGACCACCCCGTGGCCACGACAGGGTGGCCAATGATGCCGCAGACAAGTCAGCACACGATTTACGTGAGCTCTTGGACAAAAAATCCGGTATGGCTAGGTCCATCTATGGATCGAGGAAGCGTGCTCCGGCACATGATCACAGCCACCAAAACGATCATATTGATCGAATACCAGCTCAGAATCAACACCGAACACAACAACCATTGACAGCATGCCATGACACATCAAAATACAGGGGTGCCGCGCACCCAATATGCTTCACCGATGAGGTGTTGGATCATGAATTTCTAGAGGGATTCAAACCCGTGAACATAGAAGCATACGATGGAACATCAGACCCTGCGATCTGGATTGAGGACTTTATCCTTCACATCCACATGGCTCACGGAGATGATCTCCACGCCATCAAATACCTTCCCCTCAAGTTGAAAGGACCAGCTCGGCACTGGTTGAAAAGCCTCCCCGGAAACTCAATTGGAAGTTGGGAAGAGCTTGAGGATGCTTTTAGGGCCAATTTTCAAGGGACCTATGTCCGACCTCCAGATGCAGACGACTTAAGTCACATAATTCAACAGCCCGGAGAGTCAGCCCGAAAGCTGTGGAACAGACTTCTCACTAAGAAGAATCAAATTGTCGACTGTCCGAATGCCGAAGCCTTAGCGGCTTTCAAGCACAGTATACGAGACGAATGGCTCTCCAAACACCTCGGCCAAGAAAAGCCAAGGACAATGGCAGCCCTAACAAGCCTTATGACCCGCTTCTGCGTGGGCGAGGACAGCTAGTTGGCCCGCAGCGGCACCAGCGACCCAGGCACATCTGAAGTCAGGGATGGCAACGGGAAGCCGCGACGCAATAAAAACAAGCGTCGAAATAATGAAGACAGCCCAGACAACACGGCGGTCAACGCCGGATTCAGGGGCTCTCGATGCGGTCAACGGAAAAAGCCATTTAAAGGCAGCAGAGATGGACCGTCCAGCCTAAACAAGATTCTAGACAGAATATGTCAGATTCATGGCACCTCCGAAAAACCTGCAAATCATACCAACAGAGAATGCTGGGTTTTCAAGCAGGCCGGCAAGCTAAACGCTGAACACAAAGGGAGGGAGACGCCAAGCAAAGACGAGGATGAACCTCGCCAGCCGAACACTGGGGGACAGAAAAATTCCCACCAGAAGTCAAAACAGTTAATATGATTTATGCAACTCACATACCAAAGAGAAGGCGCAAACATGCACTCCGAGACGTATGCGCTGTAGAGCCCATCGCCCCCAAGTTCAATCCTTGGTCGGCCTGCCCGATCACTTTTGATCGCAGGGATCATCCGACCAGTATCCGGCACAGAGGATCAGCTGCCTTGGTGCTCGACCCAATAATTGACGGATACCATCTCACCCGAGTCCTTATGGACGGGGGCGGTAGTCCTAATCTGATATATCAGGACACTGTCCGCAAAATGGGGATAGACCCGTCAAGAATCAGCCAAAGCAATACTACCTTTAAAGGAGTAATACCAGGCGTCGAGGCCCGCTGCATGGGCTCTCTAGTACTAGAGGTTGTATTCGGTTCTCCCAACAACTTCAGAAGCGAAGAATTAATCTTCGACATCGCTCCATTCCGAAGCGGCTACCACGCACTACTTGGAAGGACGGCCTTCGCTCATTTTAATGCAGTACCGCACTACACTAATCTCAAACTTAATATGCCCGGTCCACGTGGCGTCATCATAGTTAGCGGAAATACATAGTGTTCCTTACGTGCGGAAGAATATGTGGCGGCTCTAGCACCTGAACACTGAACGGCCTCTGCAACCAGAATAAATGATCGGTCGTCAAGACCACGGACGCGGTTCGACGAGTCCGGTGCACCACCAGTTGTAACAGCCCAAATAAACCTGAGCTTGGGACGATGGATATACCCCCATAGGTGGCGCTAGGGGCTGCCCGCATGTAAAAATCCCATAGTTCGGCTTTACCCTATTAATACAATAACAGATTGCATTTTCATGGTTCGTTCAGAATAACCAACTTTTCGCGCGAAGTCTTTCACCTGGGTTTTTTCCTTTTTACAGATGATCATCGTATACACCCTTCCGTGATACGGCATGTGGAGACAGCACGAGGCGTGCAGCAGGGCCCCGCTCAAAGGTTTCTTTTTAGATTAAGACCCTGTGTAAACCTTTTTTTAATGTCTCTTGTTGCTTCACACCCTCCAGGCACTCAACGCAACCGAGAGGGACGCTGGCATTATTGGCATTTCGCCACGCCAGACTAATGCATGTATCTAGAAATTCAGGGCTCATTATCGAGGGCATTACTCAGCCCAGTATATGTTGTAAAAAGTCTGAATACCTTAGGGAGTGTTCGGCGTCGCGAGTTTGGCCTTATATGCATCAACTCCGAATCCTGTCTTTGGTCAATAGTTGGGTTTGCCTGGCTCCCGTGTTTTGCTACCTTACGTTCCGCTCTATCGGCTAAGGTGGCACCAGGAGAACTACTGTGATTGTGCCCTGGTTCATCTAGATGAGCACCACAGTAGAGAAAGCCGAAAACTGACTGTCATGATACAGCGAGAGACTGGTAAACAAATCTATGACTCGGTGGAATCTTCGCGATTCCTCCGCATTACCGAAGGACCGGTTTCTCGGTCATGTACGTATGCGCATTGTATTTGGATGAATGCGGAAGTACCAGGGGCTATATAGTAGCCCCACCGTCAAACTCCTATGGCTAAGTGAAAGTGTTAAAGCTATGTAGTCCGATTGCCTGGTTCGCCGTGCTCTCACCTCCTTAATGGACCGAGTCGTTGGATCAAGTGTGATTACGCGCTTTTCCGAACACCCCCGCATTATATGCGTGGGGGCTGAAGCCGACGACTACAAACTTTCAGGTTATATACATACATAAATGGCCGCACAGGAGGCAGTATAATACTTTCGGGCAAAAGTATAAACACAGCCTTTATAATCAAAATAGCATTGTTCTTACAATTCAGATACATGTCACTCGAACATGGTACTCTTTGAGCACTGAGCCTCTATTAAACGGGCGCCTTCTAGGACTTCTTCAAAATAGTCCTCGGCCAAGTCCTGGCCTCCCGCTGGACCCCGGGTTGCAATAGCGGTGGCCTCCATCCCTGCCCAATATGTTTTAACACAGGCAAGAGCCATCCGTGCACCCTCTATGCATGCCGACCTCTTCACAGCGTCGATACAGCGCTAAGGAATTGTTGCCCAAACCAAAATAACTATCCGGCCTTGGTCCCTTTGGCCAGAGATGATCCACAACAGACCTCATAGCAAGCCCGGATAACCTATGGAGCTCGACCCATGCGGCCATCTTCTCATTCAACGGCAGCGGACGCGTCGGGGCACTGAACTGCGACCTGAACAACCTTTCCACCTCATGATCTTTCTGATCCTTGCAAAACTCTGTCGCATCAGCAACACTCTTTGCAAAGTCCGCATAAGCGTCTGCAGCACTCCATAACTGATCCAAAGGGGCATACTTCAGATCTCTGAACTTCATCCACAACAAAAAGGGCCTCCCAGCCGTGATATCTCCGGCTTCACGAAGCTCTTCCCTTATCCCTCTAATTTTAGAGCGAGTTTAGTTGGCTGCCTCCAAGGCCTTCTTCAGGTTAGCCGCTTTCATTTGGTTTTCCTTTTCAAGGAGCTCATAGCGGCCGGCGGCATCTTTCAGCTAAACAGCCATCTTAGCTATCTTATCTTCGCTCTGGCGATGAGCAGCCTGTTTGGCTTTTAACTCTTCGGCCGCCTTTAGGGAAGCCGCATCGCTTCTCTTGGCTTGTTCCTTGGCTCAGGCAAGCTCCCCCGAAGGGTCTCCACGGCAACAGCTCCATCTGTAGTCACAGCATATTATAGATACTAGCATCATGCTCCTCTTAATATGTGCTGACAAGCCGAAAATACATACCCTGGGCCTCGTCAAGCCGCTTGTTCACAAGCGTGATGTCGGCATCCGCCACATCAAGCTGCCGCTTCAGTTCGGTAAAATCAGTAGTCCGGTCAGCCGTCGGACTCTCAGCCACCTGCACATAAAAGCAGCACGATCATTACCTGGGACTATGATCCTCTGTTTGCTGCCCCTGGACGGCAACCAGAGTCTCAGGGGCTACTATCTATACAGAGCACACCTAGCGTGTGCGGCACTATCCAAAATACACATATATTACTTGGCGTACCTTAGAGCCTCTTAACAGGCTCGTAAAAGCTTCATTCAACCCGCTTTTGGCAGATGAAATCCTCTCAACCACCGTACCCATTAGGGTACGATGCGCCTCTGAGATAGCCGCATGCTCCAGAAGACCCATTAGTGTATCCGGCTGTGCACCGGACGGTCCCGGACTCTTTCTGTTTCTCTCCTTTGGAGCTGAATACTCCGGATTTCGGGCGGACGAAGAGTTAACTTCTAGCCTTGGCGGATCAGGAGAAATCCTCCGTGACGACACCTCAGGGTCGTCCGCCTCATGAGGCGGGGAGGCAGGAGGAGGTGTCTCGCTCTCCATCATCTCCGGAAGAAGATCCCCCGAAGACGAACTCTGTTGAGAAGGGCTACGAGCCGGACTGCAAGATATATGTCTCGGTTATTATTCTCAGAGATGAAGCAGGATATATTTAACAAATTAATTTTTTGATCCACTTACATCTCGGTTGAGGGCTGGCCCCCTGCGGGCACTGTGCGGTAAGGACGCCCTCCGGGGCAGGGCCCCCTGGCGAAGACGTCTTCCCCCGTTTCGAGGCCTCCGTTTCTAAGTCTTCAGGGGTGGCCCTTTTCTTTCCTTGAGGAAAGGGGATTCTAGACTCACCTCTCCGATTATCCTCCTTCGCGGAAACACTAATTCCCCCAGTTTGGATGTGTAATATGTGAAGCCCGCTCTTGGCTTCTTGATTCCTCCCTTCATCTACTCCTGATGGCACTTTATAAGGTGCGCGCTCGAGCATCCTGATTAGAACAGGATCCGGCGAGACTTCGGGAAGGGGGGCCGAACACCTGATCCTCTCCACCTTTCTTATCCAGCCCTGGCCGAGAGCAATGTTTCAGAATGATGTCGTAACAAACATAAAAGACGGCATGTTCGAACACGGAATTACTTACTTGGGTATCCGGACGGTTGCAGTTAAGACCCGCATCCTCCATGGTGTCCGGACACTTTATTCGTGATCCGAAGAACAATCCATACATCCCTTCGAGCGTCACGTCAAAGAATTGTTGAATAGTTCGTGGTCCTTCCGGGTTGAACTCCCACATACGGAGAGATCGACATTGGCATGGCAGGACCCGACGAACTAGCATTACTTGCATTACCTTGACGAGACTGACATCCCTCTCGAGGAGATCTCGGATGCGGCTTTGCAATGTCAGCACGTCATCAACTGGGCCCCAGTCCAGCCCCTTGTTGACCCATGACGCCAGTTTAGGCGGAGGGCCCAGGCGGAAGACAGGGGGGCACCCACTTTGTACCTCGGGGAGCTGTGATGTAAAACCACTCCCGTTGCCATAAGTCGCACACCTCCGGGAAGGAACCCTTTGGCCAGAAGGCATCGGCGCCTTTGCTTATTACAGCGCCTCCCTACTTCGCATGTCGCTCGTCGATCATCTTCGGCTTCACACTAAAGGTTTTGAGCCATAAGCCGAAGTGTGGGGTGATGCGGAGGAAGGCCTCACACACGACGATAAACGACGAGATGTGAAGGATGGAATCTGGAGCTAGATCATGGAAATCTAGACCTTAATAGAACATGAGCCCTCTCACAAGGGAGCAAGACTAAAACCTAGCCCTCGGAGGAAGTGGGAAACAAATACGACACTCTCGTTGGGTTCGGGATTGGGGATGACCTGCCCTTGAGTAGGTAGTCTGTGCGGGATTTCACCGGTGAGATACCTGGCCTCCCAAAGCTTCTTGATGTCCTCCTTCGTGACAGAGGAGGCCATCCACCGGCCTTGAAGGTTGGATCTGGACATGGTTCAAGGTCCGAAGCACTTAGCCTCAGCCTTGGGTGTTGGAACTCAAGGTGGGGGAAGGAAAGGATCGAGCATGGAGAGAAAAGGACAGGCCTTGGTCCCTTTATAAAGAGGGTGAATATCAAGCGTCCTCCGCGTGGCCGTTTGGAACTTGCCTAAAATCGAGGAGTCATACTAACAAGCGCGGTTGGGTTACCCACACCCGTATTGATCGAGCATGCAAGCACTGAAATTATCGGTAACAGATGGTTTGGTGATAAGGTAATTTGTGACGGGTAACAAGTAATAAAAGTAATTAAGGTGCAGCAAGGTGGCCCAATCCTTTTTATAGCAAAGGACAAGCCTCGACGAACTCTGATATAAAGCAAAGTGCTCCCGAGGACACATGGGAATTATATTCAAGCTAGTTTTCATCATGCTCATATGATTCGCGTTCATTACTTTGATAATTTGACATGTGGGTGGACCGGTGCTTGGGTGCTGCCCTTCCTTGGACAAGCCTCCCACTTATGATTAACCCCTCTTGCAAGCATCCGCAACTACGAAAGAAGAATTAAGGTAAACCTAACCATAGCATGAAACATATGGAACAAATCAGCCCCTTACGAAGCAACGCATAAACTAGGGTTTAAGCTTCTGTCACTCTAGCAACCCATCATCTACTTATTACTTCCCAATGCCTTCCCCTAGGCCCAAATCATGGTGAAGTGTCATGTAGTCAACAATCACATAACACCACTAGAGGAGAGACAACATACATCTCATCAAAATATTGAACGAATACCAAATTCACATGATTACTTATAACAAGACTTCTCCCATGTCCTCAGGAACAAACGTAACTACTCACAAAGCATATTCATGTTCATAATCAGAAGGGTATTGAATAGCATTAAGGATCTTAACATATGATCTTCCACTGAATAAACCAACTAGCATCAACTACAAGGAGTAATCAACACTACCAGCAACCCACAGGTACCAATCTGAGGTTTTGAGACAAAGATCGGGATACAAGAGATGAACTAGGGTTTGAGAGGAGATGGTGCTGGTGAAGATGTTGATGGAGATTGACCCCCTCTCAATGAAAGGATCGATTGTGATGATGATGGCGATGATTTCCCCTCCCGGAGGGATGTTTCCCCGGCAGAACAGCTTCCCCTGAGCCCTAGATTGGTCCTGCCCAGGTTCCGCCTCGAGACGGCGGCCCTTCGTCCCGAAAGCTTCCTTATGATTTTTTCCAAGGCAAAAGACACCATATAGCAAAAGATGGATGTCGGGGGCCTGCCAGGGGGCCCACGAGGCAGGGAGTGCGCCTAGGGGGATAGGGCGCGCCCTCCACCCTCGTGGACGACTGGTGGCCCCCCTCTGGTGCATTCTTCGCCCAGTATTTTTAATATATTCCAACTGCCAGCATTCTCCCTCTTCATGTAAACCTTATAAGATAAGATAGAAAAGGCATAAGTATTGTGACATAACGTGTAATAACAGCCCATAATGCAATAAATATTGATATAAAAGCATGATGCAGAATGGACGTATCAAACCCCCGCCGGATCCGTCCCGAGAAGTTATCCCTTTGCCTCAACCACCACCCTTTCAACATCATGGTGTTGTTCGAAGGCTCAATGTTCAGTTGAAGTCCCTCAAAGCACCGATACTTCTCTAGCATACACGTTATCTTCTTCCTGCAGGCAAGTGAAACAAGCCGAGGTCTCTTGTTGTAGTCCGTGACGTGCGCGTTCGTCACTGGTCCAAAGATGGTACTGACCCATCAGCCAGGCAAAGATCTTGCACCAAAGCGGGGCCAAACTTCTCCAATTGCACGTGGCCGTAGGGCAAACTAGCAGTCACATGCACAAGCGCTTGTACACCGATTTGGCGGAGTAGAAACCGGAGTCGTCAGCTGGCCATAGGAACTGATCCATCTCTCCAACATTCGTTACCACGTAGCGATGGCCTAGCAGTGGTGCGTCGCCTGTATGTGTTCCATGAAGGAAAAATCCCCATGCATGTCCTATACTCAAGCATTGTCATCAAGGGCATTTTGTACCATTCTCATGTTGCTCACACGGGGTTGAACTAGCTTACTAGTTAGCAGCATGATTTCTCCAACAGTAAATCCATGGATCCACCTATCCTTCCAAAACGAAACCTTCACGGCATTGCCCACGACTAGCTTGACCATGTTGTTGAAGACCAAGATGGCTTCCTTATCCTCAATCATCCGCAATCCCTACCATGGCCTTGCTTGGTCCACTCGATGCAACCATTCCCATCGAACTCACAAGGCCAATGCTTGAACTATGATGTCCTTAACACCAAGCCCACAAAATCGAGTAGGGTGGCATACCGTGTCCCATGCGACAAGGCATTGCCCTCCATTTGCCGTACTTTTACCAGCCCATAAGAAAGAACACATCCACTTGTCGATCTCTTCAAAAACACACTCCGAAGCATTGAGGACCATCGGTTGATGAATTGGCCCTGTCATGATCACCGACTTGACCAGAATTAGTCGACCAGGGTGTCGAATGGGACCACGTTGCCAAGTCGGGATGAATTTCCTAACCTAATCAAGTAGTGGTTGCCAATACACACATGTCAATGCTTTGATCGCCAATTGGATGCCGAGGTATCTACACAGGAAGTTCCGCATCTCGCAGTAAAGTATGTTAACAACTCTCTGTCTATCCTCCTCAGACCCTCAAATGAGGACCACAACTTTTTTTCTATAATTTATCATCATGCTAGAAGCTTCACCAAATATCCCATCGCTTCCCTAATAAAGTTTAAGTCTTACACCATAGGCTTGATGAACATCTTCGCACCGCCGGCATATAAAGATAGTCTCTATGTGGGGGAGATGCCATGAATTTCATTGATCACACCTTGTTCGGATGCTTTAGAGAAAAACGTCGTGAGTGTGCCCGTTGCTATCACAAAGAGCAGGGGGAGATGAGGTCCCCCTACCTCAAACCTTTGGTGTGATAAATAGCATGACTAGGGACTCCGCTCACAATCACTTTGGTGCTAGATGTGGAAAGGATTGCGGACACCTATGTAAGCCATTTGTGACCAAACTCTTTGGCTATCATGACCTCGAACAAGAAGACCCATGATAACAAGGCAAACGCCCATGAGATGTCAAGTTCGAGAAATAGGCACTACTCCTTTCTTTCGTTGATCTTGCGTGCCACCTGTCCGACCAGTAGATAATTGTCGTGCATATTCCGATCCTTTATGAATGCTGACTAGTTTTTATGATGACATTCTCTTGCGTCCTCTTCCGCGCATGCATCACTAGGATCTTGGTGAACTGTTTGGAAAAGTTGTGGAGTAAGCTAACCGGTCTGAATTCACCCACTTATCTAGCATCTGCCTTCTTGGGAATAAGCACTATGTGTGCCTTGTTTAGCCTATCAAAGCCCCTTTTGTCACCCACATATAGCTTTAGCAAAGCTTCCATAATGTTTGGCTTGATCACATCCCAAGCTTTATGGTAGAACGTGCCAATGAAGCCGAGTGCCCGATCAGGAGGGATTTCTTTCATAACTTGCCAAACTTCCTCCTCTATAAAGATTTCTTCCAAATCAAAGAGATCCAAAGCTTCCAAACCGAGAAAGTCCCGATCACCATTTTGACCCTTGGGTCAAACTGCAACAATGTACAATATGTTGCATGTCCACCACAGGAGTTATATAGAGCAACATCTAGCCGGCAAAGTAGAGCATGTTGCCCCTACTAGCTTCTCCACCATCCACATGTCCTGTCCCATAGGTCTTCAAGTTTTCCGCCATCGACCAGAGCAGGGACTGTCAGCAGCCGCCGGAACACGCAGGAAGGGCTTGCAACCAAGTAGGACCGAAAGCTCATCGGAGTTGAGCACGACGTGCCCTTCTCTAGCAACGATTCACCCAGCTTCTCCATAATACGTGAACTGCCTCTCCTCTTGCCGCCAGTCTGTAGGTCATCAGGTCATAGCCCACCAAACAAGAGAATGGTAATAGCAGGACAACCCTAAGGACCTAAGGTTGGCATGTTCCCCTAAGGTGCGGGCCAAACCTTGTACCAAGGTTACCCTAATAGGTTCGAAGGTCCAGTACGAGGGCCGGACCAGACCGAACAAGTTGAGTGTTGGCAATATGCAAAAACTAAGTGGAACGTACAAAGGGTGTTGGCACTGGTGTTCAATCACATTGATGACCCAACTGTGCGCAGGACATTGGCAATCAGGGAGGCTTTGACATTGGCACATGACTTATGTATCACAAAGATCTTGGTGGCATCGAACTGCATGGTGGCAATTGAAGCAATTGGCTAGAGAAATGAAGCGGTTTTTTGAGCTATCACGCATGAAAATAATAGATACATCTTGTAGTTTTACGTCATGTTTATTAGACATGAGTTTAGGACCTAGAATGTCGAGGCTCAGAATCTCACTAAGCATGCACTTTCATTAGGGGCTGGCCGCCATACTTGGTAAGGCCACCCTGGAGATCTTTTGTTCGTTCTTGTAATTGTGTTGATGTCTTAATAAAGCTTGCGAGTTTGCCTAAAAAAAGTTGAATGTCGAACCAAGATTTAGTGCCTTTTATGGATAGAAGGACTTTCACATTGGATAAAAGTGTTGGGAAACGTTGCATGGAAACAAAAAAAATCTACGCACACGCAAGATCTATCAAGGAGATGCATAGCAACGAGAGGGGAGAGTGAGTCTACGTGGCCTCATAGACCGTAAGCGGAAGCGTTTCACAACGCGGTTGATGTAGTCGAACTTTCTTCATGGTCCAACCAATCGAGTACCAAACGTACGGCACCTCCGCGTTCAGCACACGTTCAGCTCGGTGACGTCCTTCGCCTTCTTGATCCAGCAGGACGGCGAGGTAGTGGATCAGTTTCGGCAGCATGACGGCGTGGTGATGGTGACGGTGAAGTTATCTCTGCAGGGCTTCACCTAAGCACTACAAAAATATGACCGGGGGTGTAAATGATGAAGGGGGGTGCCGAACACAGCTAAGCAATTGTCTTTTGTGTGCTAGGTGCCCCCCTCCCACATATATATAGGTGGGAGGGAGGGAGGGAGGAGCAGCCAAGGGGGCGCCCAAGTAGGGGGAATCCTACTTGGGGTCTATCCCAATCCGCCCCCTACCCCCCCTTCCTTATTTGGAGCGCAGGAGGAAGGAAGGAGGAGGTAGCGCCCCCTGTCGGTGTCAAATCCGGCATATCTTGTAGTAGGGGTCCTAAGCTATGCATCTTGGAGCGATGGTAACATGGACACTGGGTTTTACCCAGCTTCGGGCTCTCTTGAAGAGATAATACCCTATGTGATGCTTTTGATTGTATTCATATGGGTGTAGTACAGAGTACATGTATCTACCACGAGATTGTAGTAATGAATATGAGATTGTCTATTGACTAGCCTGGCCTCGGTTTATATAACACACCAGAGGCCTAGGGTTTAGGAGAGTCCTCATCTTGGGTGCCAAGTCTTGTGGAGTCTTCCTTGTATGCGGCAGGGGCTGTCTGAACTAGCCCATGAGTAAACGTCCATGGGGGTCTTCAGCCCAATCCAAGAGACCTGGAGACGACGTGGTGAGTACCCCCTAGTCCAGGACACCGTCAGTAGCCCCCTAAACCGGTCTTCAAGTTGGGGACGCTCCTCGGTTCTTCCGAACTGTTCTTCATCTTCGGTCGTCGGTCTTGAAAACTGGTTCAACAAATCTTCCCGTCATCTATCTTGAGGATTGCCGAGCTAAATCTGAAGAGTTTACACGTCGGGTATCCGAGGAGCCCTTTAAGTCTTCGGCCTTTATCAATGCCTTGTTATTTTTACGCCCACCTCGGGTTTGAAGTTGTCCCCGTGCGGCGGTGTCCTCTTGCATTCGAGCTCCAACGCTGGACTGCATTCAAGGTATCTTTTGCAGCCAAGCACCAATGCCGGACTGCTTCCGGGTTCCAATGCCGGAATGTATTTGAAGAGTTTTGTTACAGCCGAGCTCCAATGTCGGACTGCATCCAAGCTCCAACACCAGACTATGTCCGAGCTCCAACACCGGACTGTATTCGAGGTGTCATAGATCGCCTTGGTTTAAAAAAGTTGAAGGAGTTTAGCCGAGCTTAATACCGGAAATGCTCTCTACGGAGCCAGCCACTTGCATCCGAGCTATATCCCAAAATGCTTTCAAGGTGGTTCAGCACCTCGGTCATGGGCTGATTGCGGATTGTATTTCCTATGCGTGTAAATTTATTTGCTGTCAATATGTATAACCAGTAGCCCTCAAGGTGTGTGTCGGTCTAAAACCCGAGATGCACCTGAAGGAAAAACATGAAACCGTTGATCCTAGTGGCCCCTGAGACTCAGGTCGATGCGCGAAATCGGCCTGAGGATCAACTCCTTAGCTCGGTAGCATACGTAGGAATAGAAACACAGTTTAATATATTAGACATAATAGTGGTCGGCGAACGGGCCCTTGAGAGAGGGTCTTGAGAAGTTGCCGCAATATATTAGCTTGATGTCGGATAGGTCCAGATGGTACCTATTATTGTCCGAAGACGCGTTTGCCCATAGTTCGGTCAAGCCGAACACTAAGCACTTTGAATTTTCTGCAGGCAACGCAGTAGCCCCCGAGACACTGGTCGGGTGGCAACACCAGATCAGGGGATTGATGTACCCCTTTAATATTTGTAAATAATAAGCACGAAGCCTAGTAGCCCCCGAGCCTTAATGTGGGCATGGGTGGCTGAATTAAGGATCTATATCCAAAGTAAAATCACAAATTAAGTGTAATGATTTTATGTATCCAAGTGCTCTACATCATTAATGCTCGGATCCGCATTGTACAAAACTTTGTTGACCGACCATCGACTTCAACCTCCTCGGCCAGCAGTCGAGGAGTGTTTGTCCTACTTTATAAAGCCTTTATGAGGGAAAGATTTACGGCAAACAAGGCAATCTGGCCATATTGTTTTATAAACAAAGGTATGCAGAGAGATATGTTATATTACTTTTTAATGTAAGAAACATCTTCTAAAGAAAATAGTCCTGTTGTAGGTTCCTTTCTTGGGGTCGTCATGCTTATCATGATCATGAAACCTCGCCTCCGATCTATGTGAGAGGAAAATATGGAGGATTTAGTTCAGAGAAAGTTTCCGAACTCTATGGTATTAATGAACCAAAATTTTCACTTTCGTCGTTGCCGACCAATATGATCCTTTAAGATTGCTAGCTTTCGGCTTCACCCAGTCTGAGATACTAACTCGGATGACCCGGTAGTAACAATCACAGAGGTTCTCCCTTTACCACCTAGCCGAACAATCGGGAACGTAGGGGTAAGCACAGGAGCCAGGCAACCTAGCTTGGCCAAAATCTCAAGTCAAATTGATGCATATTTATGACTTTATATACCGATGATTATGGAAGGCAGCCCTCGTATATTAAATACAAATGCCGATGATATGTTTATTTTGACTCCGTTGCGACCGTTTATCAGTTGAAAGTGGCCCATCATCGGCTTCCACCCCCTTGTAGATGCTACGCAGGGTGTTTTCGCAATAACAAAACAACCCTTAGCCGACGTCTCGGTGCCCGAAGGCGGTTGTGTTAGCGAAAACGAGGCAATCAGATATGCGGGCTTTATAACTTTCTCTAATCATAGGAGCTTAGAGTTGGGAGGCCAGTTACTAGCCCCCGGTTAGTGTTCGGCGACAGCAGAGGTCAAGCCATAAACACTTCGGCCAGTGTTATGAACGTCCCATCATTTAACATGGGGTGACCTCTATCGATCTTATAGTTTAATACAGTCATCGGATCACTGACCAGTTTACGCTTATTGTGACAGTCAGTTTTCGGCTTTCTCCACTGAGGTGCTTAACCATGCGAGCTGGGAGCACAATCGCAGTGGTTCTCCCTTTGCACACCTAGCCGAACAAAGCGGAACATAGGAGGCAAGCACAGGAGTCGGGCAAACCAACTATTGACCAAAGACACAATTCGAAACCGATGCATTTATAGCAATATCCGAGAATGTTTTTGCCGAATCTATAAAGGTATCCGGCGTTGCACTGCGAGACTTATGTTGGAAACACACAAATAGTTTAAAAGTGCCATAGGCTTGGAAAACCAAAAAACTTCAGTAAAAACTTGAAGTCCAAACTAGGTCAAGTGTTCAGTGCCAATCCGAAAATTGGTCTTAGAAAAAAATTGTGCTTTTGTCGTGTTTTAACATGACACATCCTATCTCAAGACTTCAAGCGGGTCAGCCTACGGCTTCAAACTCCTATCCTGAAGGCGGAGTACTTCTCGTTAGGCCAGTTTAGCAAACTAAACTCTAGCGGCTTTGAAAGAGAAATTAGGCTCCCCGGCTATTGACCACACACTCGCATTGAAAAAAGGAATGATAGAAAAAGACATTTGCAATGACTAAGAAGAAGAACACTTATTATAAAATGGCTCAGATAAATTTAAGAGCCCCCAAGTGACTTGGGTAAAAGAATTTTATGTATAATGATTGTATGTACCAAAGTACTTATATCATATCTGTGTTCACCCGAACTTTAAACGCGTCTTAACCGACCGTCGGCTTCTCCCTCTTCGGTCAAGGGCCGAAAAGTGCTATGTACTCCATTTGTCGAGAATATCGATGGTGTTTCCGATAACCAGGCAATCAGGCCATAAGGCTGTAACAGACAAAGCGCGCTCAGGGAACTTCTGTTATATTACTGACAAAGTGTACGAAGCATCTTTGAAGAAAATAGTACCTCCACCGATACCTTTCTTCGGTTGCTCATTGTTACTATGAGACTTGTGCAATAGATTTTTTGTATTCATGAGTTTCGTTGTGTGCCGACCATGATTGAAAACAATAAGAGCGCTAGCTTTTGGCTTCACCCAGTCTGAGGTCCGAGCTCGGATGACCCGATCGTGACAATCACAGAGGTGCTCCCTTTACTCCCTAGCCGAACAATCGGGAACGTAGGGGTAAACACAGGAGCAAGGCAATCCAGCTTGCAGAACACTTAAGTCAACATGGTGCATATTGTGGCGTAATACATGAACAAGGAACGAAGCCATACAAGTATAATCATATGCAAGAGGAAAGGCTTCGCAAAGGAAGCCCCCAAGTAAACGAGGTATTTGAATTTGTGTGTCACAAACAAATTTTTGACAAGGGAGTTTTTCACAAACAACTATTTGCCAAAAAAGTATAATGCTTGGTCGAACCGAACAAAATTTAAAACTGAAAGTTTTTGAGTATGAAAGCGACTTAGCTGGTTAATGTGCTCGGTGTTGATGACGTGATTCGGGCTTGTGGTGGGACAAAGACGCCCATTGATTTGTGACAGTTCCGACAAGGTTCACAGTCCTCGGCATGGCCGAGGTCCCAGCCCCCAAGCCCGAGGTGTCCGAGCAACGAGCTCGGCACTCCGGAGTAGTGACACGGCTCGGCCAATATGGCGAGGCGAAACCCTGGTCCAGCCGAGCTGGCAGAGTAGGTCGGCAAGATGATGCCGAGGTGACCGCATGACTCAATCGAAGTTGATTACCTACACACATAAAAGCCAACAGTAATAACATATAGATAATAATAATAGAAAACTTCCACTTAATTAATTTAAGTGAAGCAATTAATTTAAAAATTATATCTTGGGCGCTGAAGCAGGCGTCGACGCGAGTCGGGTTTAGCATGATCCGACGATGCTGTGACGGAATCGGATAGCCCAGGTTGTGTCCCCTGCGTCGGCACAGAGTTCAGCCGCCGGATGTCCATAGACTTCGGACACAGGCCAAACTCATGCTGCCATCTCGTCCCTGTGCTGATCTATGTCCATGTTGGTCTTGCGTGCAACACGCACATCGGTTGCGTCGGCTTTAAAAAAGAAACACAACAAGAGCCGGGAAGAAGTATTCTAGTGCAATTCAAATAAGCACCAAGGAAAAATATCACCTGGATGTCAATTGTGAGGGGAGCAACACCTCAATTGTCTTTTAATCGCCCTCGAAATCAGCACGTGATGGTTTGCCGATTTAGCAACAACCGATCTGGTAGACACCGACCCCGTCCGATCGAATCGAGACAGCCGAGGGACGGCCGAACACGGGTGCCGCAGCTGGCGAACATCGCCGCAACTCGTCGGTGATCCCGTAAGACTGCAAGCAAAATTTGCACGAGCCAACATCAACAATTCTAAAAGAAAATAATTCATGTTGCATGAACTATATTGAAAGTATGACACCTGATTTTTTTTTGTTCAGGGCGACGTAGAAATCCGAGGTAAAAAGGTCGATGATGAATAAACTAGCACCACTTTGTGCACCACAGAAAGCGCAAGAACTTTTGAGTGGATTCCACGTGGGTATCTATTCCATGGAATTTGATCTTTCCAAGGTCTTGCTTTGCACGCCAGCCCAAATTTAAGGCAGCAGCCAGGGATTAGTTAAACATTGTTGTAAAACAAGCATATTAGTAGTAGTAGTACTTGCCTGCACTGAGGTAACAAAGGCTGGATCATTGCTTTCGAATAAAAAAAGAAGAAAAGACAAGGGATCATCCATGTATGTGCGTCGCCCAAACAGGAAATTTCCAAGCTTCATGCGTCCTTAGAGAGCAGGGATCGCACGCGACCTGAGGCTAGTGCGTCTCTGGTTCGGACGCAGCCTCCATGGCTCTCGGTTGTTCGGGCATTTTGCTGCTTAACGGCTGCCGCGCATGAACTCTCTTATCCGATCTGAGATCAGATTCGACACCGGAGAAACCTACGAAAAATAGCGATCCAAGAACAACAATTCTTAAAGAAATTAATTTGTATGGAATAGATCTAACTGAAAAAATATCACCTGATTATCCCATCGATCCGTGATGATCACCCAGCAGGCTCTCAATGAAAGCACAAATGTCAGTGTCAAATCCGGCATATCTCGTAGTAGGGGTCCTAAGCTAGGCGTATTGGAGCGATGGTAATGGACACGGGTGTTGAGTATATTGTGTACGTGTATATGTGTGTGTAGGGCCCACCTCCTGCTTTCCCTGTATAGTTGAGGTTGTGGCCCACCTCATCTTATATATACGTGCACGTGCACCGAGTAATACATCGCGATTGCACAGCCCATATCCTGTCTCTCTACATGGTATCTATCGCGAGAAGATCCTAACCCTAACCGCCGCCGCCGCCAAGGCCTGCATGCCGCCGCCGCCGCCGCCTCCCGCCGCCGCCGTTACCAACCGCCGCCGCCGCCCTCCTCGCCGTCGCCGCCGCCGCTGTACCGCCGCCGCCCGCCCGCCACGCCACCCGCCGCCCCTCACTTCGCACTGGCCGCCGCCGCCTCTCTCTCCGAGGCCGCCGCCGCTGCTCGCCCAGCCACCGCTCCTCCTCCCTACTGCCGCGCCCTCGCCCCTTACCGCCGCCGCCCCTCGCCCCGCCAGCGCTCCCACCCGCCACGCCGCCTGCTCCCTCCGTCCGCGCCGCCGCTCCCTCCTGCTCGTGCCGCCGCCCTCTAACACCGCGCGCGCCCTCACCCCGCCGCGCTGCTCCCCACCACCCGATCCCGCTGTCACCATGAGTTCCTCCTCCTCCACCGTCTCCAACGCGTTCGCCGGTCCCGATGTCACCCTCGTCCGCGATCTCAACATCCATGAGCGCGTCCCGTCAAGCTTGATCACACCACCGCCTCCTACTCCGCGTGGAAGCGGTATTTTTCGCCGTGTTCGCGAGTACCTCCTTCACGGTCACGTGGGCGGCACCGTGGACTCGGCGCCATGATCCACGACGAGGAGTGGATGATCCTCGACGCCACCATCATCCGCTGGTTCTACCTCACCATCTCCAGCGACATCTTCCACACCGTGGTGAGCGACGAGGATGACGCCCATGCGGTCCGGACCAAGCTCAACGGCCTCTTCACCGACAATCGCTGCAGCGCAAGGTCCTTCTCTATGGTGAGTTTTACGGTGCCAAGCAACTTGACTCGGCCCATCGATGATTTTTGCATGCGCCTCAAGAAGCTTGCCGATGAGCTCCGCGATCCGGGGAGAAGATTGGCGACGAGCTCCTCATCGGCACCCTCTCCGGCGGCCTCAACGAGGACTTTGGGAACGCCGCCCAACCTCACCTCATCCCGGAGCCCACCTTCAAGGTGGTCGCAGACTCAAGCTGGAGGAACGCCGGATGCGGGCGGCCCGGACGCGCGCCACCCACACCGCCCTCGCTGCGGCACCCGGGGTTCGCCCCGCCACCGCCCGCAGCGGGCGCCGCCTTCCGCGCTTCGCTCCCGCCCGCACCGCCACCTTCCGCCGCCCACCGGCGGCGGCGGAGGAGGCCGTCGCGGCGGCCGCCGGGTGGCTACAAGCAGGAGGTGGCGGCGGCGGTGCTCGTGGAGGAGCAACCCGACAGCAGCAGCCGGCCCTCACCGGCGGCCCGCGGTACGCCGGTCGAACTCGTGGACGGCGTCGTCCACGCCTACTCTATGCCGGTTCCACGGGCTCCTGCTCCGGTCTTCTTGGCCCCGCCTCCGTCACACCAGCGTATTACGCCGCCCGCAGCCCTATGCGGCGCCCTCGGCAGCAGCCGCCGCCAGCGGGCCGCCGCTTCTTGCCCGCCGTCTGCGCCGCCCTCCCACCGCGCCGTGGGACCCAGCTCTCTGGCGGCTTCCACACCCCTCTCCGTCCACCTACACCGCGGCGGCGACAGTACATGGACACTTGGCGCCACCGCTCATATGGCGGCGCACGGTAAACTCCATACCGCTCATCCTGTCCACACCTCCAACCGCATCACCGTCGGTGACAGCTCTTCTCTTCCTATCACCCATATTGGACATGCATTTTTCCGCCTAACTCCACTCCTATATCCATGTCTAATATTCTTGTTTCTCCCGATCTTATTAAAAATCTTGTTTCGTTCGTTCTCTTACACGTGAAAATCCGTGACCGTTGAATTTGACGATTGTGGTTTTTCTCATTGGACGGTCGCACGCGGATGGTGCTCCACCGATGTGACAGCCCCGACGAGCTCTACCCAGTTCACTCCGCCACCTCCACCACTTCCGCCGCCCGTCGCTCGCCACCGGAGTGGATCTTTGGCACGCCGCTGGGTCATCCTAATCACGCCACCCTTCGCCACATACTTGAGTTTTTCTTTCACGTAATAAGAACGAGGATCACTCGTGTCATGCATGCCGCCTTGGCAAACATGCTCGCCTTCGTTTAGGCCTTCCTCCTTTGTTGCATCGCACCCGCTTGAGTTGATTCATAGTGATGTTTGGACATCTCCTGTTGCGATGTCTACGGCATCTTTATTATCTTGTTATCCTTGATGATTTTTCGCATTATGTGTGGACCTTCCCGTTGCGCCGCAAGTCGGACGTCATCTCCACGCTTGTCGGTTTTTACTCTTATGTCCGCACGCAGTTTGGCCGGCCCATCCTTGTGTTGCAGACAGACAACGGGAAGGAGTTCGACAACACCGCTGTCCGCGATCTTCTCGCCACACATGGCACGATTTTTCGTCTCACTTGCCCGTACACCTCGCAGCAGAACGGTCGTGCTAAGCGCATCCTTCGCACTCTTAATGACTGCGTTCGACTCTTCTCTTTCACGCCAACGCGTGCCCCGCGCTTTTGGCCCGACGCTCTTGCCACCGCTTCTCTTGATCAACATCCGTCCATGTCGTACTCAAGGGAACTTTACACCTCACCATCTTCTATTCGTGCACCTCCCTCTTATGAAGGGCTTCATCTTCGCCGCTGTGCTACCCTAGCATCGCTGCCATGCGCCTCATAAGCTTGCACCCGCTCCGTCGCTGCATCTTTCTCGGCTACCCACCTAACACTAATGGTTATCGCTGCTTTCGATCCAGCCTCTCACCGTGTTTTCACCTCCGCACATCGCCACTTTGATGAGATGGTCTTCCCGTTTCAGCAGCAGCACCCTCGTCGTCTCGTCACCGCCGCCACCGGCGCTCATCGACGACCTCGTCAGTGGACGAGCCTGCGTCGCCGTGGACCGCCTCCGGGCTTTGGCGGTCCACGGGCCCTCTGCCGGCGCCCTCCGCGGCGGCGCCCGCCGTCACCCGCCGCCCCGACTTCGGGCGCCCGCGGGTCGGGCGCCTCTTCACCGCCGCCGTCCCGGCTGCCTCGCCCGGCCTCACTGTCGGCCGCCTCGCCACCCTCGCCGCCCGGGCGCCTCGCCCGCCTCGGTCTCGCCGCTGGAGCCTCGCCCGGCCTCGCCCGGCCTCGTCGCCGGAGCCTCGCCCGGCATCACCGCCCGCCGCTGCCCGGCTCCTTCGCCCGCCGCCTCGCCCGGCCTCGGGCGCCAGGGTCGGCCGCCTCCTCGTCCGGGCCACCTCGACGCGGCCTCCTCGCCCGCCGCTACGCTCGACTCGCTGCCCCGTGGCCCGTCCGCCCTCATCACCCGAGCTCGTGCGGCATTCACTGCCGAGCCTCCGATACTCGCGTGATGAGTACGTCCTCGCCGCCTCTGCCGCGGAGCCGTCACCCATTCTGCGTCGCCCGCGCCGCCCTCGTGATCCTCAGCGCTTGCGGCGATGCAGAAGAGTTCGACGCTCTCCAGCCGAACCGCACTGACTCGGTGCCCCGGCCTCCAGCGCCAACGCTATCACCGGCAAGTGGGTCTTCCGCCATAAGACCCGCCAGACGGTTCACTTGAGCGCTATAAGGCTCGTTGGTGGTCCGCGGTTTCCGCCAAATACCGGAGTTGACTTCACAGAGACGCTTGCCCGGTTGTCAAACCGGCACGATCCGCTGCTGTCCTCCAGCTTGCCGCTCTCGCGGCTGGCCCGCTCACCGATGGATGTCTCCAACGCCTTCCTCCACGGCCATCTTGAGGAGCAGGTGTTTTGTGAGCAACCCACCGGTTTCGCCGACGCCTCCTTGCCCGCCACGTGTGCTCTTGTCGCGCTCTCTCTATGGGCTCAAGCGAGCACCTCATACCGTACCAGCGGATCGCCGGGTTTCTTCGGACATTGGGCTTCAGCGTCACTCGCCGGGCGCCTCCTGTTTGTCTATCGCCACGGTGACACTATCATATTTGCTGCTATATCGTCGACGACATCATCCTCGACAGCCTCCTCCGCAGCCGTTCTTCGCCAGATCACTCTGCGGCTGCGTGATTTGAGTTCGCTATCAAGGATTTGGGTGCTCTCCACTACTTCCTTGGCATTGAGGTCGTTCGCGCCGGACGGCTTCTTTCTTCATCAATGCAAGTATGCCCATGAGCTTCTTGCGCGTCTTTGGCATGCTCAATCGCCATCCGGTTGCTACTCCTGCTGACACGAAGGCCAAGGTCTCCGCTCTTGAGGGTTCGCTGCGTCGGATGCTCCGTTCTACCGGTCTATTGTCGGCGCTCAAGATTTGACTCTCACCCGACCGGATCTTCAAGATGCTGTCCAGCAGGTGTGTCTCCACATGCACGCCTCGTGACTCTCATCGACTCTCGTGAAGCGGATCTCCGCTACATCCGCGCACGATGTCCCTCGGTTGACACTCACGGCGTCCGCTTTTTGGAGATGGTGGCCTACTCCGATGCAGATCGGGCGGCTGTCCCGACACTCGCCGGTCCACCTCGCTATCTGCGTCTACCTCGGTCCTTCGCCGTCTCGTGGTCGCCAGCGACAACCCACGGTGTCGCGCTCTAGCGCCGAGGCTGAGTACCGAGCTGTGGCCAACGCATCGCCGAGTGCACCGGCTTCGATAGCATTTCAGAGCTACATCACGATGTTTCCCGAAAGCTACGATTATCATCGTGACAACGTCTGCGGTGTACCTCTCCGCCAACCCCGCTCATCATCGCCGGACGAAACACATCGAGCTGGATATTCACTTCGCGCGCGAAAGGTGTGGCTCTTGGACGCATGCGGGTTCTCCATGTGCCCACCGCCGCGGCAGTTCGCTGATGTGATGACGAAGGGACTGCCGACTTCCACCTTTGAGGAGTTTCGCCCGATCTGCGTCACTGCACCGCTCGATCATGGGGTGTTGAGTATATTGTGTACGTGTATATGTGTGTAGGGCCCACCTCCTGTTTTCCCTGTATAGTTGAGGCTGTGGCCCACCTCTGTACTTATATATACGTGCCTGGTGCACCGAGTAATACATCGCGATTGCACAGCCCATATCCTGTCTCTCTACAACGGGGTTTTACCCAGCTTCTGGCTCTCTCGAAGAGATAATACCCTACGTGCTGCTTTTGATTGTATTCATATGGGTGTAGTACAGAGCACATGTATCTACCACGAGATTGTAGTAATGAATATGAGATTGTCTATTGACTAGCCTGGCCCCGGTTTATATAACACATCGGAGGCCTAGGGTTTAGGAGAGTCCTCATATTGGGCGCCAAGTCTTGTGGAGTCTTCCTTGTATGCGGGAGGGGCTGTCTAAACTGGCCCATGAGTAAACGGCCCGGGGGATCCTCGGCCCAATCCAAGAGATCGGGAGACGACGTGGTGAGTACCCCCTAGTCCAGGACACCGTCACCCCCCTCTTCCTTCCTCTCCTGAGGAGGTAACGGCAGGAGAGGCCACCCCTCCCCTTTCCTTCCCCTTAGGGCCAACAAGCCATGGGAGGGGCGCACCAGTCCCCTTGTGGGCTGGTCTGTCCCCTCCATTGGCCCATAAGTCCCATAACTTCCCGGGGGGTGCCCGAAACCCATTTCAGTAACCCGATTACTTCCTGGTACGTCCCGAAACACCTCCGGTGTCCAAATATCATCATCCTATATATCAATCTTTACCTCCCTCCCATTTTGAGACTCATCTTCATCTACGTGATCTCGTTCGGGACTCCGAACAACATCCAGTCACCAAATCATACAACTCATATAACACTATATTGTCAATGAACGTTAAGCGTGCGGACCCTATGGGTTCGAGAACTATGTAGACATGACTGAGACACCTCTCCGGTCAATAACCAATAGCGGAACCTGGATGCCCATATTGGCTCCTAAATATTCTACAAAGATCTTTATCAGTCGAACAGTTATAACAACATACGTAATTCCCTTTGTCCATCGGTATGTTACTTGCCCGAGATTCGATCGTCGGTACCTTCATACCTAGTTCAATCTTGTTACCGTCAAGTCTCTTTACTCGTTCCGTAATACACCACCTTGTGACTAACTCCTTAGCCATTTGCTTGCAAGCTTATGATTTGTATTACCGAGAGGGCCCAGAGATACCTCTCCAGTACTCGGAGTGACAAATCCTAATCTCTATCTATGTCAACTCAACAAACACCTTCAGAGATACCTGTAGAGCATATTTATGATCACCTAGTTATGTTATGATGTTTGATATCACACAAGGCATTCCTTCGGTATCTGGGAGTTGCATAATCTCATAGTCTAAGGTATGTATTTGACATGAAGAAAGCAATAGGAATAAACTGAACGATCATTATACTAAGCTAACGGATGGGTCTTGTCCATCACAACATTCTCCTAATGATGTTATCCCGTTATCAAATGATAACACATGTCCATGGTTAGGAAACCTTAACCATCTTTGATCAACAAGCTAGTCTAGTAGAGGCTCACTAGGGACACAGTGTTTGTTTATGTATTCACACATGTATTTAGGTTTTCGATCGATACAATTCTAGCATGAATAATAAACCTTTATCATGAATAAGGAAATATAAAATACTAACTTTATTATTGCCTCTAGGGCATATTTCCTTCAGTCTCCCACTTGCACTAGAGAAAATAATCTAGATTACATTGTAATGAATCTAACACCCATGGAGTCTTGGTGTTGATCATGTTTTGCTCGTGTAAGAGGCTTTGCCAATGGATCTGCTACATTCAGATCTGTATGTATTTTGCAAACTTCTGTGTCTCCATCCTTGACATATTCACGAATAGAGTTGAAGCGTCTCTTGATGTGTTTGGTTCTCTTGTGAAACCTGGATTCCTTCGCCAAGGCAATTGCTCCAATGTTGTCACAAAATATTTTCATTGGACCCGATGCACTAGGTGTTACACCCAGATCGGATATGAACTCCTTCATCCAGAATCCTTCATTTGCTGCTTCCGAAGCAGCTATGTACTCTGCTTCACATGTAGATCCCGCCACGACGCTTTGCTTGCAACTGCACCAACTGACAGCTCCACCATTCAATATAAATATGTATCCGGCTTGTGACTTAGAGTCATTTTGATCAATGTCAAATATAGCATCGACGTTACCATATATGACGAGCTCTTTGTCACCTCTTTAAACGAGAAACATATCCTTGGTCATTTTCATATACTTCAGGATGTTCTTGACCGTTGTCCAGTGATCCACTCCTGGATTACTTTGGTACCTACCTGCCAAACTTATGGCAAGGCACACATCAGATCTGGTACACAGCATAGCATACATGATAGAACCTATGGCTGAGGCATAGGGAATGACTTTCATTTTCTCTCTATCTTCTGCATTGGTCGGGCTTTGAGTCTGACTCAACTTCACACCTTGTAACACAGTCAAGAACCCTTTCTTTGACTGGTCCATTTTGAACTTCATCAAAACTTTATCAAGCTACGTGCTTTGTGAAAGTCCTATTAAGTGTCTTGATCTATCTCTATAGATCTTGATGCCCTATATATAAGCAGCTTCACCGATGTCTTTCATTGAAAAATTATTATTCAAGTATCCTTTTATGCTATCCAGAAATTCTATATCATTTAAAATCAATAGTATATCATCCACATATAATATCAGAAATGCTACACAGCTCCCACTCACTTTCTTGTAAATACAGGCTTCAAGTCTGTATAAAACCATATGCTCTGATAACCTCATCAATGCGTATATTCTAACTCTGAGATGCTTGCACTAGTCCATAGATGGATCGCTGGAGCTTGTACACTTTGTTAGCACCTTTAGGATCAACAAAACCTTCTGGTTGCATCATATACAACTCTTCTTTAAGAAATCCATTAAGGAATGCAGTTTTGACGTCCATTTGCCAGATTTCATAGTCATAAAATGCAGCAATCGCTAACATAATTCAGGCGGACTTAAGCATCTCTACAGGTGAGAAAGTCTCATCATAGACACATAGACAACCCCTTGAACTTGTCGAAAACCTTTCGTGACAAGTTGAGCTTTGCAGACAATAACATTACCATCAGCGTTAGTCTTCTTCTTGAAGATCCATTTATTTTTTATGGCTTGTCGATCATCGGGCAAGTCCACCAAAGTCCACACTTAGTTCTCATACATGGATCATATCTCAGATTTCATGGCCTCTAGCCATCTATCAGAATCTGGGCTCATCATAGCTTCTTCATAGTTCGTAGGTTCGCCTTGGTCTAGTAACATGACTTCCAAGACAGGATTACCATACCACTCTAGTGTGGATCGTGCTCTGGCCTACCTACAAGGTTCAGTAGTAACTTGATCTGAAGTTTCATGATCATTATCATTTCCTTCCTCTCTAGTTGGTGTAGGCATCACGGGAATATTTTTCTCTGCCGTACTACTTTCCAATTCAAGAGAAGGTACAATTACCTCATCAAGTTTTACTTTCCTCCTACTCACTTCTTTCGAGAGAAACTCCTTCTCTAGAAAGGATCCATTCTTAGCAACAAAGATCTTGCCTTCGGATCTGTGGTAGAAGGTATACCCAATTGTTTCCTTAGGGTATCCTATGCATACGCACTTCTCTGATGTGGGTTCGAGCTTATCAGGCTCTAGCCTTTTGACATAAGTGTCGCAACCCCAAACTTTAAGAAATGACAGTTTAGGTTTCTTGCCAAACCACAATTCATAATGTGTCATCTCAAAAGATTTAGACGGTACCCTATTTAACATGAATGCAGCTGCCTCTAATGCATAACCCCAAAACAATAGTGGCAAATCGGTAAGAGACATCATAGAATGCACCATATCTAATAAAGTATGGTTATGACGTTCGAACACACCATTACACTGTGGTGTTCCAGGTGGCGTGAGTTGTGAAACAATTCCATATTGTTTTAAATGAAGTTCAAACTCGTAACTCAAATATTCGCCTCCACGATCATATCGTAGAAACTTTATTTTCTTGTTACGATGATTCTCCACTTCACTCTGAAATTCTTTGAAATTTTCAAATGTTTCAGGCTTAAGTTTCATCAAGTAGATATGTGCATACGTACTCAAATCATCTATGAAGGTCAGAAAATAAAGATACCCGCCGCGTGCCTCAACACTCATTGGACCGCATATATCGGTATGTATTATTTCAAATAAGTCATTAGCTCGCTCCATTGTTCCGGAGAACGGAGTTTTAGTCATCTTGCCCATGAGGCATGGTTCACAAGTATCAAATGATTCATAATCAAGTGATTCCAAAAGTCCATATGCATGGAGTTTCTTCATGCGCTTTACACCAATATGACCTAAATGGCAGTGCGACAAGTATGTTGCACTATCATTATTAACTTTGCATCTTTTGGCATCAATATTATGAATATGTGTATCACTACAATCTAGACTCAACAAGAATAGACCACTCTTCCAGGGTGCATGACCATAAAAGGTATTATTCATATAAATAGAACAACCATTATTCTCTGACTTAAATGAATAACCATCTCGCAATAAACAAGATCCAGATATAATGTTCATGCTCAATGCTGGCACCAAATAACAATTATTGAGGTCTAAGACTAATCCCGAAGGTAGATGTAGAGGTAGTGTGCCGATGGCAATCACATCGACCTTGGAACCATTTCCGACGTGCATCGTCACCTCGTCCTTAGCCAATGTTTGTTTATTCTGCAGCTCATGTTTCAAATTACAAATATTAGCAACCGAACCAATATCAAATACCAGACACTACTACGAGCATTAGTAAGGAACACATCAATTACATGTATATCAAATATACCTTTGTTCACTTTGCTATCCTTCTTATCGGCCAAATATTTGGGGAGTTCCGCTTCCAGTGACCACTCCCTTTGCAGTAAAAGCACTCAGTTTCAGGCTTGGGTCCAGCTTTGGGCTTCTTCCCGGAGTGGCAACTTGCTTGCCATTCTTCTTGAAGTTCCCTTTCTTTCCCTTGCCCTTTTTATTGAAACTAGTGGTCTTGTTAACCATCAACACTTGATGCTCCATCTTGATTTCTATAGGACCTTGAAGTATGTCTAGAGGGGGGTGATTAGACTACTTGACCAATTAAAAACTTAACCTTTTCCCAATTTTAGAGTTTGGCAGATTTTAGCTATCTTAGGACAAGTCAAGCAATCATCACACAATTCAAGCAAGCATGCAAAGAGTATATAGGCAGCGGAAATTAAAGCATGCAACTTGCAAGAAAGTAAAGGGAAGGGTTTGGAGGATTCAAACGCAATTGGAGACACGGATGTTTTTGGCGTGGTTTCGATAGGTGGTGCTATCGTACATCCACATTGATGGAGACTTCAACCCACGAAGGGTAACGGTTGCGCGAGTCCATGGAGGGCTCCACCCACGAAGGGTCCACGAAGAAGCAACCTTATCTATCCCACCATGGCCGTCGCCCACGAAGGATTTGCCTCACTAGCGGTAGATCTTCACGAAGTAGGCGATCTCCTTGCCCTTACAAACTCCTTGGTTCAACTCCACAATCTTGTCGGAGGCTCCCAAGTGACACCTAGCCAATCTAGGAGACACCACTCTCCAAGAAGTAATAAATGGTGCGTTGATGATGAACTCCTTGCTCTTGTGCTTCAAATGATAGTCTCCCCAACACTCAACTCTCTCTCATAGGATTTGGATCTGGTGGAAAGAAGATTTGAGTGGAAAGCAACTTGGGGAAGGCTAGAGATCAAGATTCATATGGTAGGAATGGAATATCTTGACCTCAACACATGAGTAGGTGGTTCTCTCTCAGAAATGGTAAGTTGGAAGTGTAGGTTTTGTTGGAAATATGCCCTAGAGGCAATAATAAAAGTATTATTATATTTCAATGTTCATGATAATTGTCTTTTGTTCATGCTATAACTGTATTATCCGGAAATCGTAATACACGTGTGAACACATAGACCACAATATGTCCCTAGTGAGCCTCTAGTTGACTAGCTCGTTGTGATCAACCGATGGTCATGGTTTCCTGACTATGGACATTAGATGTCGTTGATAACGGGATCACATCATTGGGAGAATGATGTGATGGACAAGACCCAATCCTAAGCATAGCACAAAGATCATGTAGTTCGTTTGCTAGAGCTTTGCCAATGTCAAGTATCTCTTCCTTCGACCATGAGATCGTGTAACTTCCGGATACCGTAGGAGTGCCTTGGGTGTATCAAACGTCACAACGTGAATCGGGTGACTATAAAGGTGCATTACATGTATCTCCGAAAGTATCTGCTGGTTGACACGGATCGAGATCGATTTGTCACTCCGTATGACGGAGAGGTATCTCTGGGCCCACTCGGTAATGCATCATCATAATGAGCTCAATGTGACCAAGGTGTTGGTCATGGGATCATGCATTACAGTACGAGTAAAGTGACTTGCTGGTAACGAGACTGAACAAGGTATTGGGGTACCGACGATCGGGTCTCGGGCAAGTAACATACCGATTGACAAATGGAATTGCATACAGGGTTTGATCGAATCCTTGACATCGTGGTTCAACCGATGAAATCATCGAGGAGCATGTGGGAGCCAACATGGGTATCCAGACCCGCTATTGGTTATTGCCCGAGAGTCGCCTCGGTCATGTTCAAGGTCTCCGAACCCGTAGGGTCTACACACTTAAGGTTCGGTGACGCTTAGGGTTATTAGGAAGACTAGTATGTGAATACCGAATGTTGTTCGAGTCCCGATGAGATCCCTGACATCACGAGGAGTTTCGAATGGTCCGGAGGTAAAGAATAATATATAGGAAGTGGTATTTCGCCATCGGAAAGTTTCGGGTCTCCTGAATGTACCGGACCACCGGAAGGGTCCCGGGGGTCCACCGGTGGGTCCACCCATCCCGGAGGGCCCCATGGGCTGAAGTGGGGAGGGGAACCAGCCCATAGTGGGCTGGTGCGCCCCCCTAGGCCCACCCCCTGCGCCTAGGGTTGAAACCCTAGGGGTGGGGCGCCCACTTGGCTTGGGGGCACTCCACCTTGGCCGCCCCCCCTGGAGATTGGATCTCAGGGCGCGGCGCCCGGGGCCTATATAAAGGGGGAGGAGGGGGCTGCAGCACCCATCTCCAAGGCGCAGCCCCTCCCCTCCCCAACACCTCTCCTCCTCCGCAAGAGCTTGGCGAAGCCCTGTCGGAGTACTGCCTCTCCACTATCACCACGCTGTCGTGCTGCCGGTGGAGCGGTCTTCCTCAACCTCTCCTTCCTCCTTGCTGGATCAAGACGGAGGGACGCCACCCGCGCCGCACGTGTGTTAAACGCGGAGGTGCTGTCCGCTCAGACTTGGTCATCGGTGATTCAATCACGCCGAGTACGACTACATCATCACCTTGCAAGCTTCGCACGCGATCTACAAGTGGTATGTAGATGCAAACTCTCTCCGCTACTCGTTGCTTAGATGAACTCATAGATGGATCTTGGTGAAACCGTAGGAAAAATTTTAATTTTCTCGCAACGCTCCCCAACAAAGGGCATCATGAGCTAGGTCTATGCGTAGTTCTCTAATGCACGAGTAGAACACAATTTGTTGTGGGCGCTGATCTTGTCAACTTACTTGCCTCTACTAGTCTTTTCTTGCTTCAACGGTATTGTGGGATGAAGCGGCCGACCAACCTTACACGTGCGCTTACGTGAGACCGGTTCCACCGATTGACATGCACTAGTTGCATAAGGTGGTGGCGGGTGTCCGCTCTCCCACTTTAGTTGGAGCGGATTCGATGAACAGGCCCTTATGAAGGGTAAATAGAAGTTGACAAAATCACGCTGTGGTGATTCGAGGTAAGAAAACGTTTTGCTAGAACCCAATCGCAGCTATCGTAAAAGATGCAACAACAATTAGAGGACGCCTAACTTGTTTTTGCAAATGATTGATCATGTGATGTGATATGGCCGAAGTTGTGATGAATGATGAATTGTGATGTATGAGATCATGTTCTTGTAATAGGATTCACGACTTGCATGTCGATGAGTATGACAACCGCAGGAGCCATAGGAGTTGTCTTTATTTTTGTATGACCTGCGTGTCATTGAAGAACGCCATGTAAACTACTTTACTTTATTGCTAAACGCGTTAGTCATAGAAGTAGAAGTAGTCGCATGCGTGACAACTTCATGAAGACACGATGATGGAGATCATGATGATGGAGATCATGATGATGGAGATCATGGTGTCAAGCCGGTGACAAGATGATCATGGAGCCCCGAAGATGGAGATCAATGGAGCTATATGATATTGGCCATATCATGTCACAACTATATAATTGCATGTGATGTTTATTATGCTTTTACATCTTGTTTACTTAGGACGATGGTAGTAAATAAGATGATCCCTTACAAAATTTCAAGAAGTGTTCCCCCTAATCGTGCATCGCTGCTACAGTTCATCGCTTCTAAGCACCACCGATGATCGGGTGTGATGGATCCTTACGCTCACATACAACGGGTGTAAGACAGTTTTACACAAAAAACACTTAGGGTTAACTTGACGAGCCTAGCATGTACGCACATGGCCTCGAACACGGAGACCGAAAGGTCGAACACGAGTCGTATGGAAGATACGATCAACATGAAGATGTTCACCGATGATGACTAGTCCGTCTCACGTGATGATCGGACACGGGCTAGTCGACTCGAATCGTAACACTTAGATGACTAGAGGATGTCTAATCTAAGTGGGAGTTCATAATTTTGATTAGAACTTTATTATCATGAACTTAGTCTAAAACCTTTGCAAATATGTCTTGTAGATCAATGGCCAACGCTAATGTCAACATGAACTTCAACGCTTCCTAGAGAAAACCAAGCTGAAAGATGATGGCAGCAACTATACGGATCGGTCCGAACGTGAGGATCATCCTCATAGCTGCCAAGAAACAAGATGTCCTAGAAGCACCGTTAGGTGACCCACCTGTTCTCCCAAAGACGCAAGACGATTTGAACGCTTGGCGGACTCGCTCGATGATTACTCCCTCGCTCAAGGCGGCATGCTCTACAGCTTAGAACCGGGCTCCAAAAGCATTTTGAGCATCACGGAGCATATGAGATGTTCAAGAGCTGAAACTAGTTTTCCAAGCTCATGCCCGGTCGAGAGATATGATGTCTCCGACAAGTTCTACAGCTTGTAAGATGGAGGAAAACAGTTCACAAGGAGCACATCCTCAAGATGTCTGGTTGCACAACCGATGACCCAGTGAACATTAACCTCCCGAGATGAGGCGGTCATTGACAGAATCCTCCATCGCTCCCACCAAGCTACAAGAGCTTTGTGATGAACTACAACATGCGGGGATGGTGAAGACCATTCCTAAGTGTACTGATGTCAAGTCAGCAGAGGCTGAAATCAAGAAAGAACATCAAGTGTTGATGGTCAATAAGACCACTAAGTTCAAGAAGGGCAAGGGCAAGAAGAACTTCAAGAAGGACGGCAAGGAAGTTGCCGCCCCAAGCCGCCGCTTGGGAAGAAGTCAAAGAATGGACCCAAGCCCGAGACCGAGTGCTTTTATTGCAAGGAAAGGGTCATCGAAGCGAAACTGCCCCAAATACTTAGCGGATAAGAAGGCCGCAACACCAAAGGTATATTTGATATACATGTAATTGATGTGTACCTTACCAAGACTCGTAGTAACTCCCGGTATTTGATACCGTGCCGCTGTTCATATTTGTAACTCACAGCAGAGCTGCGAAATAAACGGAGATCGGCGAAGGACGAGGTGACGATGCGCTCGGGAATGGTTCCGAGTCGATGTGATCATCGCCGCACGCTGCCTCTACATTTACCCACGGGATTAGTTTTGAACCTTAATAATTGTTATTTAGTGCCAAGTTTGAGCATGAACATTGTATCCGGATCTCGCTTGATACGAGATGGCTACTCATTTAAGTCCGAGAATAATGGTTGTTCGATTTATATGAGAGATATGTTTTATGGTCATGTCTGATGGTCAATGGTTTATTCTTAATGAATCTCGAGCGTAATATTACACATGTTCATAGTGTGGATGCCAAAAGATGTAAAGTTGATAACGATAGTCCCACATACTTGTGGCATCGCCGCCTTGGTCACATTGGTGTCAAGCGCATGAAGAAGCTCCATGCCGATGGACTTTAGAGTCACTTGATTATGAATCGCTTGACACATGCTAACCTTGCCTCTTAGGCAAAATGACCAAGACTCCGCTTCTCCGAACAATGGAGCGAGCAACCAACTTGTTGGAAATCATACATACCGATGTGTGCGGTCCAATGAGCGTTGAGGCTCATGGAGGATATCGTTATGTTCTCACTCTCACCGATGACTTGAGTATATATGGGTATGTCTACTTAATGAAACACAAGTCCGAGACCTTTGAAAAGTTCAAGGAATTTCAGAATGAGGTGGAGAATCAACGTGACCGAAAGATAAAGTTCCTACGATCGATCGTGGAGGAGAATACTTAAGTCACGAATTTGGCACACACTTAAAGAAATGTGGAATCGTTTCACAACTCACGCCGCCGAACACCTCAAATAAACGGTGTGTCCGAACGTCGAATCGCACTCTATTGGATATGGTGCGGTCTATGATGTCTCTTACCGACTTACCACTATCATTTTGGGGATACGCTTAGAGACAGCTACATTCACTTTAAATAGGGCACCGCCTAAACCGCTGAGACGACACCGTATGAATTATGGTTTGGGAAGAAACCTAAGCTGTCGCTTCTAAAAGTTTGGGGATGCGATGCTTATGTCAAGAAACTTCAACCCGAAAAGCTTGAACCCAAGTCGGAAAAATGCGATTCATAGGATACCCTAAGGAAACCGTCGGGTATACCTTCTACTTAAGATCCGAAGGCAAGATCTTTGTTGCCAAGAACGGATGCTTTCGAAAAGAGTTTCTCTCGAAAGAAGTAAGTGGAGGAAAGTAGAACTCGATGAAGTACTACCTCTCGAACGGGAAAATGGTGCAGCGCAGGAAAATGTTCCTGTGATGCCCACACCAACCGAAGAGGAAACCAATGATGATGATCAAGGTACTTCGGATCAAGTTGCTACTGAACTTCGAGGTCCACAAGGACACGCCCGCACTGTGAGTGGTACGGCAACCCTGTCCCGGAAATCATGTTGTTAGACAACGGTGAACCTTCGAACTATGAAGAAGCAATGGCGGCCCGATTCCAACAAATGGCTTGAAGCCATGAAACCGAGATAGAATCCATGTATGAAAACAAAGTTTGGACTTTAACAGACTTGCCCGATGATCGGCGAGCGATAGAAAACAAATGGATTTTAAAGAAGAAGACGGACGCGGATGGAAATGTTACCATCTATAAAGCTCGACTTGTCGCTAAGGGTTATCGACAAGTTCAAGGGATTGACTACGACGAGACATTCTCTCCCATAGCGAAGCTGAAGTCCGTCCAATCATGTTAGCAATTGCCGCAAACTATGATTATGAGATATGGCGATGGACGCCAAAACGGCATTCCTTAACGGACATCTTAAGGAAGAGCTGTATATGATGCAGCCGGAAGGTTTTGTCGATCCTAAGAACGCTAACAAAGTATGCAAGCTCCAATGATCCATTTATGGACTGGTGCAAGCATCTCGAGTTGGAACATTCGCTTTGATGAGATGATCAAAATGTTTAGTTTATGCAGACTTATGGAGAAGCCTGCGTTTACAAGAAAGTGAGTGGGAGCTCTGTAGCATTTCTCCTATTATATGTAGATGACATACTCTTGATGGGAAATGATACAAATCTTCTGGACAGCATTAAGGCCTACTTGAATAAGTGTTTTTCAATGAAGGACCTTGGAGAAGCTGCTTATATATTAGGCATCAAGATCTATAGGGATAGATCGAGACGCCTCATAGGTCTTTCATAAAGCACATACCTTGATAAGATTTTGAAGAAGTTCAAGATGGATCAGTCCAAGAAAGGGTTCTTGCCTATGTTACAAGGTGTGAGATTGAGCTCAGCTCAGTCACCAACCACGGCAAAAGATAAAGAAGAGATGAGTGTCATCCCCTATGCTTCAACCATAGGATCTATTATGTATGCCATGTCTGTGTACTGCACCGATGTAAACCTTGCCGTAAGTTTGGTTGCAAGATACCAAAGTAATCCCGCAAGGAACACCGGACAGCGGTCAAGAATATCCTGAAGTACCGAAAAGGACAAAGGACATGTTTCGTTTATGGAGGAGACGAAGAGCTCGTCAGAAGGGTTACGCCGACGCTTAGCTTCGACTCAGATCCGATGACTCTAAGTCACAAACCGGATACATGTATATGTTGAATGGTGGAGCAAGAAGTGGTGCAGCTGCAAGCAGAGCGCCATGGCGGGATCTACGTGAAGCGGAGTACATGGCAGCCTCGGAGGCAGCGATGAAGCGATTTGGGTGAAGGAGTTCATCACCGACCTAGGAGTCATACCCAATGCGTCGGGCCGATCAAACTCTTCTCGGACAACACCGAGCTATTGCCCTTGCCAAGGAGCCTGTGTTTCACAAGAAGACCAGCACATCAAGCGCCGCTTCAACTCCATCCGTGAAAATGTTCAAGATGGAGACATAGAGATTTGCAAAGTGCACACGGATCTGAATGTCGCAGATCCGCTGACTAAACCTCTCTCGCGTGCAAAACATGATCAACACCGTAACTCTATGGGTGTTCGATTCATCACAATGTAACTAGATTGGTGACTCTAGTGCAAGTGGGAGACTGTTGGAAATATGCCCTAGAGGCAATAATAAAAGTATTATTATATTTCAATGTTCATGATAATTGTCTTTTGTTCATGCTATAATCAGTATTATCCGGAAATCGTAATACACGTGTGAACACATAGACCACAATATGTCCCTAGTGAGCCTCTAGTCGACTAGCTCGTTGATCAACAGATGGTCATGGTTTCTGACTATGGACATTAGATGTCGTTGATAACGGATCACATCATTGGGAGAATGATGTGATGGACAAGAGCCAATCCTAAGCATAGCACAAAGATCGTAGTTCGCTTGCTAGAGCTTTGCCAATGTCAACTATCTCTTCCTTCGACCATGAGATCGTGTAACTCCGGATACCGTAGGAGTGCCTTGGGTGTATCAAACGTCACAACGAATCGGGTGACTATAAAGGTGCATTACGGTATCTCTCGAAAGTATCTGTTGGGTTGACACGGATCGAGATCGGATTTGTCACTCCGTATGACGGAGAGGTATCTCTCGCCCACTCGGTAATGCATCATCATAATGAGCTCAATGTGACCAAGGTGTTGGTCACGGATCATGCATTACGGATGCGAGTAAAGTGACTTGCCGGTAACGAGACCGAACAAGGTATTGGGATACCGACGATCGAGTCTCGCAAGTAACATACCGATTGACAAAGGAATTGCATACGTGGTTTGATCGAATCTCGACATCGTGGTTCAACCGATGAAATCATCGAGGAGCATGTGGGAGCCAACATGGGTATCCAGACCCGCTGTTGGTTATTGCCCGAGAGTCGCCTCGGTCATGTTCAAGTGTCTCCGAACCCGTAGGGTCTACACACTTAAGGTTCGGTGACGCTTAGGGTTATTAGGAAGACTAGTATGTGAATACCGAATGTTGTTCGAGTCCCGATGAGATCCCTGACGTCACGAGGAGTTTCGAATGGTCCGGAGGTAAAGAATAATATATAGGAAGTGGTATTTCGCCATCGGGAAAGTTTCGGGTCTCCGGTAATGTACCGACCACCTAAGGGTCCCGGGTCCACCGGTGGGGCCACCCATCCCGGAGGGCCCCATGGGCTGAAGTGGAGGGGAACCATCCCATAGTGGGCTGGTGCGCCTCAGGCCCACCCTCGCGCCTAGGGTTGAAACCCTAGGGGGGGGCGCCCACTTGGCTTGGGGGCACTCCACCCCTTGGCCGCCGCCCCTTGGAGATTGGATCTCCAGGGGCGGGCGCCTGGGGCCTATATAAAGGGGGAGGGAGGGGCTGCAGCACCCATCTCCAAGGCGCAGCCCTCCCTCCCAACACCTCTCCTCCTCCGCAAGAGCTTGGAGAAGCCCCTGCCGAGTATCGCCTCCCACTATCACCACGCCGTCAGGCCGCCGTGGAGCTGTCTTCCTCAACCTCTCCTTCCTCCTTGCTGGATCAAGACGGAGGGACGCCACCCGTGCCATCGTGTGTTGAACGCGGAGGTGCTGTCCGCTCAGACTTGGTCATCGGTGATTCAATCACGCCGAGTACGACTACATCATCACCTTGCAAGCTTCCGCACGCGATCTACAAGTGGTATGTAGATGCAAACTCTCTCCCGTTACTCGTTGCTTAGATGAACTCATAGATGGATCTTGGTGAAACCGTAGGAAAAATTTTAATTTTCTGCAACGTTCCCCAACAGGTTTGTTCTGATGGCTCTCTCCACGAATGAAGAGGAGGTGGAGGGGTATATATAGCCTCCACACAAAATCTAACTTTTACACACAATTTACCAAACTCGGTCGGACCGATTTAGTAAACCTAGTGATTGTTAGGATTTTCGATGGGACTGACATGCAACTCGGTAGAACCGATTCGGTTAGGGTTAGGGCATAACGTAATCTCGGTAAGACCGATCACTCAAACTCGGTGAGACCGATTTTGGTAATAAGCTTTCCAGAGAGTTGGTGAGGTAAACTTGGTGGGACCGATTTGCTCTTTTCGGTGAGACCGAAATGTTACAAAAGGGACATAGAGAGTTTATATTGCAATCTCGGTGGGACAGATCGCTCACTTCGATTAGACCGAAACGTTACGAAGGGAAACAGAGAGATTACAATCCCATCTCGGTGAGACCGAGATCCCTATCGGTAGGACCAATTTGCTTAGGGTTTGTGGCAGTGGCTATGACATTAGAACTCGGTGGTGCCGGATAGAAAGAATCGGTGTGACCGATTTTGGCTTTAGGTTTAGGTCATTTGTGGATGTGAGAAAGTAGCTGAGGGTTTTTGGAACATATCACCAAGCACATGAAGCAGGAGGCTCATTAAGCAACACCTCATCCCTCGTTGATAGTATTGGCTTTTCCTATAGACTCAATGTGATCTTGGATCACTAAAATATAAAATGAAGAGTCTTGAGCTTTTGAGCTTGAGCCAATCCTTTGTCATTAGTATTTTGAGGGATCCACATTCATCATCCATGCCATGCCATTCATTGAGCTTTCCTGAAATAACAGTCTTGGAATAGCATTAGCTCAATGAGCTATATGTTGTTATGAATTACCAAAACCACCTAGGGATAGTTGCACTTTCAATTTCTACCTGTACGGCCTTAAGCATTGTGAAGAGCTCGGGAACTAGTTTTGTTCACCCTTGCATATTATAATTCATCATGAAGCCTTTGTAGCTTGGTGGCAGTGATTGAAGAACTCTGCAAATAACACAATCAACTGGAAGATCAACTCCTAGCTGAGTCAAGTGATTATAATACCCAGACATTTTGAGTATGTGTTCACTGACAGAACTCTTCCCCTCCATCTTGCAGCTATAGAACTTGTTGGAGACTTCATATCTCTCAACCCGAGCATTTGCTTGAAATATTGACTTCAACTCCTGGAACATCTCAGATGCTCCATGACATTCAAAACATCTTTGAAGTCCCGGTTCTAAGATGTAAAGCATGGCACACTAAACTATTGAGTAGTCATCAGATCGAGCTTGCCAGACGTTCATAACATCTGCATCAGCTCCTCCAGCTGGCCTGTCACCTAGCGGTGCATCAAGGACATAATTCTTCTGTGCAGCAATGAGGATAATCCTCAAGTTATGGACCCAGTCCGTGTAGTTGCTTCCATCATCTTTTCACTTAGCTTTCTCTAGGAACGCATTAAAATTCAGGGGAACGGTAGCTCGGGCCATTGATCTACAACATAGATATGCAAAACTATAAGAATAAGTTCATGATAAATTAAGTTCAATTAATCAAATTACTGATGAACTCCCGCTTAAATAAACATCCCTCAAGTTATCTAAGTGATACGTGATCCAAATCAACTAACCCATGTCCGATCATCACGTGAGATGGGGTAGTCATCAATGGTGAACATCTCTATGTTGATCATATCTACTATATGACTCACGTTCGACCTTTCGGTCTCTAGTGTTTCGAGACCATGTCTGTATATGCTAGGCTTGTCAAGTTTAACCCAAGTATTCTACATGTGCAAAACTGTCTTACACCCATTGTATGTGAATGTAGAGTCTATCACACCCGATCATCACGAGGTGCTTCGAAACGACGAACTTTAGCAATAGTGCATGCTCGAGGAGAACACTTTTATCTTGAATTTTAGTGAAGGGATCATCTTATAATGTTACCGCCGTTCTAAGCAAAATAAGATGCATAAAAGATAAACATCACATGCAATCAAAAGATGTGACATGATATGGCCATCATCATCTTGTGCTTTTGATCTCCATCTCCAAAGCATAGTCATGATCTCCATCATCATCGGCTCGACACCTTGATCTCTATCATTGCTTCGTGGTCGTCTCGCCAACTATTGCTTCTACAACTATTGCTAATGCATAGCAATAAAGTAAAGCAATTACATGGCGATTGATACGTCTCTAATGTATCTATAATTTATGAAGTATTCATGTTGTTTTATTATCATTCTTGGATGTTTTACAATCATTTTATAGCAACTTTATATCATTTTTGGGACTAACCTATTGACCCAGTGCCCAATGCCAGTTGCTACTTTTTGCTTGTTTTTTACATCGCAGGAAATCAATAATGGAGTCCAAACACCGGGAAACTCCTGGAGGATTTTTTGGGCCAGAAGAAAGCCAGTGGGCCAAGGAAGCACCTGGGGGGCTGCTATAGGAGAGCAGCACCCACCAGGGCGCGCCAGGAGGCCCAGGCACGCCCTGGTGGGTGCTGCCCACCTCGGGTGCCCCCTGGACCGCCTCTTCGCCCTATAAATTCCCAAATATTCCAAAACCCTTCGGGAGTAGCCCTAGATCAGAAGTTCCGCTGCCGCAAGGCCTATGTATCCACGAGATCCAATCTAGACCCCGTTCCAGCACCCTGCCGGAGGGGGGAATCATCACTGGTGGCATCTTCATCATCTTGGCGGACACCACCATGAGGAGGGAGTAGTCCACCCTCGGGGCTGAGGGTTTGTACCAGTAGCTATGTGTTTAATCTCTCTCTCTCTCTCTCGTCTTCTTGAGATGTCATGATCTTGATGTATCGCGGGCTTTGTTAATATAGTCGGATCATATGGTGTTTTCCCCTCTCTATCTCGTTGTGATGAATTGAGTTTTTCCCTTTGAGATTTCATTGTTATCAGATTGAATACTTTTATGGATTTGAGAACACTTGATATATGTCTTGCAATTGAATACTCATGGTGACAATGGGGTATCGTATTGATTCACTTGATTTATGTTTTGGCACTCAACTCGCGGATTCCCGCGGTGACATTGGGGTAATCTATGCATAGGGGTTGATGCACATTCTCGTCTTTAGTTTCTCCGGTAGAAATCTTGGGGCACTCTTTGAAGCTCTTTGTGTTGGATTGAGTATTATGAATATGAATTTGCTTTGGTGTTATTAGATAGATCGAACGGAAAGAATAGCTTTGTGTTATTCTAGTACAAACTCTTGAATAGCTCGAACGGAAAGAATAGCTTTGACGTGGTTTCGTACCCTACAAAATAATTTCTATCTTTTGTTCTCCGCTAATAGGAACTCGGGAGTGATCCTTTATTGCACTTTGAGGGATAATCATATGATCCAACTACGTTACATTGTTGAGAGATTGCACTAGTGAAAGTATGTACCCTAGGCCTCATTTTCCATCATTGCAATAGCGTTTCTGCTCCGTTTTACTATTTACTACCTTGTTGTTTTTTTATTGTTTGCATTACCAAAACTCATATCTACTATCCATACTACACTTTTACCACCATCTCTTCTCCGAACTAGTGCATCTATGCATTTTGTCATTGTATTGGTTGTGTTGGGGACACAAGAATTTCTTGTATTTGATTGCAGGGTTGCTTGAGAGATACTATCTTCATCCTATGCCTCCCATGGATTGATAAACCTTAGGTCATCCACTTGAGGGAAAATTGTTGTTGTCCTACAAAACTCTGCGCCTGGAGGCCCAACATGTGTCTACAAGAATAAAGTTGCGTAGTAGACATCAGCAATTGCATTTCATACAATAGACAACCATAAGGCTCCTGCCAGTTGCCGATAAATTACAAAACATGATCATCTCATACAACAACGTATATCACATCATGTTTTGACCATATCACATCACAACATGCCCTGCAAAAACAAGTTAGACGTCCTCTACTTTCTTGTTGCAAGTTTTACGTGGCTGCTATGGGCTTTTAGCACGAACCGTTCTTACCAATGCAAAAACCACAACGGTGATTCATCAAGTTTCATGTTTTAACCTTCTTCAAGGACCGGCCGTAGTCAAATTCGATTCAACTAAAGTAGGAGAAACAGACACCCGCCATCCACCTTTATGCAAAACTAGTTGCATGTCTGTGGGTGGAACCGGTCTCATGTATGTGGACATGTAAGGTTGGTCTGGGCCGCTTCATCCCACAATACCGCCGAATCAAAATAAGACGTTGGTGGTAAGCAGTATGACTATCACCACCCACAACTCTTTGTGTTCTACTCGTGCATATCATCTACGCATGGACCTGGCTCGGATGCGACTGTTGGGAAACGTTGCATGAAGGACAAAAAAAATCTACGCACACGCAAGATCTATCAAGGAGATGCATAGCAATGAGAGGAGAGACTGTGTCTATGTACCCTCATAGGCCGTAAACGTAAGCGTTTCACAACGCGGTTGATGTAGTCAAACTTTCTTCGCGATCAAACCGATTGAGTAACGGATGTACGGCACCTCTGTGTTCAGCACACGTTCAGCTCAGTGACGTCCTTCACCTTCTTGATCCAGAAAGACGGCAAGGTAGTGGATGAGTTCCGGCAGCACAACGGCGTGTTGACGATGATGGTGAAGTTATCTCTACAGGGCTTCGCCTAAGCACTACAAAAATATGACCGGGGGTGTAAACGATGGAGGGGGCGCCGCACATGGCTAAGCAATTGTCTGTTGTGTGCTAGATGCCCCCTCCCACATATATATAGGTGGAAAGAAGGGAGGAGCATCCAAGGGGGCACACAAGTAGGGGGAATCCTACTTGGGGTCTCTCCTAAGCCCCCCCCCCCTCCTTATTTGGAGCGCGGGAGGAAGGAAGGAGGAGGTGCCCCCCCTTCCTTGCTATCCTGGGGATGGAAAGGCAGGAGAGGCCACCCCTCCCCTTTCCTTCCCCTTAGGGACGGCAAGCCATGGGAGGGGCACACCAGCCCCCTTGTGGGTTGGTATGTCCCCTCCTTTGGCCCATAAGGCCCATAACTTCCCGAGGGGTGCCCGGAACCCCTTCCGGTGACCCGATTACTTCCCGGTACGTCGCGAAACACTTCCGGTGTCCAAATACCATCGTCCTATATATCAATCTTTACCTCTCGACCATTTTGAGACTCCTCGTCACGTTCGTGATCTCATCCAGGACTCCAAACAACATTCAGTCACCAAATCATACAACTCATATAACACTATATCGTCAACGAACGTTAAGCGCACGGACCCTATGGGTTCGAGAACTATGTAGACATGACCGAGACACCTCTGTGGTCAATAACCAATAGCGGAACTTGGATGCCTATATTGGCTCCTACATATTCTACAAAGATCTTTATCGGTCGAACCGTTATGACAACATACGTAATTCCCTTTGTCCATCGGTATGTTACTTGCCCGAGATTCGATCGTCGGTATCTTCATACCTAGTTCAATCTTGTTACCGGCAAGTCTATTTCCTTGTTCTATAATAGATCACCTTGTGACTAACTCCTTAGTCATTTCCTTGCAAGCTTATGATGTGTATTACCGAGAGGGCCCAGAGATACCTCTCCGATACTTGGAGTGACAAATCCTAATCTCGATCTATGACAACTCAACAAACACCTTCGGAGATACCTGTAGAGCATCTTTATGATCACCCAGTTATGTTATGACGTTTGATAGCACACAAGGCATTCCTCCGGTATCCGGGAGTTGCATAATCTCATAGTCGAAGGAATATGTATTTGACATGAAGAAAACAATAGCAATAAACTGAACGACCATTATGCTAAACTAACGGATGGGTCTTTTGTCCATCACATCATTCTCCTAATGATGTGATCCCGTTATCAAATGACAACACATGTCCACGATTAGGAAATCTTAACCATCTTTGATAAACGAGCTAGTCTAGTAGAGGCTCACTAGGGACATAGTATTTGTTTATGTATTCACACATGTATTTAGGTTTCCGAACAATACAACTCTAGCATGAATAATAAATCTTTATCATGAATAAGGAAATATAAAATAACAACTTTATTATTGCCTCTAGAGCATATTTCCTTCAAAAAGTGCCTCTTTTGGATCGAAGGACTTCCACATTGGATAAAAATAATGGACAACGATTTATAAGGGTCAAGAGGAATTTCAACATCCATTCTAGCAACTTCTTTTACACTCATTCACGTAGGCTCAAAGCACCTTTTGATGTTTTTCTTGTGTTTTGTAATCCTCAAATTCGTACGCAGCCCTAGTTTGACCTTAAGAGCATCTCCAATAGAAGATGTAGATGCAAAACTAACTGCCTTTTGCATCTTCGAGGCCCAAAAAAACCTCTCCAACAGATGGTGTAGATGCAAAAAAGAATACATCTCCGCTTCCCGAAGATGTAAACTACAACACCTGGCAGTGCAAATTTGCATCTCCACCTATAGGAGATGTAAAAACATGATTGCCCACCAACCGCCTAACCGCTGTTCTTTCCTTCAAGCGTGACCACCGCCGCCACCGCCACCCCACCCGCCTCGACTCCGCCTCTGTGGCAACTTTCCCCAATGTGGTCACCTCCGCCTTGATGCCGCCAGTGCCCTGGATTTTCCCCACCCCGGGCGGTCGCCGTCGCGCCGGAGGCTGCAAAGAAGAAGGGGGCCGCCAAGACTCACGGTGGAGGCGTGAAGCGGCCGGCAGCGTGGGGTCGTAACCCGACGGGGAACCAACCTCAATTGGCGCAAATCTCGAGGCTGGATGATAATCCACAAGTATAGGGGGTCGTTTGTAGCCTTCTTCGATAAATAAGAGTGTCGAACCCAACGAGGAGCTAGAGGTAGAACAAATATTCCCTCAAGTTTTATCGACCACCGATACAACTCTACGCACACTTGATGTTTGCTTTACCTAGAACAAGTATGACACTATTTTGCAAGAATAAAACTACGAGTACTTTGTGAGAATAAAACTACGAATAATTTGCAAGGTAATAAAAGTGGATAGCTTTTGTCAACCAGAAAGTCATTTGTCCCTAGTCAATCGATAACAAGTACCGGTAATCATTCTTGTAATTTTATATGAGGGGGAGGCATGAGCTAACATACTTCCTCTACTTGGATCATATGCACTTATGATTGGACCCCTAGCAAGCATCCGCAACTATTAAAGATCATTAAGGTCGTGAAACCCAACCATAGCATTAAGTATCAAGTCCTCTTTATCTCATACGCAACAACCCACCTACTTGGGTTTAAGCTTCTGTCACTCTCGCAACCCACCATAAGCGAATCATGAACGTATTGCAACACCCTATAGCAGGGACCCCTCACGTTTGCGCGAGACAGAGGACACCGTAGGACAGCACCATAAATAAAATATACAATCATACCAACCAAGATAACGATTATCGGATATCGGGTTCCGGCAAAACCCTTAAGGTTCAGACTCTGGGGTGCGCACGAAGATCTCCTCCTACCGAATCTCGCTCTCAGCCTCGCCGCGATCCCTAAGCTAGATCGATGAACAACACAAGAGACACAAGGTTTATACTAGTTCGGGCCACCGTTCTGGTGTAATACCCTAATCCAGTGTGTGGTGTGGTGGATTGCCTCTTGGGCTGATGATGAAAAGTACAGAGGAAGAACAGCCTCGCGAGGAGAGGTTTTCTTGTGGTGGTGGGTGTTCTGCTTAGAAAGGATTCGATCCCCTCCTACTGTGGTGGCTATCTCTATTTATAGAGGCCCTGATCCTCTTCCCAAATATTGAGCGGGAAGGGATCCAACAACGGCCATTTTGAAAGGGGACAGCTAGTACAAGCTATCCTGACTAAAGGTGGTCTTCGACTGCCAAAGGTGTTGGCGATGACGCCGTCTTGGGCTCCACGATGACCTCCGTCCTACCGCTCTGCTGGTCTTGGTCTCGTTGCACTGATAAGGAAACCTTTGCCTAATGCCTCGGTACTCCGCGCCTGCGCTTGCCCCCTTTGCACCAAAGAGGAAACAAGGACACTACACAGGCTGGCGCCCGCCTGGTCTTGATCGTCATGGCTTATGTCATGAGCACCTCGCGAGGTACCCCTTGCCTTGATCTCTCTACCTCCTCGTGAGCCTGCCTGGCGAGGCCACTCCTGAGGAGGCCTGGTGTCGTCCGCCCCGCGAGGCTTGGCCCCTCGCGAGGGTCTTGAGCGTTGGTTGATGAACGGGCCGTACTGGGCCACTGGTTGAGCCACGCAGCAGGCCGCAGGCAGGCAGGTCTGGGGACCCCCGTTCCCAAAACACCAACAGTAGCCCCGGGGCCCAAGGCGTGCTTGGACTTGGCTTAGCAGTGAAGACAAAGGGCAAGTGCGGAGCGCCGCGGGCCCCAATAGCCTGCGGCCTTGGGCGACGCGTGGCGACTGATTTAACGTGGGCGTCTCCGCTTCCCCATGCTGCCTTGGCAACTGCCCGATTTGACGAGTCCCTGCTGCATGCGAAAAGAGTTGTCATTACCTGTGATCGTGGAGGTCGACGGTTGGCCTCCTTCGGACTATAAATGGGGAGGGGCAAACGCCCCCGTTGCCCATCTCTTCTTGCTCCGCCTGCTTATTCTCCCTCCTCTCTCCTGTTGCTTGCAGCGCCCCATGGCGCCTGTGAAGAGGTTTTCGGCCACAGAGAAGGGGAAGGCTCGCCAGAAGGGCCCGCTCTCCGCCTGCGCGCCGGCGTCGCCCTGCAAGCATCCCGCGACCCCTGCCGTGGCTTCCCGTGGTCGCAGCGGTGGCCCTTCACGCGGTGGTGGTCGTGCATGTCGAGGCAGCCCAATTGGTGGGGGAAGGCGCGCCGTGGCTGCGCGGCCTCCCCGGCCGTGCTTCCATTCGGCAGAGGTGCTGCCGGAGTTCATTGTGTGGTCGGACAACCCGGCCGGCAACTGGCTCTAGCTCCCTCGCTTCTTCGCCGGTGAACTGCCGGCCGCTGGCCCCGGCGGGCTTTGGTTGCAGGCGGACGGCTGTTGTAGCAGGGCCTCCTGGGTCGCGGTGGAGATCTCCGTCGCCGGCAATGTAGCCCCGACCGGGCTGGCGAGACGCTTGTCGCGGCGCGGCGTGGCTCGGCAAAGCGGTGCACCCTCCACTTCAAGTACGACGGCGACTTGACCATCTACGTGAGGGTGTTTGGAGAAGATGGCCACCGTGTTGGGTGCTGCCCTGAAGACGATGATGGCGACGAGGTACTCGGCCTTGGCGACGACCGTGACAAGGGCGAAGGCGAACCCGCTCCCGGCGGCGACCGCAACTCGTCGAGCTTCAGCGGCTCCTCTTCCAGCGACAGCTCCTTCAGCGGTGGCCGCGATCAGCCACCACGCCGCCGCGCCCACTTCGAGGGCGGTAGCGGGTCATCTCGTCGCTGCACTCCGGTGAAGCGCGACGCAGAGTCTGATTGAGCTCGGGAGGACGACGCAGATCCCTCCTCGCGAGCTGTTGCAAGGCGTGCGCTGCTTTTATTTTGTTTTCCTCCTTTTCCTGCGTTGAGAGAGAGAAGTATGGGGCCCCGTGGGGTCATGCAACAGACTATGATCCTCTAATTATCGTACTACATTTATTGTTCATGTGTCGTGTTATGGTGCCTGCGCGTAGGAACAACTTAGCTCGGGACGTTTGCAGTAGTTTCTGCCTCGCGACGTGCCTGCTTGAGGCCTCGCCAGGCGCCTTAAGAGCTGCAAAAAAATCTGTTGGGAGAATCATTTCCGAACCTTGGTTGCGAGGGTTGCCGGCCATGGCCCAGTGCTTTGTGTCGCGATGCCCGAGGGGCATGGACTGGGAGGGGTGCTCCCGCTGTGAACTCGAACGACAGAGCCTCACGAAAATTAAAAGAGGAAGGGCTCGCTCGCGAGGGCGCCTGCATAGCCCCCTCGCGAGGTTTGTGAGAGAGAGAACGAGTCAGACAAAAGTTGAAAGCAGAGAACAGGGGCAGAAGGCGGCAAATAACACTAGAAGCAACTTCAATAAAGGTTCAAACAAGGGAGAACAAGCCAACTGCGGAAAGCAAATGAAAAGCCGTGTCCGGCACCTAGTCTAGTCTTCGACGTCTTCTCACCAGCGCGGAGCTAAGTGCTGCCACTAGTCATGGGCGAGAGCCCCCGAGGCCCGAGGACGGATCTCCGGAGACTCCGGGGCATGTACAGCCCCAACTCGTTATTACATGAGAGTGTCACGGGCGGCGAGCTTCACAGGCACTGGGCCTTCTTCACACGCACCGGGCCTAGCTTCACAGGCACTGGGCCTTCTTCACACGCACTGGGCCTTTCTTCAGGCAGCGAGCTTCACAGGCACCGGGCCTTCTTTACAGGCACTGGGCCTTTCTTCAGGGGTAAAACTTCCGGAGATGCTGGATATTCCAGGCGTTTGGGATGGGTACCCCCTCCTGAGTCTCCAGGCGCGCGGAGCCAGGCCTGGAAACATGAACAACCTTGAACGGGCCCCCCCACATGGGCGAGAGCTTATGCAGCCCTTCCCTGGAGAGCACCCGCCTGAGTACAAGGTCACCTACCTCGGAAGTCCTGGGGCGGATGTTGCGATAGTGATACGGCCAGCAATACTGCCGGGTACCTTCTTGCCGCCTGTGAAGCGCAGCTTCTCAGTGGCGTTCCTTCCCCAGCACGAGATCCGTCCCCCGCATGGCGTCCTGCTGTGCCTCATCAAACGCTAGGACCCGCGCGGAGCGACACCTGACCTCGTGAGGGAGAATCGCTTCTGCTCCGTAGACGAGGAAGAACGGGGTCTCGCCAGTTGGCTTGGTGGCAGTAGTGCGTATGGACAACAGCACGGACTGGAGCTCATCGTACCAGCCCCTGCCACAGGCCTCCAGCTTCTTCTTGAAGGTCCTAGTCTTGAGGCCCCTCAGGACCTCCGCGTTGGCGCGTTTGGCCGTTACTCCGGGGGTGCGCCACCGAACCGTAGCATATCTGCGTTCCAAGGTTAGCACAATACGTTTTGAAGAGATTGTTGGTGAGATGCAAATCGTTGTCGGTGATGATGCGATTAGGGACTCCAAACCGGCTCACACAGCCCTTGATATACTTGAATGTGGAACCAGCTAGGATGGTGCGGACGGCTTCCACCTCTGCCCACTTGGTGAACTTGTCGATGGCGACGTAGAGGTAGCGGTTAGCCCTCGGGCGCTCAAGGAAATGGGCCCAAGATATCCAGCCCCCAGACCGCAAACGGCCACGAGAGCGGGATGGTCTGCAGGCCCTGAGTTGGCTGATGAATCTGCTTGGCATGGAATTGGCAGGCTTCACAGGACTTCACCAGCTCGATCGCGTCGTTGAGTGCCGTAGGCCAGTAGAATCCGCTGTGAAACGCCTTGCCGACGAGGGTCTGTGATGATGAGTGGTGTCCGCAATCTCCACCGTGTATGTCGGCCAGCAATTCCTTCTCCTGTTCCCTGGAGATGCAACGTAGGGAAACATCGTTTGGCCACTTCCAGTATAGCTCACCGTCTTGGATGCAGTAGGTCGTGGCCTTCTAGGCCACGCGTTCCGCATCCTCCTCTTTCTCTGGCAGCGTCCCTTGCATCAGATAGTCCTTGAATTCTGTGGTCCAGCATCCCTCCTGAGGTTCCAGCGCCAAGAGTAAGACTGCTCCCGAGGTCGGGCCACAGGCCGGAGCTCCTGTGGCAGGTGGCCGAGGGGGTTCTTCCTGAGGCTGTGATGTGCTCGAAAGTGTCGGTGCCACCGATGGCTTGAAGAGTCGTTCCTCAAAAATGCCAGGCTCCTGAGGCAGCAGCCTGGACGCCCTTTTGGCGATATCATCAGCCTCTTGGTTGGTGCCGCGGGGCACATGATGCAACTCCAGCCCCCAAAACTGCTTCTCCATCTTGCGTACTTCGCAAGATACGCCTCCATGTGCTCGTCCCTTGGCTCGTACACCTTACTGGAGAAGTTGACGAGGAGTTGTGAATCGCCCTTGATGACGGGGCGCTTCACTCCCAGTGCTGCTACAGCTTTCAGGCCTGCTATGAGGCCCTCATATTCAGCTATGTTGTTGGAGACCTTCTCGCCCTGCTGGAAATAGAAATGCACGGCGTAATAGAGCTTGTCCTGAGTGGGGGATATAAGCACTGCACCAACCCCCGCGCCATGTCGCGAGAATGCTCCATCAAAGTACATGACCCAGCCATCTGGTGCTTCACTTCCTGGGGAGAGAGACCGATCCTCGCTCGCCTTGAGCCCAGGTGCTTCTGTCCATTCCGCCACAAAGTCAGCAAGCGCGGCTCCCTTGACGACCCTGGTTGTGCTGAACTCCAACTGAAACGCTTGCAACTCGATGTTCCATTCAGCGATCCTTCCAGCGAGTTGGGGCTCTTGAGTACCCTTTCTAGCGGGTAGGCCGAGACGACCTTGATGGGGTGACCTTGAAAGTAGTGTTGCAGCTTACGTGAGGCCACCAAGAGCGTGAGTAAGATCTTCTGAGGCATGGGGTACCGTGCCCTTGCATCCTGCAACACCGTGCTGACGAAGTATACCGGGTGCTCGACGAGGGTGGGTGTGCTGAGGAGGCTTGTGTCCTCCGGAGGTTGAGACGCTTCCTGAGGCGATGGATCCCCCAGCGCCTGGCTGCCTGGCGCGGCCTCTTCAGCCCTGGGGGCGTCTTCCTGCTGAGGCTGGTCTCCGACCGCCGAGGTCGTGATCCTCGTGAGGCCTTCTTAGTCTTGTGCCGCTACGGCTGAGGTCGTGGTTGGGCGTGATGCGGCCTTGGCCTGGCATTCCTCCTGAACCGCCACCAGGGCTGTGCTGGCGGAGTAGGGAGTGGCGGCGAGGTAGAGTACCAAGGACTCAAGAGGGCGCGTTGCCACCATCACCGGAGAGCTGGTCTGGTATTTCTTAAGGTCTCAAAACGCTTGGTCGGCCTCCTGTGTCCACTCGAATGGGCCCTTATTCTTCTTCAGCTTGAAGAATGGCAGGGCGCGCTCCCCCAACTTGGAGATGAAGCGTCCTAACACAGTCACGCGTCCGGCGAGCTTCTGCATTTCTCTAAGGGTTTGCGGTGGACTCATGTCTTCGATTGCCTTGACCTTCTCTGGGTTTGCCTCGATCCCTTTGTGGGACACGAGGAAGCCCAGCAGCTTGCCTGAAGGGACGCCCAACAAGCACTTCTCCGGGTTGAGTCGCAGGTCCACCTGGCGGAGGCTCGCGAAGGTTTCCTCCAAATCCTGGATCAAGGTTCTTGCCTCCCGAGATTTTACCACAATGTTGTCGACGTAAGCCTCGGTGTTTTCCCCGAGCTGCCGGCCCAAGGCGATGTGCATCAACCGCTGGAAGGTTGTGCCTGCGTTGCGCAACCCGAACGGCATGCAAGTGTAGCAGTACACTCCACATGGGGTCAGGAAGGCTGTCTTCTCCACGTCTTCCACTGCCATCTTGATTTGGTGATAACCCGAAAACGCATCCAGGAAACACAACAGGTCACACTCGGCCGTGGAGTCGACAATCTGGTCGATGCGGGGGAGCGGGAACGGATCTTGAGGGCAAGGCTTGTTGAGGTTGGTGAAGTCGATGCACATGCACTCCTTTCCTCCCCTTTTTGGCACGACAACGGGGTTTGCCAGCCATTCGGGGTAGCGGACCTCACGAATAACACCCGCTGCCTCCAGCTTGCGGGTTTCCTGGACGATGAAGCCTGCTTCTGGGTGGACTGCTGCCTCGCCTTCTGCTTCACGGGGCATACGTTGGGGCACACATTCAGGTGATGCTTGATCACCTGCCTTGGGACCCCCGCTAGCTGCTTGGGTTCCCACGTGAACACCTCCTTGTTTGAGCGCAAAAACTTCACCAGCACCTCTTCCTGGTCGGGGTTGAGGTTGGCACCTATGGTGAAGGTGGCTCCCAAGGACCCGTCTTCTTCAACTAGCACCTGCTTGGTCTCCGCCTTGTCCTGAGTGAACGGCTGCTTCTTCTTGGTCGGTGCAGCCCCCTTGGCCTTGGAGGTGTCTGTGCCGGCGGGCTGTGCCACCGCGGCGGTCTTGAGGGCGAGCTTGAGCGCCAACAGAGCCTTCTTGGTGTCTCCAGTTACGGTGAGGACGTCGCTGCTCCCGGGCATCTTCATGAGGTTGTAGGCCGGATGGGTCGCTACCATGAATTGAGCCAAGGCAGGGTATCCGAGGATGGCATTGTACGGGAGGCTGATGTGGGCGATGTCGAAGTCGACCAGCTCCACGCGGAAGTTGTCGTGGGTGCCGAAGGTCATAGGAAAGCGGATCTACCCCAGTGAGCTGGAAGATCCGCCTCCGACGCCTGAGAAGGGCTTGCTGGGTCGGAGCCATTCCAGCAGTACATGGAGGAGGCTGAAGGCCTCCACCGAGAGCACGTTGAGGCCGGCGCCGCCATTGATGAGGGCCTTGTTGACGGCCACCTCGCAGATGGTGGGCGTGTAGAGCATTGGGAGCGCGCCCGAGCAGGCGGTGTTGATAGGGTGATCGTCCGAGTTGAAGGTCGGGTCAGCCTTGGGTACCGCCCAACCCGGAGGAGCTCCTTGTCGCGCCAGGGCGGCGCCGATCTGGCGAAAGAACGGCTTGGCATGGCGGTCTGAGGGTGGCGCCTGTGAGCCGCCTAGGAGAGCTGCGATGACCGGGGGCGCCGGCGCCGCGTAGTGGGTGAGGAAGAGGTCGCGCAGTTCCTCCCAGGAGGCCACAGAAGATGGCGTCAGGTTGAGCAGCCAAACACACGGGACGCCAGTGAGGGCCATGGGAAACCAGTTGGCCATGAACTTGTTGTCGCCTCCGGCCTTGAGGACGGCCTCCTTGTACGCCAGCAGGAAAGCCAACGGGTCTGCCGCGCCCTCATAGCGCGGCGGCATCTCCGGTTTGAACTTGTGCGTCCACTGCACCTGCCGCAAGGTGGGGGCCAAGACTCGGAGCCCCCTGGCATCGACGCTGGCGCCGGCCACCGGAGCTGGAGACGCGAGCCCGCCATGAGGGCGAAGCGTGATCTTGGTGCGAGCGGGTCGACGATAGGAAGAGCTCCGGCGCACCCCTACCTGGCGCGCCAAATGTCGGATATCGGGTTCCGGCAAAACCCTTAAGGTTCGAACTCTGGGGTGCGCATGAAGATCTCCTCCTACCGAATCTCGCTCTCAGCCTCGCCGTGATCCCTAAGCTAGATCGATGAACCACAAGACACACAAGGTTTATACTGGTTCGGGCCACCGTTGTGGTGTAATACCATAATCCATGTGTGGTGTGGTGGATTGCCTCTTGGGCTGATGAACAGTACAGAGGAAGAACAGCCTCGCGAGGAGAGGTGTTCTTGTGGTGGTAGGTCTTCTGCTTAGAAAGGATTCGATCCCCTCCTACTGTGGTGGCTATCTCTATTTATAGAGGCCCTGGTCCTCTTCCCAAATATTGAGCGGGAAGGGATCCAACAATGGCCATTTTGAAAGGGGACAACTAGTACAAGCTATCCTGACTAAAGGTGGTCTTCGACTGCCAAAGGTGCTGGGGATGACGTCGTCTTGGGCTCCACTGTGACCTCCGTCCTGCCGCTCTGCTGGTCTTGGTCTCGTTGCACCGATAAGGAAACCTTTGCCTGATGCCTCGGTACTCCGCGCCTGCGCTTGCCCCCTTTGCACCAAATAGGAAACGAGGACACTGCACAGGCTGGCGCCCGCCTGGTCTTGATCGTCATGGCTTATGTCATGAGCACCTCGCGAGGTACCCCTTGCCTTGATCTCTCTGCCTCCTCGTGAGCCTGCCTGGCGAGGCTACTCCTGAGGAGGCCTGGTGTCGTCCGCCCCGCGAGGCTTGGCCCCTCGCGAGGGTCTTGAGCATTGGTTGATGAACGGGCCGTACTGGGCCACTGGTTGAGCCACGCAGCAGGCCGCAGGCAGGCAGGTCTGGGGACCCCCGTCCCCAGAAGGCCGACAATGATTAACCCATAGGACAAAACGGATCTACTAAAACATCATAGGATAGCCAAATATCATTGGGAAATAATATATAGAGTTGAGCACCATGTTTAAGTAGAGATTATAGCGGGCAGAAGAGGTGTTACACCGCTGCATAGAGAGGGAGAGAGTTGGTGTTGATGGTAGCAAGATTGTTGATGTAGATCACCGCCACGATCCTAGCCCCTGCGGCACTCCGGCGCCACCAGGAGAGAGGGGGAGAGAGCACCCCTTCTTCTTCTTCTTTCTTGGCCTCCCCTGGATGGGAGGAGGTTTTCTCCTTTGGTCCATGGCCTGGCCTCCATGGCGACAGAGGGGCGGGAGCCCTTCCAAGATTGGGTCTCCCTCTCTGTTCTCTTCTTTTTCGCGTTCCCCAGATCTAGCCCTTTACGGTTTCTTAAATTCCCGGAGATCCGTAACTCTCGATTGCGATGAAATTTTTACACGATTTTTTCTATAAATTATCTTTCTTGCGCCACAAGAAGGGCCCCAACCGACCTTCGAGGAGGGCACAAGATACCTAGGCGCGCCAGGGGGTACCCGGCGCGCCCTGGTGGGTTGCGATCACTGTGGGCTCCCGTTTGCGTTGATTAAACCTCCCAAAATCATAAATATTCCAAAATAATTCTCCGTAAATTTTTATCGTGTTTGGACTTCGTTTGATATGGATTTTCTGCAAAACAAAAAACATGCAACAAACAGGAACGGGCACTGGACACTGGATCAATAGGTTAGTCTAATAAATCATATAGAAAGTTGCCAAAAGTATGTGAAAGTTGTATAATATTGGCATGAAACAATCAAAAATTACAGATACGACGGAGACGTATCACCGGACGCGGTTTCGGCGGGAGATTTGCAACCGCCGCCGACTATAGCGTCCTCATCCGGCCACGGTGCTCCTCATCCACCTCCTCCGCCGCCGCCGGTGGCCATGGAGGAAGATGTGTCCATGCCGACGACAACCGCATCCAACGTGTTCGATGATATGTCGCAAAGGTAAAAAATATCTTGTGCATTTCTCTGTTGTTCCAATTGTCGATTCCAATAGAATGTGTAGTTGATTGTATGTACGTCCATTTGTAGTCTCGATGATGAAGCTTTCATGCGCGCCACGAATGTGACAAATGATGATTATTCACATGAGTATGCATCACAAGAATATGAAACTTCACAATATGGTGATGACAATCTTGACATGGATGATGAGGGCTTCGTTTTGAAGGGAAGAACCGCAAATTATACCAACACCGAAGATGTGTTGATTTGCACCGCTTGAAAGAAAGTCTCTCAAGATGCAACCGTTGGGACCGACCAATCCGCCGTCACATATAGGCAACGGATCAAGGATTTCTTCGATGCGCACAACACTGGTGGCCACTATCGCTCAAGTGACTCCCTTCATCGAGGTTGGGGCACCATCAACGCCGAATGTGAAAAGTGGGCGGGTTGCTTGGCAAATGCTGATCGCATGAACCCAAGTGGTTGCGGTGAAAGTGACTTGGTAATAATCATTTGCTATTCATGTGTGCTTTCTCTACTTTCCGCAAATATTGAAATGTTCACTAATTTGATGATGACATCTTGATTGTTTTCTTGTAGAAAATGATTGCGCAAGGATTATTTCGAGAGAGGAACGACGAAGGAGAGAAGAGGAAGAAGAAAGGAAAAAACTTTCACTTTCCATCATTGCTTCAAAGAGCTCAAGGATGAGGAGAAGTGGAAAACTAGAGAAGTTTTTGATGCTTCGAAGAAGAAAAGTGTCGTGGTGGAGGATGAAGAAGATGGCCCGGGTGAGGAGAGAAGGAGCCCCACTCCTCACTCGGCAACTAAATCATATAGGCCCGATGAACAAAGAAAGTGAAGGGATCCAAGGCCGGAGACAATTATCTCAAGGATGGATTTGATGCCATTGTCACGGCTAGGAAAGAGTATGCGGAAGAAATTGAAGCTCAAAGAAATTGAGGAGAGGAGTGAAGCCTAGCGATGGAGGGCGGCGGTCGAAGAGAGGTTGGTGACGGCCGAGCAGAGAAAGGTTGAGCTTGAGGAGAGAAAGGCGACGGACGAGGAGATGAAGATAGTTGAGGAGAAGGCACTCAAGTTCATGTTCATGGACACATCTACTCTTCATGCCAAGGCAAAGGCGTATGTCGAACTTTCTCGCGATGAAATGCTCATGAGAAGCATGATGGGAGGAGGAATGGGAGGTCCCATGGGAGGAATGGGAAGGGGAATGGGAGGTTCCATGGGAGGAGGAATGGGATCTGGAATGGGAGGGTACATGAACATGATGGGTGGTGCCATGAATGGTGCATTTGGTGGAAACATGGGAGGTGGCTTTGTCGGCAACATGGATGGTGGCTTCGGAGTAATGGGAGGTGGAATGGGAAGTGGCTTCGGCGGCAACATGACCGGCATGGGAGGTGGCTTCGGCGGCAATATGATGAGTGGCATGGCAGGTGGCTTTGGTGCCAACATGAGCAGCATGGGAGATGGTAATGAATGTGCTTCTGGTGGAGTTCGCGGCAACGAAACTTCAACGCAAGGAAACGTCGAGAAAGAAGCCATTGATGATGATCATACCACCCTTAGACAATGGCACTAGTGGCAACAAAGAGGACGCAAATTGAGTGATTCTGTGCATTTTCATTTGTTGGACCAACAACTTCATTTGAAACAATTGACTTTTACTTGTAGGATTTAAAATTGACAACTGATTTTTACTTGTAGGATTTAAAATTATGGTCGATGATGCACTTCTGTTGCTAGAATTATGAAAATTCAATGTGCAAATGCAGCGGGCAGCAGCTAAACAGCAATCGCGCGGCCGGTTTTACATCTCTAGTTTGCATCTTTTGTTGGAGTTGCTCTTTTATCTTCATTTTGCATCTTCAACTACATCTCTAGTTTGCATCTTCTGTTGGAGTTACTCTTTTATCTTCGTTTTGCATCTTCTATCGAAGTTGGCCCTTTCTTTGAAGATGCAAAAGGCACTCTCGGAAGATGTAAATTTTACATCTCCATCCAAATTTGCATCTTTTCTATTGGAGATGCTCTAAAAACAGTCAAGCATTTGAAACCTTAACTATGGGCTATTAACATAGTTGAATTAAATAGTACTTGCACGTTACCAGCCATTGATGGGCATTCCATCCACGACCAAGATAATAGCAGAAATTTTATAAATACAAAATAACAGTCAGAAACAACAGACAATGGTTGCATTCGTTAAAATCACACCCAACACATGGAATGACAGAAACCAAGTTCAAACTATCAATTTAAGCACACCATCGAAACAACGTGTCTCGTTGCTCAATTATACAACATTAATAACAACAAAAGGGGAACAGAGCCCATCCATTATCAGCATGGAAGTATAGGTAAATTACTGGGCTAGAAAGAACTCTCAGACTCTTAAGGGTAAATTACATGTACTCCAAGCTGGACTAAGAATAGCTTCTAAAGAACGTGACGACAGTAGCTTAGTTAGCTAGACATCATGATCTGGTCACACGCCTGAAGGGCCTGGTTTGCATAGTATCGTACATCCACATCAGGGTCCTCGCTCAGCTCAACGAGGCAAGGCTTCACAGTCTTCTCAGCGACCTGTAAAGTTAGTATTCATGATATTCCCCAATAATCCATAAACCGAACTATACTGCAAAAATGGGATCATGCAGAAGAAACTGAAGAACTCACAGACTGATCAAGGATTGGTACAAGCGACTGCAGAACTTTCGCAACATTGAACTTGATGTTCGGCACTCTGAAAGTTTAGAAGTATGTCAGCAAAGCACTAAAATGATTGAGTTCTGCCAATTATGTTAGTTGCCGCTCACCTGTCCTTCGAGGAATTAATGACGACAGGGAGCAGCTTTTGGCATGTTATTTCTGCACCCATGACAGGGGCTAGCAATGAGATAGCTTGCAGGATGGTCATGCGATACAGATAATGTGGGTTGTTTATCTTCTCCAACACCTAGAAAATAGAACATGTAAGCTTTCAAGACAGATGGTCTAGTCCAGTATGCAGAGTAAAAAAAAAGTGCAGATTTTCTAGCCTGTATCAAAACATCATTAATGCAAATATTTTTCACTAAGCAATGATTGAACCTGTTCAGACTTAAATATGAAACCCCACAATAAGATGCCTGCTTAGCTGCAGGTGTGCTGGCTTTAGTGCATGTTTAAAGTATGCCTAGTGTTTAGATAATACATAAAGAACCTGAGGAATTATATGTTGCATTGCCCACTCTGGACCAAACTCCTCCGCCAGGCGCTTCAAGTTGTTTGCAGCAGCTTCTCTGATCGAGAAAACCTGAAATTCAAGCTCTGGTTAACCATTCCTGCATTTATAGGTAGAGTGACAGCCTCTTGTTCATTACTCCCTCCGTCCACTATTATAAGATGTTTTAGACATTTCGGCATGGACTACATACGTACTGAAATGAGTGAATAAACACACTAAAATGTATCTATGTACATCCGGTTCAGCATAAAGTTAGAATATAATAGTGAACAGAGGGAGTGTGTAGCAATCTTAACCGGAGAAAAGACGCAAGCCGCATTTTGTTTATGACTACAGAAAATATGCAAGCCAACCAGCAAAGTGCATCGAGTTTCACTGAAACTGAACACCGAGTTCAGTCAATTACTGGTAAATGAGGGAAAAATCACATGTGGAAGATGTTAAACATCACATGTGCTCCACATGCAATGTACTGCTATACGCTGGAACAAAATGTTTGAGGTCATATGCCAAAATCGCAGCAGTGTTCTGCTTTGTTTATTTCAAAAAAAAAAAAAACAAAGGTGCTGTTTGGTTCCCAGGCACAGCTTTGCCACACCTAAAACTTAGGAGCACTACAGTTTCTTAGATGTGTGTTTTGTTAGTTGGCACAATTTATTATCCATATGGACCATGTGTCAATACAAAATTTTCCCATCTTTTGCCATTCCTGGAATCTCATTTATTGGCCACATTTATAGGAATACACACATTGCCTAACCTTAGCCGTGGGAAAATTAACCTTGAACCAAACATGTGCTTAGATTTCAGAATAGTGTATACCTTATCTTCCAACCATTGCATGCAAAGTGCCCCCAGCTTGTCATCAAAAAACCCAACACCTAACTGACTAGCCAGCAGAGGGATGTACTCAATGATTGCAAGGCGAACCCTCCAGTGCCTATCCTCCGCAAGTTCTACAATAGCCGGCAATAGAGATTGCGACAGCAAGTCAATTCCAATGACCTGAAAGATTGCAAAAGCATCAGAAAATGTGAAATGGCCAAGGGAAAAATACAGCAAATATCAGTCAATAGGAGAAACAGACTTGATGAAGGGGATAGCTGCTATTCCTTCTGTTTTCGTATGTATGTCGTCTTAGAACGTTACACTCACCATAATACAGGTAAAATATGGCATTACTCATCTTTATTATACCACATGATACATTTAATGGCGAGTGTTACTTTAGTCCATACTGATTAATGGCAATTGCAATAGCCAAAGGGGGGGGGGGGTGAAAGGGGGAATTGGTGTAAAAGTGACTTTAAATGGTAGTATGACCTTCGCTCAGAAACGTATTTTTGCGCCAGATGATATGTATTTATCGCAAACTTATTATACTTGGAAGTGCGAGTGTTGCGACCCATGGTGTTGCAGATAAAGACCTAGGGCAAGTGGGCTAACACCGAATCATCTCAGTTGTATAGTAGCCAACTTTTGCTCATGTCCCTCGTTTGGGGTAAACAAAGTGGTAAGATCAATCTCAGTTACACTGGGGTAAAGCAAAGAATATCATGCTGGAAGCGTACCAAAGATTCACAAACGAACCAGCTATTAATTGCAAGAGAAGCAAGAAACAAAAATAGTACTGACCTGATTAACTTGATCAAGCTTGCTGATTATGTTGAGTCGAACATCAGGAAATTCATCCTTCAGCAAAGAAAGAAAAATAGGAAGAAGTTGTTCAATGGTAGCATCCTGCAGAAAGCCAAAGATGAAGCTGATCAGTTTCCAATGATGATGAATTGCTGATAGTAATTGCATGAAGAGCAGAAACTATTGGCAACTAATTATAGTAGTATCACACAGATATACGAAATAAATAGAATTTCAGTATAAACGGCGAATACTACTTTCATACGGCAGGTCACAAGAGTACAATGATAATGGAAACAGGTATTCATAAAATATATTCATAGGTCTAGAGCCACCAGATGGATATTCATTAAAATGTAAAGCGCATTAATTTGTCTGTAAACATGTTTGCAACACTGAAAGGCAATTCAAGAATTATGGATGCATCATTGCTCGCACCTTCCCCAAGACAGGGGCCATTCCCATGATGACTGAAGCCAAAGCTGAGCGAACATGCTGAGACGAATCTGATGACAATTCCTGCAGATGAAATTGGCAAGAGTTAGTCTATTGACAATAACAGCAGCAGAATACAAATGATTTTCAGTAACTGCCCCGGCCGCACCTTAACGCACGGCAGAATGTGCTGAATTGCAAGCTGTGGACTTAATATCCTACAGAACTTAGTAACTTTTCCGGCAGCTGCTATCCGCACTTCAGCCTCATTATCACGGAGGAGGCGAACATATGCAGGCACCAGGTCCGCTCTGTTACCAAATATATGAACAAATCAACCAATCAGATTAAATATATGTATTTACATGCAATATAACAACTTGCCCGTGGAAATCAAAATACACTTCACAAATATTAAAAATTCAAGTATGTTACAATTGATGAAGAAGGTCACTAACCTTGTAGGCTCAGGGCCAACTGCCTCGCAGAGCTCATACAACTGGTTTGCAACCATATAACGGACACGCCAAGATTTATCCTAACAGAGGAGTTATGGAACAAGTGTTAGTAGCAGCACAACCATGATGATGAGCTTAACAACATAGTTAAACAAATAAGCAGTTCTGGGTAACATGAAACTGTAGCAATCACAAAGTTATATAACAATACCATACAAAGACTATTAGTTATATCAGCAATGTACCTGGGAGAAATTAACAATGACTGGAAGGATATGGGCTACACAATCTTGGGGTTCTAACAATTTTCCAAGAGCGGCACAGCCTTCAACTGCCAATAAACGTACTGAATCTTGATCTGCAAATGAAGGCCAATAACAGCGTGTAATCAATGTCTCAAATTCTCGACTCGTTTACCATTGTACAAAATGTTGGACAAGAAAGTTCCAGGAGCCAGTTTTATGGCGCATACATATATTGATCTTTTGGTACATTCAAGTATAAAAGAATAGTCTCGGAGTTTTAAGAATTTATTTTGATATCTTGGAGCATAGGCAGACTGATATCATATTCAGAATGAAGAAGATAAAATATAGCAGGATACTTTTGGTTTCAGTCCTGAAGGATTCATAACAAATCACAAGGAACCTAACCTACACCACACTGCCATACAGGACTACTTGAGACCCTATATAAATTAACAATAATAAAGCAGAATCTGAAAATTAGGAACATGCGCTACCACCATACAAAAAGATAAACTACTAAATGGTACTTGAAAAAATATGTCAAATTAACTGCAACAAAGCTAGAGATAAGCTACATGTAACAATCACTGACTACGCTAGTAAGCACAATCACTGACAAATTAATAAAAGATCTCCGCAGCAGATTAATGAGGAGACCGCATGATTACAAACACAATCATTCAGAGAACACAATAACTGTTTGATGGCAACATCAGAAACTACAATACACGTGTTCTATTCCACTTTTTGAACAGGCAACTATTTGCCTGAACTAGAGAATTGTTTCATTAAACAGTATGTCAAAGATGTAGAAGTACCATCTTGGGTAAGATCATCAAAGATCGACATGATTTCTGTCTTCAAATGGCTCTGTTCAACAGTGGCAGCAAACTTCCCAAGATTTGATGCAGCTGCCCTTCTGACCATAGGCATGTCATCTTGGCATAACTGGCCATAAATAGTCCTCAGTTCTGTTTTCAACGGATCGGTGGCACTTGGATAGGCTATATGGAAAAGACCACAGGATGATACTCGAGCTGTAAACCACTCACCAGCCGCTAGCCTCTGAAAAGAGTAAAGACTGGTTAACCGAACAAGCATAAAGATATCAACAGAAAATAAAACTGCATTGCTACATTTATCTAAGTACTCCCTCTGTAAAGAAATATAAAACCGCTAGTCTTATATTTCTTTACAGAGTACAGCAGTATTTCCAATGAACAGCCATATGTTGGAGCAAGTCACTATGCAGAAGAATACAATGCAAACGCAGTTACCTAAAAGGCAAGAAGTAGAAATATCATGCAAACATATATATTACAGAAGGAATATAATGATGAGGTCAAGGAGTGCCACAAATATTTGACAACAATCAATTGAATGTCTCGCTGTATAAATGCATTACCTTTACTACTGCAATGAAATAGTCAACAATGTCATTTTCTTTCATCTGTGCACCAATACGGCACAACGACTCAACTGCTTTGTCTCGGACACAGGTTTCCTCCACCGTAGACAATGTCTCCAATGGTGGGAGCAAAACATGAGCATGCTCTACACCCCCAACATAAGGAATGAACACACCCAGTTCTTCAGCCATTGCAAGAAGCACCTCATCTTCATCATCATTGTTTTCGCTGAGGAAAGGAATCAGTTCCTTCCTGGTTCTTTCTTCTCCAAGTGCCCGTGCAATAGTGGAAAGTCTTCTGATGGAGTTTAGGCGCAATTGAATATCTTCATTTTTAAGCTCATCTATCAGCACGGCAATTGGATAGAGAGGCTCATCGACCATAGCCATCAGGCTAATCAGTTACTTCTACAACTGCAAATCAAGACAGAAGATTAGGACAGTGTGACCACTAGAACTGAGCACGCACATGCACAAATGTGTCCTGTAGTACAAAATATGTTGCATGATCAAAGGCAAGAGCAAGTGAGAATGGCAGAGTGGTGTTTCAACGAGGAATCAACCAAATCTCCTCCCTTTCAAGGATTTAGATATGTCAACCTATTACAACCATAGTTTCAAAATAGACATAGTTTCAAGACATCCATACAACTCCAATACACATACGACCATTGGTTTCACAGCAACATATTAATACAAGAGTGAGAATTACGGAAGACGCATAAAATTTCAGGGGCACTTCCATGAAATCACCCACTATTTAATATGACTGCAAAGATTTCATTGATATCAGAGGTCAAAGTTTAGAAAGGCAGCACACTGAAACACGTGACTGGTTTAACTTGCGCAATCAGTAAATGTGGATTCATTGTCGTGCTGGACATGATCACTGAAGGAAAGAAATCAAAGTCTCGTACAGCACAACAAATTTAAGAGGTCAAACCTTTCAATTAGCATATGCTTTACACAACCCAAACAGCAAAAACATTTGTTTTCCTAATAAATTATTTGTTGACTTTCCCCAAACAGTTTGTCTAATTCACATCTAGATGTTTTTTAAGGACGTCACATCTAAGCTCCCACAAATATACTCCACAAATGTGGAGTATAATGCAGCAAGAAGAAACAAAAAAAAAACTAGGACAAAAAAAATAAACCACAAACAGAGTGGACATCAGCTTAGATGTGACATAGTTTATGTCACATCTAGATGTGTCCTAGACATACCCTTCCCCAAATGACAATGAAAGATGCAATTTATTGTCTACAAATGGTTTCAGGGGCAAACAATCATAATCTTTGCAGCATTCCCAAGGCTGCAATCATTCTTTTCCCATCAACAGATCTACAAACAAGGGTCAGAACATATAGCTTTATGTTGGTTGTGCCAGTGGACCAAAGCAAGTCGTATGAAACTATAGAATCTCCATAATATCCGGTACAGTATCTACATTCGATGCTTTCAAATTATCGCCGTTCTAACAAACATACAATATAGTAAGCACAGCATGTTGGAGGGGGGGGGGGGGGGCGAGCATAACGAAAAAAATCGTGTATTCTAGACTGAGAGACCAAGCGAACCGAAAGAGTGCGGTACAACCACGACGCATAGCTAGGGCAAAACAACGATCCAAGCAACAAGCCACAAACGTATCGGCTCTCCCAATCATCCCACATCCTGCTTGTCTAAAAAAATCATCCCACATCCAAATTACCCAGACAGAATGCCCAGATCCGTCCCAATCTGGGCGAGATCAGCGCAACCCCACAGAAATGGCGCAGATCTGGGCGGAGGAACCACGGATGCACGAGAAAAAGCTTGATCGACGACGGAAGGCCGCCGTACAGATTCTAATTTCCGACACCCGGGCCGGGACAGTGGAGCGGAAGCGCCGGGCCAGGGCGACGGGAGCGAGCCGACCCGGCTCAGACCGCAGATCTAACAACGGGGAGAAGGAGCGGAACAGATGGGGGCGAGGGATCTCACCTGACGGGATCAGAGCGGGTCCCCGTGGTGGCAGCGGCGGCGAAGGGGGAGAGGAGCTGAGGAGGTCGCGAGGCGTCGCCGGTAAGATTGTGTCTGGACGCGGTGGATGGAATGGGACGGAGAACCGGAGAACGAGGTAAAGGCACCGCACGGGATTGGGCCGGGCCGGGCCGGGTGGTGGAACGACCTTTTCTGCACTCGCCTCGCTGAAACTGGTGCAATGATTTATTTATTTTTCTACTATATATATGATGAAAGTTGGGATTGTAGGTTCATTCCCCCCCCCCCCCCGGGGTTTTCCTCCCCTCGCATGGCGCAATCTCTCTCCCGCCATCGATTTGTTTTCGCAGACCGATACCCTCTTGTATGGAAAATGAAAATATTTCCTACCTCCTTCCGTTTCTTTTCTCCTCCCGATCCCATGAGATGGCTAGGTCAACAACTCTCGCTTGCACGCAGAAGCTGCCACGCTCCTGCTCCCACGCGATCGTCGAGACTCTCCCACCCAGCATGCGGCCGCCATTGCCACGGCCACCACCTTCACCCTACCATGGTGCCATTGCCACCCTCCCGATCGTGTGTTGTGGCCGCCACCATCCCGCTGGCATGTGACCTTACCCTTCAACTGACCTAACATCGTTAACCGAAGACCAACGCAATGGCATCATCTACTTCATGTGCTTTACTGCATCACATAAGTCGTGTCTCGACAACAAAATTGTAGGAGTGACCGGTCCTGGTTGCACAACCTTTTGAATAAGAATAGGGCCAGGTAGATTAAGGAGTTCGCTGACGGGAAGAGTTGGATTGTGTGGTACCAGCATTCAGTTGTGTCATTCTTTTGTTTTTAGGAGGAAACGATAGGAGAGGCTCCTACTTCATTTAATTAACAAAAGATATTTATGTTACATATTTACAAGAGGGGCGCCACTTGTTTGTTGTTTTGCCTCGGTTGCTCTTAACGTGATCCTACCTTTTGTCATGCGATGCCAAAGGCGTTCGAGGGGGCGTTGCGCGTGATGGAACGTTGATGAGTCACAGGTGCACCAGGTCATCATGGCCTCCAACAGTACCACATGGTACGTTGAGGTTCATGCATCATTAGCAAGTTGAAGATGAAGTTGTGTGAGTCATAAATTAGAGCAGCTCGTGATTCTGTATGTTGGCCCTTCCTTGTAGGTACTTCTCGAGTTGAAGGACAACATACTAGTCAAGACATTAGGGATCCCCATTGATGTTTTATCTCTTGTCTGCACTTATTTTGTTGGCTCCAATTCTATATATTCTCGCGAGTAGATGGGGTGCAAGCATGTGCAATGTAGTTTCTTTTTCTGCATCTATTCTTCTCGTCCCAATTTATGCAACTAGTATTATAAAACCCCATGAAAGAAGAGGTGGTTTATGTGGCATGATGATGGTTGTATGTTGTCGTGGAGAAACTAAAGGTGCATGCATGTTGACTGCAAGGATTGGTAGAGGTAAAGAGTAGCGGTGCTAACTAATGCTGTTTTTTGATTTGTTTATGATTAGCTTAGTATCACAACTTGTGTTCTCAAAAAGGTAAGTAATTGTTAAGGTAAAAATATATGCATTTTGGCCTCAAACTGCACATTTAGATTTGTATAATGATTTGTCTTTCAACATGTTTGGTTGGGGAGTTAAAGATTGGGAATGAGAGTTTAAGGTACATGAGAATTAAAACCCTTTGATTGTCTTAGGGATATGGGAATTGAGGAGGGAATGGGTGGGAATTAAGAGGTCCAACTCCCCAAGATCTCTTCCGGGGGACCTAGTACTATGTGAGGATTGGGAATTGACAGGAAAAATAACGGTTTGTACGTGCGCGATGGAATTGACAGACTACTGGTCCCTTGCCTCCCATTAGACTAATCTGGGGCCATTGGATTAGTAGCATAGTAGCCGTCCAATCCGCTAGTATGACCCACACATGATTTGTTAGCTTGGTTTGTCAATTAATTGCTTCCTATAACAACTTCCGCTAAATACGTCTGCCGCCTTCACTGACTCTGGCCCTTTGTTTCCTTGATTGCTTCCTAGTACGTGGTTCTTTGTTATATGATTGGAATTATTATTATTATTTAGGATCATCCTTTAGGAGCTATTTATTTTCTATTTTTTCTGGTAAGTTGGGATTTGCTTTCATCAAAAACAAATACAAGAAAATAATTATTACTGAAGATACATTTCTGGGCAGCCCAACACACTAAGGTGGCATGGAAGCATTATTCTTTATCTATGGAAGCATCCTTTTATTGTGAGAATGGAATGGAACCATATTTTTCGATCGTATGATGGAAATTTTTTTGTATCGAGTGAAGCATTTTTTTCTATACAATGGAAGCATCTTGAGGGAAGCATTATTTCCATCTCAACTCTTCTATTTTCATACTAGCTTCTTTTGGGGTACTTTATTCAACGATTTTTCCTAAACATTATTTATGCTTCTAGTACAAAGTGAATTTGCTTCGGTGAAAAATGCATCCCATTTAACTTTTTTTTTGTTTCCAATGCAGCAAAACTTTGCTTCCACCGGCGAGATAATTTGCTTTTATCTCAACCAAACTTGTTTGGACGGAACAAAAAAAATGCATCTAAGCACTCTGCTTCCGTGTAACAAAATTTTGCATCTAAGAATTTGTTAACATATCATAAATTTGGGTCCTATATATATTTTTATCAAGTGTTTCCATCCAGTATAAAACTAGTTCCATGGTAAAAATAATTTGCTTCTAACCAAACATAAGTCTGCTTCTTGCTTTGTTCGTTCAAACAACTAGATAATACCTCGCGTGTTGCTACGAAATATTAGTATTGCCAAGCTCTAAAGGTTCATGAGGTGTATTATTAGAGGAAAAATAAGAGATAGTGACGAAATGGAATTTGCCTAAAGTAGGATGTTTGTGAGCTCACAGAGACCACAAATGCACAATGTATAATTATCATACTTAAATGATACTCCAGAAAGCTTGTCAAACAAATGAAACAAATGTAACAATGTTGTCATTCTTCAAAGTTTGATCAAAAGGTTCGAACAGTATAATGAGATGTATTATTTATGGACTTTAAATATACATATTTAAGCAATGAAATCAGATTAATTAAACTTTATATATTGTACAAAGATGGATACGTTTTCAAAAGAAATAATATACTTCCTCCATTCCCTTACACAAGGCCACTATCAAAAATACATTTTGCATCAATACAGGGCCTTCAACAATAATCGAGGCAAAAATTAATGATGTTTCTCGTACTAGCAACTATTTTATACTTACATGCATGTAGTCATAATGACACTTAGCTACTTCCTTCCCACTGATTCATTGCATGCTTATGGCGTATTAATGATCCCGATGAACGAAAAGAAAAGTTGACTTGAAAAGCAGTCATTAAGTTTTATCTTGGTACCTGTAATATGAGTCTGTGGCCCTGTATAAGGGAATGGGGGGTACTTCTCTTACAATGATGTGAAGTTGATTCTACTATCACTACTAGGAGAAAACTTATAGATAGAATCTTAGCAGTATCGCTGGCTAAGGTAGCAGCGCTACTGCTACTTAGTAGTAGCGCAGGGCGCCAACCGGCACTACAGGTAGACAAGTAGCAGTAGCGCGGGTAAACTAAGCAGCGCTACTACTAAGTGGTCCCATCGCCACCGTCCGGGGCTACCTATAGTAGAAGCGGCCGGCGAAAACCAGCGCTACTACTAATCCCATAGCAGTAGCGTGTGTCTGTGGCCCGATTAACGGCAACGCTAGGCCACCGACACGCGCTACTACTATGGAGCTTAGCAGTTGCGTCGGTATGCTTCCAGCGCTACTGCTACATGTAGCAACCACCTTTTCTCTCCCACCCTCCCCTTTTCCCTCTCCCTCCTCTACCTCCCTCACTTAGTTCTTCCTTCTCCTACCTCTCTTCTCTCTCCATTAATGCCCCCATCCACCATCTCCTCCATTAATGACCTAACTTTCTCTCTAGCTTCTTCCTCACTTTATTTGTCTCTCCCTCCTTCTCTCCCCCACTCATACCTTTGTCTCCACTAGCTAGCTCTCCCTCCCTCTCCACTAGTTAGGTATAGCATCTCCTTCCAACTAGATCTACCATGCATCTTTATCCTACTACTTTCGATCCCTAGACAGCGACATTGGCCATCTACCGTACATGTGTGCTCGATCCCTCTCTCAAGACGATAGATGAGTATAAAGTTGTGCTTTGCAAGAATGGGAATATTTGTGTTTGCGCTATGATGGTAAGAATGTGCGTGTGGCATGAGTTGCCGCCTATGTGTATTTGTCGGATCGTGCGTGACACGAGTTGCTTATGTTTTGCCGAAATATTGATTTATTTTTGTTTCGGCAAATTTCGAGCAAACTATGTATGTCCTATTTTTAGAGAAGGCCATGTCGAATTTTTGTATGACTTTGATATCTGCATATATATGCATGCGTGGTAATCATTATTTTGCTTATTATACCGTGCAAGCAATCATGAAGGTCAGTGAAAGGATGGTGGAAAGATGGTTATGATCCGCAGTGCAAGACATGTATTCAAGTAACCGGGCTGGGATCGTATGTCCGTGTAGAAAATGCAAATTAATCGTCATCTTGGGCCCCTTTTTTACCGTCGCAGTTTGAAGGCGCACCTGCTCATGCATGGATTCATGGATGGCTATACTTAGTGGATAATTGAATATGATGATGAGTGCTACGTCTTGAGCTTGCATTGGTTTTCCTTGAAGAGGGAAGGGTGATGCAGCAAAGTAGCGTAAGTATTTCCCTCAGTTTTTGAGAACCAATGTATCAATCCAGTAGGAGGCTCCTCAAAAGTCTCATGCACCTACACAAACAAACAAGAACCTCGCAACCAACGCAATAAAGGGGTTGTCAGTCCCTTCACGACCACTTGCGAAAGTGAGATATGATAGAGATAATATGATAAGATAAATATGTTTGGTATTTTTATGATATAGGTTTCACTAGTGGCTTCTCTCAAGATAGCATAAGTATTACGATGGGTGAACAAATTACTGTCGAGCAATTGATAGAAAAGCGCATAGTTATGAGATTATCTAGGCATGATCATGTATATAGGCATCACGCTCGTGACAAGTAGACCGACTCCTGCCTGCATCTACTACTATTACTCCACACATCGACCCACTCCTGCCTGCATCTAGAGTATTAAGTTCATAAGAACAGAGTAACGCATTAAGAAAGATGACACGATGTAGAGGGATAAACTCATGCAATATGATATAAACCCCATCTTTTTATCCTCAATGGCAACGATACAATACGTGCCTTCTTGCCCTAACATCCTTTGGGAAAGGACACCGCAAGATTGACCCCAAAGCTAAGCACTTCTCCCATTGCAAGAAAGATCAATCTAGTAGGCCAAACCAAACTGATAATTCGAAGAGACTTGCAAAGATAACTTAATCACACATAAAAGAATTCAAAGGAGATTCAAATATTTCTCATAGATAAATTTGATCATAAACCCACAATTCATCGGATCTCGACAAACACACCACAAAAAGAGTTCATCGAATAGATCTCCAAGAAGATCGAGGAGAACTTTGTATTGAGATTCAAAGAGAGAGAAGAAGCCATCTAGCTAATAACTATGGACCCGAAGGTCGGTGGTAAACTACTCACAACTCATAGGAGAGGCCTTGGAGATGATGTAGAGGCCCTCCATGGTCGATTCCCCCTCCGGCGGAGCGCCGACGAAGGCTCCAAGATGGGATCTCACGGATACAGAAGGTTGCGGCGGTGGAATTAGGTTTTCGTGGTGCTCCTGGATGTTTTCGAGGTACATGGGTATATATAGGAGGAAGAAGTAGGTCGGTGGATGCTCGAGGGGGCCACGAGGTGGGGGACGCGCCCACCCCTAGGGGCACACCGGGCACCCTCGTGGCCGCCTCCTCTGTTGCTTGACATCCACTCCAAGTCCCCTGGATCACGTTTGTTCCAAAAAGATCGCTCCCGAAGGTTTCATTTCGTTTGGACTCCGTTTGATATTCATTTCCTTCGAAACACTGAAATAGGCAAAAAACAGCAATTCGGACTGGGCCTCCGGTTAGTAGGTTAGTCCCAAAAATGATATAAAAGTGTAAAGTAAAGCCCATAACATCCAAAACGGGTAATATAATAGCATGGAACAATCAAAAATTATAGATACGTTGGAGATGTATCAATGAGGATGTCCACATGGCAGGCAATAACAACATGGGGCTAGACAAAGAGATGACCGATGATGATGGACCCGAAGACGAGGGCGCAAGAAATGGCGGCGGAGAAGAGGCCATACACGATGGGGAAGAGGGCATCGTACACGTGTTTCACAGATGATGCGAGGAACATCGTGCTTGGTGCGAGTACCAATGGCATGAATCCATTTGGCAACTAGAACACCAACCATAGCATATGGTCCGTGTTTGTATGGATGTACAACCTCCCCCTGGTTGTGCATGAAGTCAAAGTACATACACATGAGCATGCTGATTCAAGGACCGAACAATAGGGAAATAATATTAATCTGTATCTGGGGCTACTGAAAGAGGAGTTAGACATGTTATGGAAAACACCGGTCAAGACATGGGACGCTAGCAAAGGCAACTGTTTCTATATGAGAGCCGCGCTGATAACGATGGTGCACAACTATCTCGGTTATGAACATGCCGGATAAGACCAAGGATGGGCTGAAGGCAAGAAGAGACTTGGAAGATTTCTAAATCAGGGTAGATCTCCACATGCCGCCTCGTAAGAAGTCGGATGAGACGGAGACGGAGATTGATGACCCACAAGTATAGGAGATCTATCGTAGTCCTTTTGATAAGTAAGAGTGTTGAACCCAATGAGGAGCAGAAGGAAATGACAAGCGGAAATGACAAGTCGGATCTATCATAGTCCTTTTCCTTGGTTGTCATGCGCTTTTATGGTTGGATGCACAAAATCTTAATGCAAAAGAACATCACTTTATATTGACGCTTGTGATAAAGAACTTTATTATGCAGTCTGTCGCTTTTATTTCTTCCATATTACAAGTTCGTATAAAGCTTATTTTCTTCACACTAATAGATAATACATATTTAGAGAGCAAATTTTTATTGCTTGCACCGATGACAACTTACTTGAAGGATCTTACTCAATCCATAGGTAGGTATGGTGGACTCTCATGGCAAAAACTGGGTTTAGGGATGTTTGGAAGCACAAGTAGTATCTCTACTTGGTGCAAAGAATTTGGCTAGCATGAGAGGGAAAATCCGAGTATGCCATTCTACCAAACCCCTCCAAACGGTCGCTCGAGATTTGCCCTAGGCTGGTATAGAGAGTCTCAATGATCTCTATATCAAAGGTAATTCTTTCTGCCACTTAAGGGATGATTCTACGAGTCACTTTTCCTAAGGTGCCCCGTTGGGGAATCATGATAGTTAACTCCCCGCTACATCGTGATCAAGCGTGGATTTGTTGCCTACCTAGTGAACCTTCATCATCTGTTACACCCCATCCCTCTGAATGTGTGTCTCGTGTCTCAGCTCAAGAGATGTTTATATCTCACACCATGAGCTGATCCTGAGTTGTTCGGTCTTCGAGAAGATCGATTCTTCTAGAGTTTTCCTTTCCTCTTCTTGTCATGTTAGTTGGAGTTCTCAGAGGAAGACATCAAGTCAAAGATGGTGATCGATTCAACATTCTGATGAAGTGCAACCTGGATCGAGAAGATTGTGGTAGTTTGTGTCCCTCTGTCTTTTAACCTCATGCTTGAATCTCGGGACGAGATCCTTGTTTAGTGGGGGTGAGTTGTCACATCCCTAGTTCTGGTATGCACTAGACTGGCCCTTCATGAGTGCATCATGTTTAAATTTTATCTAAGTTGAAATGGGGATTGCTCAAACCCTAGCACCAGATCAAATCAACTAGGTTCAAATAAAAATATTCTCAATGAACCCAAAATGCCCTTCAGAAAAGTTCATCATTTTTGGATTAGTCTAGAACCTCTCCCAAAAATTGTGCACATTTTTCGAGGCCATTCTAGATTTTTGAATTAAATCATATGGTATTTGCATTTGGGCATTTAATTGCTAAATAATATTTTAAATGCTCAAATAATCACAAACTGAAATGTTTATTGTTGGAAATATTCCAAAAAGTGACATTGAGCAGTTTCATGATTTTTGGAAATGCCCAGGCATTTTTATTAAAGCCAAACACAATTACAGAAAATAGAAAACACAAACAATTTAGAAGAGAGAGAGAGAGAGAGAACGCTTACCTGGGCCACTTACCTAGCCACCTACCTGTGCAGCCCACCAAAGCCGGCCCAGCCCACCACCGCAGCCTCTCTGTTGCCTTCATCCTCGCGCCAGTAGGCAGGGGCGCGTGCCCGGCGCTCGCAGCCACACGCCGGCCACCTCCTCCCTACCTGGCTGCCTCCTCCTTTCCCTGGACACCTCTCGCAGCGCCACGCCACCCCCTGGACCTCTCTCGCTCTCTCCCGTGCTCCTTCCCTCCTCTGGCTCTCTCCCTCGCACCACCCGAACGCGCCCGCCGCCGGCGACGTGCACCACCGCGGCCACCGCCTACCCCTCGCTTCCCTGACCGGCTCAAGAACTCCGCCTCGTCGCCCTAGACCTTCTGCATCGATCCAAGCGATGCCAGAAGCCCCGAATCGCCGTCCCCGCCGTCTTCTTCAACCTCGGTCCGCCGAGATCGCCATCGCCGCCCCGCTTGCTCCGACCCCTCCCCGAGCTCGCCGTCTGCTTCAACCGACTCCTCGTGAGCTCCTCTTCCTCCTTCCCCTTCCCGTTCTCGCTCTCGAGCACCACAGCAACTGCACCGAGCTCGGCCGCACCTGCCGCCACCACCGCACGTCGCCGCCGTGGCCACAGCCACGTTGGATTGATTCCGAGCACGTCATCATCTCCGCCGCACTCTCACGAGCCCGTAGCACTCCACACGCGCCTTGCAGTGCCCCCTAGCATCGGAGCCGACCTCGTCCGAACTCCGGCGACCGCCAAGGTCATTGCCGGCGACGTTTCCGGCCACCCCAGCACCTCCCACCGGCACCACTCGACGCGCGCGAGCTCCAGCTCCACGTAGCCGCTCTCCGTCGTTGATTTGGTCGCCGGAGGAGGAAACCCGCACCTCTCCGCCGTCCCTGGCCCTGCCGACGATGAGCCCCGGGTCAACTCCGGCGAGTTTGACCCGGTTTGACCCTAGTTTGACTCCCCCTAAGTCACTGACGAGTGGGCCCAGGCCCCAGCTAATCCTAGATTAGTTTTTAATTAAGTTTAAATACTCCACTGACATTTTTAGTTAGTAGTAGTTTAACACTAATTAATTTAGATTAGTTAGTTAGTCACTGACGCGTGGACCCCACACGTTAGGTTTGACCTGGACCCGGCTTCGTTGACCTGTTGACGTCAGGCTGACGCAGTAAATCCTTTTCTGGATTTATTCTTTTAGGAAATTCCAGAAAATAGTTAAAACTTCTAAAAATCATAGAAAATAATCTATAGCTCAGATTTAAAAGATTTATATATGAAAAATCATCATAAAAATCCAATCTACCCATTTGTACTAGTTTCATGCATGTTAGAGCAACCTAACCTTGCTGTTTAGATGAAACAATATAATGCACTTATATGAGTTCATATTTTGGGTTTGCATTTGAATCCTTGAATCAAATGAACTCAAACCACCCTGCTTGTAGTTGCATTAGCCCAACACACTCATTTTGCCATGTCATGATCATGCATCATATTGTGCATTGCATTGATTGTGTTTCCTTCTATGTTGCCGGTATTTGTCCCCTCTCGATAGATGTGATATCGATGATGTGATTGATGACACCGATGAAGAACTATACTATCTTCAGAAGTGCTAGGCAAGCAAAATCCCCTTGTTCATTCCGATACAATCCCACTCTCTCGCTCCTGCTCTATTTTATTGCATTAGGACAACAACGATACAATTGTTATTTGCTGCGGTAGTTGAACCCCTTTATCCTCTGCATGACCTGTCATTGCCACAGTAAATAGATGAAACCCACTAGCATGAGTAGGAATTGTTTGAGCCCTGATGTGCCTACTCATTCATGCTTGTTTGTCATGCCTGCTACTGCTTAGAGTTGAGTTAGGTCTGATTCATCGGGAATGAATTGGAAAGTGGTGACATGTCCTACTGTGTGTGAGCTAAGTGTGTGAACACGATTTGGTAAAGGTAGCGGTGAGAGGCCATGTAGGAGTACATGGTGGGTTCTCTCATTGAAGCCGTGCTCAGGAACTGAGTTCCGTGTTTGTGATCCATGATCAGCTACTACCACACATTGGGATCCTTAATTGACTCTCTCGACTTATTAATCAACCTGATCTCTGTCCAGGAGTTGCAACTAGTTTCTAGTGTTTGTAGGTAGTGTTAGTAGTCTACCAAGTGGCACACGGTACAGGTGGGCTTGGGACAGACTAGGCACAGTTGCCCGGTGTACCAAGTGGCACCCGGATGGTGGACTTGGGAACCCTGCACACATCGTTTGGGGCCGTGAGCGACACCCCGGCTGGATCTCCTTGCGGATGGAACCCGAATAGGCGATAAACCTGGACGAGAGACTTGTGTGGTTAGTGTGGTCGTGGCCGACACCCTCGCCAGGCTTCCGCTTGAAGGTTGCCGAGATACATGCCGTGTACATGGCGGTAAGTGGCGAGAGCGTGTGTGAAGAAGTACACCCCTGCAGGGTTAATATGATCTATTTGAATAGCCGTGTCCGCGGTAAAGGACTTCTGGGTTGCCTGTACAGTTCATAGAAAAGTGAAAGTGGATACTCTAAAATACGCAAGATAAGCATGAGTGCTATGGATGGCATTCTCGTAGGGAGACGGGAGCAGATCCATAGTGGTGTATTGATATGGTGAATATGTGGACTCGTGTGCGCCACCTCAAAAGAGTTACTTGCAATCATAGTTCAGGATAGCCACCGAGTCAAAGCTGGCTTGCTGCAGTTAAACCCCACCATCCCCTTTGTTGATAATGATGCATGTGTAGTTAGTTCTGATGTAAGTCTTACTGGGTAAATTTGTACTCACATTTGCCTGTTTTACGTTTTTGCAGAGAGACTTCAGTCTCACTAGTAGTACCGTGTGGACTTCAACGTTTAGCTTGTTACCTCAGCTACGATCTTGTGCCCTCGGCAGGATCTGGTAGATAGTCAGGCTTCTCAGCCTTTTTCATTTGTAGATGTCTGTTCTCAGACATGTTAAGCTTCCGCTTGTGCTTTGAATTGTATGCTCTGAATGTTGGGTCATGAGACCATGTTTGTAATATCTCGCTCCTTGGAGCCTATTGAATAAAATACTTGAGTTGTAGAGTCATGTTGTGATGCCATGTTGTATTTGCACATATCGAGCATATTGTGTGTATGTTTTGAAATGCTTGGTATGTGTGGGATCTGACTATCTAGTTGTTTATCCTTGGTAGCCTCTCTTACCGGGAAATGTCTCCTAGTGCTTCCACTGAGCCCTGGTAGCTTGCTACTGCTCCGGAACACTTAGGCTGGCCGACATGTGTCCTTCTTCATTCTTGTGTCTGTCCCTTCGGGGAAATGTCACGCGGTATCTACCGGAGTCCTGTTAGCCTGCTACAGCCCAGATTCTCTGGAGTCCTGCTAGCCCAGTTGCTACAGCCCGGGTTCACTCACTGATGACCAACACGTTCGTTGCTGGGTCATGTATGCCTGTCCCTGTAAGTTAGTGCCACTTTGGGTTCACGACTAGCCATGTCAGCCCGGGCTCCTTGTCATATGGATGCTAGCAACACTATCATATATGTGTGCCAAAAGGCGCAAACGGTCCCGGGCCTGGTAAGGCGACACCCGTGGGAATACCGTGCATGAGGCCGCAAAGTGATATGAGGTGTTACATGCTAGATTGGTGTGCCATTGAGTCGGGGTCCTGACAGCTTTGGTATCAGAGCTTGACTGCCTGTAGGATTACCAAGCCAAATTGGTCGAAGTTGAGTCTAGAAATTCTTTAGTTTTATAAGGGAATTGATTGTGGGATGGAACGTAAGGCTCTTTTTACTCCTTATACCTCATGCCCTCTGATTCGAGTCATCTTATGTTTCCTTCGGGGTTAAGGAACTAGGCCTTCTCTTCTTTCTATCAGGATCACGTGTTACTAATCCATAGATTTATAGGATTGTTGGACTCAAGCCTCAGTTCTATTCTTACTACTTCTGTGTGTTGACAGTTGATCCCGGAACCTTGATACTGTGAGATCGAGTGGTTATGCCACCATTTTGCAGGATGTCTCAAATCTTTTTGAGCATTTACAGCCGTTATGCTGTCCGAGTCGTCCCAAGTTTCTAAACAATCTGATGCATTTGCAAAATCTTTTCCCTCTGGTTTCGATGCTCCTTAGGCCAGGTTAATCACACTAATTGCTGAGTTGAGGTATTCTATTGCCTCGACGTATATGTTGGAGCTATTATTATGACCCTAGATGTCTTAGGGGATCATCTAGTAATCTGGCCATGTTTTGTGTTCCCAGTGTGATGATTTTGGCCATCATTCTCGAAAGCATCCCATGATGCCACTTAGTTAGTAGGCATTCTACTCCTGGGTTTCTGAACCCTGGACTCACACTACTTACTTCATGTTGATAGTGATTGCTAGCTCCCTTAGGTTATTAGTAACCTTTGCGTTAGTCCTCGAGGTCCGTGGAATTTCCTTCTTCCAAATACTATGAACCGTTTATGGCAGGAGTTCTTTGAACCAAAAGATCACAACCAGAGCTCTTGATGAGTTCTCGATTCTATGTTGTGACTCTGCCAGTTCTACCTTTCCGCATGGGTTGTCCGGAAGAAATATGTTGAACTCGTTTAACATGCTAATCCATGCATCCACAACTCGGAAAATCATATGTTCTTTTGAGTTGTTCCCCCTTTAGTTGTATTCTGACCCGCGTCTACCAATTGATAGTCAGGAGTAGTCGTGCATTCATGTTTATCGATGCCTATTATCCTTGTGGTCCGTCAAGCCATTCTATTCCAGAATGACTAGGAGAAATGAACTCCAGTACCTCATCCATATCTAGGATTGGGTCAAAGTAGTCATACTCCGCAGATCAAAATACTAATCTAGTTTTTGTTCTGTTCCACCTTGCAGTGTTACCTTCTTTATATCAAGAATATCATGGGAATTGCACACCTTCCTATGAATTCTTGATACAGTGATACTTCTCGCCCTCATTAGTCATTTCTCGGCTCCCGTGTTGTTGCAGCCGGAATGCCAACAGATGAACTATGATGTGTGAAATCAATACTCCTAGCAACCCCGTTGCCTGGTAGTTAATGGACGAAAATCTCATTTTTAGTGTGTTGGTTATGGAATCATCATTCTAAGATTGATCGTGCTACCTAGTCCATATTTCTGGTGCACTCTTCGATCAGTGAGTTAGGATTATTCAATCCCTTGCTTATTTGATCATATCGTCTTGCTCTGAAAAGCAAGATCGTTCTCGAGCTTAGTAACATATCGGTGGTTCGTGACGTTCCGAATATCTTCCCGGAAATATTACCAGGTTGTCACCTGACCGCTATGTTGAGTTCGTGATCATGTTGGTCTTCCTCCAAGCCACCCAGTCTCCAAGAATCTGTGTTGGATACCCCTGAGCTGGTTGGTTGAGCTAGACAACAACTTGGAGAGTTGGAAGATGAAAGCTTGTCCCGCTTAGTTCATTTCCAAAGGGATATCCTTGCGTTTGTGTGTTTGTTGTAGAAAGATGATCTCTTCATCGATTGGTCCTCGTGATTAGTTGTTGAACCTATTGTCTTATCAAAACTTTGATTTGAGTGTGGGCTATCCTCAAATCAAGTCAGAGCAAACGATGTTTGTAATGTTGTCTTACTCTTGGTTGATCCCTCGAGCATACACCATTACATCTTTTGGTCTGACCAATGCTATCACATTGTTCACATAATGGTGGAAGTCGAGTTATATGGAAATTCTGATGAGTTGTTGTTGAGCCCACCATCAGCAGCATTTTGGCTACTCCATGATTTGTGTTGAACATCCAGCTAGTATTGGAAACTTTATAAGCATTATCTTCATGTTCCGTTCATGAAGAATATGCTTGGATGAAAGAAGTGACTTCCTCTAATTCATGTACATTTGATGCTAGTTGCCGCCGTGAATTCAAGAAAGTATGTCTTTACCTCCTCTGGAATCATCCCAAGTCAGTTATGCTCGTGCGAAGTATTCTGTGGTCTATTAGACTAACCATCTTCATTCCATATGAATTCCGTGGCACACCAAGCCATTGACTGATTTGTTCAAGGAAAAGGAGTTGTTGTGCAAATACTAGTTCACACACAAGATTTCGATATCCTAAATGATGGTTCCCTACCAAAACTCGGTAGTGTTTTATTGTAAGACTACCATGTGATCATGTTTGTCTGGGACAACATGTTCACATGTGTGTAGCAGAACCCGCTCATGTTTTGGAGCTTACTGCCATAGTCCATTTCCTGAGAATCTCGCAACACCATCTCGTTGATTTGTGTTGCAAACTTTCATTTTTCCTTCTAGACTTGATGAGTCTGGAATATCCTAACACCAACCAGATCTGAATCTCAGGCAGATATGATGGATGGAACATTTCCCAAGAACTATAATATTGGTCTCTCCATAACCGGTAAAGTGGATGTCGTGGCCAACACACCCAGCCGGAAGACCTATTATTGTAGTATCTTGATTGAGGAAGTTGGCCACCTCCCAATAAGGACTTCGTAGTAATTATTCCCTAGTCGTTCCTTGTGGATTTTTGTGTTCCCGAAGTCCGACCTTTTTACTTGATGTTCTAGATATCAAACCATATCTATGAATGGGTTACACTAGCACATCAAGGAGAACATTAGAAGCGGAGTGCTAAATGTCTCTCGGTCGATCATCCAGATTTTGTCCCCTTGGCCCCGCCAAGGTGAAATCTGAGAAGGTGTTATCTTCCTTTGCATCTGCATCTTCCACCGGTGTCCATCATGGTAGTACGTTGTGTTGCTAGGTTCCTTGACACGGATATTGGTAAAACCTTGATGATTATGGAAATGCTCAAGTTCTTGAGAGCACACACAAGCGCTAGGTGTTATCTTTGGCACTAACTGGGATTGCTCCTAGTTTCTTCGGTTATGCTATAACTTTTCAAACAATGGACTCACTCTCTACTGTTGAGCTTCTCCCCAGTTACTAAAATCATCCCTTGTGTTGTTTTCAACAAGGTAATCCACATCATCCATTCTAATCCGGGTATGCCATCCTACCAAACCCCTCCAAATGATCGCTCGAGATTTGCCCTAGGCTGGTATAGAGAGTCTCAATGATCTCTATATCAAAGGTAATTCTTTCTGCCACTTAAGGGATGATTCTACGAGTCACTTTTCCTAAGGTGCCCCGTTGGGGAATCATGATAGTTAACTCCCTGCTACATCGTGATCAAGCGTGGATTTGTTGCCTACCTAGTGAACCTTCATCATCTGTTACACCCCATCCCTCTGAATGTGTGTCTCGTGTCTCAGCTCAAGAGATGTTTATATCTCACCCCATGAGCTGATCCTGAGTTGTTCGGTCTTCGAGAAGATCGATTCTTCTAGAGTTTTCCTTTCCTCTTCTTTTCACGTTAGTTGGAGTTCTCATAGGAAGACATCGAGTCAAAGATGGTGATCGATTCAACGTTCTGATGAAGTGCAACCTGGATCGAGAAGATTGTGATAGTTTGCGTCCCTCTGCCTCTTAACCTCATGCTTGAATCTCGGGACGAGATCCTTGTTTAGTGGGGGTGAGTTGTCACATCCCTAGTTCTGGTATGCACTAGAATGGCCCTTCATGAGTGCATCATGTTTAAATTTTATCTAAGTTGAAATGGGGATTGCTCAAACCCTAGCACCAGATCAAATCAACTAGGTTCAAATAAAAATATTCTCAATGAACCCAAAATGCCCTTCAGAAAAGTTCATCATTTTTGGATTAGTCTAGAACCTCTCCCAAAATTGTGCACATTTTTCGAGGCCATTCTAGATTTTGAATTAAATCATATGGTATTTGCATTTGGGCATTTAATTGCTAAATAATTTTTAAATGCTCAAATAATCCTGGCTGAAATGTTTGTTGTTGGAAATATTCAAGCAGTTACATCGAGCAGTTTCATGATTTTTGGAAATGCCCCGCATTTTATTAAAGCCAAACACAATTACGAAAATAGAAAATAAGAGAGAAACAATTTAGAGAGAGAGAGAGAGACGCCAGGCCACTTACAGCCACCTACATGTAGCCCACCAAAGCCGGCCCAACCTACCACCGTAGCCTCTCTGTCGCCTTCCTCCTCACGCCAGTAGGCAGGGGCGCGTGCCCGGCGCTCGCAGCCACACACCGGCCACCTCCTCCCTGCCTGGCTGCCTCCTCCTTTCCCTGGACGCCTCTCGCAGCGCCACGCCACCCCTGGACCTCTCTCGCTCTCTCCCGTGCTCCTTCCCTCCTCTGGCTCTCTCCCTCGCACCACCCGAACGCGCCCGCCGCCGCCGACGTGCACCACCGCGGCCACTGCCTCCCCCTCGCTTCCCTGACCGGCTCAAGAACTCCGCCTCGTCGCCCTAGACCTTCTGCACCGATCCAAGCGACGCCAGAAGCCCCGAATCGTCGTCCCCGCTGTCTTCTTCAACCTCGGTCCGCCGAGATCGCCATCGCCGCCTTGCTTGCTCCGGCCCCTCCCCAAGCTCGCTGTCTGCTTCAACCGACTCCCCGTGAGCTCCTCTTCCTCCTCCCCCTTCCTGTTCTCGCTCTTGAGCACCACAGCAACCGCACCGAGCTCGGCCTCACCCGCCGCCACCACCGCACGTCGCCGTCGTGGCCACAGCCACGCTGGATCGATTTCGAGCATGTCATCATCTCCGCCGCACTCTCACGAGCCCGTAGGACTCCCACGCGCCTCGCCGTGCCCCCTAGCATCGGAGCCGACCTCGTCCGAGCTCCGGCGACCGCCAAGGTCATTGCCGGCGATGTTTTCGGCCACTCCAGCACCTCCCACCGGCACCACTCGACGCGCGCGAGCTCCAGCTCCACGTAGCCGCTCTCCGCCGTCGATTTGGTCGCCGGAGGAGGAAACTCAAGACTCTCCGCCGTCCACAGCCTGCCGGGCGATGAGCCCCGGGTCAACTCCGGCGAGTTTGACCCGGTTTGACCCTAGTTTGACTCCCCCTGAGTCACTGACGAGTGGGCCCAGGCCCCAGCTAATCCTAGATTAGTTTTCAATTAAGTTTAAATACTCCACTGACATTTTTAGTTAGTAGTAGTTTAACACTAATTAATTTAGATTAGTTAGTTAGTCACCGTGTGGACCCCACACGTCAGTTTGACTCGACCCGGCTTTGTTGACTGCTTGACGTCCACATCGACGTCGGTAACGCAATAAATCATTTTCTGGATTTATTCTTTTTGGAAATTCTAGAAAATAGTTAAAATTTCTAAAAATCATAGAAAATAATCTATAGCTCAGATTTAAAAGATTTATATATGAAAAATTATCAGAAAAATCCATTATATCCATTTGTACTACTTTCATGCATGTTAGAGCAACCTAACCTTGCTGTTTAGATGAAACAAGATAATGCACTTATATGAGTTCATATTTTGGGTTTGCATTTGAATCCTTGATTCAAATGAACTCAAACCACCCTGCTTGTAGTTGCATTAGCCCAACACACTCATTTTGCCATGTCATGATCATGCATCGTATTGTGCATTGCATTGATTGTGTTTCCTTCTATGTTGCCGGTATTTGTCCCCTCTCGATAGATGTGATATCGATGATGTGATCGATGACACCGATGAAGAACTATACTATCTTCAGAAGTGCTAGGCAAGCAAAACCCCCTTGTTCATTCCGATACAATCCCACTCTCTCGCTCCTTCTCTATTTTATTGCATTAGGACAACAACGATACAATTGTTATTTGTTTGCGTAGTTGAACCCCTTTATCCTCTGCATGACTGTCATTGCCACGAAAATAGATGAAACCCACTAGCATGAGTAGGAATTGTTTGAGCCACGATGTGCCTACTCATTCATGCTTGTTTGTCATGCCTCCTCTGCTTAGAGTTGAGTCGGTCGATTCATCGGGAATGAATTGGAAAGTGGTGAACATGTCCTCTTGTGTGTGAGCTAAGTGTGTGAACACGATTTGGTAAAGGTAGCGGTGAGAGGCATGTAGGAGTACATGGTGGGTTGTCTCATTGAAGCCGTCCTCGAGGCGAGTTACGTGTTTGTGATCCATGATCGGCTACTACCACACATTGGGATCCTTAATTGACTCTCTCGACTTATTAATCAACTTTGATCTCTGTCCGTGAGTCGCAACTAGTTCTGGTGTTTGTAGGTAGTGTTAGTAGTCTACCAAGTGGCACCCGTGCAGGTGGGCTTGGGACAGACTAGGCATAGTGGCCGGTGTACCAAGTGGCACCGGATGGTGGACTTGGGAACCTGCACACATCGTTTATGCCGTGGCGACACCCGGCGGATCTCCTTGCGGATGGAACCCGAATAGGCGATAAACACGGACGAGAGACTTGTGTGGTTAGTCGGTCGTGGCCGACACCCTCGCCAAAGCTTCAGCGTGAAGGTTGCCGAGATACATGACGTGTACACGGCGGTAAGTGGCGAGCGTGTGAGAAGAAGTACACCCTGCGGGGTTAATATGATCTATTCAATAGCCGTGTCCGCGTAAAGGACTTCAGGTTGCTGTCAGTTCATAAAAAGTGAAAGTGGATACTCTAAAATCGCAAGATAAGCGTGAGTGTTATGGATGGCGTTCTCATAGGGAGACGGGAGCGGATCCATAGTGGTGTATTGATATGGTGAATATGTGGACTCGTGTGCGCCACCTCAAAAGAGTTACTTGCAATCATAGTTCAGGATAGCCACCGAGTCAAAGCTGGCTTGCTACAGTTAAACCCCACCATCCCCTTTGTTGACAATAATGCATGTGTAGTTAGTTCTGATGTAAGTCTTGCTGGGTACATTTGTACTCACGTTTGCCTATTTTACATTTTTGCAGAGAGACTTCAGTCTCACTAGTAGTACCGTGTGGGCTTCGACGTTTAGCTTGTTACCTCAGCTACGATCTTGTGCCATTGGCAGGATCTGGTAGATAGTCAGGCTTCTCAGCCTTTTTCATTTGTAGATGTCTGTACTCAGACATGTTAAGCTTCTGCTTGTGCTTTGACTTGTATGCTCTGAATGTTGGGTCATGAGACCATGTTTGTAATATCTCGCTCCTCGGAGCCTATTGAATAAAATACTTGAGTTGTAGAGTCATGTTGTGATGCCATGTTGTATTTGCACATATCGAGCATATTGTGTGTATGTTTTGAAATGCTTGGTATGTGTGGGATCGACTATCTAGTTGTTTATCCTTGGTAGCCTCTCTTACGGAAATGTCTCCTAGTGCTTCCAGAGCCGGGTAGTTTGCTCTTGCTCCGGAACACTTAAGCTGGCCGACATGTGTCCTTCTTCGTTCCGTGTCGTCCCTTGGGAAATGTCACGCGGTGTCTCTAGGAGTCTGTTAGCTGCTCTGACCAGATTTTCTGAGTCCTGCTAGCCAGTTGCTATAGCCGGGTTCACTCGGCGATGACCGACACGTTCGTTCTTTGGGTCATGTATGCTGTCCTGTAAGTTAGTGCCACTTTGGGTTCACGACTAGCCATGTCGGCCGGGCTCCTTGTCATATGGATGCTAGCGACACTATCATATCGTGTGCCAAAAGGCGCAAGCGGTCCCGGGCCGGTAAGGCGACACCGTGGGAATACCGTGCGTGAGGCCGCAAAGTGATATGAGGTGTTACATGCTAGATCGGTGTGCCATTGAGTCGGGTCACGACATCTGTGCTTGGGCTATGTGGCTCTGCAGATTCGAATTGGTGCAGGTGGTCGTGTTCACTGGGCGGACTTGTTGATAGTGTATCCGGCGTGGCGATGATGATCGCCACGTGTTGAAGGCGCGCCCGCGATCTGTAGATCGATCTTGGTTGTCCTGCTTTGTTTTCCAGTATATCTTGCAGGTCTTGCCTATTGCCCCGGGCCGTAGTGTATTGGCGTGGGGGTGTGGGCTGGTATTCGGGCTGATATGCCATTTTATCCCGGCCGCAAGGTGGCCGGTCAGCCGTGTGGCGCTCGAGTCCGTATTCCTCGACTGCCAGGACTTCAGTTCATCTATCTGTGAGCAGGTTTTGATCAGCTTGGAGTTCTTCTTTGCTTCTTTTTGAGCTCCTCGCGGTAGCCATAAGCCGGCGCTTGAAGCACACACCTTTCGGCAGGTCCTCGAACACGCCGAACTCATCGTCGCCGAGGCTAATCTCGTCTTCGGAGGGCATGTAGTTGTCCTCCTCCGGATATCCGTCCGTCGCTTTGTTAAATGCAGGCTGACCTGCCCGTCTTCTGCTCGGCTTGCTCGGCGGTGATCGAGTTGTATTCCTCTTCGGCACCATCCGGATTGTTTTCATCTCTGGGCGGTGTTCTTTGTGGCGGGGCTTAAGCGGCGCCGGCAGCGCCCATGCTTTGCTTTTCTCCCTGAGGGGTTATCCTTCGTTGCCTCATCGCCATTGGTTTCCTTCGGAGTGTCCACCATATATATATCGTATGAGGAGGTGGCTGTCCACCGCCCCGTGAGCGGTGGTTCCTGTTCTTCTCCTGCATCGTCGTCCATACCGTCGATGTCTTTGGAGTCGAAGTCAATCACGTCGGTTAGATCATTGACCGTGGCAATGAAGTGGGTGGTGGGTGGGCAACGAATTCCTTCGTCGCCTGCTTCCCACTCGAGCCGGACATAGTTCGGCCATGAGCCTCCTGACAAAGACAGAGACTTTAACGAGTTCAGCACGTCACCAAAGGGTGAGTGTTGGAAGATATTCGCTGCGGTGAACTCCATTACAGGAGCCCAACCAGGTTCGGCGGGCTCAGGAGAGTGCGGACTGGAACCTACAACCGGATCTGAGTCAGGGGTCCGTGTCCTGAGCTTCTTTGGGGCGAGGCACGTGTTGACTCTACCGCCGATGAGTGTGCGGCCTATGGGGCGGGGTCCATCCATCCGTCCTTAGGCAACGCGGTCTGCTCCGGATTTAGGTCCGGGTCTACCGCAGGGATGACATCCCGAGCATTGTCACACAACGGGTCTAAGCCGTGCTCATCGTGACCATCCGGCGCCCCTGGCACAGGTTCGAATCCGTTGAAGATCAAGTCTCCGCGGAGATCAGCCGTGTAGTTCAGGTTTCCGAACCTGACCTGGTGACCAGGGGCGTAGCTGTCGATCTGCTCTAGTTGGCCAAGCGAATTGGCCCATAGTGCGAAGCCGCCGAACACGAAGATCTGTCCGGGGAGAAAAGTCTCACCCTGGACCGTGTTGTTGACGATTGAAGGAGCCATCAGGCCTTGCAACGACGAAACAGAGGAACTCTCAATGAAAGTACCAATGTCAGTGTCAAAATCGGCGGATCTCGGGTAGGGGGTCCCGATCTGTGCGTCTTAGGCTGATAGTAACAGAAGGCAAGGGACACAATGTTTACCCAGGTTCGGGCCCTCTCGATGGAGGTAAAACCCTACTTCCTGCTTGATTGATATTGATGATATGAGTAGTACAAGAGTAGATCTACCACGAGATCGTAGAGGCTAAACCCTAGAAGCTAGCCTATGATGATTATGATTGTGATCGTCCTTCTAAGGACCAACCTCTCTAGTTTATATAGACACCAGAGAGGGCTAGGGTTTACATGGAGTCGGTTACAAGGAAGGAAATATAATATCTGGATCGCCAAGCTTGTCTTCCACGCAAAGGAGAGTCCCATCCGGACGCGGGACAGAGTCTTGAGTCTTGTATCTTCACGCTCCAACAGTCCGGACGAAGCATATAGTCCGGCTGTCCGGATACCCCCTAATCTAGGACTCCCTCACCAAGCACTTGCTGGGTTGTTGATCCATTCTTGCTTGCCGCCCTTGACAGAGAAGAGGAGGAGCCCCTCACCTGCCGGGCCAAGCGATCCAAGCAGGCGTAGTCGATGGGCCCCTAAGAGGATACGGGCTTGGCGGGAGGCAGTGCGGACGATCCAGCGCCAAGCCCCCGGCCCAACCCCAGTGGGAGGACGCAACACAGGTCTCTCTTGCCAGAGGAGGAAGGGATGCTTCCCAGGGCGAGGTTCTCCAAGAAGGTCCCATTTGATACGTCTCTAACGTATCTATAATTTATGAAGTATTCATGCTATTATATTATCCATCTATGATGTTTTATATGCATTTATATGCCATTTTATATGATTTTTGGGACTAACCTATTAACCTAGAGCCCAATGCGATTCTGTTTTCTCCTTGTTTTTGAGTTTTACAGAAAAGGAATACCAAACGGAGTCCAATTGACGTGCCAATTTTTGATGATTTTTTATGGACTAAAAAAAAGATCACGGAGCATCGGAGTTGGGCCAGAGGAGTCCCGGGCTGCCCACGAGGGTGGGGGCGCGCCCCCTGTCTTGTGGACAGCCCGAAGACCCCCCTGACGTGAAACCTACGCCAAAAATTCCTATAAATACAGAAACCTTCGGGAAATAACCTAGATCGGAAGTTCCGCCACCGCAAGCCTCTGTAGCCACGAGAAATCAATCTAGGCCCTCTTCAGCACCCTGCTAGAGGGGGCCATCATCACCGGAGGCCATGGAGGAGGATCTCGGAGGGGCCATCATCGCCATGAAGGCCAAGGACCAGAGGGGGAAAGCCATGGAGGAGGAAGCACAAGGGGGAGAACCTCTCCTCCTCTCTCTTGGTGGCACCGGAGTGCCATCGGGAGGGGAATCATCGCCGCGGTGATCGTCTTCATCAACATCACCATCATCATCACCATCCTCATCTCTTTTACGCGGTCCACTCTCCCGTACCCCGCTGTAATCCCTACTTGAACATGGTGCTTTATGCCACATATTATGATCCAATGATGTGTTGCCATCCTATGATGTTTTGAGTAGATATCTTTTGTCTTTGGGTTGATTGATGATATAGATTGGTACGAGTTGTATGTTTTATTTTGGTGCTGTCCTATGGTGCCCTCCGTGTCGTGCAAGCGTGAGGGATTCCCGCTATAGGGTGTTGCAATACGTTCATGATTCGCTTATAGTGGGTTGGTGAGTGACTGAAACACAAACCCGAGTAAGGGGGTTGTTGCGTATGGGAATAAAGAGGACTTTATGCTTTAATGCTATGGTTGGGTTTTACCTTAATGATCTTTAGTAGTTGCGGATGCTTGCTAGAGTTCCAATCATAAGTGCATATGATCCAAGTAGAGAAATTATGCCAGCTTATGCCTCTCCCTCATATAAAATTGCAATGACGACTACCGATCTTGTTAACAATTGCCTAGGACAATTTCGGACACCGATCCACCATTATTCCACACTCGCTATTTATAATATTCAGTAATATATTTTAACTTTATGATAACAACACCTACTTTCATATTTTAGCTCTCCGATATCATGCAAAGTTATCATCTTTTTACCCACAACACAGTTTTATTTCTTGTTTCTAGTTGGAAGCAAGCGTTCGATTGCGTGTGAGAGTCGTGTCGATGGCGAGATAGGGCTTGAGAGAATATTGATCTTACCTTTAGCTCCTTGTGGGTTCGACACTCCATACTTATCACTTCCACCTTTGGGAATTGCTACGATGATTCCCTGCACTTGGGGATTATCAAGCTCTTTTAAAAGCGCCGTTCTTGGGAGCAATAGCGTGGGGTTGATATTCTCGTGTGTGCTTGTTTGCTTTCTTCACTTAGTACATTTTGTTTTTCCTTTTTGTTACTGTTTAGTTGTGGGTGAAACATAATTTTTTTAAAGAATGAAAATACCAAAAATTATTTACTTGCCTCTCATGCCTAAAAGTGGTAGTTTGCTTTATTACACTAACGGATCTCACAAAGTTTTTGTTTAAGTTTTTGTGAATGAAGTGTTTGAAGAACGAGGAGTTACCGATGTGAGAAGAATAAAGAGAGACAAGGGTTCAAGCTTGGGGATGCCCAAGGCAACCCAAGTAATTATTTTAAAGGATACTAAAGCATCTAAGCTTGGGGATGCCCCGGTTGGCATCCCATCTTTCTTCTTCAACAAATATCGGTATACCCCGGTTTTTGTTTTGTTCACATGATTTGTGTCCTTTGTGTTTTTATTTTTCTTTAAGAATCATGATATTATGAGATAGCCCTTCATTGATTTATACTTCATGTGCTTCACTTATATCTTTTAAGTATGATCTTATAGAATTGCTCTTTGTGCTTCACTTAAATCGTTTGAGTATGGTTTTATAGAATGCTTCGTGCGCTTCACTTATATATTTTGAGCTTGGATATTGGCTAGTCTATATTAATTGTAGAATTCTCTAGGAACTTCACTTATATCTTTTGGAGTATGAATAATACTATAATTTAAATTGGGTTTGGAAGAGTGTCAACTTTAGGAATTAGTGGTCCCACTATCTTGGAGGGTGTTGAATCTTCGTACGATATTTATGAAAGTGGATTTGGAAGAGTGTCAACTTTAGTTAGTATTCCACTACTTAGGAAGAGGTTACAATTGAGTATGAGAACGAAGTTGCTATCCATGATGCTACTGAAAATTATTATGAGGGAGGAATATATGCTTGTAGGAGTTGCAATAATATCAAGTTTCCTCTCTATGTGCTTAAAGTTTTGAAGTTATACTTGTTTTGCCTTCCTATGCTAGTTGACTTTTGTTCCTATAAATTGTGTGCTCACAAAATCCCTAGGAATAGGAAGTGAGTTAGATTTAAATGTGCTAGTCATATTCTTCATGATGCTCTCTTTGTGTTTCAATTCTTTTCTTTTATGCGAGCATCATTGAAATCATCATGCCTAGCTAAAAGGCATTAAAGAAAAGCGCTTGTTGGGAGACAACCCAATATTTACCCTTACTGTTTTTGTGTGTTTACATGATTAAGCTACTGTAGTAATCATGTTTTATAGCTTTTGGTTTCAATAAAGTGCCAAGTAAGACCTTTGGGAAGACTTGGGTGAAAGTTAATGTGATCTTGCTGTAAAAAACAGAAACTTTGCGCTCACGAGATTAGCTCTAATTTTTTACAGAAGAGTGATTTTGAGTTGATTCTTTTTGAAGAAGATTAATATACAAATTACTCACATCCACCAATTTATTTCATAATTTTGGAGTAGCAGAAGTATGGTTATTGTTCAGATCATTACAGACTGTTCTGTTTCTGACAGATTCTGTTTTCATCGCATAGTTTGCTTGTTTTCTAGTTTCTATGGCTTATATTTCGCAATATAAATTATAGAAACGATATAGTACAGTAGGCATTGTGTGAGAACAAATATGAACCTTGTCTTTGACAGTACCCAAGTGAATGGTTTACTCTTTATCATACTAACCTATCTCACGAAGTTCCATTAAGTTTTGTGTGATTGAAGTTTTCAGGTTTTGGGTGAGATATCGATATGAGGAGAATAAGGAGTGGGAAGACCCTAAGCTTGGGGATGCCCAAGGCACCCCAAGGTAATATTCAAGGAAGACTCAAGCACCTAAGCTTGGGGATGCCCCGGAAGGCATCCCCTCTTTCGTCTTCAAAACTATCGGTATACCTTACTCGGAGCTATATTTTTATTCGTCACATGATATGTGTTTTGCTTGGAGCGTAATTTCAATTTTACTTACTGTTTGAATAAAATCATTTGATCTAAAATATTGAATAAAAAAGGAACCCTCCCATGGCTAGTTAATTATTTGACTACTCAGTGTTCTTCACTCATATCTTTTGGAGTAGTTTGTCATTTACTCATGTGCTTCATGGATATCCTATGAGTAAATGGGGGAATGAATTGAATGTCATACATCTGAATTTATATATGTTTCATATGCTTATAACATGGATAGTAATGACTTCACATATAAAGAGTATGAGGCATAAAAGTTGTTGAGAGTTGACAAACATAGTTTTGGTCATCGTTGCAATTAATAGGAAGTAATAAAGAAAGAGAAGCTTCACATATAAAATACTATCTTTGACATCTTTTATGATTGTGAGCACTCATTATGTATGACATGCTAAAGAGTTGATGTTGGACAAGGAAGACAACATAATGGTTTATGTTTTCTCACATCTCAGTTAAAGTATATTGTCATGGATCTTCCTAACATGTTGAGCTTGCCTTTCCCCCTCATGCTAGCCAAATTCCGTGCACCAAGTAGAGATACTACTTGTGCTTCCAAATATCTCTGAACCAAGTTTTGCCATAAGAGTCCACCATACCTACCTAAGGATTGAGTAAGATCCTTCAAGTAAGTTGTCATCGGTGCAAGCAATAAAAATGCTCTCTAAATATGTATGATCTATTAGTGTGAAGAAAATAAGCTTTATACGATCTTGTTATGGAAGCAATAAAAGCGGTGGACTGCATAATAAAGGTCCATATACAAGTGGCAATATAAAGTGATGTTCTTTTGCATTAAGATTTTGTGCATCCAACCATAAAAGTGCATGACAACCTCTGCTTCCCTCTGCGAAGGGCCTATCTTTTACTTTATGTCTTCTATATTATAAAAGAGTCAAGGTGATCCTCACCTTTCCCTTTTTCATTTTATCCTTTGGCAAGCACCTCGTGTTGGAAAGATCCTGATATATATATATCCAATTGGATGTAAGTTAGCATGAGCTATTATTGTTGACATCACCTAAAGGTGAATACGTTGGGAGGTGAAATTATAAGCCCCTATCTTCCTCAGTGTCCGATTGAAACTCCATAACTACAAGTATTGCATGTGTGTTAGTAATTGTAGAAGACTATATGATAGTTGAGTATGTGGACTTGCTGAAAAGCTCTATTCTTGACTCTTTCCGATGTTACGATAAATTGCAATTGCTTCAATGACTGAGATTATAGTTTGTTAGTTCTCAATGAAGTTTCTGAACCATACTTGACATTGTGAATAGATTATTACTTGATCATGAAAGGTTTTATGAAATAAGCTACTATTATGACACATAATGATGCTAGAGAAGATGATTGAAATTATCATTGATCAAACTTGTGCACCTGCTAGCATTCACACTTCATAAATTATTTCTTTTATCATTTACCTACTCGAGGACGAGCAGGAATTAAGCTTGGGGATGCTGATACGTCTCCAACGTATCTATAATTTATGAAGTATTCATGCTACTATATTATCCATCTATGATGTTTTATATGCATTTATATGCCATTTTATATGATTTTTGGGACTAACCTATTGACCTAGAGCCTAGTGCCAGTTCCTGTTTTCTCCTTGTTTTTGAGTTCTACAGAAAAGGAATACCAAACGGAGTCCAATTGACGTGCCAATTTTTGATGATTTTTTATGGACCAAAAAAAAGACCACGGAGCATCGGAGTTGGGCCAGAGGAGTCCCGGGCTGCCCACGAGGGTGGGGGGTGCGCCCACCCCCCTAGGGCGCGCCCCCTGTCTCGTTAACAGCCCGGAGACCCCCCTGACGTGAAACCTACGCCAAAAATTCCTATAAATACAGAAACCTTCGGGAAATAACCTAGATCGGAAGTTCCGCCACCGCAAGCCTCTGTAGCCATGAGAAATCAATCTAGGCCCTCTTCGGCACCCTGCTAGAGGGGGCCATCATCACCGGAGGCCATGGAGGAGGATCTCGGAGGGGCCATCATCGCCATGAAGGCCAAGGACCCGGAGGGAAAGCCATGGAGGAGGAAGCACAAGGGGAGAACCTCTCCTCCTCTCTCTTGGTGGCACCGGAGTGCCATCGGGAGGAATCATCGCCCTTGGTGATCGTCTTCATCAACATCACCATCATCATCACCATCCTCATCTCTTTTCGCGGTCCACTCTCCCGTACCCGCTGTAATCCCTACTTGAACATGGTGCTTTATGCCACATATTATGATCCAATGATGTGTTGCCATCCTATGATGTTTTGAGTAGATATCTTTTGTCTTTGGGTTGATTGATGATATAGATTGAGTACGAGTTGTATGTTTTATTTTTTGCTGTCCTATGGTGCCCTCCGTGTCGGCGCAAGCATGAGGATTCCACTGTAGGGTGTTGCAATATGTTCATGATTAAGCTTATAGTGGGTTGGTGAGTGGTGAAACACAAACCCGAGTAAGGGGTTGTTGCGTATGGGAATAAAGAGGACTTGATGCTTTAATGCTATGGTTGGGTTTTACCTTAATGATCTTTAGTAGTTGCGGATGCTTGCTAGAGTTCCAATCATAAGTGCATATGATCCAAGTAGAGAAATTATGCTAGCTTATGCCTCTCCCTCATATAAAATTGCAATGACGACTACCGATCTTGTTAACAATTGCCTAGGACAATTCCGGACACCGATCCACCATTATTCCACACTCGCTATTTATAATATTTAGTAATATATTCTAACTTTATGATAACAGCACCTACTTTCATATTTTAGCTCTCCGATATCATGCAAAGTTATCCTCTATTTACCCACAACACAGTTTTATTTCTTGTTTCTAGTTGGAAGCAAACGTTCGGTGCACGTAGAGTCGTATCAGTGGCAGATAGGGCTTGAGAGAATATTGATCTTACCTTTAGCTCCTTGTGGGTTCGACACTCCATACTTATCACTTCCACCTTTGGGAATTGCTACGATGATTCCCTGCACTTGGGGATTATCACCGTTCAGCCCGACTCTCAAGTTGAGAGTCCCCGACGAGGGCCTCCACTGAAGGATCGGTCCATGCTGACAACACAGTTACCGATGGAGGTAGCGGGGGTCATGCCCCAACAACTGGTGTTGCCAGTTGTCGAGGAAACCGGCGCCTACCCACGACAAGCACCTCCGGGTAACCCACTCACTCCTTGCTTCTTTGTTGCTCGCTTTTATCTGCCCTAGGTTTCTGATTTACCCGTGCATATTGCCTCTTCATCATTGTTGGCTAGTCTTGCCTGCGGTCCCATCGGCCGAAGAACCTGAGTTGTTTTAGGAGGTGGCCAGCATCGGCAAGGATGCCGCAGAGGAGGCCGCCAAGATCATTGTCGGGAGGGGCAGGAGCATGCTGTCAGGGCATCTAGGAGGCCTCAGGAAGAGTGGAGGAGGTTCCCGTCAACGCGCCAGGATCGGGGACCATGGTCAAAGAGAAGGCTCCTCTCCAAACCATGTGTCCCCCACCCCAATTTGATACCTCGAGGTGTGGTGTCGCAGCCACCTTCGAGCAATCTGGCACTAGTCCTTGCCCAACCTGGGCTCGGAGCCCCCAGCTTATCCGTAGAGGGAGGCACTGATCTTGACAAAGAGATTCAGCACATCATGGCGCTGCTGTACCAACGGACAGAAGAGGTTGATGATTCAGTCAACGTGGCAATGGATTTGTCATTCCTGGAGTCTGTGGCAGCAGGCATCAAGGACATGCAGGGCAGACACAGTTTGAAGTGGCAGGCAATCAAGGACCAATGCCGCACCGCCAACCTCATAGATCAATAGCTGAAGACAAGGGCAACGAGCTACGGGAGTGGCATGGCAAGTAGTTCCAGACTCTTCTGCGGCAAAAGGAGGCGGTGATCATGGCGAAAGAGGACGTCGCTGCTCGGGAAGTCCATTTAGCGAAGCGCTTCTGTGATGAGGACATCAATATCATTGTTACACCCACAACCCCTACGACTACATATACTGGACCAATTACTAGAGCTCGCGCATGCCAGTTAAATTATCATGTACTTTCATTTCTTGGTAATGATTCTAATGTTCATGAGAATATGATGCTGCCTAAATTGGATACATTTGTTTTGCTTACAAATGAAGGGCCTGGCATGGATAAGAGAGAAGAACACTAGAGCAAGACCAAGCATGGAGATGATGGCATGCGCAAGGGGAAAAAGAATGGAGTTACAAATGATGATTTCAGGACTTTGAAGCCACCATAATGAGTGCATGACGCCTTGGACGGAATATACAAGATGTTCATAAATTTCGTCCAGAGGCTATTCTAGGTGCCGCTTCACCTAATTATTGGGCCATGCCATGTAATTTTGAAATACATAACTATAGGATATTTTTAGAGTCTATATGTGTGGGGAAACAAGAGATAGGGTTAGTTTTGTTTAGATTAAAGTTCACCATAGCTGCAACTTTGTGTACTTCGTTTGTGTTCAACGACCAGACCAAGACATCACAGAACCCTACCTTCATTAATAAAGATTTGCTCTTTTATTCGCAATATCTAGATTGCAATCTTAGTTTCTTGCTTGTTCTTTGTTTGTTTGCAGGAAATAGACCTTCGTGGTCAGGTTGATCATGCTTCGGCGTGGTCAATAACCTCTTGGAGTTGGTTTAGCGATTGCTAAGGTGCGATGTCCTCGCATGTTCGTAGTCGGATCGTCAAAGTTGACTTCCACCAAAATGATAGCCACCATCTCATCGAAAGACGGGACGCCTTTGCTTATATCAAGTGGTATCAGATTTCTAGGTTGCTCGGTGAGATTTTACAGTTTTTCATAGTTTAGATTGAGTCTGTTCTTCATACCTACAGTCCACGAAAAAGCCAAAAAAAATTAGGGTTAGTTCATCATATCTGAACTAATCTGAGCCTTTGCATAATCTTTTTGGGGTTTTGCATTGTTGAATTTGTGGTTGGATCATCGTGTCTAGTTGCTGGTCTTAGTGTCTAGTCCTTTAGAGTTTCAAGTTCTATTCACAAGTTGTCACGCCGCCACCGCATCATCGTCATCACTGCTGCCATATACCACCATTGTCATCACCGCTGCCATATACCACCATCGTCATTACTGCTATATACCACCACCGATCCGAGTCCATATACCACCACCGATCTGTATCCATATACCACCACTACTCCGAGTCCATATCATATTAGGTTTACTTTCGAGATCCATTTGTTTCGAGATTTGTGTTTCCTTGTCTAAGTAGGTTTCAGATTCCATCAATCTTTTGCCGTTGCATAGAAGAGGTTGGTTTCCAAAAAAAAGAGTCCGGAACCACCCTCCGTTTAGGTCCAAAATTTCTCAAAAACGCACTTGTCAAAAAAAAATCTGGCTATCCTATTTTTAGGTGTTTGTTCCGAGACAGGTGCCATTATAGAAAGGTTTTTTGAGCCGTTTCTAGATTTTGGTTTTCGGGCAGTCGAAAAAAAATTGGTCAAATTTTTTTGTGTCTATCTTCTTATCTTGATTTGGGAAAAGTTTTGAGACACTCGCCATTATAGTGATTTTCAGCAAAAAAAGAAAAAAAAAGGAGCGCAAAAAAAGAGCAAAAAAATTTCAGAGAGTGTTCCTCCCTTGTTTACATGCAGCACCGTGTTTTTGTTTGTGTTCTAGGCTTGCGTCTCTAGTACGGTCTAGACTAGGACCAACACAGTACCGTCGTTGAGCGTTTATTCAACTTTGCATCTCTGAATTGATTATTGCCGACCCTTTTTGCTATCATATCATAAGCCTTCCCAGCTCCACATATATCTACGTCATGCGTTTGACTCTCCCTGGCCATCGCTCTATCCAAGCTTTGAGAGTTTTGACTACAACGGTTGCCGATCACCACCGTTCTTTGGGTAAGCTGGTAAGAATTTGAGATTAAGCAGCGGGTTTGTGACACACCACCACCACTTCCTAGTAGTCTGTAGGATCATATTCTTGTGTGTTTCTATTGCCGCTAACCATGGCAGGATCACAAGCCGATGAGACTGATTGGGAGAACATGACGAACAAACAGCTACATGATAAGTTTCAGCAAATGATGAGTGGACAGGTGCAAGATGTGCTAAACAGATTTGAAGAGGCCATGGAGAAGATAGATGGCATTGAGAAGATGTTCGAAACAAAGCTCTATAACAGGTTTAATGAATTTCTCGCGCCTCTTCCACAACCACCACCGGCTGCACCTATCGCACCTCTACAACAACAACAACAACAACAGCAGCAACAACAACAACAACAACAACATCCACAATGTCGCCTTCCAAATCAAGTGGGATGAGCACAACGCATTCCAATTGAGCCTGGTCAAAATTCTGGTGCCACTGCACCTATTGTTGATGCTTCTTTGGCTCCTGCTCCTGTTGCTGCTTGTGATGAGGAGGATGACGATTACATGGGCGATTATGAGGATGAGGTTGATCAAAATCAGAACTACGTGCAACCACCAGCACCAGCACCATGTCGTCCACATGCAAATAATCGCAATGGTAGGCCTGCCCACCACCTCAGGTACGAGATCATGAGCATATTCGTAAATTGAAATTGAATATTCCACCATTTGAGGGTAGACATGTTCCTGATATATATCTTACTTGGGAGGTAGAAACTGAACAACATTTTACATGTTTACAATATCCCTAGGAGAGACGGGTTGCTGTTGTTGTTTGTGCTTTCACTACTTTTGCATGTGTATGGTGGTCTGAACATTGCATTACATCCTATTCTGCTACTTGGTCTGCTTTGAAAACTGCTATGTGTACTCATTGGGTTCCACCATATTATCAACGTGAATTGCTTCAAAATTGCAGCATTTAAGACAAGGAAAAAATTATGTAGAAGAATATTATCAGGAATTACAAACTGGCATGATTAGATGTGGTATTGTTGAGGAGAATGAAGCTATGCTTGCACGTTTTATGGGTGGATTAAATAGAGAGATTCAGACCATTCTAGAGTATAAGGAGTATAATAATATCCCTTGTTTATTCCATCTTGCTTGTAAAGCTGAACGTGAAGTGCAGGATCGACAGTTATTGGCGCGAACTAATGTCGATCTTCATCATGGACACCACATACATCCTCTACTCCCACACGTCCTACTACAGCACCACTGACTTCAGCCGCTAATTCCAACCGAGATACAAGAAAACAGGCACCACCACCACCACCATCTGCCAGGAGTACACCTTCCGGTCCCGCACAGAGCTCTTCTTCATCCATGGCATCAATAGGGCAAACACATGATATTATTTGTCGTCGTTGCAAGGGTGGAGGTCATTATGCGAGAGAATGCCCATTTAAGCGTGTGATGATTGCTACTGAGGATGGTGGGTATGAGGCCACTAGTGACTATGACGAGGAGACTTTGGCTCTTATTACAAGTGAAGAACACTGTGGATATGATTCTGATCATGAGACACAATACATGGCTGCTGAAGATGCTGACAGGTATGAATGTTTGGTTGCTCAACATGTTTTGAGTGTGCATGTGACACATGCTGAGCAAAATCAGAGGCATAATTTGTTCCATACAAAGGGAGTTGTGAAGGAACGTTTTGTCCGCGTCATCAATTATGGAGGGAGTTGCAACAACTTGGCTAGCATTGAGATTGTGGAGAAGCTATCTCTCACCACAAGACCACATCCACATCCTTACTACATCCAGTGGTTCAACAACAACGGTAAGGTTAAGGTAACACGTATTGTTCGTGTGCATTTTAGTATCTCTACATATGCTGATTATGTTGATTGTGATGTGGTACCTACGCAAACATGTTCCTTATTACTTGGTAGACCATGGCAATTTGATAAAAATTCTGTACACCATGGTAGAAACAATTAGTATACTCTTGTTCATAAGGATAAAAATATTGCTTTGCTTCCTATGACTCCTGATTCCATTTTGAAAGATGATATTTATAGAGCTAACAAAGCCAAATAGGAGAAAAATAAGAGTGAAAATCAGATTGTGGCAAATGAATTTGAGCAACAAATGAAGCCTAATAATAAATCATCAATCCTCATAATCCTTTGTCACACTGTGGTGTATACTGGCTTTCTTCTATTAACCATCCTCACGTGGTTGTCAGATCCTCATCCGAGTGACTTGTAAGATCTTGATGGTATGATCATTGCTTATATATGAGGACCTGATTCCGAGACAGACGTTCATTCTGACTGATTCTTGCTTCTGACCAAAATGTTGCGGATCTGATTCTTGGGATTCACTGCCATATGCTGTCAATTCATAGTGTACTACCTTGTACCAATGTCTTACTGAGGAATATTTGCTGGCTTGTGCTCGAAACTTTCATCGGATAGCTTGCTGAAGAAGACTGGGTATCGTGCTTCAGAAGCTTACTCCCTTAAAGACTTTGCTGGGGAAAGACTCAGTACCTTATGCTGGAAGCTTTTGTAGTTGCTTACTGAAGAAGGCAGAGTACCTTGCGCGAGAAGTCATCCATGTATCATACTGAGGAAGATAGATGAATCTTGCCTTGGAAGCTTCTCGGGTATCTTGCGAAGGAAGATTGGGTTGCTTACACTAGAAGCTTCTTATTGTGATATGCGGACCGATTTCCACATATATAACCATCTGAATATTTTTGCTGTTGATTTCTTGCAAGAAACAGGGTTTTACTGGACTATCCTCCTTTCTGAGTATATGCCATATTTTTGCTTGCTTCCAGGTACATCGAGTTCCAAAATCATCCTCAATAGAAAATTAAACTTGTATCTGAGCCATACCTTTGATAATATTCTGTCAACCTTGCACACAATTTATCTTCTTGCTGATTTAATCATTTTGTTGTGATGAGTGTACACCAATGCAAACTTGATACTGACGGTCCATCCAGGATTTCTTTTGCATTCAGACAAGATATTCCCAATTCCACTGCAGTCAGCTGATAATTCCATTCTGTTTAGCTGAGTTTCCAAATATATGCATTTCTTGCTGACTCTTCGGGTCCAGTGTCGGCTGACGAGCAACTTTAATAGGGGAAAATTTTGTAACACTGAAGGCCCAAAGAAAGGAACAAAAGAAACGACTAAAACAAAAGCACACAAGCATTCTACTAATATAATTAATCAAGCAATCATCACATATTACTGCTACTCACACAATAATATGCATGCACACCTAAGCACACATCTCGCGAAACTCCGGTATTGCGGTCTAATATGCTGTGGCGACGTGCAGGGAAATTATATCCATGTGTGGAAGGCGTTGGCATAACCGAGGCTACACCAAGTGCTAGCTTGGCCAGGTGGAAACCTGAACTAGCTGGGAGGCGAGGACGCATTTGATAATCATGTAGTGGGACACGAAGGTCACAACCACATTATTATCAAGCGGACGGAAAAAGATCCGTACTCGTCCAAGAAATAGGATAGCGGGGAAAGACTGAGGCTGCTGACATTACCCTTTCTTGATAACTGAGATCATTAAGGGTTGCCAACACGACAAAATAAAAGACCGATCCGGGATAGAAGCACGCCCATCACCGAAATGATAGGCGGGACTGAAGGAAAGACATCGGTGCGATACCTGAGCACCATTTTTGCAAAAAATGTCGGGATCACTTGGCATCACTCTGCTAGGACAGAAATGACACCAAACACCGAAAGAAAAAGGAACTGGAGAAATGCAAAGGTTGAGCTGTAGTGGATCCGAGCCGATGCCAGCTACACTCACTAGATAAACCGTTAGCGACTAAATAATAATCTATATGCATGCTATGCGACAAACAAATGCAGCAATCAAGTGCAACAAACCAACTGGGGTCCATACTACCGCTTTCTAACGTTCGCGCGGTCTAGGGCGTCCTACAGCCAGACCTTCTCTGATACCAAGCGCTGTGGCACCACGGCTCAGAGAAAACCGGAACGCCTCGTATTCCAGCCCAGAGATCGAGGAGAAGTCTTCTGGAATACGGCACTGCTTAGCATAGAACAAACCAGCCTTCTATTATTACACGAATATGAATACAAGGTCTCCGATATTACAATTAATAACATTGGTATGGCGACACTACGCCATCCTCAGTTGCTCTATACAAGCAGCAGAACAACACGATGCAGCGGAAGAACTCTAGCAGTGGAACAACAACGACGGTGCTGAACTCCACTCCACAGGGACTTTGGCTGGAACACTTATCCTAGCACGCAAACAAGGACTCCACGGCAAACAAGCAATCAAATCCGGAATGACCTGCAAGCTGGCATGACATGCCAGGTCAGTACATTAAATGTACTTGCAAGCTCACAATAACCAGAAGCATTCAAGACAAACAACAGCATGGCAATTATAGGTTAACAGGAATTTAACATGATATCATCAGAATAACATGGCATGACCATCATAAACATGATACATCTATCACAACATGAGCATATTTATCCGACAATACTAGCATGCAACATGACGACACTATCATGCACCACTCATTCTGCTCGGGTTACCTCGTAACCGACACATGCATCACTTACCAACCTCGGACATCACACGATCATCTCAGGATCAAATCAAGCTTGGTATAAACGATACCGTAGTAATCATTAAATGACCACAAGGAGCTTGGTCTTTACCCACGATTCTCGTACAACATCACGAATATCCCACCACTCGGTATCCTCGATACATGTGATCCTTACGGCGATCACCACCCGACCAACACTTGGCCCCAAATTGTGATCCTTACGGTGATCACCACCCGACCAACACTTGGCCCCAGACTGTGATCCTTACGGCGATCACCACCCGACCAACACTTGGCCCGTTATCCTTACGATGATCACAACCAACTTATCTCATTGTTATTAAGCACATTCTTCTTATTACTGTTGACTCATGGTGTGACCTACTTTCGACCTGGGCCCTTATCCGCAGGTGCGGCTATCGATAGATTTAATATACACTCTGCAGAGGTTAGTACACTGTACCCACACTACAGAACCCATGGCCTCGCACTCCCATTAGGGTGGACCAACGGCGTTCCAACAAAACCGTCCTACTGCCATGACACTCTCCCGGCCACTCCGACTAGCTCCCCTATGGGCTGTCATGGGTGCCCCCGTGTCTACCAAAAGACACAACGTCCACCCTCGTGGCCAAAACATAAACGATCCCACACGGGGATCCGCCGGCTATAACAACTACGTGCACACAAGGCTTATGTCCGCCTACCTGATCATGGTAGCGCGCGCCCATAACCTTCCCTCGTTGGAGGCACCGGCGAGAGGCACAACAATAGACCCAGTTAGGACCGTCCCATACCGGTAAGCGTGCTGCACTGGTCAGCATCGATTCAGCAGCACCATGACTCAGCCAACAGTTGTTCAAGTTCAATTTAATTCGGTTAACTTGTATGCAAATATGCTGAGCCATGATAAAATGCATGAACATGATATCAACATAATCATGAGGGTATCACATCACTATCCACCATATCAACAATAAATCATATCCACTGAGCATGGCATACTGACTAGCATGACCATCTCCAACATCAACATGTACTACTAGCAAGCATAAATATATGAAAGGAAATACCAGCAGGTAGAACATGATCACAAAGTACAAAACAACATAGCATAAAAGTGAGCACGCAACTCTAAACATCACCGGAACAACGATAACCATCTTTTCAACAAACAAACATTTAACAAAGATTGAAGTTGAAAACCATGGCTAATGCATGACTATCATGCAAGTGGGTATTGTGGCTTTCCTGGGGTGGAAGAAATCACCGGGAAGAAGTGCTAGAAACTCGCGTAATGAATCGCCAGAAAACGTACTCTCTCGGAGGGGGTTGAATAAGGGTGATGTAGGGTGGAACCCTATAGCGTCGATCTTTCACGTTTGGAGTGGATCCTACGGGGAATCATGAAGAACACGCGGAAGCACAAAGGGAAAACACGGGGAAAACGAGAGAGAATCACTCAACCAACAAGGAATCGATCACACAAGCGCTAGATCATCACACACATAAGGTAGCACATGGTTCAAGATCAACAAAGGTAAGGATACAAAGGAACCGTTCTTCTCCAAGAGGAGGCCTTGATGTTCTTCCCTAGAAGGGGTCTTGAATCCGCTTGGGGGATCTTCTCCGAAGAGGTCGTGATCTCCGAGGAGAAGTATCCAAGTGGATGAGCAAAGGCTCTCACACAAATATGAACTAATCCAATGCTAACCCTAACTAGGAGGAGGTGGAGGAGTATATATAGTCTAGAGCCACGAAGGGGTATGTGAGGGCGAAGGGGTACATGGGCTCGGCCCATTACACTATGCGCAGACAGGGCGGTAGTACCGGTCCTTTGGGCGGTAGTACCGCTTGAGGCGCGCAAGCGGTAGTACCGTTATGATGGGCGGTAGTACCGCTCTGGGGCCATTCGATCTCCGAAGTTTGTCGGACTTTGCGGAAGTGGAGCGGATGTAGAGCGGTAGTGCCGCTTGTGATGATAAGCGGTAGTACCGCTTGCTCCCGGCTTCTTCTTCCTTCTCCTCTTCCATGCTTGGCCTTGGTCCTTGGATTCTCCATGGTCGTCTCGGTTGTACATGAGTGTATGCGAGGTCCAAGCATGAGGTAGTAGCCATGTCTCACATGTGGAAAGTGACGGTTGAAAGAGGAGTGAGTTCACCTTGTGTCCAATGGCGTATGTTCGAGGTCTCGTCATATGTCCTCTTGGGGCTTGGAGAGTAGTCGGAGTGTACATGGGGATGAACGTGGGATGCTCCGCATCATATCCCCCCGTGGGAAAGATCCGACCTCGGATCGTGATCCTCATCACCATGGAAACGGGTGTCGTGGACGGACTTGTAGTGGGACATAGGTGAATGCCTTGCGCAAGCCAAGTACTCCAAGGTGTCTCCGGTATGTGGTACATGCAAAATGAGCAAACACAAAGTACACTTGGAAATAAAATGGTTAGCGCACACAAAGTGTCCATTAATTAAGCGTGAGTCCGTGCGAAGGGATAGTGTGTGACAAAGTGCATGATGCTTATCAAGATGATATAGAATGATATGCAAAGAATTCATGGGATAATTAGCATGGTGCACAAAGCGACAAATTCTACCATTGTGCAAAATGATGTCATAGAGGGACGGTTCATCAATAGCATGAATATGGCAATGGATGCTCAATATGTGTAAGCTATCATGCAATTGATGGTGGGCAATATGATCATGATGTATGAATATGCCATCAAGGTAGATTACAACAAATTTGCTAAGGAAATGCACAAGATCATATATCATGGATGACATGGGAATACAAGATGTAACAAGGCAATCACAATGTGAGTCAATCCATGCATAGGGTGCAAACTTGTGGTGAGTATGATATGTCCATCGAGCATGACATGTATGAGCACAATCAACAAATATGGAGGTGTTGGTGTACCAAAGCTCGATGTCGAGGCATGAGTGGAGTTCCGAAGGTGCATCCAATAAGTGCGAGCGTTCCTCAATGTGAAGGTCCATAGAGCCAATCTCCAATGTTGCTCCTCCATCCAATAGATGTAACATGTAGACAACAAGAAGGAAACAACAATGAAAGAGTGAACCATCCAATATGCGTATTTGAGGATGGCTCAAAGAGAAGGAGTTCACCTTATCAATGTTCCCGAAGATGTTGGAGTTGCACATCGTGTATGCCTTCACATAACCAAGTTGTCGCACAACGCCACCGCCTTGGGAATCCTCCAAAATGAAAGAACATGACAAACACTCGAAAAAACCAATGAGGTTAGCAGAAATGCAAAACCTATCATTCGAGTGGTAAGATACCCAACAAGTGTATGCGTCATGCTCATCATAAGAAAGTACAAGGGAGCGTGTCATAGTATGGAGGCATATGATGCAAGAACAACCAAGTGCAATAGGCTCAATCAAACAAGCATGCATCACAAGTAAGGTGTCAAAGTCTCCAAGATCAATAAGCATTATATGGTTGCACTCAATACAAGTGGATATGAAAGAGGCAACTAATGGACACAAGAGACAATGATCAAGATATATCATGTGAGAGGCATGAGCATATATGTCATCAACCCAAGAAAGCAAGTAATAGTGGAACATGGGTGATGCAACATAGCAAGCAATCATAGCGATCATGTCAAGCAAGCTAGTAGTGCGAAGATGCAACATACTAGAAGGAATAATGGCAAGCATGTCATGTGTGCAAATAGTGGGCATGAATAATTCACATGTCATAGCACAAGCATGAAGGCAAGATATGAGTAAAATGTCATCAATGTATTGGCGAGAGGCCATATGCAAATAGCAATGGGGCATCATGACTCTCCCAACACAACAAGCATCAATAGCATGGGGCACATGATAAACATGGCAAAAGCAACAAGGATCTCCACCAAGCATGCAAATACACATAGAAGTAGCATAATGGTGAATCATGGGTAGATGCAAGCAAGGGTCACAATTGCATGGCAAAGGCATAGAAGCAAGCATAGCATGCAAAGTGAACACGGTAAAATGAGCATAAGGTGACAAGTGGTAAATGGCCCATAGCCGTATGAGAGCCAAGTAAAAGAGATGCGCGTAGTCGATGCGCAAAGAGAAGGGTGGTAAGTATAGTCCACGGGATCCCAAAGCATCGTTGCTCTCAAGAGCTCGTTTCGTCAACTCTTGGGATTGAGAGGTTGACGAGTATACATGAGTACCTACACAAAACAAAGACAAAGGAAAAATTGTGTGTGCGTGGTATATGTACACATCATCCATCATGATCTTGCGTGCATGTGTTTGTTAGCACAAAATAGCCAATGCTCAAATAAATGAGATGCGTGATATAGAAACATGTCATCCATCATGAGAGGTTTGTTATTATGTATAGCATAATGGAGACTCAAATTGTGTAATGCATTATGAGAAATATCTAGAGCATTGTTGTTCATGGAATGCATATGGTGCACGCAGCCATGGGAATCATGCAAAGTATGGAATGCATCAAGATCTCCTAATATGTATGAGGAAACTATGGGGGTCTCCTCATGAGCAAGAGTAGTAACATCATGTGGAGAATATTGACAACATCCAAAACAATGCATATTTGGAACAATGTGATCATGGCATGACATATTGGATGAATTGCAAAATCATGTAAAGGAAGCATGGCAATATCATCACATGAAAAACAAAAGCCAATGACCATCATCTCGCCATCTATGCCATAAGTGCAAATAGGATTTATTTTAATGGGGCATGCATAGTTACTATGTTGAGATTGAAATGATGCAATATGGGAGATCTCTTTCATAGAATATGACAAGTTCAATGGATTGTCAAACATGATGTGACCAAAAGAATTTTCACATGATATCCTATGGAGCATAGCATCACAACTAGGCAACTCAACATGCTCATCATCATATTCATCATAAATAGGTAAGTCAAGGCATGAAGAAGTCTCACTAGCATGAAGCATGGCAATAGGTTTGTCAACATCATGGGAGCAATCGATGTCAAGATAGTCCACTAGTGGGATAAGAGAAGCACCATCACCTATGTTACCTTTGGAGCGTCGCTCATGTGTTGTAGGTGATGTGTTGAAGATCGTCTCGTTGTCATCTTCATCTTGATGGAACCATTTGGGGGGTGCATCATCGTCCATCATGGCCATCATCGTCTCCATAGGAGGTATGGACTCATCAATGGTAGGCGTGTCGTCATGTAGGAGACCTAGCACCAAAGAAGAAAACACACTAGGAGTAGAGGTTAAGGCATTAGAAATCATAGTGGCCTCACATGCCGTGTCAACTACCTCACTCACTAAGTGTTGTGGCTCACTCACTCCCTCAAGGATGCTCTCACTCATATGGCTGGTGGAGTCACTCAAGTGGCGCTCAACCTCACATAGGATGTGTGGCATGCTCTCATGTGTGAGGCTAGTGGTGGTCACACTAATCCTCTCAAAGGAAATGCTCTCAATGTCACATATGGTGGAGTCACTCATCTCTCTCATGGGGTGGTGGCTCTCCTCACATGGCACTTTGGGCATCTCGACATATGTGGGTGTCGGAGAGGTGTAGGTGCAAATGTCTCCATGCTCAACTCGTATCGCCGTGGTCGAAGGGGATGGCCCTTGCTCGACCTTCTCGGTGTCGTCTTGTTGTTGGAGGTCCATATGATGTGGCACCTCATAGCTCATCTCCATGACCGAAGGGAGTTTCCCATGCTCTGCCATCTTCCTTGAGGGGCTTCCGAAGATGGAAGTGTCACCCTCGCTCGTAGGTGGTCACCTTGGACTTGATGAAGTTGATGTAGGCGTACACGTGGGAAGTAGGTGAAGATGCCGTACGTCCAAAGGCGAAGATGCCTTGAGAACACTTGGCGAAGATGCCGAAGTGGTTGATGTAGCTGCAGCGCCGTCTTGGTGGTGGTCGTCTCGCGGTCTTCTTTTGTGCTCTTGAAGCTTGGACTTGGCGTGATGTAGGGCTTGTTGGGACTTGTGCATTTGCGCTTGTGGAGCATCTTCATGATGATGATGTCGTTGTCGTGCTTGAGCTCGTAGTAGATGTCGTTCGTCGTCGTCGTGCACATGATGCTTGGAGGTGACTTGCCCTTCATGGCGGTGATGATCATGAACGTGATGGTGATCGCCATGTAGATGTGGACGAGGACGATTTGCACTTGCATCTTTTTCGCGACCGTCGTCGTCTTGAGGATGATGAAGTGGAAGAAGACTTGATCAAGGCCCGAATCTCTTCCATTCTCGCATCTTGCTCCTCCTTTTGTGCGGCAAGCTTGTTGTCGATGTAGTCCCTTTTCCTTGCTTCGGAGTGACGAATGTCGATGGAGATGTTCTCGATGCGCTCTCGCAATCTTGATTGTGCGCCTTGCACTTGTTGTTGTAGATCGGAGATAGACGCTTTGGTGATGTAGTTGTTCACGCCGTCGTTGTTGTCATAGACCGGAGAGGAAATGCCTTGCCTATCCATCACAAGACTCGAGCAAATATGAGTGGGAGAAAGAGAAGAACTAATACCAATGTACCTTTGACCAAAGTTGAAGATGAATCAAGTTCACTCAAATGTGGGCAATGAAATAGCACTATTGGTACCGATCCTTGTCGATTCTCACACCTACACAAGTAAGGCTTATAGTGGAGCTCGGTGAGGATAGTGGCACAAAAATTTAATGCAAAATGTTAGCAAGAGTCAATAACGTTGAAAAAGATTCACAAATTCGCAAGTGAGACAAATGGACCAATAGCAAAGAATGGCACACGGAAACACACACACGGATAGATAAATGGGGTCGTGCAACCAAGGAATGAGCTCAAAATGTGGAATCCACCAAAACGCTCGTGTTGCACAACTCAAGAGAGACGCTAGACGATTGCTCAATAGGCGGATACGACACTTGTGCACAACCTATAAGATGCAAAATGGATATTCTTTCTATCCCAAGTATGCTATGTATGTATGGTTCCCGGTGTGTCTCTCAAGCATGATATCATATGATGTTGATTTGACAATCTTATGTGCAATGGGTATGATGCTATGGCACTTGCTCACGAGCTCTTTGCTCTCTTTTTGCTTAAAAGCTTTTTCTCTTTTTTTTTTATTTTTTTTCTATGGCCACTTTTGCACAATGCACAAACCAAGATAGCAATTGTGTATATGCGGGAACAAACTTGAGGCACAATGGATGATATGATACCAAGATGATATGGTATGTATGCAATGGAAGGTATGGACCACTAATGTGCACAAGTAACGTTGCCAGCAATACTCAAATGGCTAGTCTCGATAGGTAAGTGACGCAAAATGGCTAGGGGTTAACAATGCAATTTGCAAGGGGATATACAAAGGTGTCGTCGAGGTTACCGTCCTTTGCGATGATGAGTGGCGGTGTTCTTGGTGTAGATACCAAGATGATGGAGACTCGTCCCTTAGTAGCCGAAACACCTTAGGAAACGGAAAAACCTCAAACTCAAAATCTCAAATGACAAATGTCAAATGGTGGTAGCGGAAAGCGGTGGTGGTTTGCACTTGGCAATGCGGAAATGGGATGATGGGATATAAACGGTGTAAGAGTTGGAAGCACACGGTCCCTAAGTAGCCGAAACACCTTAGGAGACACAACTCACAACACAAACGAAATTGGTTAAGTTTGGGATGGCGGAAGTGTATGGTGGGTACGCCTATGCGGAAGGTATGGTGGTGGTTGATGAAGAAGCAACCGTCCCTAAGTAGCCGAAACACCTTAGGAGACTCAAGTCACTACTCAAACAACCACATATGCAATGGGGAACAAAATGGGTTAGGTTGCGGGAGTCGTTGGTGGTAATGCGGATGATATGGTGGAGGGCCTAGGCAAACTTGCCAAATTTTAGAAAATATGATGGAGTCAAATGATGTTGGTAGTATTTTTGTGGGATGGGGGATGTCAATAGCTTCAAAACGAGCTAAAGAACGTCAAAAACGGACTCCGGATGAATTAGTTATGGGCAAAACGGTGAAACTCGGAAAGCTGAAACTGGCCAGGGCGGTAGTACCGCTCGGGAGGGCGGTAGTACCGCTTGTGTCGGGATTTTTCGACTGTTTCGGCTGAAACAGGGCCTAGCGGTAGTACCGTTATCGGGGCGGTAGTACCGCTTGAGGTTCTCAGCGGTAGTACCGCTTTGTAGGGCGGTAGTACCGCTCGTGACGGGATTTTTCGCAGATCGAATCGGGGCGCGAATTTGGGGCGGAAATGGATGATTTCGGGGGCAAAATTTGATGGATTTCGTGGATGGAAAGAGGGGAAACTTGGGCGAATGCTAGATCCACTTGAAACCAAGCAAATCCACGGATCAAAATCAACAAAACATCATCAAACCAACAAATCACAAGAAAATTTGGGGGCTATTTTTGGTGGGGATTTTCGGATTTAGGCAAGAACACACAAAATCAAGCTAGAAAAAGAGGGTAGGGGCTCCAAAAACGTGATCAACGTGGCTCATGATACCATATGATGTAGGGTGGAACCCTATAGCGTCGATCTTTCACGTTTGGAGTGGATCCTACGGGGAATCACGAAGAACACGCGGAAGCACAAAGGGAAAACACGGGGAAAACGAGAGAGAATCACTCAACCAACAAGGAATCGATCACACAAGCGCTAGATCATCACACACATAAGGTAGCACATGGTTCAAGATCAACAAAGGTAAGGATACAAAGGAACCGTTCTTCTCCAAGAGGAGGCCTTGATGTTCTTCCCTAGAAGGGGTCTTGAATCCGCTTGGGGGATCTTCTCCGAAGAGGTCGTGATCTCCGAGGAGAAGTATCCAAGTGGATGAGCAAAGGCTCTCACACAAATATGAGCTAATCCAATGCTAACCCTAACTAGGAGGAGGTGGAGGAGTATATATAGTCTAGAGCCACGAAGGGGTATGTGAGGGCGAAGGGGTACATGGGCTCGGCCCATTACACTGCTTGTGAGACAGGCGGTAATACAGGTCCTTTGGGCGTAGTACCGCTTGAGGCGCTGCATAATGTAGTACCGCTATGATGGGCGGTAGTACCGCTCTGGGCCATTCGATCTCGAAGTTTGTCGGACTTTGCGGAAGTGGAGCGGATGTAGGCGGTAGTGCCGCTTGTGATGATAAGCGGTAGTACCGCTGGGCCGAGCGGTAGTACCGCTTGCTCCCGCTTCTTCTTCCTTCTCCTCTTCCATGCTTGGCCTTGGTCCTTGGATTCTCCATGGTCGTCTTGGTTGTACCTGAGTGTATGCGAGGTCCAAGCATGAGGTAGTAGCCATGTCTCACATGTGGAAAGTGACGGTTCAAAGAGGAGTGAGTTCACCTTGTGTCCAATGGCGTATGTTCGAGGTCTCGTCATATGTCCTCTTGGGGCTTGGAGAGTAGTCGGAGTGTACATGGGGATGAACGTGGGATGCTCCGCATCAAAGGGCAAGGGCATAAAGGTCATTTTCACAGTGTCAAACCATAGTGAAAGCATGACCAACAGAATGGGCTCGATGAAACGAAGAAGTGAGCGTTGGTTTCACCTCATTTGGAGTTATGGAAAAAAATTTATGGATGTTTTCTGCCAAGGACCCATCTGTAATGGAAATATTTTCAACCAGGGGCCTGAACAGAAAAAGTGAAAGCGCATTTGACGAAATACGTCTTCACTTAAGTGACATGGCAAGGCGGGGCCGGCCCTTGTCTCACCGCCAGGCGGGTCCCACGGGCATTGACTCTCTCCTCCCGCCTCCTTCTTCTTCTCCCCGACGGGGCGCTGGGCAGAGGCGAGGCCGGTCGCCCGACGACAACCGCCGGCGGCTTCATTCACCTCTCGCACCATGCCGCCTACCGGCATGCTCAGCAGGACAAGCCGCGCTGCCCTGGACCATCCAGAGAGCCCGGGAAGGCTGGAGGCGAGCATGGTCTCAGCCACGGCGTACAAGAGCTACGGGCACGGATGGGGTTGGGGCTTCGGTGAGTCCGGCGACGGACGGAGTAGATGGGGAGGATCTTCGAGGACTGGGTGGAGCGCTGGTGGTGGTAGAAGGCAAGGAGGGGGACGACTCTGGGCGATTTGGAGAAGATGGCCGCGGCAGCCATGGCGGCAATGGGGGCACAAAGAGCTCTCGGAGCTCGGGCTAGAAGCTAGGCAGGGCACTGGGAGGTGGGTGAGGCTTGTGGGGTGCTTGGACGACTCGGGGAAGGGCTATATATAGCCGGGCAAGAGGGAGGGGCTCGGGTGCCGCCGTCTGCATCCGGCCGACGCTCTGGCAAGGCCAGCAAGCACGGGAGGGCTCGGGGAAGGCGACGAAGGAGAACGCGGACGAGGCACAGGGGTCATGCGGTAGGAGGGGCTGAGGGGAAGCAGAGGAAGAAGCTGAGTGCCATTAATGCGCTGTCGGCCACAGAGCTCCCGTGAGCGACGGTGACGAGCGCTGACAGAGGGGCTGACGGAGGGGGAGAAGGCTCCAGGAGGACGGTGACGACGCGAGCCAGCTGTTAGACACGCTCACGAGCGCGAAGACGACGAGAGGAGGAAGGGCCCGAGCAAGAAACCAATCTGGACGCGGCCATTGCATGCCAAAGCGGTGGTCACCGCGTGCACTCGTGCACACAGTGCCACAAGTGATGCCAAACCATGTCTGGGGGTTAGTCCTTCCTGGGTAAGATGTAACTACGGTGGTAACTAGGTGAAAGAGGCTCTGGTTAAATAGTTAGTGAGCTCTGAAGTTTACTGCAGTAAACTTTACCAGCTCAATGTGATCAACAGGGAGAAGCTAGGTGTCAAGAGTTATGTCTGGGGTGTTTAGCTATGGAGGTACTATGATCCTGGAGGTTGGGAGGGTAAATGGACCAGGTTTTACTGCAGTTGCTTCACAACTGCATTTTTGGTCCAGAAATGAAGATTATGATGGTGCACTCACAAGGAGTTATGGAATGGGATGAAACTTGGCAAATCCTCATGATATGGACATATAAATATGCTGTAAAAAGATCATGCTAAATGGACAAGTCAAAATAGCCCTTGCTTCACAAACATCATTTCTGTCCAGAAACTTGGAATAATTATGGTGGTCAAATGGCTCATTAAAATGATGCCAAAATGGGTGGAGATATGTTTTATGGGTATAAGAATGATCTGGTAATTTATTAGGATTTTTGAAGCAATATAAAACATACTTGCTTCACAACCTGAAAATATTGCCAGAATCAAAGATTTGCTCCTGTGCTCACATAGTTAGTTGGATGGGCTTCAAATGGGTGGAGGGGTTTAATATGAGCACATTAAGGAGTGTGGAAAAGTTCAACTCATTTGGGTACTCCTAGCTAGTACTTCCTTCACCAAGCTTTCTGACTGACAGAAACTTTGAAAATTCACTGAGGAAGATTGCCTAGGCAAATAAATTTGAACTTGTGCATGAGGCAATTACTTGGACATACAAACATGCTTAAAAAGGTTGGGAGTCAATAGGAGAAATATAAATGACACTTCCTTCACAAAGTGCCATTTAGGGCAAAATAGAAAAAGGAATATTGGGGAATTAATTTTGAACATGGCAATGAAAAGTTTTGCCATATTTGATCAATATATGACCCAAACAATTTGAGAATTATTTGGGAATTTTAGGAGTGAGGGAAATATAGGTTGCTTCACAACCTAGGGCAATTTGAGTTATTCCTTTAATAGAAAAGGAATATTCCCAATAAAAAGAATATTGGGATTTGGACTAGGATGGAAATGACATGGTCTAGGGAAAGATTTGGGGATGACAAGCCACTCTGGAAGCAAAGAAGAGGGCATCTTCTTCAGTTTCCAAACCACAAAGCCACGAAAAAGAAAAACTCAGGCAAAAACCTCGGAAAAACAAAAGAAAAAGAAAGGGCCAAAAATCAGGTTGTCACAGGACAAGCACAGGGCGGCGCTGGACGCGCTCACCCTTGATTTTTCCACCCAGCTGAAGAAGATCGCCGATGACCTTGCTGCTATTTCTGCCGCCAAGACTGACCTTGATCGACAAGTGGCCAAGCTGACAGAGGAAATTGCCGAAAGCACCAAGGAAGTCGCATGCCTTAAAGAGGAAGCGCAGAAGGCGAAGACTCTCGTGAAGGAGGTACAATCATAGCTTTCCGCCAATATCCGGGACCTCGACACCGCCGACAAGTCCATTACTAACGCGCAGGCAAGGATCTGCACTCTGGAGAAGGAAATAGAGTCTGCCGGTGCTTGCGAGAGGTTGTTGGTGAAGGACTTGGAGAGTGCAAAAGTCTCTCGGAAGGATGTGGAGGACAAACACTAGAAAAAAAAGACACATCCGTGACATTTTGGGCCGAACGAAATTTTTTTCTGTCATACATATGACACTTCTATGACGATAATTGTGACAAAACCCGGTATCATCATAGATGTGGTGGGCTCCTACTTCTATGACAAAAATCATGATGAAAAATGGGCTTTTTGTCCCGGCGGGCCGGAGACGCAGCTGCATGACATTCTTTGGGCCGTCCATGACGGAAAAACCGTGGTAGAAGCGAGGCGGGGAAAATTTTGGGGAGTTGCGGTTCACGGTGGGAGGTCGGGGCCGAAGCGATGCGCGTTTCTCGTACATGTACGCTGCGTGTGTGCGGCGTTGGCTCTAATCGAACCCGAGCGGGCGTTGGCCTCTAATCAACCCGGCGATTACTGCGCGAACTCGCATTCTTGAACCCGAGCGATCGATCGATGGTCGTTAATCGAACCCGATCGGCGATTCGCCGCTCTCGCTGCTAATCAAGCCGATCGATTGGATGAACAATGAGTGTTGCGGGGGGGTGGATGAGCGATGGCGATGGCGTTGCCTCCGGATGAATAGGACCTCGTGGTGTGGAGGGCCGGATGAGCAGATGAAGCGGTGGAAGGGTGGCCGTGGAGGGTGGTTGAGCAGGACCCGTGGTGTGGAGGGCTGGATGAGCGATGAGCGGTGGAGGGGTGCCCGTGGAGGGTGGTTGAGCAATGGCCGGTGGAGTAGCGCATGGTGGAGGCTGGATGAGCAGAGCCCGTGGAGGCTGGAGGAGGTCGGCGGTGGCCCGTGGAGGCCGGAGGAGGTCGACGGTGGAGATGAACAGTATCCCGTGGAGTCCCGTTTTGCGGTACGCCACACCCCTCCCGACGAACAGGACCCCCGTTTCAACCGTAGGAGGTCCGTTTCGTCCGTTTTGCCGTACGCCACACCCCTCCCGATCAAGAGGACCCCCGTCTCGACCGTAGGAGGTCCGTTTCGTCCGTTTTGTGGTACACGACACCCCTCCCGATCAACAGGACCCCCGTTTCGACCGTAGGAGGTCTGTTTCCTCCGTTTTGCGGTACGCCACACCCCTCCCAATCAACAGCACCCCCGTTTCGACTGTAGGAGGTCCGTTTCCTCCGTTTTGCGGTATGCCAGGCCTCGTTTCCATCGCCTGTTCCGTCCAAGCCCTCCTGATGAACACGACCACACATTCCGTTCCGACCCAGCCGGTTGGCTCCCACGCGCTCCGTTGCCTCCCGATGAACACGACACATTCCATTGCCTCCCCATGAACACGATGCATTCCGTTGCCTCCCCATGAACACGACGACGACGCTGTTTCTTCGTTCCGACCCAACCATGTAGATGAGCCCTGGCCGTACGTATTTTCTTTCTTGCACCCTGGCCGCTGTACGTACGTGTACATGCTACGTGCGCGCCTCTACTACGACACGTGCGCGCCTCTACATCCACCATTATATATGTACGTACACGTTTGCGACTAGAATGACAACGCTACGTACGCTTCGACCAGGTGGGCCCCGACTGTCAGGCACTTGCGTGCGAAGATGTAGCTGGTGGTTCCCAGCAGTCAGGGGGCGAATCATTTTTTTTGCCCAGACGCACTTCCTTGCGTGCGAAGATGTAGCTGGTGGGTCCCAGCAGTCAGGGGGCGAATTGTTTTTTTGCCCGGACGCACTTCCTTGCATGCGAAGGTGTAGCTGGTGGGTCCCAGCAGTCAAGGGGGCAAATCATTTTGTTTTTTTGCCCGGACGCACTTCCTTGCGTGTGAGGATGTAGCTGGTGGGTCCCAGCAGTCAGGGGGAAACTTTTTTTCGTGAAATACAGTGGCCCGTCCGGTGGGTCCCAGCTGTCAGGTGGAGGAATAATTATTTTCCGCGTAATAAGGAGGCACTTCCTTGCTGCGGCCGTGGACCCAGCTGTCAGCCTCTCCACGTACAGTCCACGTCCGATGGAAGTCGTTCCTTGACCACGTTGACCACGCCGCGCCGAGAGCACCAGGGCGGTGGATGACGGCGAGGCCTAGGAAGGGGATGACGGGGAGCCGGAGAAGACGCAACAGTGGAAGCCCGCGCGGAGAGGAGTATGAGGGTTCACTGGTTTGGCTGCGGTGTGAGGCTGCCGTCGCCGTAGGGCCTGGCCAGCGGTGGGAATAGTAGGGGGCGGTGAGGCCTCCGCGACAGCACAGCCGGCCACGGGAGGCAGGAGCATGCGCCACGACCGACGCTGCTTTGGGCGGCTGGAGCAAGAAGACCAGAGGTTGAAGAAGCACTACGGCCGTTGGATGGACATCGTACGGTCACTGGAGCTAGAATCGTTCATATTGACTAAAGTTGAAAAAGGCCCCCGTCCCAGTCAACTTAGTAGGTCCACAAGTCAGCCTCCCACCATGGTGGGTCCCAGCTAGCAGGGGGAGAATTCATTTTTTGTGCGTAATAAGGTGGCACTTCCGGTGGGTCCGAGCTGACAGCGGGGGGAACGTTTTTTTCGTAAAATACGCTGGCCCATACGGTGGGTCCCAGTGGTCAGGGGGGAAACGTTTTTTTCGCGAAATAAGGTGGCCTGTCCGGTGGGTCCCTATTGTCAGGTGGAGGAATAATTATTTTGCGTGTAATATGGAGGCACTTCCTTGCGGCCGCATGGACCCAGCTGTCAGCCTCTCCACGTACAGTACTCTTCCGATGGAAGTCGGTCATTAACCACGTTGACCACACCGCGCCGAGAGCACCAGGGCGGTGGTCTGGACGACGGCGAGGCCTAGGAAGGGGACGACGCGGAGCCGGGGAAGACGCAACAGTGGAAGCCCGCGCGGAGAGGAGTACGAGGGTTCACTGGTTTGGCTGCGATGTGAGGCTGCCATCACCACAGAATAACAGGGGGTGTGAGTGAGTAGAGGGGTGGCCTGGCCAGCGGTGCGAGTAGTACGGGGCGGTGAGGCCTCCGCGGCATCACAGCCGGCCACGGGAGGTAGGAGCACGCGACACGACCGGCGCTGCTTTGGGCGGCTGGAGCAAGAAGACCAGAGGTTGAAGAAGCACTACGGCCGTTTGATGGACATCGTACGATCACTGCTGCTAGAATCGTTTATATTGACTAAGTTGACAAAGCCCTTGGTACGCGTCAACTTAGTAGGCCCACAACTCGGATTTGGCAGAGTGCATATAGCCCATTTGCGATTTGTAAGAATGTACAACCCATTTTTTAATTCTAATGGAATTTACTACAGCCCATTTACAGTTTGTTAAAAGTACAGCCCAACTTCTAGCTAGGACAACGATTAATAATTTCAAACAACCGCTCAAAACAGAATTCAAAAAAAATTCCCACATTTTGATGGGATCCGAAATATTTTTATTCGAAATTTCTAGTCTGGTTAAATATAATTTCAAAATAAAGTTGTATTACGTTAAAATCCAACGAAATATTGCGCGCACAACAAGTAATGAAATTAAAATTTCCAAATTCCAAAAATAATATATTTTTCAAACTAATTACATGTTTGGTGCATAGTAATTGCCTAGTTATTATAATTACATCCCATTTATTATTTCTTAAAGTCCATTTTCTTGTTAAGCCTAATGCATACCTCCTAGGAAACTTTGCAGCCCAGTGGGGCGGATAACAAGTTGACCCGGATATTGTGTACAACTGTCGGCCCAGTTGCATTGCTGATGTTAAAAAAGGCTCGTAGTACAGTACAACCTAACATGGTTACTCAGCCCACATTCAAAGAACGGAAAGGCCCAAACAAGGCTTCTGTACAACTTTTTGAAGTCACTGAGCTCAATTAATAACTTAAGAAAATAGTTAGATTACAGTGGAACCTAATTAAAAGCTGTCACGAGCAAATAAATAATTCAACGAGTCCCACTTGTGCGTGTGCGCGTGTGTGTGCATGTGTGTGCGGGTGTGTGTGTGTGTGTGTGTGTGTGTGTGTGTGTGTGAGAGAGAGAGAGAGAGACCCATCGGTCGATGCTCGTAAATACATCTTTTAGCCATATGCATTGCTGATGCTCAGTAAAAAATTATATAGTTGACACAATCATATAGAACATCATAGCACACTGAACTTGCATACAAAAATTTCACGCAGGCGGCACAATCAGGATGGAAGCAGTGGATTGCTACGGGAAGGGCTATGTTGAAACTAACGAAGTCGTACATAACGGTTCATCGTCTTTATAAATGATGGGGAAATATCTTGAATGTTGTGCAAAGAAAACAGACAGACAACACAATAAGTTCTGCTAGCACATTAAGTTGAAGTACATCCCTTTCTAAAAAAGTTCAGGTACAAAATTAGAACAAGTCACAGTCAAATGTAGTGGCATATCAGTGCTTCAGACCCATAGCTCGGATTTAACTAGTACTATCTGACAAGATTTAGCTGTTACCTCAAATTAGAGCACATCCAGGCAGCCAGCCCCGCCTCTTCTCCCAAAGAAGCAGTGGCCTCCACCGCGCGATGGAGTAGGCCCTGTGCCATCCATCGTTCCGAGCAACACGGGGAAAGTCTGACGTTGACTCATGTAATGGACGTCGTCGATGGACCCTAGCACTAGCGGCGGCGGCAGGACTTCGATTGATGGATTGTCCACTTCTTCGACATGCACGAACACTCGATACAGGTACTTCCCTAACGTGGTCCGCGGCGGCCTTGGTTGCGACGAATAGTACAACCCCGGTTCCTGCACCGGTATCTCAACACCAATCACCTTCGGTATGGTGGACGGCTTCTTCATCCATGCCATAACTGTCAGAGCCCAGCTGTCTAGAGGAACAAACATACTTACGAGCTCACCTCCAAGGTCGTTGATAAGCTCGTTCATGGACTCGCTGTTCCAAGCACTTCGAGGCATGCCATGGAAGGTAAGCTTTGTTAAAAGCTCAAGCTCAGAGGGCACCGACCCCCATCCTAGGTGCCACCGATCAAAGCTCACCAGCGCACCATCGCAGAACAAACGCCGAGAAGATTCGAACACACGACTGCAGTCGAAAGTTGTCCGGAACCTGACGAAGAAATCAACCTATGGCGGACAAACTTTGACGAGCAAGTCACTTATTTGGATACCGTGCACAATGCTAAGAGCTTTGACAAGGTCGTCCGGCGAGACGGGAGGCCAGTCGCCGTTGATGGTTACCATCAGCACTTTGCCGGCAAACTGGTCGTCAAGCGCCACCATGCCACTGTTGAGCGATAGCACGCAGCGACCGAAGGCAGGACGGACCTCAGGATCTCCGGCTCGGAGATCCGCGTTGACCGGCGACATGATAGTGTGCTTGAGTACAGGGAGTGCAGGAGGGGGATTTGGGGGAACTGGAGTAGGAATCGAGATTCCAGAGGTGGGGGAGGGGTGGGAGACTGGGGATGAAAAGGTAGCATGAATTTCGAGCACGCGCCAATATGCTCTCGGCGCGCAAGCGCACGAAAACACCGGTCGCGCCCACATGTCGGCCTAAGAGTCCTTATTCTTCCCTTTTTGGAGAGCCCGGCCTTTTTTTCAGGATCTTTTGAGAGCCCGGCCTGAGAGTCATAATTGACCTGTTTGGCATTGCGTTACTACTCGGCCCATATTCAACGACACCTCACTGGCCCAAACAAGTGTACATCATCGAAAAGACAGTGAGCTCAAATTATATAAGTTGAAAAAAGGAGATATACTCCGAACACTGGAGAATGGTGATGCCCTTATTTAGCCCACCAGTAGTTCGAGACAATAAACAGTTCGAAACAACGATATATACAACATTCAAACACTGACTAATGACTACTACTGACATAAACAACAAGACATGATAGTTCATAAGAAGTCTTGCTACACCACCAAAACGCACCCATCTGCAGCGCTCAGACGCTCGTGATCCAGACGAGAATGACATTCTAAATAGAAGCAACTATTACATAGAAAGAGTGACATAGACGAGGATAACCAAATGACAAGGAATATGCATAACAAAAGAAAGAACTACCCATCCAGAACCAGCAGCAAAGACAACAAAGTCATTCGAAGAGATGATCCAACACCATCATAATTTGCAGCCCCGCTTCAGCGACCAGTGATCCGGAGACACCAGTACTCCACCCATTCGATGCAACAGCCCAATTATGTATCAACCTGAAAGCTTGAACCACATCACTGCCTGTCATAATTGAGACATCCAAGGATCAAAGTTAATCCGGATGCCTTTGTCATTCTCACCTTCTTTTGGCTACAGGCTGTATCGTTGACAATCAGGGGAGTTTTCTCCCAAACTCCTAGGGCTCGCCGTGTAGACACAGTTTTCCATAGCAAACAGAGCCTCTCTGCCATCAAGGTCCTTGCCAACGGTGATCTCCTGGTTAATCGGATAATTGAGTCCGAGAAATAGAGAGTGTGAACCAAGGTTGTTTACCCACCTCCAACTAAAAAATCCTAAAGGCCCCAACAAGCTGGTATCCTGCTCATAGACGTAACAACCACTGTTCGGATACTCATGTATTACATGGTGGTTGTATACAGTGGGGTTTTTGCAATATAACTTTTCCGGCTCATGTGTCCGAATGATCATCAGTCTTTTGCCGTCGTCTGATCGAGCAAGGAACCAGTTGTGCTTTCCTGTTTTTGGCAAAGGTGGTGTGATTACAAAGGGCAGTAACTATAGGGACACTGCATCATATCAAAAAGGACAGACATTGTTAATGTAAGATCAGCATTGTTCAGAGTATGAGTAGGATAATGCAAGAAACAACATTGATATGTCCTGTTGGGCCGGGAGGAAAATACAGGAAATGTATCTTGGGTTGAAAATATAGAAGTGACATGCATGGTTATACTCATGTTATCTCGCAATCGATTCTTCACAGGAAACTACCATGTCATGCATGTTATGTAATCATGTTCTATCTTCACAAACAAATTCTTCAAGGTAACTAATAGACCATGCATTGTTATATACTCGAGTTTTCTGGGCAAAATTTTTGTGAGGATATTATTCTAGCCATTGATTGCTGAAGGGCGAATATAGGTATGTACACATGGTAAGAATTGCAGGATTTCACTACTTCCAAATATAGAGTTCTCCATATGCACATTTACTTCCCTAATGTATGGTTAGATGAAACCAACAGTGTGGTTCATGTTAATACATCATGAAAATGAGGAAACTAACATGGCCATTGATACACACTCATATTTAGTAGTAGTATATAGATTACTGTAAAATAAGGATAATATCCATATATTCCTAACCGTTTGATCATTTAGGGTACAAATTGGCTGTAATGACATGGTCACAATCGCATGAATTAACTCATTCCAAATATAGCTGATTTACGGTGTCTCTAATATATTGCCATAGTTCAACTCAAATTCTGCCCAAATAGGGATATGCCAATCATCACAAAAAGTTCAAACAGTGTCATGGCGTCATCATTAACATGAGATGGAAACAGCTTACACGCGCCGTCCCAGGAATACATGGTGCCATCTGCTTTGTCGATCGCGTAGATGATGCCATTGTGTTCAATAGCATCACAGAAGTGTGTATCAGCTTTGACGATGATCCACTGCGAGCTGAGTTGTCTCCAGCTAAAGAAGGCACCGGCGTAAAGATAGGCGAGTCCGCGGTCGAACTAGGCAATTAGCTTGAAGTCTGTGTAATTCGCATGCCGTGTGAGCACTTGGCAGATTACAATCTTCTGCAAAACAAGGTCCGTCCAACTGACGTAGTAATCTAGATGACTTGGACCGCGATGGCAATACTCTATATAATCCAACGGAGGAAGGATAATCTCATGGGAAGTCTGGAAGTTCACGAGCACCAACTTTTTACCGTCTTCTCTGAAGGCAGCCATCCAGTGGGAGTTCATGCCGACCCAGTACATACCTGCCAAGAAGTTTCGGGCGTTGGTGATCGGATCGATGTCGAGGGAAATGATGTACGGCGACACACTACATACCTGCAAAGAAGTTTCGGCTAATGGAGATCGGATTGAAGTCAAGGGGCATCATGCATGCCTCCGTATCATGGTGAGCCAATCTCGCAAGACCAGATAGCAGCAAGCAGGGTGTCTTGAAAAGCTTAGGCCTCACTTCAATGATGGCCGTGTGCATGTCCCTCGAGCATGCAGCCAGCCACAGGGCGGTCAACATATCCATACAGGAACAATAGAGGTCGAGGATGTCACTGGGGAGATTGCTCCAATCGCGGCTCATATGAATGTTGCGCGGTTCGCGTTCAGCCATGGTGGAGTTTGGAAGGGGGCTTGATTTACGGGGGAGAAGGATGTCGGTGCTGGAGCGGCTAGCGAGGGAATAGTGGTACTGGGGGAGGCGACGGTACACGGGGGCAGTGAGATGGAGACAGAGAGGGAGATGGAGATGGAGTGGTGCTATGGGAGCAGAGAGGGAGACGAGGCGAGGCGCCAATGTGTTTGTCTGTGGCGGTGACAGATCAAGATGGCATGTGGTGAGGCTGACTTTGGTAACCCGAACACGCCTCGCCTAGACTAGTGTCAGGCGCAGGGTGTTGTCACTTCACTGTGAGGACCGGATGAATAGTATTTTGACCATCAAGTGTACCACAGTTGTACTACTACTACTACTACTACTACTACTACTACTACTACTACTAGTAGTAGTAGTACTAGTAGTAGTAGTAGTAGTAGTAGTAGTAGTAGTAGTAGTAGTAGTAGTAGTAGTAGTAGTAGTAGTAGTAGTAGTAGTAGTAGTAGTAGTAGGAACATGAGTACTCTAGTATTGTATAGCGGAAATAGGTCTCCCGTGCTAGCATGCCTGTTCACTTCATCGTTCAGGTATCATCCATATTGCGAGCAGAACCAAATTCTCGTGCATGCCCAATCAACGCCCTGCCGCGATGCATGTAGTGGCCGTTCTGGTGCATCAAGGACGGCATGTAGATCGTTCCACACTTGAGAAGAGGAAAAATGGAAAGGTAGAACCACTACTAGGGAAAACCTTATACACAGAATCTTACCAGTAGCGCTTGTTAAAATGAGGCGCCATCGCTATATAGATAGCGCGTCGGCTAAAACGCGCTCTCATTACCCGCTTAGCAAGATGGCGGCAAGAACAGAATGCGCTACTACTATAATGGCCACACCGCTCTCGATGTACTAGGTATAGTAGTAGCGCCCTTCTAGAAACAACGCGATTACTATGGATTTTAGCAGCAGCGCGTTTTGCCTTCCCACGCTACTGTTAAAGCTATTTTCACCTAACCCCCCGCGCGGCCTGATTCCCTCTCCTCTGCTTCCTCCCCCAATTCCCCACTCTCTCTTCTCCCTCTCATCGCCTCTGCCAGAGCCCTCCCTCGCCCTCATGGAGGCCACGCCTCGCTCTCCGCCGAGTCCGCCTCGGCGTCATCGCTCACGCTGTGCCTCCTCCTCCTCGACCTCGACCTTGCCGGAGCCCCTGCCCTCGCTCTCTGCTGCCGTCTCCCTCGACCCACCTCGGCGCCGTCTCCCCTGACCTCGCCTCGCCGCCGTCTCCCCTGACCCTGCCTCACCACACCTCGGTGCCGCCGTCTCCCCCGACCCCATCTCTCTCCCCGCCCTCTGTAAGCACTCTCCCCTTCCGATCCCTCTTCTCTGCTTAGTATGAACCCTAGCTATTTAGTGCTAGTTAGTATGAACCCTAGGCTATTTTTAGTGCTATTTAGTTAATTGCAATTAGTATTAACCCTATTTAATTAGGTAGTACGAACCCTAGTTAAAAATGGATACTTATATGGTAATTAGAGCAGTCGTTCGTAGGTACTAATTAGTTAGTAAGAACTAGGTACTAATTAGGTACTAGTTTATTTTTATTTATACTAAGTTTATTTTTAGTAAGAACTAATTGAATTAATAGAACTAGTTCGTAAGAACTTGTTGCTATTTTTTTAGTTAAAGCAATTTTTCCCGCATCGACGTGGACGATGCCTATCCCGCATCCTCGTCGTCGAGTCGGCGGAGGACGACACCTGCTTGACCAGACGGGCCATGTCCGGGACTGGGCTCCGCCGGGGTGGTACTGGGAGTTGCTCAAATAGGATATGTGCTTGCCCAAGTGTCCGGTCATATTTGCAGGTTACACCTCCGAGTAGCCTATGTTTTGCCGGAGTGTTGATTCATTTCCATTCCAGCAAATTTCAGGCGCTCGATATGTCCTATTTTAGCAAAGCTCATGCCGGATTTTTCCGTGTATTTTGGCATGACTTGTGCCAGAATATGTAGGAAATATCGAGTGCCCCGGATTTGTGTGTTGAGTATCCTGGTAGTTGTCTTCGATCGATTTTCAATTAATGTTTTAACTATGAACATAGGAAATGTCCGACGACGAAAAAGATTTGGTATTTGCAAATATTGCGAAGATGAGCGCTGCCTGTCGACGGAATCTTCCTAGATGATGATAGGCGCTTGACATCAAGCTGGACGAGAACTTGAAGTGGATCTGATGAAGTCCTAACGACAAGTCTTTTTTCGTAATTAATCATGACAGCTGCTTCATTTGCTTCAACTTATATTTTTTTACTATTCTACTAGTGTATCCCCTGCCATGCAAGAGTTTTTGTATTGGATAAGATATGTTTCAGTCGTACTATGGAGGTAAAGAAAGTTTACTTGAAGACCGAGCATGGTTATATTTTCAACGTAAAATTATACAATTCAGACGACTACACCTATTTTGGATGAAAAACATGGCGAGCACTATGCAAGACTTATGCATTTGAGCCTGATATGGTTATCACCTTTGATATTCGTCCGGAAGATGATATTGAAGGTAATACCGACATCTGGGTCGATGTGCGACGCCTCGATTATACCATTATGTAAGTTTCTCACCCATATTTATGTCTTTGATATTGTTTATTCAAAAATAGTTGACAACTAATTTGTATTGTCGACTTATTTCGTGCAAGCAAACATGTCCATCGCTTGGTAGACAGGACCAGATATCTTGTCGGGCTGAACTCAAGCTGCGAGGAGCTCGGTCATTATGTTTCATGGCTTGCGGATCTTGATCTTGTCAAGACAAATTTTCTTCTGCATTTAGAAATGTTAGTATCTGAAAACGTCATGACCAATAGTGTTCGTAATGAACTACGGTCACATCTATTTAGGAAGGATGGTAAGATTTTTACTATTTGTCCTCAATACATCTTTTCCATACATTATTTTTGAAGCTAAACTTCATTGCTAAGTATGTTACCATACGATGTTCTTCAACGAGGACTCTGATGAATGTTGTGCCTTATGGGATCGAGACTAAAGGTACCATGAGTATTATCACTTCGCCAAGATATCCTAGAGATTACTTTAGTGCATTCAAGATTAGCGATGGATTCTTAATAGTGCAAGATTGGACCAAATATGTGATGGGGGAGCGCAGAGAAGTACTAGGGGGCAGCAAACAGATGCGCTACCCACGATTAGGAGATAGGTTCATCTGCATGCTCCAACTTGATCAAGGAGGAGAGCTATACATGTTTTATGTTATTTTACCTAAGAGAGAGCAACATGAGTGATTAGCTAGCTAGAAATGAGTTTGAAGATGATGATGTGCTACACTATTACTATGATGATAAAATAGCTAGTGTTGGTGGTAATGACTATGATAATTATTATTAGCTAGTGTTAGTGGTGATTAAATAAATACTGTTGGTGGTAATGACTATGATGATGATTAAATAGCTTGTGCTGGCGGATTAGATTCAAGTGGAGGCAACATGTGGTGCACATCGAAAGTACTACTAGTCCAAACTAGATCAAGTTTGCATTAGTAGTAATACTTTTGACATGCACCACATATTGCCTCCACTTGAACCTAATCCACCTTCATTGACACCTTTATTATGGACATAATGATGTAAACCTCATAACTGGTATTGTACCAATATTTGTACGATGGCGCATAAATACACTAAAAATAAAAAAATAAAAAAGAATACTAGTAGCGATGGAGAGAAAACAAGCTGCCACTAGTTACATTAGCAGTAGCGTGGGAGTGAACAAACGCTGCAGTTTATCCTAGCAGTAGTGCGTGCGGGCACACGTTACTGCTAAGCAATAGCTGTAGCGCCTTATTAGTAGCGCGCCTACTCGCGCTACTAGTGAGCACAAAACCAGCGCTACTGCTAGGGTTTTCCCTAGCAGTGAACGCGGCAGCAGAGGAAGAGAACGCTGGCTAACGAGGCTGGGAGGGGATCGAGCAGGAAGTTAATGCTTCACGCCTAAAGGTTTTGGGAAAACCTGATTTTCATAAGGTGACTTATACTCACCTAAATGGAGGGAGTATTCCTTAACCAGAGAATGTTGTGTCTCCCACTCACGCGCTCAAAAAAAAGCTACGGCACATTTTTTTATCTGTTTGCATAGGTCCCACCTATCAGGAAGGATGGGCACGTACACGAGCAGGTACAACTCCTCAGTCTACCCGCATAGCCTTTTCGTTTAGTCTACCTAGCCGTCTAATCAACTGCCTGCACGCCACTTCTCCCATTTACTTCTCCATCGGGAACCGATTCGCCTCGGCTTCTTCACCTCCCCTTCATCTTCATTTGCATCCAAACCCCACTGCGTTCACATTGTTTTAACCTCTTTAAATAATCATCTACTACTTCAGTTAGACTAGCCATCTAATCCTAATTCTCCAAACCATAGCCCTCCGTTCCAGCGGTTCCAAATGGCGAAAGAGATCGAGATGCAGGTTTTTAGCGTCCAACATGTCCTCGTCGAAGGCTCGATGCGCATAGTTGCCACCGTCACCGTCCACCCAAGGGTTGTTCGGCAGTGGATCAATAATGTATCCAACTCCCTCGAAAAGGTAGAGACGAGGGTCATCGGTCTCAACACAGAGTACACGGAGCGTGCCCCTGGGAAGATCTAGCGCGTCGCCATCGTTCATCTGTGCCTCGAAGATGATATTTTGGTGTACCACATCATACATTCGCCCTCCATTCCAGGTGAGCTTCACGATTTCTTGTCTCGGGAGGACGTATACTTCTGTGGGGTAGCCATCGAAGGGCATAAACAGAAGCTGGAGCCGTACAACCTTGATTTGAAAAGCATCGCTGACCTACAAACCAGAATCAAAATTCCTGTAGAAGATTGTGCTAAACAGACACCATCCCTGTTCGACGTAGCAAATTTTGTGCTCGATACAAATCTTTAGAAGGGTGACGAGACGGTGGCATTAAGGTCGTCTGGATGGGAGAATTATCCCTTGATGTACGAGCAGATAAAATATCCTGCCCTCGATGCCCGTGTGAGTTTTGAGATAGCTGCAAGGTCCAAAGAGCTTGTTGCGAAGCCGTCTCCCACAGAGAATGAGAACAACAACAACAACAACAACAACAACAACAACAACAACAACAACAACAACAACAACAACAACAACAAGAAGAAGAAGAAAACGCTGCACCAGCAGGAGGGCATTATGGATGGATGAACTATTTCCTCTCTTGTAAAAAAATCATTCCCTCTCGGTGTATATTGATATAGATGAACTATTTCGATGGTGTGCATGTCTTTGGAACAGAGTAGTAGCATGGGTCCGCTTGACTATAAGGAACTATTTATCCGCATATATAGCTTTCTCTGCTACTCCTTCCAGTGATCGGTATGCAGTGCATGTGTCCGTAGACATGACAGGTTGTCCATGGAAGTTCAACTACGACGACCATCACGTTTCATCTCGCGATTTCCACGACGCCTCTCCAACCCACGGCACCACGCCCCCCGACGTGCGCCTCACCCCTCTCGGCCGCACCGCCCCTTTGCCTTTGTGTGCATGATATGTGGGCCACCTAAAATGCGGCGAGCATCAAGTTTCTACCACAGCCACCCACGATTCCCACGACGCTGCTCGAACCCATGAAACCACACGTCCCCTGACCCATGGCTCACCCCTCTTGGACCCACTGCCCCTCTGCCTTCGGGAGCATTACATGTGGAGCAGTCACCTATCGGGTCCACATGTTATTGACTCAAAGGTAGGTGTAGTAAGGCGCTGAAGCTCAGTCCCGACGGCCCTGAGAGGGAAATGTAAATCTTGGACCAGGGCTTGTGGTGCTCCTGCAGCACGAACTCGTGCCAAAATCGAGATTTGTTTCTTTACTATTCATGCACGCAACGATTTAATGGACATTGTAATCTTAACATGTGATGGGGAGCTCTAAATTTGAATTTGAAACTTATAAAACGAAAAGATTCAAAACAAATAAACTGGGAGAGAGGGAGTATGTCGTAGGATGTGTCCCATACAAAATAAGTCCCCTGGTTTGTCACCGCGAAGATGCGGTTAGAAAGGAGCACAACGTCTTCCTACTCGTACGACAACAAATCGGCCGCAGACAGCATGGTCCGCCTTTGACCGCCATGTGCAAGGTTCGTGCTATCTTATTCAGTCTCACTGTGGTTCCATCGTACGAATTCAGGCGGTGGCTCGTTGCATGGCTGATCCCAATGTTGGACAAAGGTTCTACGGGAACGGTGTCACCGTTGTAAATGTTGTGCAAATTGATGTTGGTACCCCCCCGTACATATGCAAGCCAATCTCCACTCGCACCGAGCCTAGCATGTGAAACAGTGGGCAGGGGGAGAATTAGGAAATGGACACAGAAGTAGTCTTTAGAATGCATTTACTACGCGATCAAACTCATCTTACCTGCTCATCGGAGTAAATCCGAGTGCCCGTCAACGTCGGCATCTCAAGGGGAGTCAACTTGAAACTACGGCCACGCCGACGCTGGAGAGACCCCTAAGGAAACATCCTCGTGCGTTCCACGGAACATCAATATGCATTTGTATGAGTAGTTTATCTTGTGAGAGAAAAGGATGAATGAGGGAAGGCCTCTAGAGACAGAGATGGACACTACTACTACCAATGTGCTGGCCCGTGCGTTGCAATGGATCCAAACTAGTAGAATAATACTTGTTCACGTGCTTGAAATATAAACACTCTAGTTTTGATATACATGTGTCAGCAGACATGATAGCTTGTCCATGGAAGTTGAACCACAGCGACCATCACGTTTCTTGTTTCTACCACTGCCACACCCACACGCGATTCCCACGACGCCGCTCCAACCCACGGCACGACGTCCCCCGACGTGGACATGGATCCTCGGCGTGGCTATCACCGCCTTGCCTGCCTTTCCTTCGCGGGTGGGACCCGCTTATGGGTCCCACATGTCGATGATGAATAATAGGATTGTTCGTGCCCTCATCCCTCTCGGCACCACCGCTCCTCTGCCTTTGTGTGCATGACATGCGGGCCAGCTGAACTGCGGCGACCATCAACTTTCTACCACAGACACACCCGATTGAGCGGTTTGCTTGCTCATTCTTGTGCTCGATCCGTACTCCGCATCATCGAATTTTCATCCAATGCATGTGACACATTTCGTCCGGGCATCAATCCTCGGTAGAGTACTTATGTACTACGGTATTACCCGCGGTGTGGCCATCTCGCCTCGTACGCCCGGCGCCCACCGTGGCACCCTCGCCCGCGCCACGCCACCACCGAATCGATTCATCTCGAGCAGTGAGTCGCGAACTCGCTACCACCATGAGAATGACATGTGGGCCAGGCCGCATTTAAGGTCTACATGTCATTGACTCATAGGCGGGGCACTAAGCCATTGAAGTTCGGTCCGTGGGCCCCGAGAGGGAATGTAACTCTGCGGCGGGCCTTGTGGTGCTCCTTGATCTGAGCTCGTGCCAAAACTGGAATTTGTTTCTTACTACTACCAACTAGTACTAGTAAGGTACACGTGCATTGCACGCATGAGATTCTGGTGGTTTGTGCATTATGCTTCTACATGTGGAGTTTTCTGGATTCTAACATGTGGCAAAATCTGGTGGAATGTAAGGTTAGGAAAGTTTGATTAACTTAGGTGAGTGTTTGGTTCAAGCCACACCTTAGGCAAGCCACACTAAGGCCCCACATGACATATACACAAAAATGTGGCAAGATTCCCTTAGGCTTGCCAACTTGTGGCTCTCATTTTGAAGAACTAATAACTTTGCCTAAGCTTAGTTGTGGCAAAGTTAGTCATGAATTAAGTTCAACCATGGAGTCTTCTAGATTATACATGTGGCGAGAATCGGTGGATGATATCCAACGGCCATGGTGCTCGGATTTGCCATCTTTGTCTTTGTCGGATTGGCTTCATCCAACGACCAACTTTCAAATTTTTCACACACTATATTGGGGGTATAGATATAGATGTGCCGGTCTGTTGCAATGGATCCAAAGTAGTGGAGTGCACACTATATTTAGTGGAGTGCACTCTAAACACATTATCTATTTATTTTTCTCTAACCTTCCGTAGCCATGCAACCAAGCCACATAAGCTTCATGGGTGCCCCCACATCATATTATTCATACTACGTTGATTGAAAAAAAAGATAAATCACCCAAAACAAGATCTTCCCGTTTTTTGTTCCTACGATGTTGTGCCGTGCACGTATCTACTAGTTGTATAGTGGTAGTACTAGTAATATAGTATTAGGAGTACAAATTTGGTACTAGTAGGAGTAGTACTAGTACGGAATGCTCCTACTCTTTCAACGAGCCCTGTGTGACACAAAATTTCTTGGCTTCCGTGCTATAGCTAGATCTTCCCCTTGTTTCTATTTTCCAACCGGCGGCGAAGGGGGGGGGGGGGTGTTGGTTTGCTCAACGGCGGCCCCACATGAAAGTGAAAATGCTAGGCAACACGCCTTCCCTAAGCTATGTGTCGTGCCGGACGGGCCGTGTTGTACTCCCGATTCCCGGGCGTGTGGGGGTGCGATCCGAACACGGCAGGCCTTTTCCTTTTACTAGCAATGTGCCTGTGCGTTGCGACGGATCCAAAGTAGTAGAATAGTAGTATTTGTTCACAAACTTGAAAGAAATCACTATTGTTTTGATATACTCCTAATATATTACTCCCTCCGTACCTAAATATTTGTCTTTTTTTTAGATTTCAAATGGACTATCAGATACAGATTATATAGACAAATTCTAGTGTTTCTAGCAAGATGCCCGCATGTTGCACGAAGTTGATGGAAAAGGTAAGCACAACTTATAAATTGACGAATGGAGTACTAGTTACAGTGATGCATATAATTAAGCAAAGGGATTGCACATGTCGAGATTGACTGGAACGGTAATGCAACAACACAATAAGAATTAAGGCCACGATGATGCGATCGCGGTGGTGGTTACAGAAGGCAAGAAGAAAGATGGATCCACGAACGTACGACCTCCTCCTCCTCAACTTAGTGCACCGGGCCACCGACCGGCGGCTAAGGAGCGGCGGCTTTTGTGGCGAGGTCGAGGTGCTTCTCAGCAAAGGCATCCAAGGCTTCCAGCCGGTTGAGGAAGGCCAACATCGTAGCGTCCTCACTGGCCTTGTAGGTACCTATTTACATGATTTGCTCGTACACGTGGATGTGTAGGTCGACGAATTCTTGCAGGGCAAGGCGCCTCGCGGTGAGCGCGACCTCCAGGTGGACATTCTTCGTGGCGTCGGCGGGCAGTTGTAGGGCCACCAGTGCTTGAAAGAGGTTCCGGCCATGGAGGCCGATTAGGGTGGTAGGCAATGAGGAGCCCGGGCGCGCGGGCTAGAGGAGTACGGCGATGTCGTCCGAGAGCTTCTTGAGGATGGTGAACTTGTTGCTGGTGGCAACGATCATCTGGTCCAACTGAGAGTCATAGTTGGTGTCGATGGCGGCCATCCACGAGCCAGTCTCCAACACCGTCTGGAGACGATCCTCGGCGCCATGCCGCAGGCCGGCGTCGTGGACCATCTGGCGCAGCCGCTGGCCGCTCACGCGCATCGCCGCCATGGGTCTGGAGCGAGCTCTTTTGCACTTAGTGTAGGTGCTTAGGCAAATGCTTAGGTGTGTACGATGTGGTAGATGCATTGGAATGGAGGGGCGCCTTTATATGAGGGCAATGAGGGCAAACTGCGTTACATTCACATCGTGCAGCCTCTTTTCCTGGACCTCCTCCCATTACTTCCCTCATGCATTAATTGAAGGAGGATGCATTGGCCGTTCAACATATCGGGAACCGCTACTCCCTCCCTAAATGCGCATTAAAGCCGTGTCGGAACTACGCCTCCGTTGTCCGTCGAATACTCCCTCTGTCTAGGTGAGTATAAAGTCATCTTACAAAAACCAAATACTAGTAAACACATAGGCGTGGTGCATTAACTCTCACGTTGTTTCTTATTTTTTGACATAAATAGAGGAATCAACCAAGAAGAGATGTGGGGCTTGTATGCTTTTAATGACTTGAGACTATCAAACATGACATGCATTGGTCGATTCGTTGCACAAGAACAAATACAACCCGTCGCCACACACACATCTTATAGCATCACATCCAATGGCTATAAAAGATGAATGAGACCAAATTATATCTCATCTAGATGAGTTCTAGCAAAAGCAGATTAATAATACTTAGTACTCTGCGCCATGTATCATATATTAGTATCATGTAGTACTTTATTTATTGCCATGTATGACACATAGTTCACGAGCGCTCTCTATATGTACCATCTTTTTTTTAATTTCAAGTTTTGCTCCATGGCGCAATCCATCGATACTACTACTATACAAAGGTGGAGTATATACATTTTTTAAAAGGCTAGAGGGCGGGGCAGTCTTGCTCGGTCGGTTTCACGAGAGGTGAGGGCCTTTGTGATTTGATGGCTCATTAGTGCTGTCAAATCGAATAGTACTACACCGCCCGCTGCACGCCCGGCGCCTCCATTAAACCCGTCCATTAAACCCGCATGCAAACCGAGAATCCTACTCCGGCCACACGTCCGTTCATGAGCGGGCCGGAATTAAACGCAACACCGGCCGAGCTCCTCCCGTTCGCCCTCAGTTTAAAAAAGGCCAGACGCCGGCCAAGCTCCTACCGTCCGCCCTCTATTTACACGAGGCCAGACAGACAGCAGGCAAGAATGGCACACCTCCACCACTCCCCCATCTCCTCCTTCACCATTTTGTCCACTCTTTCCATGGCTTCGGATGAGCCGTTCTCCGGCATATTACCTGGCTGGGTGGCCCGCCGAGCCCTCCAGATACGGGAGAGGCCGCTCGGTGCTTCACCAACCTCGCTTGGCCCGCGGGCGATTGCCGCTAAGCGGTAGCGTGGTTCAAAGAACTTCGCCGCTCGGTTCAGCTCGATGAGGAGTGGCGAGTTGCTCCACGCCGGCACGGCGGCGAGCACGTCGGTACGGGCGCCGTCGCTGCCGCTTCGTACCGTGCCACCAGTGTCTGCGGTGGCCGCGCCTCCCGTGTTTGTGGGCGCGCCTCCCGTGCCTACGGCAGCGCCATGCGGTAGAGAGCGAAGCCAGTGCGTGGAGAGCGGCGAGTCGGTGGCGGCTTCTCGTGTCGCCACCATCATCGAGGAGAAGTAGAACACGGAGGCCGCCACCACTTGGGACCCATGAAGGCCACCGCCGAGGCGGCGATCGCGGATTCGGTGGTTTCTTTGCTGCCGTCTCTTCGAGGACCTTCGCCGACCCCGCAAGTGTCTGACGGTCATGAGGAAGACAAAGGGATCAGCGGTGACCATCTAGAACTAAAATAAGTCTAGATATATCCATTTCTAGGACAAGTATTTTCGGACAGAGGGAGTATTAATTATACAAGAGAGCCGGATTGTCACCTCTTAGTTCATGTAAATGTAATGAAATCCATCATGTTTATATGAAGATCCGGCTTTTTTATACGAAATCATTCATGCTAATATGAAATCAGTCCGTGTTTGCACGAATTTCATCTGGTTGGTTAGAGTTGTAAAAATGCATGCCGCTGGCGTTTGATGTCGTCCTCCGCGGAAGGAAGCGGGAGGAAATTTGTCGGCTGCCGTTGGAGATGCTCTTTATGCTGGAAATAATAGAGTAACATCCAATCCATTTGAGTTAATTGCCTGTATGATTGTCCCTCTATAAAAGTTAATTGCATGTACGAGGTACATGTGACTTGCGAGGTGGCTCTGACTTCGTCTGAAGGTTAAAAAAAACAAGTCCATCCTTAATATTCTAAGTACTCTGTGGGTTCCTTTGTCGATCTGATGAGAAAAGAAGTATATATTAAATAAGTAGAGTAATATATAATATAAAAAATCTAAAGTTAAAAGACAGAAATCGAACTCATGTCATCGCGTTGCGAGCATCCGGCGCTAACCAGCCCAACACATTTTTGTTGTATACCATGCTGGAGATATATCTCCATGTCTACTCTTATATATACTCCATTCATTCCTAAATATTTGTCTTTTCAGATTTCAAATGGACTACCACATACGGATGTGTATGTAGACATATTTTAGAGTGTAGATTCACTCATTTTGCTACGTATGTCTTTTTAGGAAGGGGTCAGATTTGTCCTTGATTTATTTATGAGGTATCCCGATGGCACTGCACCACCAAGAAAAGAGGGTAACATCAAAATTATAGACTACTTTTTTGAGTATGTTGGTAAGGTCCGGTCGTAGTCACTTGTTGAAATCTCTAAAAAGACAAATACCCCCTCCATCCAGAAATACTTGTCATCATAATGGATAAAAGGAAATGTATCTAGACGTATTTTAGTTTTAGATACATCTCTTTTTATCCATTTGATATTCAAGTATTCGGACGAGAGGAGAAAACGAGTTGGTGATGATGGTGTGCGTGCCATCCTGCAATATAGGCCGTTGGATTTATATCTAATGGATAGGAAAGAAACTATGGCAATTTTGCAAAAATATACCCATGCGAGGCTCCCTCGTTCAGCCTTTTCTCTCACAAGATAAACTACTCATACAAATGCATCTTGATGTTCCATGCAACGCACGGGCAACTAGCTAATTTCTTTTAAAATAGTTGCTGTGATAATTGGGTTGAAGTGATATATTTTATGTCTGCCCCGAATGATTTCAGATTCACTAGTAGTAACAAAGAAAAGGTTGCCTTGTTAATTAACAGAAAATAGGGTGAAAACTATCACATGAGGCCGGTAAAAACAAGGCACACTGGGTTCAGCGTCATCGTCACTACAGCTGTGCGCGCGCGAGAAGTCTACATATCGAGGGGGCTACCGAGCGAGGCACCGAGACACAATGTTTGAGAGAGAAACCAATTGACAAATTATGATCTGATCGAGTTGTCACCCTTCTGCTGTCATTGTTGGGGGAGGAGAAAATCGTGTCGAGTGTCTTGTGATGGGCATAGAGGCACAACTAGCGAGTGTGTGTGTGTGTGTGTGTGTGTTTGAAAGAGGAGTAGATAGATTGTATCAAGATCGAGGTGTCACCCTACTCCTTCGGTGCCGAGTAGTGTGTGTGTGTGTGTATGTTTGAGACAGAAGCCAGTCGATAGATTGGTATCAAGATCGAGGTGTCACCCTACTTCTTCGGTGTTGGGAATTGTGGGTGTGTGTGGGGGGGAGCAGTGACACTCACATATCTCTACTCTTATAAAAAAACAGAGTTGGCGATGATGGTGTTCCTGCCATCCTGCAATATAGGCCATCCGATTTATATCCGACGGACAGGAAGGAAAATATGGCAATTTTGCAAAAAGATACCCTCACCCCTCTCTGCATTTGCAAATAAGGCATTCCCTCGTTCATCCTTTTCTCCCACGAGATAAACTTCTCATACAAATGCATCTTGATGTTCCGTGCAATGCATGGGCATCTTGCTAGTTGGGAGAAGGAGTTTCTGTGACACATATCTAGCTATATTAAGGGATAGGTAGATAGCATATGTGTGAGAGACATTATTATACTTTGAGACATTAGTGGCTGTGGGTGGGCGGAATTAAAGGGGTGGGCGTGTTAGACATAGAGAGCGCATGTGTTTCTGTGTGAGATACTTGTAGGATGGGGTAGAAAGACAAATTTAACCCTGACGGAGGGAGAGAAATACACGAAGTGTGCATATGTGATTCCGATGCCCACAGGGAAATGAGATATGTATGCGTGTGAGATAGATTGCACAATTCATTCACGTATCACTGTCTAGTGATTGTGGACGTGCATCGCTTGAACATAAGTCAATATCTACTTCATATCGTGGCCAAAGGTACAATATCGATTCAACGCTATAAAGATTGGACACTCACATATCGCATCTTTTTCTATTTAAATAAACCTTTTCAGTTGTGCATGCCAAAGTTACAGTGATGTTTCTTCAAACAACCAATGTAGCTATCATGTAAATGCGCCATTGTTACTCTTGCATTCAAATTCATTAGTCTTGGATGATTTAAGTTTCTATTTTGAAGTAATATATGTAATATTCATATATGAATTCAACGGGTACGCAATTTATGAAATGGAGGCTATGTAATCATATGAGGTAACACTTTTAAATAGCTAACTACAATATCCATTTCTTTTTGTGCGCCTCTACACTAACACGTCAATGCATTATGTTTAAAGTAAATAACCAATGGCACTAAATTATCTATTTACACGAGAAATATATAGGCTGAGCGTTTGATCCATTTTTGTGTGAACGCGCCACTACACTCGTACGATTGGCCGCGCCCGCGTGAACGTCCAAGTTATCGGCGCATCATCCCGAGTTATTATCTTTTTTTTGGGGTGGACTTCACACGGTTATTAATCACGACGCTGCGTGCCCGTGTACACATCTAGCATGACCTTCCCGCTAGCACGGTCCAAAATTAGTTGAAGCTGGATACTGAGCGATCCAGCAGGCGTAAAATCTCCGCCTCCTTCTAAAATTTCCGCCACCTTAGTCTTTAGCATGCGAAATCCCCTTTTGTCCTTGGTGCACGGAGACCAGCAGCACAATACTGCCCTCATCTACATGATAGGTCGGGCTGCTTTGGTAACTTCGGTTCCCCCACTACACGTCACCCCATTTTCTCTCCCTCCCGCAAAAAGCGACTAACTCCACGCACTGAGCATATTACATCACGCCATCCGTACTTCATCGCCTCTTTCTCCCTCCCTCTCGAAACCCTAGACTGCTCATCCACCGCGCACCATAGCCCATTCATTTGCCCGTGGCCCACCTCGCCGGATCTGCTGCAGCCGCATCTACCCTCCCACCTCCCTAGAAACAAGTAGATCGCTTATCCACCACTGTACCATAGCCCATTCGGTCCGGCCTTGTCCACGGCGCCAGATCTGCTTCATGGGTACTCTCGTCAATCACACAAGCATCTGCAGCGGCTCATTCAGACTCCCCACCGGAGACAACCGTCCACACCCCCCGGAGCCGCCCCACCGACGCCCCCGTCGACGGCCTCTGATCCTCTTCGCCGACACCTTCCTCAACCCTACCAGAGCCGCTTCGGTGACACCTTCCTCAACCCTACCGGACCCGCTTCGCCGACACCATCGTCAACCCTACCGGAGTAGCTTCGCCTATACCATTCTCAACCCTACCGGGGCCGCTTTGCCAACTCACAAGTCCACGGCCTCAGATCCGCTTCCTCGCACCCTCATCCAACCTACCGGAATAGCTTCTGACGCCCCGTCCACGGCCGCAGATCCGCATCGTCGACACCACCCTTAACCCAACCACCGGAGCAGCTTCTGACGCCCCATCCACGGCTGCAGATCCGCATTGTAGACACCATCCTTAACCCAACCACCGGAGCAGCTTCTGACGCCCTGTCCACGGTCGTAGATCCGCGTCGTCGACACCATCCTTAACCAACCACCGGAGTAGCTTCACCTATGCCCTCGTCCACGGCCACAGATCCGCTTCACCCACACCGTAGTCCACCCTACCGGAGCCGTTCCACAAACACCCTACTCGATGGTTCTAGATCTCCTTACCAAACCCCGACAGCCAGCGCAGTGTCATCACCCTCGACGTTTCTAACCTAATTCCCACCGTCTGGAGAGATGCCAAGCACCCGCCACGGCCTAGGTACTTGTCACCTTTAAACCCGTCCAGCATCACCTGCCCGATGTACTTCAAATATACTAACGATCATTTGTTACATATTCTGCAATGGCAAAAACTACAAGGACGATGTTTCTTACGGATCTAACAGCTTGGCCAACCAAGATCCTAGGCGAGGCATTGCTATAATCTTGTAAGCGTCTCTCTCTCTCTTGTATTGTTACGTACTGCCAAATGCTTTGCTAGGATTTTTGACCAGTAATCCCTTTGTGCGGACAATGATTTCTACTACTGGCTGCTAAATTAGATATGTAGATGTCATACACGATACTACCTCGTACCTCCGTTCCTAAATATAAGTCTTTCTAGAGATCCCACTATAGGCTACATACGGAGCAAAATGAGTGAATCTACACTAAAAAAATGCATCTATATACATCTGTATGTGGTCCATACTGGAATCTCTACAAAGACATATATTTAGGAACAGGGGCAATACATTACACAAAATCGTAGGTGGCATGCAGGAATTCCAGTGCACTACATTAGGCTCCCTTAGAGTGCCTGCTAGTCCAGCATACAGAGTCATGGCTAGTTTATGGTACACACACAATCGTTAATTGGTGGTTTAAATATGCGCAAGGGATATGCAATGTAGTATCATGTAGAGATGTCTGAAATTAGCCGTGTTAACTTGCAGATAGGGTTACACAATGAAAAAGTACAAGATGTATGTGGCAATTTCATGGAACATCGCAAAAAAAAGGAGAGGCAGCGGTGAGCCTATACAGTGTGCTATGGTACATCACTCCTCCATTGCAATCATCGTGACATGTTATTTGTATGCCAGTTCTATTAGCCAAGTTTCTTAGGGACAGTTATTACGAGTTATTCTAAGAAAATAAGCACGTGTGAATATAAGCTCCATGTAATAAGCCAACCAGTTCTTTTCATTGCGTTTTCAGCTTATCTTTGGTATGATCAGTGGAAAGTCTAGATTGCAATATATATTTTTCATTTTGCTGCCCATATGGAAATTAATTTGACTTACAAACATCACAAATTGAACCCAGTGCAGTAATTAATATGATAAGAAAACATACCATCAGTATTTGCTCAAAATGCAATACAAAGATACCATCTACTTGGCACAATCTACTTTGGTCAATGTTTTCCATAGAGATCCCATTGCCTAATTTAAACGAAGAATGCATGACCCACATTTAAATGAAGAACAATTATTTATTGAAATTCGATGGTCCAAGTGGCTGGTTATTATCATATAGCAGCACCACTTGAAAGCATCATATAGCAGCAGCAGCAGCTCATAGCAACTCATCATACAAAGACGGCGATGCGCAATTCATCATATACCAGCAGCTCATAGCAATTCATCATATAGCATTAGCGGGAGCAGCTCATAGCAATTCATCATATAGCGGCAGCAGGAGCAACTCATAACAATTCATCATATAGCGACAAGGAGGCGACTTGTAGCAACTCATCATATAGCAATGCAGCAGCTCATAGCAATTCATCATATAGCAGCAGCAGCAGCAGCTCATAGCAAATCATCATACAGCAGCAGTAGCTCATAGCAATTCATCATATAGCAGCAGCAGGAGCAGCTCATAGCAATGCATAATATAGCAGCAGCAGAAGCAACTCATAGCAATTCATCGTATAGTGGATCAGAATGAAAATTTGGCAAAAAATCAGAGGAGATCCTCACCTTGTTGGATGAGCTCATCCTTCAACAACACCTCAAGGCCATGGCCTGGGAGGAGGGGAGGGGGAATAAGGTGCCTTCTGCCGCAGTGTGGCATCGGCCGTAGTTGTGCAGCGCCCGCCGGAGTAGTGCGTTGGACGAACCACAGTGGAGCAACTGCTGGATACCATGAGAATGAGGGGTGGCGCCAGAGGGAGGAGCAGCCAGGGAGATTTGCCCCTACCCGCCAGCCATGTAGCCTAGCTGGACATAGCATCGTCGAGACCGGGCGGATGGGACCCGATGGTGACGGCTCATTGGAGGAACCCTAGTCTTTGCAGCGGGGATCGAGTAGAGGAAAGGGAGAGGAGATGCAAGCGGGGAGGGCAATGAATGCTTGCGTGTTTGTTTTTACTTAAGGGTTAGGTGTGACATGGACGTGAGCAGTTGCATTTTGAGCGTAATATAGGCAGACAATAGAGTCATTTCACTATTCCCCTTCCCTTCAATTTTTAATGAGGTTCTACCCGAAACACCCCCATCCAAAGCGAAATTAGTTAAGCCCAAGCACATAACTCAAAAATGACTTCTTTACATCTTTTATGGATTATTTTGACAATATGCCCTGAAAAGGCGGAATCGAACTGGCCCTTAACCTGCAATTCAATTGTGCGTGCAATGATGAATCACTCCTGCCTGCTATCTGTACATTTAGGCATCATCATACATGGCATAACCTAATACATGTGCATTCCATTGTAGAATCTAGAATGTGCAATGTTTATGTTAGTTCATACGTTGCACATGATGTTTAAATGCCCCTTAAATCTGGTCAATCAAGTGATGGTCTTTAAGCCTCATTCTTTGCTTCTTTTCTTGATATGTAAGATTTGCTCACACATCTGTTCAATTGCTTGTTTGCATCAGCCAGCCATATTAGGACTGTTTGCTTTGATTACTTGTCGTTCTTGACCTAACACTCTATGAGCTTGTCAACAATTTAAACACTAAGGGCATTTGTAGTGGGGCCTTGTCTAACTCATAGGTGACATAAAGGTTTGGTCAGACACTGATGGGCTCTCCAAGAGTACACGGAGAGCCAGTTCGAAGGTATGCCTAGTTTTTACATAGTCTGCGACATAGTAAATGCTCATTTCATTGTGTGCAAGTGCAAGAGATGCTGACATGTTTCATTATGTGGTGTTGTTTTGTTATAATCTCATCCTTTTGTGTTCCAGATTGGAAAGTATGCATATTTATCTTCAAGGAGGCGAGTAACTAGTTTGTGTTACCTTGCGGAGGGTGCAATGAAGATAAGATTGAGGATTTCCAAGTACAAGATGTTAGGAAGGAGCCTTGCAAGAGAAGTAGGAGCTGCTTGAGAGCCTCTTCAACTTTGCTAAGGTAAGTCACTATATGCAACTCAACAGTTCAATTCCTTGTTTGTTTCAGGCATAGTTAATTTTCTCTTTTCAATTGCTTTATTTGTCCTCACTTAATGAGATGCCCAAATAAACATGCCTGATGTTCGGTACTTGTATCACTATTAGTCGACATAATTAAAGGCCTTACCATTTAATTACTCTGCCAAAGTGTCCCTGAAGTCTATTAACCAACTATTATTGCATGAGGCTCACAGTCTAGTTTATACTACGCTAATGATTGCATAGTTTTGCTTGCTGTAGTATGTTTGTATGAAACCCTCTGTTGTTCATTATGCTCCCTAAGACTTTAATTGAGGTACAGAATGGCCAACTGCTTGCTTACTTATACGCAATGTGCTGTCTAAATTTGTAACTTATGCATGTTTTTGATTGGGCCCCAACATCATGCTCCTCTGGTGAGCTAAGAGGATTTACGTATGCAGGCTGCCTGAGACTATCTTTTTATATTTTTAAAATATCACATGCTTATGCTTCATGACGTGTAACATTTTTTGTGAAAGTGGCGTGTAACATTATTGTTAGTCTGTTTTGCCATGTAGTACAAAATAGTGTCTTGTTAAGCTTCCTTTATTGTAACTATATTTTGCCCTAGTCATGTGTACTTACGAAACATTTAGGGATGAAGTGACATCAACACAAAAATCTGCGGCGATGCGGCATGGCCGTTACCGAATGATTATGGATTGGAATTGGAATGTGCTGATGTTCTCGAGCATCAACTAGAGGTGGCAAGACAACGTGTACATGATTATCAATGTATAATCAACAAGTTGAGACTGGACATGCAGGTATTAGATGCATGAGTCAAAAAAATGAAACAAGACACCGAGGTAACCATGAAGGAATTGGAGATTTTGCAAACTGAAATTTGTGCTATCTGAATCCGGCCAATCCTATTTTCTGAACAGATTATAGTTCAAATGGAGTTAACTTGATGCGCGTCCATGATGTATGAGCTGTATTTGCCCATTGTATGTAATTTGCTGTTTGTGTATGCTTTATTATCACCTGTGCCGAACCATGATGCCCAGTGGGTATAACTAGTTGTAATTTCTTTATTGTATAGTGTAGGATTATTCTAACTTTCTATGCCTTGATCTCTTTGTTGTATAGTGTATGCTTTTTAGAGGTGATAGTATTGAGTAGGATAATTCTTTGAATATGCTATATCGTTCAAACGGGGGCCAACTCGCTCGACCATGGCCCTTCATGGGCCGTCGGATCCATGGGCCTTCTACATCTCGTAGGATCCATGGGCCTTCTACGTCTCGTAGGATCCATGGGCCTTTTACGTCTTGTAGGATCCATGGGCCTTCTACGTCACGTAGGATCCATGGGCCGCCGACTCATTTATGGGTCTTGTATGGGCCTTTAATGGGCCGTAGACGGGCCTATAATGGAAATCGTACATTTTATGGGCTGACCATAACGGGCCGTTAGTAGGCCATATCTGGTGATGCTATGAAAATGGCCCAACAGACTAACGACCACAAACGGGCTGACTGTAACGACATGCTGAATTTGGCCCACAAGCAGAAAATGATAGTAACGGGTTGTAAGTAACCGAATGCTGCAAATGAGCCCAAGAATAAATGAGCCCTCAGAAGGCCGAAAGTTAACTTGGGCTAGAAACGGCCCAACGGAATAACAACCCGTTAATGGGTATAAAGTGTTACACTGTTCATTACGGGCCAGTTTCACCACGGGCCGTTAATGGGTGTAAAGTAATACACTGTTCATTATGAGCCAGTTTCAGCACGGGTCGCCAATGGGCCAAGAGTTACAAAAGGCCTCATATGGGCCAAAAGACGTCATGGGCCATACATGGGCCAGAAGTGAAAACGGGCTGGAATCATATTGGATGGCCTAGATGACGCTACTGGGCCTAATTCTCATAGGGCGTAACGGGCCTTGGGTTAGCGGGTTGTAAATGGGCTATATGCTAACAGGCCATTAATAGACTTTCCATGGGCTGGCCCGCCAGCTTTTGACCAAGTCAAACGAGTCGGCCTTTTCATAGGAATGGGCCACTGTTGGGCCGTGCCACATGTCGACGTATCATAGGCGCCTTCTGTCCAGTGAGTGGATGACATCTATCCCAATGATGAGTCAACACGTGTTTCCTCCAACCAATGATGATTTTACACGTGGAAAATCCCCATTGGTCGGGGCTGTTAACGGGTTATCGGATCCAAAACCCGACCCGGTAGCTTAACGGCGTTCCGTTACGGTGTATGCCACGTGTCGGTCACCCTTGACGAAAGCACTTCTGTGACGCGTGATTTATCGTCATGGAAGTGGACACTTCCGTGATGATAATTTTGGTAATGTCATGGAACACTTCTACGACAGCACATGTATGACTATCTTGATTCTGTCATAAAATCATCATGGATGTACATGCATGACAAAAAACGCGACCTACTGTGACAAACACGTATCATCACAGAAGTGTATTTTTTTTGTAGTGAAACTAGCGAACCAAATTGCACAACGCGATCTTTGGGTCAAGTGTCTGGTCGACATTACTGAGCGCCTCTTTTATCAAATCTCGACGATGGACATGAAGAGCTGGGCCTTCTCAGTCGATGGGCATGAAGTTCCAAGTGTCAAGCTAACACTTTTCTTCGAGGGCTTGATCGAAGGGCTAGAGACTTCTATCGAGGAAAATGCCACTTGTTTTGCGGACGAATCCTGAAAGCTTGCCCGCGATGCCCTCTTCATGGTCTTCAGCAACCTCGCCTTCCGCCACCTAGACCTCAACCTTGCAGATGGCTTCAGGAGGCTGCCAGCTGGTGCCGACGTTTCTACCATCGGGGAGAAAGCTAGGCCCTTCACCAACAAGGTCGTCCCCATCCCCGTAGCTTTAGAAGGCCATCAAGCACAGTCATGAACTATTCTTGTCACCGTGGTGCCCTCCATCAAAACATGACGTATGTTTTTGCATTTTAGGCCCCGTACTGCTTTCACTTTCTTCAAGCTGGTGCTGCTTTAAATTAAGTTCCTAATGCATGCTACCCCTCTCGCGTTTTGTCCATGTATGTTTGTATGGTTAATTTCTTTTAGTGTGGTTTGGTTGCCTTCCGGTAGCATGCTATCACGATCGCTGTGAGGAGAGGGCCCTTAGCGTTCTGCAGGCGAGGACACGCCCCGACAGGTTTTTCCCTGGGAGTCTATGATGCAGCCACTCACTTTGTTGAGCAGGCTCGAAACAAAGTAAGGGTGCAGACAAATACAATAGGGTGCCATCACACGAAAGGGTTTAACCACACACACAAAGATGGTTGTCCGAGGGGTAAAGCAAATGCATAACTGGAAGAGAAAGAACCTGTGGTCATGTTAACTTAGCTTTCGTTCAAGGTCCACTCCCTCCTCGGTCGCGGGCGTCCCCCGTGCCCGTGTACCTCGAGAGGGCAACACTTGTATTTTTCTTTTGGTGCGTGTCCATTCCCGGCAGGGGCCGGGAGTGGTTATAGAGCACACTCCCACGGTAAGGCACGACGAATAAGAGGGACCAGTTCTCCACTCCCCTGCCTATGTTGCTTAATGATATCAAGCTTCGTGCACAAAAGTCATGCTGGCGCAGACAGCCCTGCCGGAGCATGCTTGCCAGGGCGTCGATCAACGGATTCGCACCGATGTCTCACTTAGGATTTTCCCTTGGCGGGGTAAATGCTAACTGAGCTTTGCGTGGGCTTATCGACGTTGATGACAGTATCCGCGACTGCTCAATCGTTAGCAAACAAAAGCATAGGGGGAGGAAAACATGTTCCATTACTCCCGCCCACCCTAGCGATTCTCCCGAGCATCGGGCGTGTTCAGATGAGAATCGCGGGGAGGGTGGTGCCGCCACATGTCTCATTCCTTTCCCTGGGGGGGAAGCATAGTGGCCATGCCGCTCGGACTCCCAGGGCGGCCGAACTATCACCCCTGTCGAGTCCTGGGAAGGAAGGGATGAAGGAGCGACGTCGCCTTTTCTCTCCCAGGAGTCGCCTGGGGCATGCACGTCGATGTCTATGATTGCGTAACTCAACGTGTGGTGCTCGACCTCGGATTTGCGCACGCGATCTCCCTACCTGGGGTGCCAAATATGTTGTGGGATGACACCGTCACCTATGGGGCCATTGGGCCCCTTGTGGTTCGGCAGGGGGGCAGTCACGTTGCAGAAAGAGCAGAGACCGCGGAGCAACACGATAGAGGTGGCATCGATCATTTTACCCAGGTTCGGGCCGCCGTGAGGCGTAAAACCTTACTCCTGCTTTTGGTGGATTCATGGAAGGACCGTGGTGTTGTGGTACGCTCGAGCCCAGCGAGGTTGCCTCGGGAGGAGCAGCTACGCGGGTAAGGGTACAAGAGGGTCTGAATCCTTTCTACGATCGCCATGGCCCTCCTTTTATAGGCAAAGGGGTTACCATAATGGCAAAATGGTCATTATCCACTGATTAGATAGCCAACAGTACTATCATACCTAACTCTGGCACTTAGGACAAAACACATTAAATGCATCATTGTATGTCACGTCGAGGATGCAGCCTGGCAAGCCTTGCTGCGCCGTCCTAGTCATCCTCTGTTTGCCTGTATGACACACGTCTGGACGGGTGTCACACTGGGATGATCTCCTCTCCAAATGACTGCCACATGATAAGTGACAGCCACTTAACCACTTGTGGGCTCTACACCGCACCTATCGGTGACTTGCGTTGCAATGTGGTGGAGTGGTGGAGTCTTGGCGGGGGAGTGGATCACCGCTGGCCCCAGCAGGCCTGTCGGGGCGTATTGGCTTTGTCTTTGGGGAGGCCTCGACCTGAGCAAGCTCGCCTGCCCGGCAAGGAAGGTTTCTTCCTTGGTGAAATCTTCTTCTTCTGGTTGATCTTGGTCTTCTTGATCTGCCCTTTGATCTCTCAAAGGGCTCTCACTTGGCTTGGCCTTGGCGTGTGTACTTGATGAAGCTTGCTTCCTCACCTCCGTGCCAGAGGCTAGCCGTCCGTGCACAAGTCAGGGGGGAACATATACCCCTGTTTGTGTACCCTGACAGTGAACTACTCCCTACTCATCATGAAGACCGCTGGGATGATGAAGATGGGCTCCGGTGATGATTTCCCCCTCCATCAGGGTACCGGAAAAGGCCTATGGATGGGATCTCTTCATAACCGAGGCTTGCGGTGGTGGAGTCGAAGTTCTAGGTTTCTTTTCAGGTTTTTTGTATTATAGGAATTTTTGGCGTCGGTCTCACATCTGGGGGGTGCCCGAGGGTCTCATGGCCCCTCTGGCCACCCCCTGGTCCACCTCCGGTACTTTGTGGGTCTCTTTTGGTCCATAAATAATCACCATAAAGTTTCATGGCATTTGGACTTCATTTGGTATGGATTTTCTAGAAAACCAAAAACATGCAGAAATAGCAACCGGTACTGGGCACTATGTTAATTGGTTAGTTCCATAAAAATCATATAAAAGTGCACGAAAACCATATAAAATTGTTGTAAACATGACATGAATACTTCATAAATTATAGATATGTTGGAAACGTATCAGTACCCTAGGTCGTACTCTTTTTCGCCCAAAGCAATAGAAGAAACAGAGCTGGAGACAGCGTCTAGTATGACTGCGGGCGATCATATCAGTGCTCATACCGCCTGGAAAAATGCTTCAAAAATTACAGAAAAATAAAACAAATCTAGAGCAAAAAATTGAAACTTTTAAATAAATCTAAACAAGTTACCAGCAGTACTTTGGCACTTCGTCCAAGCTTTGTTCTTCAGATACAGTTTCGTCCTGACAATGTTTTCTCTGCTTGCCCTAAGCGAAGGATATATTCTTGCAAGTTTGCTCGGATGCAGAGCATTTGTGGAATCAAATAGATCGAACTCTTGTTCTTTTCTTACCTCCAATTTTAGGAATGGCTCCTCAAGGTCAATGAATGGAGGTTCAGTATCCCTGAAGGTACGTGTGGTTGATTTACCAAAGTTACCATGGTGCCATAAGGGATACATACTCCTATCTTTGGGGCTTTATAGTCTTCCTCCACAAATAAAATATTTACCAATGCCTTGTCTATCTCGTTGCGCTCCAATATCTTGGTGTAGAATTCTTCTAAAAGATGAACCCACCTAATCCAACAAGGCTTTGTGTCTTTCTTATCTAGATCTTCCTTCACTACTTGAAGATCTGTGTAGAAAATGACTATTGTTTCCATAATGTAAGGCCTGCACTTTTCACAACCAAAGGTTACCGCATAAAATTCTCTATCATTCTTAGCATAATTCATTTGAGCAAAACTTAGAGTGTGACTAGCGTAATAGATAATATTGAACTTGTTTCCTTCGTGCTACCCTAGCACCGCACTTACCGCATTGTCATCCATCTTGCACATCACCGATAAGTCTCCAACGTATCTATAATCTTTGATTGTTCCATGCTATTATATTATCTATCTAGGATGTTTTATATGCATTTATATGCTATTTTATATCATTTTTGGGACTAACTTTTTAACCTAGTGCCCAGTGCCAGTTGTTGTTTTTTGATTTTTAGAAAATCAATATCAAACAAAGTCCAAGCGAAAAAATTTGGATTAATTTTGGACTAGAAGGGACCCTAGAAGCTTCGGGGGGAGACCAAACAAGATAAGAGAGAGCCACAAGCTCGAGGGGCGCGCCCCAGGGGGTAGGCGCCCCTGAGCTTATGGGCCCCATGCAGCCTCGTTTGACCTAATTCCACTTCTATAAATTCAGAAATATTCCCAAACCAACGAGAGCCACTCGAAATACTTTTTTCACCAAAGCAAGCTTCTGTTCTTCCGTGATCCCATCTGGAGGCCTTTTACGGTACTCTATCGGAGGGGGAATCGATCATGAAGGGCTTCGACATCATCCTTATTGTCTTCTGATGATGCATGAGTAGTTCACCACAGACCTACGGGTTTATAGCTAGTAGCTAGATGGCTTCTTCTCTCTCTTTGATCTTGAATACAATGTTCTTGGAGTTCTATCTGATGTAATCTTCTTTTGTGGTGTGTTTGTTGGGATCTGATGAATTGTGATTTTATGATCTATATATTCATGATAAGTAATTGAGTCTTTTGTAAACTTTATTCTGCATGACTTTATAGCCTTGTATATCTCTTCGATCTGTTTGTTTGGTTTGTCCAACTAGATTGATTTATCTTCGGTTGGAGAGGTGCTTTGTGATGGGTTCAATCTTGCGGTGCTCCATACCCCAGTGACTGAAGGGGGCAAAACACATATTTGTATTGTTTCCATTAAGAGTAAACGACGGGGTTTATTAATATTGATTGGGTTTACTTTGTTTACATCATGTCTTCTTGCTTAAGGCGTTACTCCATTTTTCATGAACTTAATACCATAGATGCATGCTGATAGCGATCGATTGGTGGAGTAATAATAGTAGATGCAGGCAGGAGTTGATCTACTTGTCTTGGATGTGATGCCTATATACATGACCATTGCCTTGGATATCGTCATAACTATGCTCTTTTCTATCAACTGCCCAATAGTAATTTGTTCACCCACCGTATGCTATGTGTTCGAGAGAGAAGCCTCTAGTGAAAACTATGGCCCCCAGATCTACTTTAATCATATTACAAAAATCAAAATTCCTTTGCTGCAATTATATTTCTTTTATTTTGTTTTGTAATTTATCCATCTACCTACAAGATTTGATCCTTGTGAGTAACGAGTTCAAGGGGATTGACAACCCTCTTGCCCGTGTTGGGTGCAAGTATTTGCTTTTGTGTGTGTAGGTGATGTTCATGAGGCTTTGCGTGATTCTCCTATTGGTTCGATAAACCTTTGTTCTCACTAAGGGGAATGTTTATCTCTACTGTACTGCATCTCCCCTCCTCTTCGAGGAAAATCACAACACAACTCACAAGTAGTAGGAAGAATTTCTGGCACCGTTGCCGGGGAGACATCATCAAAACCTATCAAGTACCTATACACAAACTATCATCTACTTGCTCTACTTTTTATTTGCCTTTTCCTATCTTTTTCATCTCTCTCGCTTCTCATAAGAATACAAAAATACAAAAATATTTGCTTTTCTCGTTTGCTTGCTTGCTTTGTCACTATGTCTAGTGTTACTATCCCTCCTTTATCTCCGGACTTTGAAGTTATTTACTTCAAACAGAACAAGGAGAAAACCTCAAAGATGCCTGGTAAAGAATCATGGAATCTTATTGTATATGTACCATCAAAAGTGACATTAAAATCTTGCTTCAAAACTTTTATGTGGGGCTTACTATGCCTAATAGACAACTTCTTGATTTTGCCACTAAAGGTAACTTTATTGAAAGTGATGCTAATGCTGCCTATGAAATAATAGAGGGAATAGTAGGAACTCCACCTCCACAGAAAGGATTTAATTATACTCAGGAAGGAATCCAAATCTTAGAAAAACTAGGGGATTGATATGTCTCCAATGTATCTATAATTTTTTATTGTTCCATGCTATTAAAATATCAATCTTGGATGTTTTATACTCATTTACTAGAAACTTTATATCATTTTTGGGGACTAACCTATTGACATAGTGCCCAGTGCCAGTTGTTGTTTTCTTCTTATTTTTTACTTTGCAGAATATCAATACCAAATGAAGTCCATATGCCATGAAACTTTTTGGAGTTTTTTTCCTGGACAGAAGACACCAAGGGAGCCAAAGAAGTGCACAGGAGGCGGCCCGTGGGGCCCACTAGGCACCAGGGCGTGCCAGGGGTGCCTTGGTGGGTAGTGGACACCACGGGAAGCTTCTGTTGGGGAACGTAGTAATTTCAAAAAATTTCCTACGCACACGCAAGATCATGGTGATGATATAGCAACGAGAGGAGAGAGTGTTCGTCCACGTACCCTCATAGACCGTAAGCGGAAGCATTATCACAACGCGGTCGATGTAGTCGTGCGTCTTCACGATCCGACCGATCCAAGCACCGAGCGTCACGAGCCTCGAGTTGACTGACACGTTCACTCGATGGCGATCTCGGCTTCGATCCAGTAGAGCTCCGGAGAAGAGTTACATCGACCGACGGCGTGGTGGCGATGATGATGTTCTACCGGCACGGGGCTTCACCTAAACTCATGACGATATGACCGAGGTGGAATATGGTGGAAGGGGCACCGCACACGGCTAAGGAGCGATCCGTAGATCAACTTGTGTGTCCATGGGGTGCCCCTACCGCGTATATAAAGGAGTGGAGGAGGGAGGGCGGCCCTCTTCTATGGCGCGCCTAGGGAGTCCTACTCCCAGGGAGTAGGATTCCCCCTTCCTAGTCCAACTAGGAGTCCTTCCATGTATTAGGAGTAGGAGACAAGGAAGGGAAGAGAGAAGGGAAGGAAGGAGGGGTGCGGCCCTCTCCCTAGTCAATTCGGACTAGGCCATGAAGCGCGCGGCCTGCCTAGGCAGCCCTCTCTCTTTCCTTGAGGCCCAATAAGGCCCAATACTTCTCCCGGCGAATTCCGTAACTCTCGGTACTCGAAAAATACCGAATCACTCGGAACCTTTCCGAACTCGAATATAGTCGTCAATATATCGATCTTTATGTCTCGACCATTTCGAGACTCCTCGTCATGTCCCGATCTCATCCGGGACTCGAACTCCTTGGTACATCAAAACTCATAAACTCATAATATAAGCTGTCATCCGAAGCGTTAAGCGTGTGGACCCTACGGGTTCGAGAACTATGTAGACATGACCTAGAACTATTCTCGGTCAATAACCAATAGCGGGACACGGATGCCCATATTGGCTCCTACATATTCTCTGAATATCTTTATCGGTCAAACCGCATAACAACATCGTTGTTCCTTTGTCATCGGTATGTTACTTGCGAGATTCGATCGTCGGTATCAATACCTAGTTCAATCTCGTCACCGCAAGTCTCTTTACTCATTCGTAATGCATCATCCGTGACCAACTCATTGGTCACATTGCTTGCAAGGCTTATAATGATGTGCATTACCGAGAGGGCCAGATATACCTCTCCGACAATCGGAGTGACAAAACCTAATCTCGAAATCGCCAACTCAACATGTATCTTGGAGACACTGTAGTACTCCTTTATAATCACCCGATTCGTTGTGAAGTTTGGTAGTACCCAAAGTGTTCCTCCGTAAGCGGGAGTTGCATAATCTCATAGTTACAGGAACATGTATAAGTCATGAAGAAAGCAATAGCAACATACTAAACGATCAAGTGCTATGCTAATGGAATGGGTCAAGTCAATCACATCATTCTCCTAATGATGTGATCCGTTAATCAAATGACAACTCTTTTGTCCATGGCTAGGAAACATAACCATCTCGATAAGCAGGCTAGTCAAGTAGAGGCATACTAGTGACACTATGTTTGTCTATGTATTCACACATGTATTATGTTTCCGGTTAATACAATTCTAGCATGAATAATAAACATTTATCATGAAATAAGGAAATAAATAATAACTTTATTATTGCCTCTAGGGCATATTTCCTTCAGCTTCTTCACCGCCATCCACCTCTATAAATACTCTAAAATCCCAAAAAGCCTAGGGGAGTCGACAAAACACTTTTCCAGCCGCCGCAAGTTCCAGAACCACAAGATCCAATCTAGAGGCCCTTTCCTGCACTCTGCCGAAGGGGGCAATGATCATGGAGGGGTTCTTCATCATCCTTGTTGCCCCTCTGATGATGCGTGGGTAGTTTACCATAGACCTACAGGTCCGTAGGTAGTAGCTAGATGGCCTCTTCTCTCTTTTTGATCTTCAATACAACTCGATGTTCTTGGAGATCTATTTGATGTAATGACTTTTTGTGGTGTGTTTGTTGGGATACGATGAATTGTGAGATTATGATCAGATCTATCCATGAATATTATTTGAGTCTTTGTTGAACTCTTTTATGCATGATCATTATAGCCATGTATTTCTTCTCCAAACTTTGGTTTGGTTTGGCCAAATTTTCTTGCCATGGGAAGAGGTGCTTTGTGATGGGTTCGATCTTGCGGTGCTCAATCTCAGTGACAGAAAGAGACATGACACGCATGTATCGTTTCTATTAAGGATAACAAGATGGGGTCTATTCCTACATGAATAGATCTTGTCTACATCATGTCGTCGTTCTTATTGCATTACTCTATTTTTCCATGAACTTAATACACTAGATGCATGCTGGATAGTGGTCGATGTGTGGAGTAATAGTAGTAGATGCAGGAAGGAGTCGGTCTACTAATCTTGGATGTGATACCTATATACATGATCATTGCCTTGGATATCGTCATAATTATTTTCTTTTTTGTCAGTTGCCCAACAATAATTTGTCTACCCACCGTATGCTATTTTCTCGACAGAAGCCTCTAGTGAAATCTATGGCCCTCGAATCTATTTTCTATCATATTAAAACCAAGAATACCTTGCTGGATTTTTCTTTATTTATTTTATTTTGTGTTTTAGTATCTATTTGTCAAATCTTATACAATTTAATCTATCTCAATACCGAGGAGGGATTGACAACCCCTCTTACGTGTTGGGTTGCAAGTATTTGTTGTTTGTGTGCAGGTGTTGTTTACGTAGTGTCGCTTGGTTCTCCTACTGGATTGATAACCTTGGTTTCATAACTGAGGGAAATACTTACCTTTGTTGTGCTCCATCATCCTCTCCTCTTCGGGGAACTACCAACGCAGATACAAGCAATCAGGGATATGCAGAAAAAATTGGTAGAGTTACAAAAGACTAGTGAACCTCTTAAAGCCTTAGTTCAAATGTTAATCGTATGAATTCTCTTCTTACCGTTTGCAACAAGAGACATGATGCCCTGGATAATAAAATTGCTTCATTCTCTGAAACTAATGGGAAGCATAAAGAACCTCCAGGCTTTGATAAAAGCCCATCCAGTGTAATGAAAACTAAGGATGACCATACTTGAAACAATGCCTTACGCCAAGTTAGGGGCATAAAATAATAGCACTTGTTGGGAGGCAACCCAATAGTTATCTTAATTTTCTTTTTTTTTTCATTCTACCTTTGAGTGTGGACACAATTGTGCTACTATTATGATTGTGTTTTTATGTTTTAATTAGTGTTTGTGCCAAGTAAAGCCTTTGGGATGATTTGGTTGATAATTGACTTGATTATATGAAAAACTAAAAAATTTGTGATGAGTACTAGAATTTTCTTAATTCACCACAATGTGGTAAAATTCTAAATTTTTACACATGATTTGTATACAAATTTTCCATGTTGTCCTAATTTTTCAGTTTTTTTAAGTTATAGAAGTATAATGTTTGTTCAGATCAGTACAAACTATTCTATTTTAGACAAATTCTGTTTTCTATTTCATAGTTTGCTTGTTTTAACACTACAAAAAAATACACTTCTGTGATGATACGTGTTTGTCACAGTAGGTCGTGTTTTTTGTCATGCATATACATCCATGACGATTTTATGACAGAATCAAGATAGTCATACTTGTGCTATCGTAGAAGTGTTCCATGACATTACCAAAATTATCATCATGGAAGTGTCCACTTCCATGACGATAAATCATGGCGTCCGAAGTGCTTTCGTCAAGGGTGGCCGACACATGGCATCCACCATAACGGAACACCGTTAAGCTATCGGGTCGGTTTTGGATCCGATAACCCGTTAACTTACTTCGGACCAATGGGGATTTTACACGTGTAAAATCATCATTGGCCGCAGGAAACTCGTGTTGCCTCACCGTTGGGACAGATGTCATCCACTCATTGGACAGGAGGTGCCTATGATAGGTCGACACATGGCACGGCCCAACAGTGGCCCATTCCGGTGAAAAAGGCCGTCCCAGTAAAAATTAGCAGGCCGGCCCATATAAGGCATACTTGTATTAGGTCCATTTAAGCCCACAGCCCATACGAGATGTGCCAATTCGGCCCATCAATGGCCCATTAAAGATTTGACACCATTGCAGCCCATAGTCAGTTCGAGCCCGTTAACAGCCCGCTATATATTTGGGCTCAATATCGGCCGGATGAGATTTCGGCTTATTAACGGCCCATTCAATGGATGGGCCAATTTTCAGGATGTACATCTTTCGGCCTTTTAGCGACCCATTTAAATGTTGGGCTAATTTTTGGCACGGTGTGTCTTCCAGCCTGTTGACGGCCCATAAATCTGATGGGCCATTTGTAGTCGGACCTGAGTTTCGGCCTTTCAGCGGCCCATTTAAGTGTTGGGCCAATTTCTGGCCCGGTGTCACTTTCAGCCTGTTGACGGCCCATAAATCAGTTGGGCCATTTGTAGTCGGACCTGAGTTTTGGCCTTTTAACGGCCCATGACCTTCATGGTCCAATACCAGCCTAGTTTCTCTTTCGGCCTGCTAAAGGCCCAAAACACAGTTGGGCCATTTACAATACGACCTGACTTTCAACCTCTTAGCGGCCCATGCTCTTCATGGTCGATACAAGCCATTGTCTCTTCGGCTGCTAAAGGCCTACAATATAGTTGGGCCATATGTAGCCCAAACTTAGTAACGACTTTATTAATGGTGCAGGAAATAAATTGGGCCCACGGTGCCGCTTGATGTCGGCTGTTAACGACCGGGAGGTAAGAGGGCGACCATTAACTTCGACTGTAACGGCCCATTAATTTAATGGGCCCACTAAAGTTCAGACATGTCTTTTGGCCAAATTAGATAATTTGAGCCCATTACGACGAAACAATTATGCACAGGACCAAAACCGATCAAGCAAAGGTGCGGCATACGAAATAACGTTGCACATCCGGCATATATTACGAGAAATTACATCCTTTGGGCAATCAAAGATTGATGCGATTACAAATAAAAGCGAACCTAACCATCTACAATGTCTGTCGCAACCTCGGCCGAGATGGCGCCCATAAGCATGTGGGCAAGTTCTTGCTGCCGCTTCTTCATCACTGAAAACATTGATCGGTTGTTGTGTCGCACGACTCTGCCCCTCTGATTCATCCACCATTTCTATCATTGCTTCAGCCATTAATTGGTTCACAAACATACATTTATTCTGTTGCATTCAAGACAGAGGATATTGGACAGATTCAGATGGCGATTTTGGCAGGCTTGTATTATTGATTGTGGAGAGTGTCTCGGCCACTACACATAACATAAATTAGGACCGGAACCAAAAAGATTAATCATGAGTTATTGCCATATTACCTGGCCTAGATTTACTGGAAAGAAACAATGGGGTTGCCTTGCTGTTTTCAGAGTTTGTCTTCTTATCGTCGACAGCTGCACAAAATTAACACACTAGCATTGCTATCATTGGCCAAGTCATATAATAGGAAAGCAACATTGACACAACGAACCGTTTGGGCAACTAGCCTACACCAAATTAACACAATATGGCACAGCAATCATCACCAGGTAAGTAATACTGAAAGCAACATTGACACAATGAATGAATGGGCAACCAGAGAAGCACTACAATTCAAGAATGTGCGTGATATGAGATAGTACACTCAGCACTCATTATGCAAAACTACGAGCAGTTTTCCTTACAAAATAAACATTGGCGCCTTTAACATTTTGCTACAACTAATTTTAGATCGATAAAGGTTAGATTCACGCCGATTAACAAAATACATGCTGATGTAAAAATATAGTGATATACAACAGTACTTACATCAACATTGGAGCACTGAGAATTCCATAAGATATTTTCCTCGAATCGATCCCAATGGAGGAAGTCTTCGTCGTTTAACCTTATTTTCTAAAAGAGATGGGTAAGAAACATGTAGAAAATATGATCGAGAATGCTATAAAATTTCATGATGCGAGGATACGCTGCGCTTCTTAGAATGGAGTTGACATTCTTTTCTTTGGATGGAGCGGACTAGTTCTTTGGCCACCGGAATCGCTTATTATCGATGGGAGTTGGGTTTCTCTGTCTTTGGGCGATATCTATAAAAATGGAGTTGGTTTATTATCTCCTAGCGTTTGGATCTTTTGCAAAGACCTGGTTTGTAACCCTTCAGATTCTAACATAGCCGTCTTCCCCTTGCATGCCTTATATAGAAGAATGGTGATTCAGTTATAAAACATGCTACATCAGAGATGGAATAGGTACTGAAGAATAGAAAGGCATGACATATTGACATGTATTCCCTCCATCAGGAAATAAATGGATGGGTCTAGGTGTATTTTAGTTCTAGATACATCCAGTTTTATCCATTTCTGCGACATGTAATCCGGACGTAGGGATTATGATGTAAGAGCTAGGGATATGATAGGATAACACAGTTTAAAAAACACTGAAAAACCCACTGCAAAACCAAAGTATTCAAACCCACTGATATGAGATAGTACACTCATGCAGCTCAGGATGCAAAACTACCAGGCAGTTTTCCTTACAAAAATCAACATTGTGGCCTTTAATCATACATTTTGCTACAACTAAATTTAGATCAGATAAAGGTTGGATTCACGCTGATTAACAAAATACATGCTGATGTAAAAATATAGTGATATACAACAGTACTTACATCTACATTGGAGCACGAGAATTCTGCAAGAATCTTTCCTCATAAGCGATACCATTGTAGAAATTCTTCTATCTGTTAAGCTTATTTTCTAAAAGAGAGATGGGTAAGAAACATGTAGAAAATATGATCAGCATGCTATAAAGTTTCATGATGCATGGATACGCACACACTTCTTAGAATGGAGTTGACACATTTTTGCTGGACTGGAGCGGACTAGTTCTTTGGCCACTGGAATCTGCTTATTATCAGTAGGAGTTGGGTTTCTCTGTGCTGGAGCAGTATCTATAAAAGCTAGAGTTGGTTTATTATCTCCTAGCGTTTGGATCTTTTGCAAAGGCCTTGTTTGTAACCCTTCAGATTCTAACATAGTCGTCTTCCCCTTGCATGCCTTGTATAGAAGAATGGTGCGTTAATTATAAAACATGCGACAACAGAGAGATGGAATAGGTACTGAAGAATAGAAAGGCATGACATATTGACATGTATTCCCTCCATCCGGAAATGGATGGGTCTAAGCGTATTTCAGTTCTAGATACATCCTTTTTTATCCATTTCGGCAACATGTAATCCGGACAGAGGGAGTATGGTGTAAGAGCTAGGGATAGGACAGGACAACACAGCAAAAAAACACTAGTTGAATGTAAAACTGTATGCTAGCGGAATACATACAGAAATAACTAAGGCAACAAACACGTGTATGATTGGGAAACTAAGATGGCATTGCAACAGAGCACTAGAACAACACTTCAATGTAAAAAAAACATGGTATGGTAGATAGATGAAGTACATCTTGATGAATAACAATGCATAAGATATTGAAGCATGATGTCCAAATTAAGCGAGATGGCATTGCGATAGAGTAGAATAGACAATGCTTGAATTTGAAAACATGTTATCATGAATGGAATAGGTCTTGAAAAACAGGAAGGCATGAGATATTTACATGCATGATCAACATGCTAAGCACATGGCATTACAATGAGTAGATACACTCCGAGACATTATATGCATGTTGTACCCATATCACAGGCCAAGTTAGAGCAAGGACCTTGTGGGGTGAAGAGGATTCATCATCTTTCTGCAAGTCTTCTAAAGAACTGCCTTTACATGTTCCAGCATATTGGGTATCATTGACATCAAGTTTATTGGCCTTTACATTGCTCTGTGTGGTTCTTGTGGATATATCAGTGTGTGCAATTATATCTGACATGCATGGAAGACAACTAGTAGTTAGATTTAAGTAATGATTGCCTATAGGAGACGACATAAATAGTAGGACTAGGGTTAACTAGCAGCAACAGGTCCCATAAACTAAAGGGAGAACACAGATGAAAGCTCAAAATATGTATCGTCTGTACTCGAGATTAACTAGATGGCACACAAAAGTATTAAAAAACAACATAGGTAATACTAGAAGTGGTATAATACTATAATCACCAGCCTGTGGGATAGCATTGGCTGATGGATGATAACTATGGAATAGCATTACCTAAAGAACAAGTATCTTAGCTGAACTATGGAACAACGTTAACTCCTGAACAAGACCCGTAAGAGATCAGCATGAATATACAGTGAAATATGATGATCTATTTTCCATGCTTAGATGAATAACAAAGCCATAAATGTTGCACACAAGTAAGATGAGGGTACAACCTATCTGGATGCCATCCATAGGAGTGAGCATCATTTGCTGACTTGTCTATGGCCTTGTAGTTGTTGTGGCTGTCCATTTCGGGCATGCGCATTCGATGCAGGGAACTGTTGAGTGGGGACTATAGCTCCCTTATGGTGTATGCTTCCCTTGTTGGAGCAGCTGTGGTGAGTCGGAAGACGGTGTGTCTGAAGATGCAGATAACACATAATGTTAAGAACGACATATCTCTTTGATCTGAAGAAATACACTAAGAGATCAACAGCAAGGTACGAGAGTGGTCACACGTCTATTGACTGAAGACTAAATTGGGGTCACATGATTTTATTTTATTTTGGTACGGTCCGATCTACGCTGGATGGCTTGATGGCCGTCTTGTGCCTCCCGACTAACACTGTTCGGAATCTTCCCCGAAGAGCCAGTGACCAACGGCAGAGCAGCCTGCCTCTACCGTCCGTGGCCCCAGCCGAAACCCCGCTCCCTGCCCCACATCACTGTCGTGGTTGCGCCGCCCCCGGGCCAATCCACAAAGACTCCCCGTCATCCAGATCCGGCGGCGACAGTACCTTCAACCCACACAACTCTAAAATATAGCCATCTAAGCACTGCTTCCGCGGCGAACTTGTGGCCCCGCACCCTTACGTTAGACACCAGCCAACCGGCAGCCTAGGAGCTCCACCGCCTCGAGGGGTGCTGCTTCCCATTGGGAATCGATTGCCCCAGAATAAAAATTCAGACAACTGACGCCTAAATAAAGTGATTTGAAATGAGGGTGCGACCTATCTCGTGGCATAGTGAAGTAGGCAGGTCCAGCTGCCAAGTCGGTGAGGCCGGCGCGGTTGCGGTGGCGACTGGCGGCAGGGAAAGAGCGATCTCGCAACGGTCGACGGCTACGGGGAAGCAGCACGAGGACTCTGGACGGATCGAAGTTGGAGCCGCTCCAGCACCGTGAACAACGGTGGGGGTGAATCGGCTCTGGTACGGTTCACGAGGCCGTCGTCGAGGCAGCACCAGCAGCACGGAGTAAGAGGCACATGGCCCAGTGCACGACGGCAAATGGACAGCGTCTCCGACATTAGGGAGGAGGGCGGCTGTGAAATTGGTGCGGTGGGGGGCGCCATGGAGGTGGGGCTGAGGTTTCGTGGCTCGGGAGAAGGGAGCTTCCCGGGGAGAAGGTGATTTGGCGCCCACGAGGTATGAATGGGGGCAGGGTGGAATTGGTAGGGGAGTGGAACCATGTCTTACAGACACATTTGTATGAAATGTGAGGGGGAGTTACAGTTCTACCCTTGCATATAGGCTTCTCGGCTTGGGTATGTGTACTTAGGGTCGAGGATAGTAGAGTAACTTTGCTTCTCCCCATATAGTGGGCAGGAGTGATTTCAGGCGAGGAGGGCGTGTTTTGAACTATAGTGGGCGTGAGCGATTTCGGGCAAGGAGAGCGTGTTTTGAAATAGTGGGCACGAGCTAGGGGCAAGGAGAGCGTGTTTTGCCGACCATGGTTTATGAATTATTCGGCACATGTCATTTCCGTCGAGGAGAAGGCGCGCTTGGATGAAGTTACAAACCTACCCTCGATGTACAACGGGCCAATTGATGCGTGTCCCACATAGGACGGTAATTTCGCGTCTCCCATTTATTTGCTCGGGCGAATTCCACCGAGCAGAGAGGATGTTAACGGTTCATTCAAATTTTGGGAGAACGAGCATCCACGTCTACCTTACCAAGTCGATTTGAATCAAATTTTGAAATATTAGCTTGCCACTTCTTTTTTTGATGGAGAGATGATGCTCGGAAGTAATGTGGTTTTACATGCTCGTTGCTAGCGATTAACTATATGACAAATAGTTGACCCACTCAAAAACGCGAATCAAACCCAAAATGAAATATCTCGATTCAATGAAATAGCTCGTTCACTAGGTCAAAATAGTGAACTAAATCCAAAATTGAACACCTCAATCGAGTAGCATGTTGTACAGTATTATAGTACTCCATGAACATGTTGAAAGTCAAATTAATGAGCTTGTTTGATATACGCATATATCCGTTCATGTGTGGATTGCAGACAACATGTTCTCCAATTTAAATATTTGAATGCAAGTTTATATCGAAACATGGTTTATATCAGTCTTTGATGCATAAAACGTGACCTCCCCCTCTCCCGGACTCCTATTCTCTCTCTCTCTATCGCCGACAATCTTCAATTCTGTCGTACGTAGGGCTGCAGATGAGTCGAGCTCGAGCGAGTTGGAGTTGGCTCAGCTCAACTCATATGAAAATTTGAGCGAGCTCAAACTAAGTGAAGCTCATGATCGAGCTGTAGAACATGACTCGTGCTCAGTTTGTAACAATCTCGAGCTAGTTTTGAGCTAAATGAGTTGATAAAAAATATAAATTTGTGGATGAAAAACAAAAAAATTAAGGTGAATATGGTGGGAACCTTTGCCAAAAATATAAGATATTTAACACAAAGTCGACCATGTGACATAATTAGGCCTAAATCTTCTCTGCACTTAATTAAGTTTCCATGTTCCTTGGTAAATAAAATGGAAAAAAATCATGGACAACATATATGGTAATACATTATCTTATTTTCATTTAATATATGGAAAGATCATTTAACATAATAATATTGTGTTGAGCTATCGAGCTAAAATTGAGCGAGCCAACATTAGCTTAAGATCGGCTCGTTTCTCGGTCAAGCTACATAAAGTGTTCAAACTCAGCTTGTTTCTTTTCGAGTCGGTCTCGAGTTGAGTCAAAAAACGAGTCGATCTCGAGCGGCTCACGAGCCTCGAGCTTTTCTTGCAGCCCTAGTCGCACGCATCCAACACAAAAACCTTGTTGGTCTCTCTCCTTTCTCTCTCTCTCTCTCTCTCTCTCTCTCTCTCTTTGTGTGTGTGTGGGGGGGGTCTTTCTAGTTCGCATGCATATATACACCATCTATAGGTCTCTCTCGCACACTATGTATGATACTCTAGCTAGTCCAAGCTAGATATCTTGGGTGCACTCATTGTATGCACACAAATTCCTTGGCTCTTTGCCCATAACTCTCTCACACACCACTCTGTCGTCTCGGAGCTCTTCCCCCCTCTCTCAAACTCTCCATCCACCTGGGTCACACATACACATGCATATCTCACTCGCACTCGATAGGCCCATCTAAAACTCTATCCCTCTCCCTCGTTCTCCCTCCATCTCACACGCACACACACACAATCTCATGCCTAGCTAGCCAAGTATGATGGTCTCTCACTCAATTGTAGGCACATGCAGTCCCCCCTATATGTATATGACTAGCTAATCTTAATCTCCATCACAAACATGTGCATGGTCTATCTCAATTTCTCTCGGGGCATCTTTCTATCACGCACGCACCTCCCTCGATCTCCCGCCCATATAGTTCCCTCATGATCTCGAGGGGATCTCTCTATCACAAACACACCCTCTCTCCCTCCCCATGCGTCCATGCCATCCATGTGTCCCTCTCGACCTTTGTTCCTTTTTGGCCAGACCTCTATTAGACATGTGCTACAGGGGTGTCTCTCTCCGTTGCAAACAATCACACACTAGCTATCTTCGTGTATCTCCTCGCCTCGCTTTTCCATCTCGGAGATGCATGCGTGATATGTTCGCATAAGAAACAAAAAAACACACACTCTCTCTAATTTATCGTTTGTTGTCACTTTCTCTTTCACACACATACTCTTTTTGCACACTTACTCATTCTCCTTCACACACACTTGATATGTCTCGACTTAGGCACTCTCCTCGGTCCATAGCATATAGATTTATTGAAAAGTCAAACATCACAAAGTTTGACCATGTACGTGGAGAAAAACAATTACATCTAGTACGGCAAACATATACCATTAGATTCATCATGAGATGTAGTTTTGTATGATGTATCTTTGGTATTGTAGATATAAATAACATTTAAATAAACCTGATCAAAGTTTCCAAAGTTTGACTTCTAAAAATTTACATACCTTTGCATTATCGGCGGATGGAATATCTCTTTCCCCTCTCAGCTATCTCGGCGCACCACTCAGCCTTATCGGGGCTCCTCAATATCTCTCAAACTTTATGGTCGATCGGTTCGTGACTGACCCTCATGCCTTGATGGCGATCTTTGCTGGTGTGGATGTGAGATGTAAAATATACGCGCCTCACCGGGCTTGTGTGGTCTTGAGCGTTTGGTTCATGCAGGCCGAGCAAAGCATCAACGTCCCATCAATCAATCCATGCAGCAATTATTTAATGCTAATATCCATCCATGTTCTTTGTTAGCCTCGTGGCGCTGTCGAGCACGGCGGGCATTGAAATCGATTAAATGCAGGTCAGCTACTTGAAGTGTCCGAGTCCAGCCAAGCTAATTAAAGTGCAAGGAACCCGGGCGGGCGGGCTTTCTTTTTCACAGGTAGCAACCAAACAAGCGTGCATGAAATCCAGCCACAACCCGTGCCGGGCAAAAGATGCTTAGGGCGCAAGCCAAACCGACCTTATATCTCCTTGGTTCACACATACACATGTCTTGCTCGCGCTATACATATAGACCCATCCAACACTCTCCGCCCTTGTTCTCTGTCCATGTGACACACACCCCCTAAGTACCATAATCCCTCCCTCCATCATAGGCGCAAGCACTCCCCCCCTAAGTATGATTATCTCTTACTAGCCATCAGGAACACACGTATTGTCTCCTTCCATCCATACGTCTATCTCGATATCTCTTGGGGCATCTTCTATCGCGCACACACCTTGTCACTCGATCTCCCACCCATGTAGTCCCATCACGATCTCCAGGGGATCTCTCTATGACAAACATGCACTCTCTCCTCCCCATGTCTGCATTTTCTCCGTACGTCTCTCTCGACCTCTCTCCCTTGTTTGTCAGACCCCTCTTGGCCACATGCTAGGGATCTTGCTCTCTCGGTTCCAAACAACCACACACTATCTCCTCACCTTGCCTCCATTGTCGAATATGCATGTGTGATATGTTTGCATAAGACACACACGCTTTTTCTCTACTTTTATCGTGTGTTGTCCATGTCTCTTTCACACACGCACACACACTTTTTTCACTCACTCTTTCTATCTCTCTCTCTCTCTCTCTCTCTCTCTCTCTCTCTCTCTCTAGTTAGGGCCTCTGTCTCGTCCATAAGCATATGGATGTTTTGAAAAGTCAAACCTTAGAAAAGTTTGACCAGGTATATGTGGAGAAAAACATTTACATCTGGAACAATCATTAGATTCATCACAACATGTACTTACTTCATACTATCATTTATCTTTGGTATTGTAGATATAAGTAATTTCTTTATAAACTTGGTCAAAGTTTCAAAAGTTTGACTTTAAAAAAATGTTAGAACTACATTATCGAATGGAGGGAGTAGCTCTTTCTCTCTCTCTGCTATCCCTCACGGGCCTCCCCTCTCACTCGAACTCTATACCGACGGATTATACGCTCACTGTGTCAGCGTATAGCTACGTATATTGTTTAGTTGACCGGTCAACCAATCCACATGCTGCCTTGTCAACTCGTGTTACAGATCTTCGTGTCTTTGGCCCATGTGGCGGTGGGTGAAAATAAGTAAACTAGAGGCCCATCGACACACGGTGAAGTAAACAAAGTTGAAACCACTCGGGGTAGCACCCATAAGCTAATAAATTGAGGCGCGTGAGGACACACTTCTTGCGCGTGAAGGGCCTTTTCGCGCACAATTCACCACTCTGGCGGCGGCATGCATGAAGGGCCTTTTCGTGCACCCCAGCACCCAACACACACCAGCACATGTGTACACGGCGTCGCCGCCGGTTGAGATGGACGGCGAGGCAGCCAACAAGCGGGCGGCAGAGCCAAAACCGCATCCGTGAGCACTCGACTTCATCAACAGCCTCCCGGCGACATGCTGCTCGTCATCATCGGCCTCCTCCCACCAAATCTGCCGTGCGGACCGCCTGCTCTCCGGCGGTGGCGCCCCTCTAGCGCTCGTCCCCTCAACCTCACCGTCGGCAATTGCCTCTGCGATGGGGATTGCAAGCGCATGGCGCGGTCTCCAAGTGTAAGTGCATCTAGTGCCACCTTGTTGGTTTTGGAGTATTGGCGACAAAGTTGGTTGAGGACTAATGCATTTGTGAGAATTGCGGGATAACGCAGTAGTGTCCCTCATTGATTCGGTTTACCTACGGAGATGACCCTAAAATGTGTGAAGACATTGAAGACAATGGTGGTATGAGAAGATATTCATATTGAAGACTATGACATGAGAAGACATTGCGTGAAGACCTTGGAGCGCGAAGACTGTGTGTTTTCGTTGTTTCGTTTCTCCTTTGTTGATTCATAGGAACCACCATACTGTTAAGTGGGGTCCAAGTGAACTAAGTCGGAATGGTGAAGTGATGCTCAACCCAAATCCTATGTCTTGAGCGAAGACAATGAGAGCAAATCTTATCCAGAGTGGATGAGTCGACTTTGCTTGTAGCCCAAGTAAAGTTGTCGCGTGTGTTTGAAATCGACCGTTGGAACACGTGTCGGTTCCTTAGTGACCAGGGTCATTTTGGACAAATCAGGTTGGGTTGCCTATTGGATATAAATAGCCCACCCCTACACCATAAATTGGTGGCTGCTCGGAGTTTGCTTACGGCTTTTGTTGTTTGTGACAACCCACCTCGAAGCATTTGAGAGAGAAAATACTTGCGAGGACAAAGCCCAAACACCCAGAGCCAAAGAGTGTTAGGCATCACTAAAGTCTTTACATGCATGTGACTGAAGACTTATTACACTTGAGGACTATGAATCCTCCAAATGTTAGGCGTCGCGTTCTGAGCATCCAAGTGTCATTGTGGATTGCGGTGAACAAAGTGTGTGAAGGTTTGGAAGTCTCCTTGAAGACTTACGAGTGATTGGGCGAGGACCGGGTGTCCTTAGCTCAAGGGAATAAGGTGAAGACACGGTCTTGAGTTAAATCTCAGCCTCCCTAACGGGGCGTAGAGTTGTCACGATGGCTGGGCTGGTCCAACAAATCTTGTGTCTTCAACAAGCAACTGGTTCTATCCTTCAACCTTACTTAAGTTTGTCTTCATGAAGTCATTGCTTATCTGTTTATCTGTTTGACTTCATTGCTTGACTACTATTGTTGATTGGCTTCATACTATCTTCCATCTTGATCCTTACTACCTAAGCGCTATTAGTCATGTACCTTCATATCATTACATACTTGACTATGGCTTGTGTAGGTTAGTTTATCTTCATTGCATATCAATTAGGTTGTTTACATTGTTTGTCTTGAAACTTCCAAGTTTTGAAGACTTTCATAAAAATCGCCTATTCACCCCCCCTCTAGTCGATACTAGCACTTTCAATTGGTATCAGAGCAAAACTCCCTTGTTCTGTGTGATTCGGTTTAACCACCTGGAGTTTCAGCTATGTCGACTGCAGGATTGAGGAACATATCTTGTCCCACCTTTGACGGTCATGAGTATCCCCGATGGAAGGCCATGATGAAGAAGCTACTCATGTCCAAGGATAGCGAACTGTGGACCGTCATTGAGATTGGACTCACTGATCTATGCAAGATGGCAGAGGCTGATGACATTCGCAAGTATACGCTACTAAACCTCACAGCGAAGGATGTCATCTGCTGTCATTTGTCCAGAAATCAGTTCAGGAATGCTATGCACCTCAATCACACGAAGCTAATCTGGGACCGGCTATCTGATGTATACGAAGGTCATCGCACTCGTCATGACCAGCCGTTTGAAGACTACAAGGAATCTCTCGAGAAAATGACCTTTACACCTAAAACATCATCATCCTCATCATGCCACATGGTAAGGGGTGATAAGGTAACTGAATGATATCTCTCTGAATCCAGTGATGATGAATCAGGTGATGAATTTGGGCCCAGTTATGATAAGCTCGCTTCCCTTGCCACTAAATAACAAAGAATTTTAGAAAAGGTTCAAGACATGCTTAGTAAGAGCGATGATATGTTGGGTCTGAAATGGATCGATCAAAAGCTTTGGTGATAGTCTTGAAGACTCCATGCTAAGTTTGGCGCCCTTCAAGATCAACATAATGCTCTCTTATCTGATCATGAGAAGCTTTCTTCTGAATGTCTTCAAAGAAAGCTAGACCTTGAAAAGATAAGAGTGGATTATGAAGATCTTCAGAAGGAGCGAGATTCTTTTCGCGCTCAATGGATCGGTTTAAGCTCGGGAAGGATTTGAACCACCGTGTTTAAAATGCATTGAGCATGATAATGCTACATCTGTTCTTGAATGTTCCATTGTTTCTCTTGTTTCATTGTCTTCACCTCTTGATGTGTCCACTAACCCTCTGCGGAGGATACCACTTTGTTGTTCTTGATGAAAATGCTATGTTGAAGACATTGCTTGAAGCGAGGATGTACAAAAGTTTGAAGGGACATCGGACTCTGCGATGTCCTCAAAAGCATATTCGAACGAAACCCTAGGAAAGAGGGTGTTGGGTTCGAGAGGAAATGAGCGTTGATGGCTCATCTTTGGAAGCTTTGAGCGGTACCCCAAAACCACATGGGTTCTTTGCAAAGGGACCTTGATAGATCCATCTACCTTATCTGGCTTTACCTGTGATAATCCTATTATCATTGATGAGTCCTTTGATGCAAACTATAAGCTGTTCAAAAATCAGAATGGTGAAGTGTTTGCCAGGTACATTGGTACTAACTGCAGGAATGGATCACCTATGAAGAAGATCTGGGTACCTAAGCGGTACATTGAGAATCTTCCTGTGAATGTCATCATGACACCACCTAGGAAGAAGACAAACCCCAGACCTATAGCTTCATATGGCCCAAAGGGTTCATACAGATCCAGGACTCACATGAGTCACCCTAACGCCAATGTTTTGCAGGGAAATCATGCTCAGACTTATGAATACGAGCGTGTATCTTCAAACCGCTATGTTCATAGGACTAAGAACTTTTACCTTATTCACATGAGTATCATTCATCTCTGCAAGGCTATTTGCTAGGGCTTCAAAGCCAAAATTCTCGAGATCTTGCACTTAGACTCATTGCTTCTAAGCCCCCATGAAAATGTGGGTGGCAAAGAAGAACTAACTCTCTCTTGCGAAAATGGTCTCGACCCGACCAATCAATGGCGTCCGATACTATTCTTTGGGGACCTAAATCTCACTAAGGACGACTTTAAAATATCATTCTATATGCTTCACATCTAAATTCCTCATCGATCTATGTCCTAACTTTGATATAAGTTGTGATCGTCCCTATATGTATCAAATGCGTATGCTTCACAACACTTGTGTGAAGCCTATCCTCCTAATCGCACTTTGTAGGGTACATCACCAAAAGCTTGAAATGGATTATGGACGGTGGATGCACAAATCATATATTTGGTGATCGAAGTCTTCTCATGGACTCAACCTTCGTCCATCCGACAAGAGTCACATCACGTTTCTTGACCTTTGGTAAAAGCAAAGTATTGGGTCTAGGTAGAGTTGCAATCTCAAAGGATCAACACATGGATAAAGTGATGCTTGTTGAATCCCTTGGTTTCAACAATATCATCTCAATGTTTTGTGACTTGAACATGATTGTGATATTTGGCAAATATCGTTGCTTTGTACTAATGGAATCGACAAATCTCTAGTCTTTGAAGGGTATCGAAAAGATGATCTGTACATAGTAGATTTCTCGGCAGGTCCACGACTTGCCGTTTGTCTTCTCACAAAAGCTTGAATGCTAGCTCGCATCGAAGGTGGGGACATCTTGGCATGAGGAACTTACACTCACTCGTCAAGAAGAAGCATGTCATTGGCATCGAAGATGTCAAGTTCAAGAAGGATCATCTGTGTGGTGCTTGTGAAGTCAGAAAGATGACTAGGGCAAAGCACCCATCGAAGACAATCATGACAACATCTCAACCCTTGAGCTGTTACACATGGACTTATTTGGACCCACGCACTACTCCACCCTCACAACAAGCTGCGTGTCTCTATGGCTTCGTCATTGTTGATGACTACTCAAGATACACATGGGTTCATATAATCTGTACAAAGGCCAAGTGCAAGATGTCTTGGTAACCGCAACTCGAGCAATGAACAACTATGGTGTGAAGATCAAGCACATTAGAAGTGACAATGGCACTGAATTCAAGAACACTAGACTTGATCTGTATCTGGATACAATGGGAATCACTCATGATTCTCTGCTCCATACACACCTCAGCAAAATGGCATCGTTGAGCGCAAGAACAGAACCCTCATTGAAATGGCTCGAACAATGCTAGATGAGTACAAGACACCAAGAAAGTTCTGGCCCGAAGCTATTGATACAGCATGTCACATCATCAACCGTGTATACATTCATAAGCTTCTAAACAAAACATCATATGAGCTACTTACTGGCAAGAAGCCAAATGTCAGTTACTTCAGAGTATTTGGAGCAAGATGTTGGATCAAGGATCCCCATCACAAGTCAAAATTTGCACCTAAGGCTCACGAAGGCTTCATGCTTGGCTATGGAAAGGATTCACACTCCTACAGAGTCTTTAACCTCTATCTCTACAAAATCGTTGAAACTGTGGATGTGAAATTTGATGAAACAAATGGTTCACAGAGAGAGATCTTGCCAAGTACACTGGATGAAGCTCCTTCAAACGAGGCAATCAAGCTAATGGGAACTGCTGATATCATGCCCTTTGAAGCACAACACAAGAGGAACTCATCATCTCGCACCAAATCAACTTTGAAGACAATGCTTAGTCCAAGACAATCCTCCCAATGATGACAATGATCAGCCAGAGCAAAATCTTCGATCCTGTTCACCCTCGTGTTGCAAATGAAGTTCAAATAGAAGATAATTGACAGCATCAATGCACTGGTCCGCTCACTCGATCAAAACAACAACACAGCTAGCAAACTTACATGGGCACTCTTCATTTGTGTCAATATCGTAACCCAAGAAAGTTCTTTGAAGCTTTTATGGAACTGAATGGATTCAAGCCATGCAAGAAGAACTTCAATAGTTCAAGCTAAATAATGTCTGGGAACTTGTCAAGCGACCTGGTCCTCGCAAGCATAACATTATTGGAACAAAATGGATATATCAAAACAAGCAAGATGAGCATGGTCAAGTCGTCAGAAACAAAGCACGTCTTGTAGCTCAAGGAGACACCCAAGTGGAAGGAATTGACTTCGATGAGACATTTGCTCCTGTTGCTAGGCTTGAAGCTATTCGCATACTACTAGCTTATGCAAATCATCACAATATCTTGCTATATCAAATGGATGTAAAGAGTGCATTTCTCAATGGCAAGATTGAAGAAGAAGTGTATGTCGCACAACCACCTGGCTTTGAAGATCCAAAACATCCTGATATGGTGTACAAGCTAAACAAGGCACTATATGGCCTCAAACAAGCCCCTCGTGCCTGTGATGAGTTTGGGTACATGATGCAAGAGCAATATCAAATGTCCATGATGGGTGAGCTGAAGTTCTTCCTTGGTCTTCAAATTCATCAGCAGAGGAATGGCATCTTCATATCTCAAGAGAAATACCTCAAAGATTGTGCGAAGAAGTTTGGAATGGAAGGCGCAAAGGCTACACGCGCCAATGCCGCCAAGCACCATCTTGGTCCCGCGACAATGGTAAAGAGTTCGATCAAAAGGTATATCGCTCCATGATTGGTTCTTTGCTTTATTTATGTGCATCGGGCGGATATTGTGCTTAGTGTTTGCATGTGTGCTCGGTACCAAGCGGCACCAAAGGAATCGCATCACTTAGGCGTGAAGCGAATTCTTAGATATTTGGCTTACACCCCATCACTCGGATTATGGTATCCCAAGGGCTCAAGATTCGATTTGGTTGGATTCTCGATGCTGATTATCTTTGGTGACAAGGTGGATCGCAAGTCTACATCGGCACATGCCATTTTCTGGTTGATCACTTGTCTGTTGGTCTTGAAAAAGCGTAACTGTATCACTCTCAAGCTGCTGAATCTGAATACATTCTTCTTTGGATCTGTTGTGCTCAGCTTTCTATGGATGAAGCAAACTCTCAAGGATTATGGCATCAACGACACAAGTACCTCTCTTCTGCGACAATGAGAGTGCCATCAAAATAGCCAAAAATCTGTCCAACACTCGAAGACAAAGCACATTGAAATTCGTCATAACTTTCTCAGAGATCATGTTATGAAGAAAGATATCGATATCATTCACGTCAACACTGATGAGCAACCGGCAGATATCTTCACAAAGCCCTTGGATGAGAATAGGTTTTGCAAGTTACGGTGTGAGCTAAATATCTTAGAATCCTCTAATGTCCTGTGATCAGGCACACATCCTAACACTTATGCATGTTGATGACTTAGATGTGCAACACACAAAGTAATGTATGCCTTCAATCAATGAAGACTTACACTCTAAGTGTGAATACATTAACATGGAATTTGACTTCGGAGCGCCACGATAATTGTGCGCCGTGTCTGGGTCTAATATTTCCTATACGGTGGGTAACACCACCACCAACTTTTCTTGTTTGAAGTGTTTCACACAAGGCGTTATAATGCAATGACTTCGCATTTAGTTTGTCTTCAGTTTCAATTTGTCTTCATGACTTTCTGCACTATGATGATTTGACTGCTTTTTGATATATATGTATACTAGTGTTCTGTCCTCTACAACATTCACTTATAGCTATGTCTTCAAGATTGGATCTTTTTGAACTAAGTGAATGTGATCGGACCCTAACCTCTCTATGCTTACTATCTCAAATCTATCTGTCCAAATCATATGCATTCTGTTGAAAATGTCAAATGTCTTCTCTGCGTCCTAGTTAGTAGAAGGCAAAGAGACAAACATTAAATCTGTTCTTAATGGCTTATCTTTACTGTTGAAATTCGGAGAAGCCGGAACAACTCTCCGACATGCCTGGCGGGCGTGGGAACATGGGACAACCCTGAGGGTGTTGCATGTTCGCCACGTGGCCCTCAGATGTGAACCACCAGGGGCACCAGCATAATTGCGCTGTGTCTCTCACCTACTTATAAATACCTGTCCCCCTGCGGTAAAGAAATACTTCTTCCACCTCTCCACCTCCGTCAAAACCCTAGCGCCACCGCTAGCTCGCGACAACGCCGGCGACTTCTCCGATGCCGTCCTCACGCCGGCCGCGAACATCGTTCTCTCCGCCGTCGCCGTAGGTGTCCTCCATCGCCAAGTTAGGGCACGATGGGCTGAACTGCTCGGTCTCCTATTCTTCTCCATCTAGCAGTTCTTCGTGCGGTAATTATAACTCTATTTTTACCACCTTTTTGATCTTCAAGATTCATCCTATTTACCAAAAGTAGTTTCTGTCTATTCAAAGCTAGATCTATTCCATCTGCATCTCATACTGCCTTGTCGATTCACTTAGATTTCTACTAGCTTGATTCCTCACTTGTACTTATTCACGGATTGGTACAAATCTGGAACCATTTCATCTATATAAGTGAATGTCTTCGCAACATGAGGTCAATGTCTTCAAACTGATTTTTCTTCAAAATCTTCTGAGAATGCATATGACCTCTTCCCCTTCCCTCGCATCTCTAATGTTGTCACAGGTACATGTCCGTGGGAGAATCCCTTGGTTTTCATAGTCCGCATTCGTTTGCGAGAATACTTACAACATCGCTTGAATTCTCCTGAAGCGGTTCACCTTGACCAACAAGCGGAAACCTCTGAAGCCCTTGAGCGTCTTCAAGCCTTTCACTTGAAGTTCATGGCAGAGAGAAATCAACAAGGAAGGGTGGCGGACAATGCGAAGTGGCACATCTAGAGATCTCGCACGATGATTTAGCGAAGCTGTACAAGACAGATCTGAAGAAAATTATCATCGAGGAAGAAGGCGAACCCAATGGATTCGACGCTATTGGGCTAAGGAGTGGTTCAAGTACAGATTTGTGACAAAGGAATATGCAGAGAAGCATGCCATCAAGAGTCCATGGGGTGATATCCTCTATCGAGGGCTGCAACCCAAGAGCCGAGCTGAAGCCATTGAACAAGGCTTCTATCCATGCATGGTCCGTGGGCCACATCTAGCAAACGCAGATCCCACTTCACTTCTATGGTGTCGTGAAGATTCGCTCTTCAAGCGCAACTATCCGTTTGCTATGGCTTCAGCCAAGGAGAACAAGAAGTCCTTGGGTTTGGACTTCAATCCAGGTCCCTCTGCTCCCCGTGCTGATGGCTCCCGTGAAGCCAATCCCAATGTCATTGGCCCCTATGCCAACCTTGACGGCCTCATCACTTACATCATGGTCCAAAGGCGCTGAGTCGATCATTACGGCGATGGTGCTGACTTTGATGAAGCTCCTGCTCCGCCACCTCCAAAGCCGCGAAGCAAAAGAAGTCTAAGGCTTCAACCTCGGTACGCAAAGCCACCTCCAAGACTTTGCATGCGAAGCCAGCAGCCATTGCACCTCCACGAAGCCGGTGTGCAATCGAAGATCTCGTCCGTGTCTCGGGAGAGCGGACAAGAAAAAGCAGCTTGTTAGACCATCTGATCAGCGAGCTTTGACTCCTGCTGCCATTCTGCGTGAAGAACCCATTGATCTATCCAGTGATGAAGATCTTGCGGATGATGCCCTTGAGCAGCTGATCAAGAGCAAAGAAGAAGCAGAAATCTTCAGCAACCTGCCTTTGTCTGATGTGGCCATCATTCATAATTTCATTGATGAGTGGTTTGACACCCCCAACGTCAGTTTTGAATACTTACAGCTCCCAGTAGGCCTCAGTGTCGTCTTCAATGGCGCCATTGCTTCTGAGCTAGCTCTCGCTCAGCGCATCGTTGAGCTCAAAAACAAGATTGATTTTGAGAAGGCTCAATTCAAGAAGCATGTGGCCAATCTGAGTGTTCAAGACGTACACAACTTCAAGGTCATGCTCCATGAGCTCAAAGAAGCTTTTGCGAAGCGCCAAGAAGCTCAAGGCTCTCGAGCGCATGAAGCTTTTGGTGATAAGTGTGTGCTTCCTATAATGAGGCCGAGAAGCGCAAGTCCTTGGCCGTCCTGCATTGATCCTGGATGGCTGCAAAGAGGAAGAAGAAGCACCTGCTTTGAACAGCTGAGCCTTCAAGGCAAGAAGCCCTCGCATTATCTTCCCGGCGGCATGGTGGTTTGAAGCCAAAGGTCACCTCAACCGCTTGAAAGCGAAGAAGACAAAGGCTGCCGAGGCCGATGCGAAAGAGAAAGCATGATGAAGCTTGATGCGCTCCTCCAAGAAGAAGCGCAAGACCAAGAAGACTAGGGCTGCTTCCACAGAGCCCTTAGTCGTTGAACCGATCTCCGTTGTTAGATCACGTGTGCATTCATCAAGAAAGAAGGATGGTTGTCCATGAGCACGCTACCACAGAGGCTCATGTGGTGAAGATATTCAGCAGTTGAACCCAACGCTGCTGAAGACATTGGTCAAGATGACAATGTAAATGATGATGAAGTTCTTCCTCAGATTGAGCATCAAGTGGTATCATCGCTTTGTTAAATGCGAATAAGCGAAATCATCGACATTAATCGTCCATTGGCGCCAATTGCTCGAGATGCTTCGTGGGCTGATCACCCACAACAACACCAAGACTCTCCCAGTACTCCCCAACAACAACAACAAGCTCCACCCCGAGTGCAAGAAGAGGATGAAGACTTTCAGGCTCAACCAAGTCCATCTCCTAACTTGAAGCCAACGCTTCATGCTTCAAGAGGACAAAGGCACAAAGTCCTCTCGTCGGCGTTCTGAAGGAGACGTGCAATGTTCACCTGTTGCACGGCAAGTATTCTCTGAACCAGCTCCAACAGTGAACATCTCCATGTCTGAAGCCCATGCTGCTCAAGACATTCCGGCTGCATCAGCTGAAGAAAAAGAAGAAGAAGTACGTGTACCAACTCCCCCTGCTACTGAAGAAGAAGAAGTTTGTGTTCCAACCCCCCCTATGATTGAAGAAGAAGTAATTCATGATCTGAACGTGCCTGTACCCGACCCTCCTGCTCGTCAAGAGGAGGTTGAAAATGTTGAGGCTGCCACCACCAATGCCAATGAAGCCAATGACGTGGTCATGGCCGACACCAATGTGGAGCCTGCACCAACCAGCGTGCCTGAAACTAATGAGGCAACTGTGCCCGAAGCAAATGTGGCCCCTGAATCTGACGCCAATTGGAATCTTTTGGCGCCAATGAGGAGGCTGCACAGGCGAATATGACAAATGCTCTGAAGCACTGTTGTGCAGCTGGACCCTCGATGTTGCCCTGCTCTGTTCCGCCACCAAGGCCTCACACCATTGAGCAAGCATACGATCACGGTCGACATCCTTTGTCACCGATGGCCCGTTGCGGTGCCTCCTTTCTGCCTCCGGCCCCAATTTGACTATCATGTTGAGCATCGGCCTCGGTCCGAAGCCAAAGCCGAGATTGTCAAGGTTTCAGTCTTGCCAACTCCCGGGTCTTTCAATGCAAATGGCTTCAAGAGCCACAATACCTTCTTTATGACACCAAGAACCCCTACTCCAAGCCAAGGATTTCATCAGATCGGTTCTGGAGCTATCCGCAGCGAAGCTATTACTCCTGCGTGCTATATGATCAAGGGCGCATTTTCCCTCACATGCGCCTTGACACTGAAGCTATTGCTGGACTGCCGTGCTTGGAAGAAGCACTTGACTGCTTTCGTGATGCTGGTTTGCTTCATTTTGTGACAGACAAGGAACACTGGAATGAAGAGCTATTGCTTCAATTCTACGCCACTCTGCACATTCGCGGCTACTACAGAGACATCAAGACATGGGTTCTCGAGTGGATGACTGGCAATGTTCATCATGAAGCAAAAGCCATGGATATCATCGAGCTTACTGGGCTAGCCACTCCTGGAGAACTGTATGAGCCTAACTGTCAGCTACACCGCAATGCTGTGGAGAGCATCTTTCATAAGCTAGAACCCAACATGAGCCAAATGCTGAGCATGATGAAGCCTTTGCCATCTGACGCTGAGTATCCCACACATTTCTTTGTTGAAGACCTTGAGTATCTGCCTCGCACCATATATCATATCATCAGGCAAACTCTATGGCTAGTCAAGGGACACTCATCATCAGCCAAGCTTGAAGGAGCCATGAAGACATTGGTCTTCTCTATTCTTAATGGCATCAGCTTCAACACTCAGGAATTCTTCATCGTGCAACTTCTCGCTTCGGTTCGACTGTTTGGTGCGAAGTTTTATGCTCCACGGTCATGCGCCTCATCAGCGACACTCATCATCAATTATCAGCCCTCTGCTGCAATCACATCATATTTACCCGAGGTTGATATGTCGAGTTGATGTTGTATATTCTGACCCTGCCAAGACGCCACTTTGTCTTCAGAACATTGAGCACCAAAGCTTCACTCAGCCTATTGAAGGTGTTCAGGCAGCAACAAGAGTCTACCCACTAGCTGGTAACACCCATCTGCCTCACAGAGCGCCAACTGAAGCCACTGAAAGCACCATTGTGCAAAGGCCTCGGAAGAGTTCTCGTGTTCTTAATGACCGAGAGCTTCTTGTGGCTCTTCATCAGAAGCAGGATAAGCATCATTTCTGGCTCAAGCGCCAAATGCAAAGCCTCTTGGTGGATGTCAATCGCATTCGCAACCTTGCCACCAAGAATGCCTTTGTTGCTCATGAAACCCGCCAAGATCATGGAAGAGTTTGACTCGCTTTCGATCTTTGGCTGATCTTCAAGATGATGGCTTCAATGAAAGATTCGATTCGACTCCACTCCTCCAAGGACTGCTACCTGCGTCAAACTCCATCTCTTGAAGACTCTGAATATTCCTCTTCCATGGCAACACCAATGCGAGTGATCGATGATGAAGATGGCGCTACTTCACCACCTCCAACTACTGGCTGTGCGCGCGACCTTTGCACTAAGCTCGTCGCACCGCCAACCAACGCATTTACAACCTGCTGCTTCACCTACTCATGATGGCGAGTAGATGCTCTATGTCTTCAAACCTTTTGGTCATTCTTGACAAAAGGGGGAGAAGCGTATGAGTTGATAGTCTTCACGCAGGTTCATATGGGCGGTTGCATTATATTTTGCTGCGTGCTTACAACTCTTGCGTTTGAAACATTTGGTTCTTTGAGTTGTAACACCTAAACTTGATGGTCGCTCGCTACTTACGCTACTTATTTGCTGCGATGATAAATTCCACATGTGCAATGATAACTTCCGCACTTAGATCATTCTCAGACGTCCATTTTCATTATGCATGTCATTCTTATTGCTATATCATTTCATGCATGATGAATTATCTTCATAAGTTGAAGTGGATCTCCACAAGTACAACCTGCCATGTGCATTTGCATTCCAAAAGCAAATTACTTATATGCACATCTTCAGGGGGAGCCCTTACAACTTATGAAGAAAAATTCTTATCCTTACAATTTCACATACTTTATCCCCATTGAAAACTTCAACCAGTTTGTCATCAATCACCAAAAAGGGGGAAATTGTAAGTGCATCTAGTGCCACCCCTTGTTGGTTTTGGAGTATTGACGACAAAGTTGGTTGAGGGACTAATGCGTTTGTGAGAATTGCAGGATAATGCAGGTAGTGTCCCTCATTGATTCGGTTTACCTACCGGAGATGACCGCTAAAAATGTGTGAAATTGAAGACAATGGTGGTATGAGAAGATATTCATATTGAAGACTATGACATGAGAAGACATTGCGTGAAGACCTTGGAGCGCGAAGACTGTGTGTTTTCGTTGTTTCGTTTCTCCTTTGTTGAGTCATAGGAACCACCGTACTGTTAAGTGGGGTCCAAGTGAACTAAGTTAGAATGACTGAAGTGATGCTCAACCCAAATTCTATGTCTTCGAGCGAAGACAATGAGAGCAAATCTTATCCAGAGCTGGATGAGTCAGCTTTGCTTGTAACCCAAGTAAAGTTGCCGCGCGTGTTTGAAATCTGACGTTGGAACACGTGTTAGTTCCTTAGTGACCCAGGGCCATTTTGGACAAATCAGGTTGGGTTGCCTAGTGGCTATAAATAGCCCACCCCCTACACCATAAATTGGTGGCTGCTCAGAGTTTGTGCACGGCTTTTGTCGTTTGAGAGCAACCCACCTCGAAGCATTTGAGAGAGAAATCCTTGCGAGGACAAAGCCCAAACACCCGAGCCAAAGAGTGTTAGGCATCATTGAAGTCTTTACATGCGTGTGACCAAGACTTATTACACTTGAGGATCTGTGAATCCTCCGGCCCGGTTAGGCGTCGCGTTCTGAGCATCCAAGAGTCATTGTGGATTGCGGTGAACAAAGTGTGTGAAGGTTTGGAAGCCTCCTTGAAGACTTACCAGAGTGATTGGGCGAGGACCGGGTGTCCTTAGCTCAAGGGAATAAGGTGAAGACACGGTCTTGAGAGTTAAATCTCAGCCTCCCTAACTGACGTCACAGTTGTCACAAAGAATCGGGCTGGTCCAACAAATCTTGTGTCTTCAACAAGCAACTGGTTCTATCCCTTCCAACCTTACTTAAGTTTGTCTTCATGAAGTCATTGCTTATCTGTTTATCTGTTTGACTTCATTGCTTGACTACTATTGTTTATTGGCTTCATACTATCTTCCATCTTGATCCTGACTGCCTAACTGCTATTAGTCCTGTACCTTCATATCATTACATACTTGACTATGGCTTATTTAGGTTAGTTTATCTTCCGCTGCATATCAATTAGGTTGTTTCTGTTGTTTGTCTTCGAAACTTCCAAGTTTTGAAGACTTTCGTAAAAATCGCCTATTCACCCCCCCTCTAGTCGATACTAGCACTTTCACCAAGATCCTGTCATCGCACCCTGGGCCAGTCAGATGCCATGGCATCCGCATGTTCAGTACCAAATCCAAGGTCCAACCCAAGTTCGACGAGTGGTTCTTATCCCTTGCCCTAGATCAGCTCGAGGAGCTCAGCTTTGAAGCTGGACGATGTCGCTCTCTGCCGCTGTCCGCGCTCCGCCTAACGCTAACGCTGCATCGTGCCAGATTCAGCTCCTGCTATCTTCCCCAGATTAATGCCGCGCCCGCCCTTCTTCTCCGTCAACTCAAGTAGCTCGACCTCTTAGATGTTTTCATCTCGAAGAAGGCTATGGAGCACCTGCTCCGTAGCTGTACTACGCTCGAGTACCTTCTTCTTGAGCAGATCCACGGGTTCATTAGCCTCCACATCACCTTGACGAATCTCCGATGGATTTATGTGTCTTGCTGGCCCCGCAACAAGACATCAATTGGGAAGAGATCTCTCCAGCTGTTCCACGTTATGGTCATTGAGAATGCGCCTTTCCTTGAGAGATTGCTTGTATCGGATCTAGAAGGTCCAACAAAAATCAAGGTCATTGACGCGCCGAAATTGACAGCGTTGGTGTACTCATCTGCCAAATTCTCTGAACTCTTTATTGGATCCGTAATCGTTCAAGTACAGCACTCATCTTCTTCTTCGTCTTCTTGAAATCCACATTTTTAAATTTCTTCTTGATGTATTTACGACCGTCTTCCAGAAAATGATTCCCACAAGCTTGACCCAGTCCATGCGCACAGTGAAGATCTTAGCACTAAAATCTATCGGCCCCAATTTGGATCAAGTTGTTGGATTTCTTACATGCTTTCCATTCACGGAGAAGCTACGCATTGAGGTGAACCTTCTTTCCTATAAGTAAACAGTAATCACAACGTAACTCAATTTTTTTGTAATTTTTGCAAATTACAATGATAAGTGTAGTGTTCAAAACTGCATCTATGCACTGCACCGAAAGAAATGCTTTTAGTATTTTTTTCTCACGTGATCACCTGCATCATTTTTATGTTGTACTACTATAGTAGCCTAGGCTAGTCATAGTGGAAAGTAACTTAGACTACTCCAGTAACTCTATGGTTACCCTAAGAGCAAGTACTACCCCGTCCTGGTTTACTCTTCCAATTTTGTAGTATCAAAATTTGACCATAGATTTAACTGACAAAATGTTAATGCATGTCACTAAGAACTATCTCGTTTGATTCGTATTTGAACATAATTTCAAATGGTGTAATTTTTAGTGACGTGCATTGGCATTTTCTTAGGTAAATCTATGGTCAAAATTTTATACTAAATACAAGGTAGTATTCCCTCCGTCCCAAAATTCTTGTCTTACATTTGTTTCCATACGAATGTATCTAACACTAAAATGTAACTAGATATATCCGTATTTAGACAAATTTAAGACAAGAATTTTGGGACGGAGGGAGTACAAAAGTGGGCTATGTAGGCCAAAACATGTGCCAAATTCACTTGTGATGCATTTGGCATCAATTCCCCTCCATTGCTCACCTGGTGCCCCAATCTGGATCACCTACTTTGCTCCGGTGCCAAATTAACTCACGCAATGAAAAAACACTGCATGGGAGAGAGAGAGGACTGAGGCAATAAAAAACACTTGTTTGGGAGAGTGAGAGGATGGTGTAGTCGGTTTGATTGATTTGTTTATACATGTGGGTCTGTGTGCACAGCGGTGCCAACTCTCTAACATAGCGAGAGCGGTGACAAAATCTTTTGATTTGACATCCATGCGTATTATGTGGCATACTTTTGCGAAATATGGCATCGGCCACATAGTGGAAGGCAACAAATGCCCAAGCTCTTCACGTTCTCCTAGTTAAATGAGAGGAAACAGAAAGAGAGAGAGAGAGAGAGAGAGAGAGTGAAAAAATATCACTAGCCAGCCAACCCTATCGTATGAGCGAATGATATTGGTACCTCTTGATGACATGGCAATCTTATACAGCCAGCTGCTCTAATATGTTCTCTTCTTTTGCAGATAAAAAAAGACACAAAAGTGAAAAATGTGCTGCACTATAACAATCTCATCGAATGCCTTGATCTCCATCTTACGAAAATTGATTTGATCGACTACCGAGGCAAAGACATCCGAGATTAAATTGGCGAGTTCTTTGTTACGGAGACAAGTGTGCTCAAGGTAATGAGGTTTGGCGTTCTCTGGCGCAACAATGAATGGTGTGTTGATCACCGCAAGCGTCTAAGCCTAAATGACAAAGTCTCCGCAGAAGCAGAATTTGTTTTTGAAACATCAAGTGGCTAGAGACTCGAAAACTTATTTGCCCATTAGTGACTTGTCAGGGCGGTGGATTTTAGTTTGTACGATAATGTTGCATCCACCTAAAGTAACGGATGTTCTTACGTAAACTTCCTAGTAATTCCCTCTTCGTAGGTGCAGCATTACTCCTAACATTTGCAATATCAGTTTGAAACTTGTAATATTGCCGTGTCCTATTCCTGCGTTTTCAAAATCCTGCGAATCAAACAGGTCTGGAGTTGGTGATGATGTTGTGCCTCCCATCTTTCACCAATAGCCGTCGGATCTAGATCTCACGCATACAAACCAAGCTTCTCCATTTTTGCAAAAAGATGCCCGCGCTTGTTCCCTATTTACAAACAACTCCTTGTCTCTCACAATCAGCCTTATCTCCTCCCCACCACATCTAGAAGGCCGTGGAAAATTCTGGCGCGATGGCCGCTGCCGGCACCGTCCACCCCCAATCTTGGTGTTCCGTGCAATGCACGGGCATCTACGCACGGGGAATTATGTCGAACAGGGCTAGTTGTAAGAAGGCTAGCTCTGCAGCCATGATGATAGTGACTGCAGACAGTGAGGCTGACTATGGTATGGCGAACACGGCGCCTATACTCAGGTGTCATCTCCGGCACAGGGTCTTGTCACTTCACTGTGAGGAGCAACACGTAATAATTTGACCAACGGGTAGTACAGTGCTAGTACTCCTACTACATTGGTAGTACTTCTTGAGGCCGCCAGGGCGAGGGGCCGCTTGGACGACAGCTTCATCTGCTTGTTAGACGAGGTCCTTGTCAGATTCCTCGACAAGTTCACCGTCGTCAAGAAGCACACAGACGACTTTGACGTACGCCTCCAGCCGACGCGCCCTGGCTCTGTGACGCCCGCCACCCTCAACGACCACTATGGTGACAACCTCTTCGATGCACTTGTGGCCCTGCGACTGCCCGCCGTCGCGCCGGAGAATGTCCACCTCGAGGTCATGCTCGCCGCGCAGCGCCTGGCGCAGCAAGACACCATCGACATAATCACCCACGTCTACCTGCAAATTGTCCACAAGGACTACTACATGCAAGAGGAGGACGATAGGACGCTGGCCTTCTTGGACTGCAGAGCAACCTTGGACGACATTGTTCAGAAGCACATTGAGCTCACCGCCAACGCCGCTGCCCCTTACATGTCGGTTGGTGACCCGGCACACTAGGGCGCGAGGATGTCGTTGATGGATCCGTATGTATTTTTATCTTTCCGTCAAATCCATGTAGTAGTATATGATACTACTAGTAATTATCTTACCTTTCGCATCAACTTCCTAATTTTCGTACGTACTGCATGCATGAACGGCGCCAGAACCAAACTTCTCAGTACTCTAGGCAAAATCGTTATTTTCTATCTATCGGTCGCGCCATGGAGCAGAACCAAATTGTACAAGTTCGAGTTCAAAAGGAAAAGCTGCTGTGTTCGTGTCGCACCCCACACGGTTGGTCGGCACGCGCCGCTCAAGCGGGAATGCGTGCGGTGTTGCATTTTCACTTACAAGTGGGTCCGCAGTTGAGCAAACCGACTATTGGCAAACCCCCACCCCGCCCACCGCGCGATGGCTGAGAAAACAGGAGGGAGAAGAGATGGCTGTAGCACAGACTCCAAGAAAATTGGTGTCGGATGGGACTCGTGTGGGTGGCGTGTGCCGTACTGCTAGACGTGAATGCTAGTTATGGCGCATGCCACCCCACTATATCGACCCTATATCGAGGTACATAGAACAAATTTCCTGGAGTTAGTGCTCAGCCCTCCTCTATCTCTCTTCTCAGCCAGCCAGCGGACGTGCGGAGCCCATCGTCTGTTTACTCACATGCAGTCCCACATGTCAGCGAAAATGCAAGAGGACCCGCTGAACCTGCGCATCTTTCACCTCGACGTACTGGTGATGAAAAACAAATCCAATAAAGATCTTAGGTGGCCGCTTTTGGAGTTGCTCAAGAGTAGTAAGATTCTAATTACAGTTTAACCCAAGATGCACATCACATGGCTTCAACTACCACTCTATTTTCTTGCATGACACGACCTGGATGCTAGATGTCCCACGTGTCGGCAAAAGGAGGAAGAACCCGACCAAATCTTCGGTTGTGCTCTCGGATTAGACTAGTTGTGCTAACATAAAAAAATTATTGTGTACTCCCTCCATTCCAAAATACTTGACTTCCATTTGTCCAAAAATGGATGTACCTATTTACTAAAACATGTCTGGATACATATATATTTTGACAAATAGAAGGCATGTATTGTGCAACGGAGGGAGTAGAATGGATGCAAGTTTTTGTATTGGGAAGAATAGTACATCGATATATTGATAGAGCACAATTTAGTAGATGTTCTAGCACTTTTAGCTAGCATAGAGGCTAGAGATGAGACTAGTGCACTTGTTGATACTCCTACTAGAATAGAGGCTAGACATGAGACTAGATGCGAGGAAGCAATGTCTACTTCTTTACACTCGAAGAAGAAAGAAGCACGCAAGATCGAGCCTCCACAGATCAACAATGAATGCATCGAGAAGGCACTAATCCAACTTACAGGAGCAGTTATGGAAGTTGGATATCTTCTAGAGTAGTAAAATGTATTCTTGTGGTTCTTGTTTTCTTTGGTCTTGCTTTTCTAGTCAGAATTATCATTGGAGTTCGTGCAAAATGAAGGTCCGTTTGGGGTCGTGCGTTGGAGTTGGCCTTACAAGTGGGACCATAGTTGAGGAAACCGAATATCGGCAAACCCCCACCTCACCCGCCGTGCGATGGCTGAAGTTAGAGAAACGACAAGGTTGAAGAGATTGCTCTAGCACGGACTCCAAGAAATAATATGGTGCCAGATGGATGTCGTGGTGGTGGCGTGTGCCATACTCCTGGACGTGAATGCTTATTCTGGCCCATGCCACCCTACTACTCCTACTACTTACTATATAGTACTAGTATCGAGGATTCAAGGTGCTGGTTACATACAGCGAACACATTAACATATGGCTATAGTAAAAACACCCTTGACGCCTTGAAGCATGTGAAGCTAGTACAAATAGTGTACTACTATTGTTGATTGGCCTCATCAGATAACTGTTGCAATGCACGCACAATTATGTATTCGGAAAATATTTTTTGCCTCGTCGCACCACTCACTCAGAGAAGCGACTCGAAAGCCATTCATAAATTTAGTAAGTTTATCACAGGCATATCATTTTATTACATACAACAGGTCATCAACCCACATCGACAATGAGGATACATTATAAATACTAAAGTTTTCAACAAATAACAAGCAATGAAATGAACTTCAACTCAACCATTCCTCGGCGTTGGAAACGCTTGCTTTGAACCACAAGTGATTTTTTGGGACGGGCCATCCATTGTCGATCTGGAGACCAACGCAGGACTGATCATCCAAGCTGAAGCAGCCTACTATATCAGTACCAGGGTAGGGAACCACCCAAATGTCCGAGGTATAGACATAGTTGCTTCTCATAAATGGTAGTAACGTTGTGTCAATGGCAGTTGGATCGCCTTTCACCATCATTGGATAGTTTTGTCCAAGGAAGAGCGAGTTTTCTCCAAGACTATCAATTCTGTACCAGGGGGAAGGAGTTGGCGCTAGCACACTAGTATCCATCCCGAATACCATGCAACGGGTGTTGGAATAGGTCCGGAGAGTGCGACCATGGGAGACTGCACCTGCTTCCTTAGTAGTAACATCATCAGTGGGCTGTATACACACAAGAAGAGGTGATCCATCGGAATTAGTTGCCAGGCGCCACAGAGTATATGGGTGTTGCTCATCCTCATGCTCGTGATCATCACCATCGTCATCTCCCCCTTGGTTATAAAAATTTTCAAGTATAGGTGGTGGAATGTTCACAGGACCTTGGAAACACAAGAAGAAGGTTAGTTAGTAAAGGGAAACTTGCTAACCCGCATGGATGTGGATGAAACAATTATAATTACGGTGGAAGACAAACGTACCAAAATCATAAGGATTCCATGCAAAAACAGTGCCACGAGTGGTGGCAGCAAACACAAGGCCCTCATATTGAATTGCATCACAGTACTCATCTGTGTACAGAAACTGATTTTTGAGCAATATCCATCCAGTCAAACAATGAAGGACGGCAACAGTCTTGTCGAAGATAGCAACAACTTCATAGTTGTTGTAATTTCAAGAACAGTTGGGAACTCGACAAATTGCTATCTTCCGTAGAAGACAGTCACCATGATCGTATTTGAACATGCATACAATACCGGTGTGCTCAACCTCTGGGTAGTATGCTAAGATTTTTGGAAGTGGAACCCGGTCACGAGTGTACACATTCACAAGTTCCCACTTGCAGTTGGACCCAATGTAAACAACCCAATCTCCATTTGCACCTGCCCAAGCCTTACCCTCAAGCGATGGCATCTTAACATCATACGTATCATTATCAAGCGGCATAAACTTGCACAAGGCGAGGCCTCCGTCGTTCCCGCGCTAGTCATCAGGGTCACGGCGAAGAAGATAGGGGAGATCAAACCGCTCCTTCACTACAAGAAATATGTCAACTTATGACCACCACTATTGGTCACTGAAAGGTCACAAATTTCCATTTATGACCTTTTGTGACCAAAAAGCAAAGGTCAAAGCTGGCCGTCAAATCGACTATAGCGACCATTCTTCTGGAATGGTCAAAGACGTTTACGACCAAAATATTCCTACTATGGCGTTTTGGTCACTAGCAACCTCCCCAGGCCACGTAGGCATCCAACGTGGCAAGCTGATGTGGCACAAGATTCAGCCCGGTCCGATTAGGTGTTTTACATGGGCCTAGCCCATTAATTCAGCCTTTTATATATGTTTTTTCCTGTCAATTTATGCTAGCTACATGGGCCAAGCCCAGCAATTAACCTTTTAGTTTCTAAGATAGAACTTTACGGTCCATTTCTTTTTGGGCCTCGGCCTTTTAAAAGTTGACTTCTTTTTTGGGCCTCAGCCTTTTTGCATGCTATTCACGTTTTGGGCCTTGGCCTCTACCAATAAGTAAGTCCAACTCATCAACTTTTATTTCTCACATTTTCACAGTACAAAGAAACAGAACTATTTCATGACAAATATTTCAAATGAAACAAAACTATATACTTGAAATGACCAGACCAGTACAACCAGACCAGTACAAAATACAACCAGACCAATAAGTGTAGCCTAATACAATCTTTACATACCGTTCATACAACCAGACCAATACAAAATACAATGAAACTAGCTATGAAGTACAACCAGAACACAAGGCATATTGATAGATAACCACCACGCTTCATCGTCTTCCTCTTCCAAATTCCAAGAAACAAATCAGCTAGCATTAGAAGGATCACGCATCAGAAGCATATAAAATCTAATGTTCACTCAGTAGAAACAAGGTGACAAACTAATGTTCCAGGGAGGTAGTTTTATATAATAAAAACAAACTAGGCACCTGCATAATCACATGACGGTAGTTTGAGATAATAAAAATTAATGTTCCATGCATAGTCTTAGCGCTCCAACAAAGAATCAACTAAAATTACTTTCAAGCAAACAGGTTGTACATCGATCAGGTTGTAAAGGACAAAAAATGGATACATGCAAGCTGGTTTTTAATCGACAAAAAATATAGAACAGTCTACATCTACAAGTAGATACAAGCTGGATTTGATCAAGACTTATAGACGGGTAAAAAAGTTGCATGTTTCAGAGCCAGGACAACAATCCAATCTTTATTAGGAAAGAAAACATATACATTAGCAGCGGGCTCTCTTTGATTGTTCAACTCAATTGGGCGGTTTTGATCAAATATTATCGATGCAACACTTGGCATCACTAAACTACAAGTCCAAAGCATCATAAGCACTAGACATAAATCACCATGGTGGAGCGAGAAAAAGAGAGGAGCGTTGCTTACTAGCTATGCTATCTTTGGAGAAGAAAAAGAGTTCTTTGGAGTGGGAGGCTGCGAGTGGAAGAAGAATCATTGCATGGTGGCGTGTCTACGTCTTGCATTGCGCGTGTTAGAAAGTGCACCCACCAGAACCAAGCATATACATGACATGCCGAAAGAATAAATACCATGGCAGCAATGAAATTAAACACCAACTGCCAACAGTACTACTGCTATCAGACTTGTTTAGATCATCACAAACCAACTAGTAGCGGCGATTACTCTGCTGTCGATTAGCACACGCAATAGCAGCGGACATGCACCTTCGAGTTCACATTGCACTTTCTTTTCGGGTTTGCAACAAAAGGAAGAAAGAAAGAGACAACATTCTCGGGCGCACTAAGACCACGAACTTGACAACATAATATTCCCTTACACTTCTCAAACATAACCACTACCTGGAGCATCAATAAACACAAGCTAGCCTTTGAGAATATCAACATTTGCAGCAACAACTGAAATGCTAGCCCTTTCACAATGCCACAGAACCTCACCATTTACAATCACTAACAAGCTAGTGGCAAATAATCAGAGGGTCATGCAGTAGAAATGTACAGTGAGTTACCTGAGCAGAGAGCCGGTGGCAGTGGCCAAGCGTGAACGAAGCGGGAAGTGATGTCTTCGCGCGGTGGCTCAACCAGCTCATAGACCTCGCAACCCACGACCTTGCGGGCACACACGTCGACACCGATCCGGTGCTCATCCTGGAAGAAGCAGACCCTATTAGGTTGGTGAGATGGATGAGCTGTTGGCAGCTCACACAGGACGATGACAAGAACCTACTGACCGCGAAGGCAAGAAGGTCAGAGAAGGAGCCCAACAGAGCAACTATCGAATGAAGCAGGACATCTAGTAGGTCTGCCCAACCTTGATGTCCAGACATGGCGAGGACGCAACACACAACAGCCCTTTCTTGCGTTCTGCAGGTTGCAGCTTCCCTTGAGGAGTGAATATATATGGTATATCTTCCCTCATGACCCTACAGAGACAGCAGCAGAAGACATGAACAAATAACTCTGAGCAAAATGTGATGACACAAGAATCATGACAGTGCTGAAAAGATCGATACTTCTACATAGAACATAAAATCAATGAAATTGTCACGAAGTATCATTCTTAAAACAACTAAAACTAATATTAAAAAAAATTAAGAGTGCTCAATCATGTGTACACCACTTTTAACAGTGCTCAATCACGCATTAGTTGCACAAATTAAGAGTGCTCAACCACGCATTCAGTGCAAATGTCAATGATATCTGTACAACACGCATTAAACAGAGCTGCAAAAAACAAAGCCCGGTCTTATTTCACCATCACGAATTTTCGAGAGAGCGGTGGCTGCTTCCGACCATGCTTTTCACGGTGTCCAAATCAGCGAGGTTTAGACTAATCGCCAGCGATAATGGCACTACGTCTGGTATGTCTTGTCGACAACGATATACCAAAACAGAGGAGAAGACGCATTGACCAGACTACTTATACTGTCAGTTGGTAATTAACTAACCAAACCATGCTACCTGCTGCCCGTAGCAGCCCCATCTAGCCATCGTGATCAATCTGTTAGTAGTGGGCTAGCTCTCTCACGCCAAGCAGCATGCATCAACGATTTAATGGACACATCAGCCCAGCAAAATCAAACCAGACCAATCAGCGGTACAGGATCGGGAGGGGGAGGGAGGCAGGGCCGGCAGCGCACCTATGAGGTCTTGATGAAGAACTGCATCTTCCTGCTGCTCGTGCATGCGGGAGGGAGTCAAGATGGTCGCGTGACAACGACGGAGCAGGATCGGAAGCACGAAAACGACGGGTGGGTGCCTACGGCTCGGATCCGAAGCCAGACCTCCATCGAGGTTGCGGCTCACCAGGGCAACGACGTCGGCAAGGCCGCCGGGTTGTGGGTCGGAGCGGAGGACCTCAGGCGTCCATGGCGGCCTCCTTGCACAGAGAAGTACAAAGGGGATTGAGACTTGAGAGAAAAAAGGGAGACACAAACAGAGGGAGGAAGAAGAGTGGGGGAACACGTCGACCTGCGGGACTTCGGTCGACGGCGGAGCTGCTTCGGCGAGGCGCGAAGCCGAGGCAGCGGAGACAGAGGCTGGATCGCGTTGGATCTCCCTTCCTTGGGTTCTTCTGTCCCTTCTGGTGAGGGAAGGGGAGGGGCGAGAGGAGGAGGGCATGGGGGAGGCCATGGACGGCAGCGAGCTCTGCATCGAGGGGACGGGGGAGTTCTGCATCGAGGTGGAGAGGGGAGATGTGGTGGAGGTGGGTGGCGGCGAGGGATCTGGATCGGGGAGGGTGACAGGAGGGGTTGCTACCATCCTGGGCAGCGGGAGGGGCTGCTGCTACCTGCCCTCGAGCCGCGGCGGGGAGGCCGGCTGCCGTGCCCCCGGGATCTCGTCGGACGTTAGTGTGCTGGTCACGGGGATCGGGGGCTGGAGGTGGCGGCGGCAAGGGAGGAAGCTAGGGTTCGCGCAAGAGAGAGGGGAGAGGGGTGGGGTTTGCGCAGGAGAGAGGGGTGGGGTTCACGGTGGTGGGATGGATGGACGGAAGGATGGACAGATGGATGGATGTATGGATGGACGGATGTTCGCCATGTCAGCGATCCATGCCACAACTGACTCCACCAATCAGGATTAAGCCTACGTAATTTGGTTTTTTTCTTTTGTTTCTCTTATATTTTTTACCCTCTTATTTCGAGTACCATTCAACATATTACCTTCTTATAGTTTGTTAAAATTAACCAATAATGTGCACATGTGTGTATCTTGGGATGACAAACAATGTTGATTTGGAGGTTTTCTTCTTCATTGCGCAAAAAAAAAATTATTTGCATTTTTCGAGTGCCCAAAATGAGTTTTTTTTGTGAAGGACCTACCAAATAATTGTTGCAAAATTAGACCAAATCATTTTTCTAAAATACTAGGCCATATTTAATGCACAATTGACCAAATGGTTGGATGTCAAAAGTTTTGATCCACCTCTGGTGAAAAAGACAAATTTCTGTTGATTCAGCTGGAAGCAGGTCAAATTTGAACTGTAGCTACCTCGTAGTTTGCTCTTTATTTTTTCCAAAAATAATTTCTAAGTAGATAAGTATCTATTTAATCAGAAAAACACCAAAAAAATTCCAAGATTCAACCACCAGCTAGGAACGGTGATTCCCGCCGTTTTGACCGCATTTTGAAACGGGCATAAAAAATTCAAAAAAAAATCAAAAATTTGAAAAACCTTCGCATTGTGTCATTATATGTGACCAAATTTCCAGGAAAAATAATAAACTTGTAATACAATAATTATTTTTAAAAAGTGTTCTCAGAAATGAGCTATCATGCGTGAAGATTCATGGCTTTCAAGCCAAATGATCAATCTTATGGCCACATTCATGGCATAGTTTGTTCAAGTGATCTCATATTGTGCACAAGGGTGCATCTTGGAATTCCAAACAATGTTCCCTAAGAAAGTTTTCATTTTCTTTGGACGAAAAAACAATTTTCCATTTTTTGAGTGCCCCAAAGGAGATTTTTTTGTGAAGGACCTACCATATAATTGTTGCAAAATTGGACCAAATCATTTTTCTAAAATACTAGGCCATATTTAATGCACAATTGAACAAATGGTTGGATGTCAAAAGTTTTGATCCACCTCTCGTGAAAAAGACAAATTTCCGTCGATTCAGGTGGAAGCGGGTCAAATTTGAACTGTAGCTGCCTCGTAGTTTGCTCTTTATTTTTTTCCAAAAATCATTTCTAGGAACATAAGTATCTATTTAATCATAGAAACACCAAAAAAATTCCAAGATTCAACCACTAGCTAGGAACGGTCATTCCCGCCGTTTTGACCGCATTTTGAAACGGGCATAAAAAATTCAAAAAATCAAAAAATTGTGGAACCTTCGCATTATGTCATTATATGTGGACAAGTTTCCGGGAAAAATAACAAACTTATGTCGGCAATTATTTTAAAAAGTGTTCTCGAAGCGAGCTATCGAGTGTGGAGATCAATGGCTTTCAAGCCAAATGATCAATCTTATGGCCACATTCATGGCATAGTTTGTTCAAATGATCTCATATTGTGCACAAGGGTGCATATTAGAATGGCAAACAATGTTGCCTAAGGAAGTTTTCATTTTCTTTGGATGAAAAAACCATTTTTCATTTTCCGAGTGCCCGAAAGGAGGTTTTTTGTGAAGGACCTACCATATATTTGTTGCAAAATTGGACCAAATCATTTTTCTAAAATACTAGGCCATATTTAATGCACAATTGAACAAATGGTTGGATGTCAAAAGTTTTGATCCACCTCTCGTGAAAAAGACAAATTTCCGTCGATTGAGGTGGAAGCGGGTCAAATTTGAACTGTAGCTGCCTCGTAGTTTGCTCTTTATTTTTTTCCAAAAATCATTTCTAGGAACATAAGTATCTATTTAATCATAGAAACACCAAAAAAATTCCAAGATTCAACCACTAGCTAGGAACGGTCATTCCCGCCGTTTTGACCGCATTTTGAAACGGGCATAAAAAATTCAAAAAAAATCAAAAAATTGTGGAACCTTCGCATTATGTCATTATATGTGGACAAGTTTCCAGGAAAAATAACAAACTTGTAATACGGCAATTATTTTAAAAAAGTGTTCTCAGAAACGAGCTATCGAGTGTGGAGATCAATGGCTTTCAAGCCAAATGATCAATCTTATGGCCACATTCATGGCATAGTTTGTTCAAGTGATCTCATATTGTGCACAAGGGTGCATCTTGGAATTCCAAACAATGTTCCCTAAGAAAGTTTTCATTTTCTTTGGACGAAAAAACAATTTTCCATTTTTTGAGTGCCCCAAAGGAGATTTTTTTGTGAAGGACCTACCATATAATTGTTGCAAAATTGGACCAAATCATTTTTCTAAAATACTAGGCCATATTTAATGCACAATTGAACAAATGGTTGGATGTCAAAAGTTTTGATCCACCTCTCGTGAAAAAGACAAATTTCCGTCGATTCAGGTGGAAGCGGGTCAAATTTGAACTGTAGCTGCCTCGTAGTTTGCTCTTTATTTTTTTTCCAAAAATCATTTCTAGGAACATAAGTATCTATTTAATCATAGAAACACCAAAAAAATTCCAAGATTCAACCACTAGCTAGGAACGGTCATTCCCGCCGTTTTGACCGCATTTTGAAACGGGCATAAAAAATTCAAAAAAAATCAAAAAATTGTGGAACCTTCGCATTATGTCATTATATGTGGACAAGTTTCCGGGAAAAATAACAAACTTATGTCTGGCAATTATTTTAAAAAGTGTTCTCGAAGCGAGCTATCGAGTGTGGAGATCAATGGCTTTCAAGCCAAATGATCAATCTTATGGCCACATTCATGGCATAGTTTGTTCAAATGATCTCATATTGTGCACAAGGGTGCATATTAGAATGGCAAACAATGTTGCCTAAGGAAGTTTTCATTTTCTTTGGATGAAAAACCATTTTCATTTTCCGAGTGCGAAAGGAGGTTTTTGTGAAGGACCTACCATATATTTGTTGCAAAATTGGACCAAATCATTTTCTAAAATACTAGGCCATATTTAATGCACAATTGAACAAATGGTTGGATGTCAAAAGTTTTGATCCACCTCTCGTGAAAAAGACAAATTTCCGTCGATTCAGGTGGAAGCGGGTCAAATTTGAACTGTAGCTGCCTCGTAGTTTGCTCTTTATTTTTTTTCCAAAAATCATTTCTAGGAACATAAGTATCTATTTAATCATAGAAACACCAAAAAAATTCCAAGATTCAACCACTAGCTAGGAACGGTCATTCCCGCCGTTTTGACCGCATTTTGAAACGGGCATAAAAAATTCAAAAAAAATCAAAAAATTGTGGAACCTTCGCATTATGTCATTATATGTGGACAAGTTTCCGGAAAAATAACAAACTTATGTCTGGCAATTATTTTAAAAAGTGTTCTCGAAGCGAGCTATCGAGTGTGGAGATCAATGGCTTTCAAGCCAAATGATCAATCTTATGGCCACATTCATGGCATAGTTTGTTCAAATGATCTCATATTGTGCACAAGGGTGCATATTAGAATGGCAAACAATGTTGCCTAAGGAAGTTTTCATTTTCTTTGGACGAAAAAACCATTTTCATTTTCCGAGTGCGAAAAGGAGGTTTTTTTGTGAAGGAACTACCAAATAATTGTTGCAAAATTGGACCAAATCATTTTTCTAAAATACTAGGACATATTTAATGCACAATTGACAAAATGGTTGGGTGAAAAAAGTTTTGATCCACCTCTCGTGAAAAAGACAAATTGCCGCCGATTCAGTTGGAAGCGGGTCAAATTTGAACTGCAGCTGCCTCATAGTTTGCTATTTATTTTTTCCAAAAATCATTTCTAGGTACATAAGTATCTATTTAATCATAGAAACACCAAAAAAATTCCAAGATTCAACCACTAGCTAGGAACGGTCAAGCCCGCCGTTTTGACCGCATTTTGAAACAGGCATAAAAATTCAAAAAATCAAAAATTGGAAAATCTTAGCATTGTGTCATTATATGTGACCAAGTTTCCAGGAAAAATAATAAACTTATGTACGGTAATTATTTTAAAAAGTGTTCTCGAAATGAGCTATCAAGTGTGAAGATTCATGGCTTTCAAGCCAAATGATCAATCTTATGGCCACATTCATGGCATAGTTTGTTCAAATGATCTCATATTGTACACAAGAGTGCATATTGGAATAGAAAACAATGTTGCCTAAGGAAGTTTTCATTTTAGTTGGACTGAAACAACCATTTTCCATTTTTCGAGTGCGAAAGGAGGTTTTTTGTGAAGGAACTACCAAATAATTGTTGCAAAATTGGACCAAATCATTTTATAAAATACTAGGCCATATTTAATGCACAATTGACAAAATGGTCTGGTGTAAAATGTTTGATCCACCTCTCGTGAAAAAGACAAATTTCTTGGAATTCGGTTGGAAGCGGGTCAAATTTGAACTGCAATGCCTCATAGTTTGCTATTTATTTTTCCAAAATCATTTCTAGTTACATAAGGACCTATTTAATCATAAATACATGGTTTGGTGGCGATACATCGAGGTTTGGGCGGTGGCGAGGGCCCCAACTCTAGAGCGTAAGAACTTCGCATGCCCGCCAAGTGGTCACCAGCGTGACCGTGGCGTTACCACATGTTACGGGCAGCCTAGGCATGTCTAGTGGGTTGGGCACTCCCGTGGTTGGTGCTAGGAAGAAAATTACAACATAAGATTCTCACGAGGAGACCAATCGATGCTCAAACATGAATTAGCAGCCAAGTGTTTGATTAGCGATGCGAAATGTACATGGCTAATGGGCGTGAGTTTTGGTGAGGATGATCAATTACTAATAAGACCGTTTTCACAAATTTTCAGCTCAAAAGAAGGAGCCTAGGTGGTACTTGCTTTGCAAACCACCACCTTTGGACATAAATATGAATGTTGAAGCTCGGCTCAAAATAATGAATGGATTGAGCTGGCATTTGGTGGAGGATGGTTATTTGGGCATAGGAAAGCACTGTAGAAAATGGACATTATTTGGACATGCCAAAGTGGTACTTCCTTCTGGCTGTTACTCTGAACAAAATAGGAAAATGAATATTTTTGAATTATTTTGAACTAGGCAAGGAAGGTTTTACATATTTGACGAAGATATGACCCAAAGAATTTATGAGATTTTTTGGGAATTTTGGGAATGATGAAATATAGGTTGCTTCACAACCTAGGGCAAAAACTGCCACATGGACATGACACATAGGTCAAACTGATGAGGTGGCGCCTAGTCATAGCAACCCACCACAATTTACAAGGCTATGAGCATCTATATTGGTCGTTAACAACTAGAAATAAGGCGGGACTAAGCGCTGTTAGCTTTATGACCATTTCATGTAAGGAAATTATGACCTTCGACCAAAATGGTCGCAATGGTTTAGGGTTTGGAGCCCTCAAACAGCTTTTGACCAATTGGTCTCAAATGGTCATAAATCTATGACCAATTCTTCCAGGGTCACTGACAGAAGGTCATAAGTTGACATATTTCTTGTAGTGCTTGAATCTTGGGTTCCTTGTAATGATGTTATTAGTTGAGTCAAGAATGGGCTTGAACGAAACTGCCATGCTAGCCGATGTGATGACGTCGCACCGATCAATGAGTTCCTCCACCACGTCATCTTTCAGTTCGGGGCAAGAATAACGGGGTCATTTCTGGCCTGTTCCCTCCATGGAGAAGACGATCGAACAATGGCAGAAGAAAGGGTGAAGGGCTGAAGGAAAATGGAGGAGGGAGAGGAAGAGCGTGCAACAGCAGTTCCAAATCGAGAGGGAAAGGCAAAGAGTTGATGGACGGTTGCCAGTTTGCCACGGTTCACGAAGAGGCACCCCGGCCTACACGTCCGTTCGGAAATACTACTAGTAGAAAAGGACTCGTCGTCGTCTCACTGATATGTTGGAACATGACCACATGTCAACGAAACATGGTGTGTAATTTCTTGTGCAAATGCGATCTGGCCACGTTGGCCCGAGGTGCCGCATTAGTTACCGACCTTTATTTTTTTAATGGCGTGCCGTTCATTTTTGTAGCACGACTAACTGGTACTGTATGTAGAGAAAATATAAACTACTCTACCACTACTCCACCTCCAGTACTAATAGTATAAAAAAGATATATAGGTTGGAGCTTCAGCGCTTTCTTGCTAAGGGATGCCCACTTGCTTCTCACACTACCACCCTCTCTCCAGATCTAAAAAAGACGGCCTCTCTCTCCCTCCTCACCGGTGGTCACAGATCCGCCGGGGAAGAAAAGGACGTGCAGCATTGACGCACTCATCATCGGCGAGCAAGGTCACGCACTGATGATAAGGCCGTCCTCTCAGACCTAGCGCCCGTGCGGGATGGCCTCCGTCCCCAAGCTCGCTGCCATAGTGTGTGCGGAGGACGACGACCACGAGCAAAGCCACTTCCCGCCGACCCTCAGGTATGCTACCTCTTTTCGTACCATACCCTTGTTCTATTGCCCCATCTGCCACGTCGTTGCATGTGGATCTTTTTCCACTCCACCATCTTCCCAATTTGCTATCCTCTGCCTTTGCTTGTACCAGAGCGAAAACCATAATTTGCACTACTAAAAAACCCTACTTCATGCAGACTAATCCATATCTGTGTTGAATAAGGAAAGGAAGGGAGACTGTCTTGTCCAAGAGAGTAGGCATCGAACCGCATCTAGGTTGAAAAGGGGAAAATCAATAGCTAAGGAACGAGTCTCGTGTCTCTTGGTTGAAGAAGGGTAGAAAGGCATGACAACGCAATAGAGAATGACCAGGTCGATCGGTTTGTTGTCCTCACATAGGAAAAAGGTGGCTAAAGAGAACAAAAATGGGACGTAATCCACATATGATGCCTGGATATTTGTTGCTCTGGGCAACCATACCTCCCTCACCACTCTCCATCCGTGGAGGTACATCGTATTAGTGCGCTCACTATCCGAATGGGCCTCCCATGATCTTATTGCCACTTTTTTTGCTATTAGTGTAACGCCAGCAGTCAAGTCAAGCAATGCTACTGCTAAAGTGATGCCACATTTAACTAATGCCGCTCTCAGTCTAATGCCACCGATAAATTTAAGCAATGACATTTAATGTTACTGGATTATTTTAGGGTTAGCTGTTGATTGTGGATGTATTAAAGATTGTTCAGTTAAGGCATTCTAATCTGTTGCACAACCAGTATACCAACGATGAAACCTGTTACTACCTTGATTTTTGCCTTTATTAATGCTTATAGATTACATACCTCACTTTCATGAGATAAGTTAATTTTTTTATGCAGTGTCACCAAAATGCCAAAGGCTGATGTCATTTTATTTTGGTTAAACTGCACAAACAATTATGAAGACAAGAGGAAAGGTCAAGTGGGCACCTCCTCCTCCATTGTTCTCTTGATTAGCTTCGATCAAGTTTTTATGTTTGATCGATTATCAAGATTGGGATAGCAATTTTAAGGTCCCCGAGTTTGGAATGATATTTACCTTGGAGGTACATGGTTTGCAATTTTTTATCTTGTCATTAGTTAATAATGCTAGTTACCTTGAGACTTTTGTATTTGGTTTAATGCTCATGCACAGCTAGTATACCAATCTTTGAAACTTGTTACCTTTACATTTTGTATTGTTAATTCTTATAGAAATCTTCCATGCTAGAGTTTATTGAAATCTGTTCAAGAAAACCATTGTCTTGTACCTGTAATAAACTAACTACTCTACCGTTGCACTAGCCCTTTGGATTAGTGTATATTTGTAGTATTCGAATGGTGTTGCATTAGCGTATGGACATAAATAAAGTGTGGCAAGCTTTCCCGGATATGTGCTCAAGAAAACTACTACTGTTTTTCTAAATACTAGGCGTTTGGGTACTTTAAATTGAACCGCAAAACGTCTTATATTAAGGAACAGAGGGTGTAGAGTTCACTCAAATTATCCGGTAAAGCTAGTCACACCTTTGTTAAAATTAATTTTCATTATGTTATCGAAGGAGGTGCATATGTTTGTCTCTAATGCCCGTCGACTACATACGACATCATGATGTAATGTTAAGTCATTTCCTTTTGTACAGTGTCACTGAATTGTCAAGGCGGTGATGACATTTTATTTTAGTTGAACTGCAGAAAATATGCTTAAAAGAAGAGGAAAGGTCAGGAATGGCTCAATTTTTCAGAAAAAACTATGTATGCCTTCCTGACATCAGCTGTTGTTGCTTTATTTATTCCTTCAAACAGGTGGTTAGAAACAGTCTTGCTACCTTTTCCCATTAAGAAATTGGAATGCTTATATTTGTGAGTCTATGCTTCAACTAGTGCCACTTTTATAGTAATCACAGTTTCAATATCTATGCAAACAGGGATGCTCAATTTTAGTGGAACTGCACAAAAAGTCCAACTGGTTCAACATTAGGAGCTTGTTTTTTCCAAACCTTTATATCCAATTGGTGGCACTATGAGCTGTTCATTACGAAGTTACATGGTTTGCTACTATCTTGCTACTCTTTTTGTATTGTCATTAGATAGTAATACTAATAGTTTGCATGTGAATTCATTGGCAGGGTGGACCTACATTGGAGGTGCAGGACATGATTAAATTATTGGATGCTCAATTTCGGTTGTATCAATTTCACCTCTTCCATCACTGTGAACATGGATATCCTTGGTCTGATGAAGAATAGGCGCTATATTTCTGCTCTGAACCAGCAAATCAATTTAGTATGAAATTGTCCAAGGCAAAACATAACTGTATCAGATTGTCCAGTGCAGAACATGACATATGCTAAGCGGAAGAGACATGTTTAAACCGAAAATACATGGTGTGGTATATGTTTACTAGCTGCTTGATATTTGTGCAGACAGAGATGTCTGCCCGTTGCTATTTGGCAAACAAACAAAGTGTCCGCAATTTTGGTTGAACTGCACAAGAGAATAGTATAGTCATTGCATGCGATGCCATTTGAAAATAGACACGTAAAGATTGGATAGTCACTTCATGGATTGCGGAAAAGTAATCTTGTACTATTTATTGGCCAACACTAGGTGCTTCATTGCTTTGGTGCGATTATACAATGGGCATCATTTTGCCTAAGTTAAAGTTTGTATTCCAAAAATAGTCTCATGGTGTGATCGAGAGAAGACCAAATCATATTGCGGTGGATGTTCCTCCATCATGTGTGGTTCATTCTCATGGTTCCAAATTGTTGGTGAAACCACTTACGTTTGCAAGAGGAATTGTAGACTTCACAAACAAATTTGTCTTTCGATCATCTTGAATGTTGGCCAAGAGAAGCATCCATGTTAGTAGGAAGAACAGATGTTTTTCTAGATCTTTGCTTTTGGAGCTACATATTTGTATATGATCTGTGAATCATTGAGATGCATTAACATGTTGATCTTATGTATGGGAATCGTACTAGTTAGTTTTAGTTGCAGCATAAGATCCGAAGTGGCTGATCTTTGCTTTTGGAGCTACATATTTGTATATGATCATGAACCATTGAGGCGCATTAACGATTACTTATTTCATTACGCTCGGTGTTTACAAATTCTTGATCGATCACTAGCTAGCCTACTAATGCGCTCCTGGCAGTTTTGACGCAAGATACGAAGTGGCAGTTTTTTGAATAAAAATGCCTACCTCTGAAGAAACTGACAAGCTACACTATCCTACCTACTCGATCCTACACGGATAAATAGCGGATCACGCACGTACTACCTCATTTCCGGTTTGCAGGGCTCAATTCAAGAAATGACCTACTCGATCATACACGAATAAATAGCAGATCACGCACGTACTAGTACCTCCTTTCCGGTTTGCAGGGCTTAATTCAAACCTCTCACCAACCAAGGTACTCCCTCTGTCCCGGTTTATTAGTCCCGTGAGCAAAGTAGCAAGACCAAGGCATGGCAATAATTAACGGCATGCAAAAGTTTAAGCCTAATTAATTCCAGCGATTTAAGTGGCTGCATGCGTGCCCTCAGCTGCGACTCATTGCATCTTTGCTCCGCGTCTTGGCTGCGGCGATTACGAGTGCTGCATGCAGCCGGCCGTAATTAAGGCACCTAACTGATGCGAAAAAAGATGCGCTTTAATTGTTGCAGGCTTTTTAAATCCGTGGAATCATTATTGACAAGGAGGGAGATGATTCGAGTGCACTTGATTGACTGCCATGCCAGCATGCGACCCAGACGGGACGAGACGACACAGTCATAATTTTAGTTTCTCTAGTTTTCCACGACAAGCTGGCACGCTAAGCCATTATGCATTGAATTCCGATGACCGTCGCGCTACCTTCCGCCTATAAGTACTGTTTCCCGGCCTTCCCCGGTGGCACCGTGACCCAACTCGCCATATCCTCATAAGCCCCCACCGGCCCGACGTTGCTCGCCACGTCCGCCATGCCTCGCCAGTCTGCTGTGGCGGCGCCAAGGCGGTCACCACCGGAACTAGTGTTCGGGTTTTCACCGGAAGGCAGACGGAGGGAGGAGGCATTCTATCTGTCTTTAGATGGCAATGCGGAGATTGAGGAGTTGTTGGAGCGCGACCGCCTGGCGGAGGAGCAGAAGTTGTTGGAGCGCGACTGCCTGGAAGAGGAGCAGCATATCGCTGATTTGCGCCGCCAGCGGGACATGGAGCAGCAGTGCACCGACGCTCTGAGTCGCGAGTAGAGCACCCGCAACTGGGCCAACTACATGGAGGCCAGCGCCCGACAAATAGCCCTGGAGGCTGTCGGGCACGCACGCGTTCGCGACGCCAATTTTTACTACCAGCTCGTCAAGTGGGTTTCCCGCTTGGAAGCCGAAGCTTCGGTGGACCACGCCAGCATGGAAAGAGCCAATGCGCGCGAGCAACGCGCCCTATTGCACCTCTTGCAAGTCTGAGGCGAGGCGCAGGACGCCGGTGCCAGCATTTAGCGTGTACCACAGATGGCGGCCGGCATCGTCTAATTAGCTAAGAGTAAGTTAGTACTTGTATGCTACTAGAGTATTAGTGGGAGTAGATAGTTAACTTGGCTATGATGGTTGTCAACGTGGAAGTTCAGTACTCTATATGTGGATCAGACCTGTTACTTTGCTCTGAATGTTGAACTTTCCGTTTGAACGTATGGAATGGGTTGTTATTATTTTAAATGGGTTGTATTTGTCCTCCACGGGTTTAGAGGCTGACTTGTCCCGCACAGCCCGGTTATTTTTGTTTTGGGTTAATTTGATAAATGCCACTCCAAATATGGTGTATCTGAGAAATGCCACTGCAATTTCCAAACTTTGAAAAATGCCATTTCATGCCATTTCTAGTGGCATTTTTTGAAGTGTGGAGTGGCGTTTTTCAAAGTTCGCAAACTGCAGTGGCGTTTTTCAAAGTTTGCAAAAATTGCAGTGGCATTTTTCAAAGTTTGGAAATTGCAGTGGCATTTTTATGAATCGCCATAATTGGAGTGGCATTTATCTAATTTGTTTTTGAGATGGAATTAGGGTGTCAACTGGGCTGTACGGGACACTCTGGCCTGTCTAGACAGCCTTTTATTTTATGTTTACCACAGACTAGTCCAGTAGTTTTTTTCTTTCTGAAAATGGCTAGCCCAATTTTTGTGTGATTTGTCAAGTAAGTCGCTTTATCAGGCCTGTTAGGCTGCAAATCTTTCAAGACGAGGAGAGCTTCATTCGGCTGGCCGAGAAAATGGCCTATCAGTAATGAGAAATGGGTTGTACATTTTTAAATCACATTAAACCGGCAATTAGTTTCAAATAACTTTTTTTTTCATTTTGAGATTTTAAATTGCATTGATTTTTATGCGTGGACAATTTATTGGATTTTATATTGATATACATTTATTTTTAAAATCAGTCTGAATGTGACTCGAAATTTCGGGATTAAAAACAGTTCAGACCGCACCGACATATGCAAAATTTCGTATAATTTTTTAACCGTGGCCACAATATGGGCTGTAATGCTAACAAAAAGAATATGGGCTCCAAAAAACCCGTAAGAATTAGCAAATGGGCTGTAAATTATTTGAAATAATGGCAGATGGCCTGTATGCTATTTTCCACAGATTTGAGGTTTTCCTAAAAAAAGTTGAGGCACAAGTAGTGAATGTTGGATGTCCATCCAACGGCCGTCGTGCTTCTTCTATCTCTGCTCTTCCTGCTCCAACCGCTCAAACAAGCACCGGAGGGACTGCCTGGTCCCTCCTCCCCGCGGCCGGCTGTGCTGCCATGTAGGCCTCACCGCCCCACCGTACTCCCATTGATGGCCTAGCCATCCCTCTACTCACCCACACCTGCTGTTATTCTCCGGAGATGGCAGACGAACCAGTAAACCCTCGTACAGTCGTACTCCCCTCCGCGTGGGAAACAACTACCAAGTCTTCCCTGCCTCTGTGTCGTTCCCTTCCTAGGGCTCGCCATTGTCCACCGCCCTGGTGCTCTCGGCGTGGCGTGGCCAACGTGGTCAACGACCGACATGCATCTGAAGTGGACTGTACATGGAGAGGCTGACAGCTGGGTCCACGGCCGCACGCAAGGAAATGCCTCCTTATTATGTGCAAAATAATGATTCCTCCACCTGACATTTGGGACCCACCAAAAGGGCCTCTGTATTTCATGAAAAAAACATTACCGCCGCTGACAGCTCGGACCCACCAGCTATATCTTCGCACGCAAGGAAGTGCCTCCTTATTACGCACAAAAAAAATGAATACTCCCCCTGCTAGCTGGGACCCAATATAGTGGGCCTACTAAGTGGACAGGGACGAAGGGCTTTGTCAACTTAGTCAATATGCACAATTCTAGCTCGACTGACTGTATGATGTCCATCCAACGGCCGTAGTGCTTCTTCAACCTCTGGTCTTATTGCTCCAGCCGCCCAAAGCAGCGCCCGGTAGTGCCACTGCTCCTGTCTCCGTGGTGGCTGTCTTTGTGAGGCCTCACCACCCCCATACTACTCCCACCGCTGGCCAGGCCATCCCTCCACTCTACTCACCCACACCCCATGTTATTCTGCGGCGATGGCAGCGCATCCGAACCAGTGAAGCCTCGTACTCCTCTCCGCGTGGGCATCCACCGATGCGTCTTCCCCGGCTCCGCGTCGTCCCCTTCCTAGGCCTCGCTGTCGTCCACCACCGTGGTGCTCTCGGCGCGGCGTGGTCAATGTGGTCAACGATCGAATTCCATCGGAAGAGTACTGTACATGGAGAGGCTTACAGGTGGGTCCGCGGCAGCCGCAAGGAAGTGCCTCCTTATTATGCGGAAAATAATTATTCCTCCACTCGACAAAGAGGGACCCACGGATGGGCCACGGTATTTCAGCGAAAAAATGTTTGCCCTGACTGCTGGGACCCATCCGACGGGCCACCGTATTTCAGGAAAAAAACGTTCCCCCCGCTGTCAGCTCGGACCCACTGGAAGTGCCTCCTTATTACGCACAAAAAAATGAATACCCCCTGCTAGCTAGGACCCACCTTGGTGGGAGGCTGACTTGTGGGCCTACTAAGTTGATGGGGACGAAGGGCTTTGTCAACTTAGTCAATATAAACGATTCTAGCTCCAGTGACCGTAGGATGTCCATCCAACGGCCGTAGTGCTTCTTCAACCTCTGGTCTTCTTGCTCCAGCCGCCCAAAGCAGCGCCGGTCGTGCCGCATGCTCCTGCCTCCGTGGCGGTTTGTCTTTGCCCGTGAGGCCTCACCGCCCCCTACTATTCCCACCGCTAGCCAGGCCCTGCGACGACGGCAGCCTCACACCCCAGCCGAACCAGTGAACCCTTGAAAGCACATTTGCTCCCTGGGTGGTTTTGGTAATTAATGACAACATACTTTGTGGTTGGACTAATGCTTTTATCAAGTATGTTTCAGGAAATTCAATCACATTGGCATGGCAAAAGGATGAAGAGGTGGACCCTCAAAATGCTAAAAGCAAGCATTGGCAAAAGCTCAAGACTCCATTTTTGGTTTAGTGATCCAAGATCACATTGAGTCCATAGGAAAGCCAATACTATTAAAAGGGATGAGGTTATGATGATGATCTGGTTGCTCAAGTGCTTAGTGATACATCTCCTAAACTATCGGCAACTTTCACCGCCATATACACTCATAAGTAATCTCGGTCCCACCGATATTCCAAACTTCAGTCACACCGAGATGAACCACCTCAGCCATAAAGCCAAACCCTAGAAATCTCGGATTTTCCGATTACGAACTCGGTCTCACGAAATATGAGTTGCCAACCTTACAGAACATACATCATCAAATCGGTGTCACCGAGATGATGAAGTCGGTCCCACCGAGATTGGCTTGCTCTTATCATTGCACGAATCGGACTAACCAAGTTTGTATTTTCGGTCCCACGAAAATCCCAATATTCACATTATTTGAACTTTCGGTCTCACCGAGTTGTTAACCGGTCCCACCGAGATTGGTCAAATGTGTGTAGCAGTTGGATTTTGTGTGGAGGCTATAAATACCCCTCCACCCCTCTTCATTAGTGGAGAGAGCCATCGAGAAAGAACTACCACTCCTACCTTACATTTACGAAGAGAACTACCTACCCTTGTGTTGAGATCAAGTTGCTCCACTCCCACCATATGAAGCTTGATCTCTAGCCTTCCCAAGTTGCTTTCCACTCAATCCTTTCTTCCACCACAGCCAAATCAATGAGGAGAGTTGAGTGTTGGGGAGATTATCATTTGAAGCACAAGAGCAAGGAGTTCATCATCATCAACAACATCTATTACCTTTTGGAGGTGGTGCCTCCTAGATTGGTTAGGTGTCGCTTGGGAGCCTCCGTCATCGAGATGTGGAGTTGAACCAAGAAGTTTGTAAGGGCAAGGAGATCGCCTACTTCGTGAAGATCTACCCCGAGTAAGGCTAGTCCTCCGTGGGCGTAGGCCATGATGGAATAGACAAGGTTGCTTCTTCGTGGACCCTTCGTGGGTGGAGCCCTCCGTGGACTCTCGCAGCCGTTACCCTCAGTGGGTTGAAGTCTCCATCAACGTGGAAGTACGATAGCACCACCTATCGGAACCACGAGAAAAATCACCGCGTCTCCAAATTGCGTTTGATCTTCTCCACTTCTCTTTACTACTTGTGCAATTTACTTTCCGCTGCCCATACTCTAGAATTGCATGTGTAGTGTGCTACTTGACTTGTGTGTTATGCAAAAATCTGCCAAAATCTGTCCTTGATAAAAGACGAAATTTTTATCTTGTCGAGTAGTCTAATCACCCCCCCTATAGACACTCTCACCTTCTTCGATCCTACAATTGGTATCAGAGCATTGGTCTCCATTGCTTTGGTTTACACACCATTGGAGGAAGATGGACGTGTCTACGTTTGGGAGTGTTAGCCATAGAGTGCCTATTCTTAATGGAGTGTCCTATAACTCATGGAGGATTGAAATGCTTATTATCTTTAAGACATACAATTTGCGCAAATATGTTGAGATCCCATATGTGCCTCCATTTGACCCCTTGCACCCTACCATGGATGAAGAGCTTGATTTGCTTCGTAACCTTAGAACTGTAAGTCTTATCATTAGAGGGTTACCCGATAACTTGCTTAAGCTCGTTACAAACTTTGAGTGTGCCTATGCTATGTGGAAGTTCTTGGAAGAAGTTTATCCGGACTACTCTTTGAGAGGTCTTGATGAAATTCTATACAAGACTATTGAATTTGATATGATGCGCCCCAATGATCCCAACTTTGATAAATGCTTCTTTGAGCTTCGTGATCTTATGAAAAAGAAGGGTGATCCCGGTCTTATCAATGTTCTAATTAGAAATGCTCTTGTATTGCATTCCGATGATTATTGTCACATTGACAAAACTAATGCAAGTAGTTGTCAAATTAACCTAGGTGTTGATGATGAACAATCTATGGGTCAATATGATGATGAGCATGAGCATGATGATGTACTCCGATTCGGACACCGAGCTAGACAAGATCATGAAGAGTCTCAATCTTATGGCGAATCTGAGAGACTACATATCCGGTGGAAAAGAGTGGATTCTTGATAGTGGATGCACCGATCACATGACCGGAGACGAAGACATCTTTCGAGAGCTTGCAAAGAACGATGGTCCACGCAAGTATGTGACTTTTGGAGACAACTCCAAAGGTAAGTGTAGGATCGGAAGTATGTCTAGAGGGGGGGTGATTAGACTACTTGACAACTTAAAAATTTAGCCTTTTGATTTGAGTAGTTTCTTAGCAAGTTCACAATGATAACCAAGTCAAGTATCACCCTACACATGCAATTCTAGAGTTATGGCAGCGGAAAGTAAGTTGCATGTATAGTAAATGAGAGGTGGAGAAGAGCAAACGCAATGGAGACACGGAGATTTTTTCTCGTGGTTCCGATAGGTGGTGCTATCGTCAATCCACGTTGATGGAGACTTCAACCCACGGAGGGTAACGGCTGCTTGAGAGTCCACGGAGGGCTCCACCCACGAAGGGTCCACGAAGAAGCAACCTTGTCTATGCCATCATGGCTTACGCCCACGGAGGACTAGCCTTACTCGGGGTAGATCTTCACGAAGTAGGCGATCTCCTTGCCCTTACAAACTCCTTGGTTCAACTCCACATCATGACGGAGGCTCCCAAGCGACACCTAACCAATCTAGGAGGCACCACCCTCCAAAAGGTAATAGATGGGGTTGGTGATGATGAACTCCTTGCTCTTGTGCTTCAAATGATAATCTCCCCAACACTCAACTCTCCTCACTGATTTGGCTGTGGTGGAGGAAGGGATTGAGTGGAAAGCAACTTGGAAAGACTAGAAATCAAGTTTCATATGGTGGGAGTGGAGCAACTTGATCTCAACACAAGGGTAGGTAGTTTTCTTCTCGAAATGTAAGGTAGGAGTGGTAGTTCTTTCGATGGCTCTCTCCACGAATGAAGAGGAGGTGGAGGGTATTTATAGCCTCCACACAAAATCCAACCGTTACACACATTTGAGCAATCTCGGTCGGACCGAAGTTGACAACTCGGTGGGACCGAAAGTTCAAATCTTGTGAGCGTTGGGATTTTCGGTGGGACCGAAAATACAATCTCGGTTAGACCGATTCTTCCAAAGTCTAGGGTTTGCCAATCTCGGTGGGACCGACTTTCTCATCTCGGTGACACCGATTTGAGTACAGAAGGTTACAGAAGCTTGGCAACACCATTTTCGGAATGACCGAGTTTGGAATCGGAAAATCCGAGATTCTAGGGTTTTGGCTATATGGTGAGGTGGTTCATCTCGGTGTGGTGAGTTTGGAATCGGTGGGACCGAGATTACTTATGAGTTTATGTTGGAATGAAAGATTGCTGATTGTTTGAGAGATAAATCATTAAGCACTTTAGAGCAACCAGATCATCATCATAACCTCATCCCTTTTAATAGTATTGGCTTTCCTATGGACTCAATGTGATCTTGGATCACTAAACCAAAAATGGAGTCTTGAGCTTTTGCCAATGTTTTCCTTAGCATTTTGAAGGGTCCACATCATCAGTCATTGCCATACCCATATCACTGAACTTTCTGAAATATTCTCAAGAAATGATTAGTTCAATGATATATATGTTGTTATTAATTACCAAAACCACCTGGGGATTAGTTGCACTTTCAATCTCCCCCTTTTTGGTAATTGATGACAACATATAGATCAAAGCTTCGACAAGTGATATAATTAATGAATAACATCGTCGCTTTGAGAAGTATGTGATAAGCAAGAGCTCCCCCTAAATTTGTGCATTATTTAAGATTTGCGTTTGAATGCAAATGCACAATCGAGTAGGATCATGGGTTACTCTTCCATGTCACATACATCTTGGTGGAGCGCACAAAATGATAAGAATGAATATCATGCACCCAATCACCAAGACATGAGTAAATGATCATACAAGATATGAATGAAATATGATAGACATCAAGCACACATTAAGCACAGTATGATCAAGCACTCATCAAGATAGAGCAAACGTAGTATCAAACACACGAAGTATCTCAAAGAACTCAAAAAGTATCTCAAGGAAAACCGCAAACGAAAGAGCAAAAACGAAGCACTCTCTCTCTCGAAGCCCTATGATCTATACAATTTCTCCCCCTTTGGCAACAAGTTACCAAAAAGTTCGAAAGGTATAGAGCTAATCGTCACTCGGGACTCTGCTGGCGGCTCCTGTCTGCGTCGATGGAGTGGAGATGGCTGCATCTGCGAACGCTTCTGCTGAAGTCTGTGGAGCTGGAGGAGTGGATCTTGGGCTGGTCTTTGGGCCGACGGAGCTGTAGGAGGTGCTTGATGTAGTAGCCACAGGATCGACCTTTGGAATAGCAGCTGATCTGGGCTTTGTGGACCTTCAGCGGGCTGCTCATAGTCATCTGGACCATGTCACCTTCCATCTCCTTCATAAGTTCTGCCTTCTCCTCTTAGCTTCCTCGATATCTCGCATCAAGCTTGTTGACGGTGACACGCACTTGATCGACAGCGTCGAGCATGGAACTTATCCTCAACGATCCTCTCAAGGCTCTCCCGAGATTGCACTATCTTTGGCCAGGCGTAGCTCAATTCTCTGAGTGGCTTCAAGAAGTTGTTCGCAACACTCTTGGGCTTTCTTGCTGCTTCCTTCTCGGCTTTAGCTTGTTTAGCGACTTCAGACTTAGCATGTCCTTCTCTGACGTGGGAGCATTCTCGGTCATCACAACCTCGTTGTCCTCATGTTCAGGCTGCGATGGCAAGTGGGGTCTATCCAACAGTAGGTGTCCGTGCCAAACTTGGCATTAATGAGCATCTGAATATGCGGAGCAAACCCACACGACCTCTTTTGGTCATTCTTTGTCCTCTTGATAGTCTCAACTATCGTGTCCATCACCTTAAAAGGTGTCTTCGATCTAGAATGTGCAGCATGTTGATAGAGTACCCTCTTATCATGCGGTGGTCCCTGACTTAGGCATCAAAGTATGCCTCGTAATGGTGTTGGTGGTTGGGAGACCTGCTCAAGGTAGTAGACTGATCCAAGCTTCCAAATCTCTACATCCTTCTCATCAACCTCATTATACATGTTCTTCATTGACTCGTGATTTTTCTTGAATGCCATACACATCAATGTCATCTTCCTTGAAACAGGTGCATTCAGCAATGCTCTCCATTCCTCAAGCAGGTGAAATCTACGCCTTACATCATCCATACAATCCTGCCATCTGGATAGAAGTGTGCGGTGGCATAGAACGCATGATCATCTCATCGTTCGAGCGATCGACCGACCAACAAACTCGCAATCCCACAAGCGGTGAAGCTTTCGTGCACATGTGGGAAATAGTCTCTGTGCTCTTCACTGTCGATGTATTTCCAGTCCACGTGTCTGTGTCGGAACAATTGGCTTCTTGTCCATGAGCACCGTCTCATAAAAGTCTTGTTGCTCTCTTGTGTGGAATCTTGAGTCAATCTGCTGTTCTTCTCCTGCCGGCATATGGATCTGTTTGCCTCCATAGCTTTGAGTCCTTTGTCCTTTCTCTCCTTCATATTTTCAGCTCGAGGATGAGCTTCATTATGAATGGCAGTTTCGTCTTAGCTTGAGCGAACATGAGCCTCATCATCTGATTCTGCAGTGGCACATTGTCCTTTTTCTTCTCTGAAGTGGAATATTTCTCACAGTCTTCTGGGCTTGGCAGCTGGTTTGGCTTGGGCTGCCTTTCTTTGGAGCTGAAGGCTTAGCTTTAGGAGGTGCTCCTGCCCTGATGGCATCACCCATCAACTTCTGCTTCTGAGGTGGCTGAGGTGCTTCCTCATCAGAATCATCATCATCATCAGCAGTCTCTTCATGAACTTTCCTCTTCCTCTTGGAAGTCTTCTTGATTTTGCTTTGGAGGTTTCTTCCATCTTGAGCTTCAGGCAACATGGATTTCTTGACCTTACTGGTGCCTTTCTTGGTTTGTTGCCCTTGATGCTCTTTGGCAACCACCTTCCTCTTTGGCTTAGACGTTATTTCCTCATCTGCAACGAAATCTGAATCTTCCTCATCTGAGTTCCTCTTCCTCCTGCCTCGTGGCGGCAGCAGCAGTCCACTTGGAGTGCTTCTCTCTCATCATCTGAAAAACTGCTTGCTACGGACTTGTAGCTGCCTCTGGAATCTCAACCGGCATCTCGGACCTGTTACATTGTCACTTCCTTCGTACATGTCGACAACTTTGTGAATAGAGTGGGTATGGGCAGAATAGAAGAGTTATCACAAACTGCAGAGGATTTTGCAAAAAAAATTGAGTTCAAACTTTAGATTTAGGTTTTCACAGAATACATGTCGGTCGGACCGAGTCTATCAATTCGTGAAACCAAACGCCTAAATGCACCATATACACCACTTTCGGTTGGACGAAATGGGTTTCGGTCTAGCCGAGACAGTTAGGGTTTCACTAAATCTTCACTTCGGTCTTACCGATTTGCACAACTCGGTTTCACCGAAACCGTGCGGTCAATGGCCAGAGGCCAAATCGGTCAGTCCGAAAATGCAGAATCGGTCACACCGAGATGTGTTCGCGAAACCTAACCCTAAAATTTTCACTCGAAATTTGTTCTATGATCTAAATAGCTGGATATGGAGATCTCAAACTTGGCAAGAATCATGGCAACACCTATCGTGCATAGAATCAGCGATTGGAACACGAGAGGGATGAAGCTCACCCAATGCGGTGGAGCTTCACTCTGGCGGCAACGGTGCAAAGTCGAAGGACCGTTGACGGCGATGGAGACCACAGCGGCGCCTGAAGCGACGGCGGAGACGATCCGTAGACCAAGGCGACGGCAATAAGAGTTTTGAGGCGAAGCGTTTGAAGAAGTAATCAGCGCTCGTCCTCGAGTATATATACTCTTGGTTGTCGGTGGGACCGAGTTTGTAAACTTCGGTGGGACCGAGATGGTTAGCTGCGTGCGATTCGCACATCGGTCACGCCGAAAATTGAAACTTCGGTTTCACCGAGGTGAAAACCTAGATCAATCCAAGTGATCTCGGTGCATCCGATTTGATATATCGGTTTGACCGAAAGTACTTAGAAGGTTTTGGAAGTTAGGCTTTTGACGGATCGGTGGCTCAAGTGCTCCTCACTCGGTCTGTCCGAAAAAGTCTTGTTCAAAGTTTGTGATATAAGCATGAATAGAGTTTGAGACAAGAAAGCATAGATAGCTAGGGGAAAAACTTAGGCATTCTTGTCCATCCATTTGGTCAAAAAGAAAGAAAACCATAAAGACCAAAGCAACAAATGGATGTCCTCGAATGGATAAAATCATGCATCCAACATGCTCACACAATAAGATAGCAAATGAAATATGTGTCAAACATGCACAAACAAAACACTAACAGCTAGCACACAGTTTGGCGATGACTAGGTCATCTATATATGAGTATATTGACTTAGGAGTCAAATGAGAACATTTGATCATAGGTCATACTCATCGTTTAAGCACAAGTGGGGTTACCACTTTTCCATAAAGCATTAATGTGTTCACATCATTAGGAGATGCTTTAGCTCATTTCTTTAGAGCAAAGCTCCCCCTTGATGTGAGAACCCCTTTTAAAGGGTCAAACTAACCTTGGGTTGTCGTTGAAGACTTCATGTAGATGTTGAAGATGTGGATGCTCAATGTTGATGAAGATCATCAAGAGTTGGGAGCAATCCTTTGGATTCGGGCACTTTCAATACCTACATGGGTTAGTCCCACAAGGAACAAACAAGAATATCCATGGACATAGATTGAAGTTCATAATAGATGATGTCCATGAAAGCGATGATTACCTTGTCCCTTGACTTACCAACATGAGGGTTTGTGACTCCATGAACTAGTGCAAGATGTGGAAGTTGATTGCACAAGTCCTTGCCAAAATGAATATGAGTGAAGTATATTGGCGAGTCACCCTCAAGAACCTTCTAGTTCTTCTTCTTCGGAATCCACATCATCTTGATGGGAATCCTTGGGGTAGTAGTTGAGCTCGTTGAAGTAGAACTTGAAGTTGCCTTGGGAACCCACTTGACCATGGCCTTGGGTGCTTCAATGAATGCATCAATCTCCTCTTGAAGCTTGTCCTTGCCTTTTAGCTTGTGGTCTTGTGGTGGAAAGTCATCTTGAGCTTGTTCCTCATTGGAAGAAGTAGGATCATACTTCTTCTCTTGAGAGACAAACTTTGGAGTGGGATATTGACCTTCTTCCCATTCAACACCCTCGGCGTTGAACTTTCGCTCAAAACCAATTCCTTGATTCTTCCTGTCTTCCTTGTTTGCGAACAATTTCCTCAAAGCTCTTGCTTCCGCAAGACTTTTGTAGACACCTTTCTCTATAATCCCTTTCAAAAGACTATTTTCTTGCTCAAGTGAAACTTGGCTTGAAACATTGTTAGTGGAATCAAGAGAATTACTAGAAGCAACAACATTTGATTTAACATGATTATTGTTACTACTAGATGAAGAATTTTTCTTATGCTTGTCATGCTTAGTTTTAATAGGTGGCAAGAAATTAGACAAGAGAAGTCGTTTGGCAAGATATGAAGAACTCTTCTTTGAAGATCGTCATTGATAGCTTTTAGAAACTCATGCTCTTGCTCTAGATTGAGCTTCTCGAGCGTAGCTTCTCATGAGATCTTAGGAGCTCTCTATGATCTTCTTGAGTTGTTTCATGAGCTAACTTAAGAGTGTTTAGTTCTTTAGTTAGGCGCTCAATCTCCTTCATAGCATTGTCATTCGACTCATCTCGACTATAAAGACTACTAGCATGTTCATCATTACTAAGCTCACTAGATTTATCATGTAAAAGCTCATCTTCACCAAGCAAGTCATCCTCATCACTATCAAAGTCAATGAACTCAGGATGTGTTACCTTGGGGCCTTTTGCCATGAAGCATCTTCCAATTCCCTCATTTGGTGAATCAAATATGTCATAGGAGTTGGAGTTGGAGGATACGAGAGCAAGACCGCAACACCTTCATCTTGATCAGATTCGGAGTTGGAGTGATAGCTTCTTTCGGAGTGATTGTCGGAGTTGGGCGGAAACCCATTCACCAACATGAGCTTGATGTTTTCTTCTTGTGTAGCTCCTTGATGACTTGTCCTTCCTTTCCGAATCCTTGCTTCTCCGAGAGGATCTTCGTTCATAACGATCATCTTTACTCCTTCTCTCTTTTAGGCGACTCTTCTCTTGAGCTTCTTCTTCTTGGAGATTCTTCTCTTCTCTTGTGGGAGTCGAACACTCATTTGAGTAGTGTCCGGGTCTTCCACAATTGTAGCAGTTTCGATCACGACTAGAAGATCTCCTTTCATCATATGATCTAGACTTTGAGCTTCTTTCCTTGCTTCTACTCTTGTAGAATTTGTTGAAGTTCTTCACCATTAGGCTTATCTCTTCATTGGAAACTAGCTTGTCACTTGAGGATGTGGGAGCTTCAACTGCAGCTTTGTAAGCACCGCTTGACTTGTTGTGAAGCTCTTCTTTATCTTTAAGTGTCATCTCATGAGCAACAATCCTTCCAATGACTTCGGTAGGCTTGAGATCTTTGTAGTTTGGCATCATTTGGATCAAAGTGCACACGGTGTCATACTTTCCATCCAAAGCTCGAGGATCTTCTTGATGATGAATCGATCGGTCATTTCTTCGCTTCCTAAACCTGCCATCTCATTGGTGATGAGAGCAAGCCTAGAGTACATTTCAGCGACTCCTTCACCTTCCTTCATCTTGAACTTGTCAAGTGACCTTGAAGAACATCTAGCTTTGATTCCTTCACGGACTCGGTACCTTCGTGCATTTCGACCAAAGTATCCCAAATCTCTTTTGCATTCTCAAGGCGGCTGATCTTGTTGAACTCCTCGGGACACAAAGCATTGAAGAGAATGTCACAAGCTTGAGCATTGTTCACGTAACATCCGCAACTCATCCGCAGAGCTTCGCGATCCGAACTTTTCCTTCCTCGAAGAACTCACCTTGCAAGCCAACACAAATAATGCCCCATGCGGCGGTTATGTCCAAGAATATGCATTTTCATTTTATGCTTCCAACTAGCAAAGTTTGAACCATCAAAGTAAGGACCTCTCTGAAAATTACCCTCACTAGACGCCATACTCTCCTAGGTTGTGAAACCAAGCTTATGGAGTCAATGCAATGGAAACCAATCCAATGGAGACCAAAGCTCGATACCACTTGTAGGATCGGAAGTATGTCTAGAGGGGGTGATTAGACTACTTGACAACTTAAAATTTAGCCTTTTGATTTGAGTAGTTTCTTAGCAAGTTCACAATGATAACCAAGTCAAGTATCACCCTACACATGCAATTCTAGAGTTATGGCAGCGGAAAGTAAGTTGCATGTATAGTAAATGAGAGGTGGAGAAGAGCAAACGCAATGGAGACACGGAGATTTTTTCTCGTGGTTCCGATAGGTGGTGCTATCGTCAATCCACGTTGATGGAGACTTCAACCCACGGAGGGTAACGGCTGCTTGTGAGTCCACGGAGGGCTCCACCCACGAAGGGTCCACGAAGAAGCAACCTTGTCTATGCCATCATGGCTTACGCCCACGGAGGACTAGCCTTACTCGGGGTAGATCTTCACGAAGTAGGCGATCTCCTTGCCCTTACAAACTCCTTGGTTCAACTCCACATCATGACGGAGGCTCCCAAGCGACACCTAACCAATCTAGGAGGCACCACCCTCCAAAAGGTAATAGATGGGGTTGGTGATGATGAACTCCTTGCTCTTGTGCTTCAAATGATAATCTCCCCAACACTCAACTCTCCTCACCGATTTGGCTGTGGTGGAGGAAGGGATTGAGTGGAAAGCAACTTGGAAAGACTAGAAATCAAGTTTCATATGGTGGGAGTGGAGCAACTTGATCTCAACACAAGGGTAGGTAGTTTTCTTCTCGAAATGTAAGGTAGGAGTGGTAGTTCTTTCGATGGCTCTCTCCACGAATGAAGAGGAGGTGGAGGGTATTTATAGCCTCCACACAAAATCCAACCGTTACACACATTTGAGCAATCTCGGTCGGACCGAAGTTGACAACTCGGTGGGACCGAAAGTTCAAATCTTGTGAGCGTTGGGATTTTCAGTGGGACCGAAAATACAATCTCGGTTAGACCGATTCTTCCAAAGTCTAGGGTTTGCCAATCTCGGTGGGACCGACTTTCTCATCTCGGTGACACCGATTTGAGTCTGAAGGTTCTGAAGCTTGGCAACACCATTTTCGAATGACCGAGTTTGGAATCGGAAAATCCGAGATTCTAGGGTTTTGGCTATATGGTGAGGTGGTTCATCTCGGTGTGGTGAGTTTGGAATCGGTGGGACCGAGATTACTTATGAGTTTATGTTGGAATGAAAGATTGCTGATTGTTTGAGAGATAAATCATTAAGCACTTTAGAGCAACCAGATCATCATCATAACCTCATCCCCTTTTAATAGTATTGGCTTTCCTATGGACTCAATGTGATCTTGGATCACTAAACCAAAAATGGAGTCTTGAGCTTTTGCCAATGTTTTCCTTAGCATTTTGAGGGGTCCACATCATCAGTCATTGCCATACCCATATCACTGAACTTTCTGAAATATTCTCAAGAAATGATTAGTTCAATGATATATATGTTGTTATTAATTACCAAAACCACCTGGGGATTAGTTGCACTTTCAGTAAGGTACTTGGCCTTGGTAAGGTGGCCATATCTCATGATAGCTCTATTCAAAATGTCATGCTTGTAGAATCACTTGGATACAATTTACTTTCCGTGTCTAGATTAGCTGACTTTGGATTCAATGTGCTATTCACCGAAGTAGATTGCCAAGTCTTTCGTCGTGACAATCATAACATGGCATTTACCGGTATCCGTGAGAGGTGATCTATATATTGTTGATTTCACTAAGAAAGCCCAACCTAGAACTTGCTTCATTGCTAAATCCGCTAAAGGTTGGTTATGGCATAGAAGGCTTGGACATGTTGGTATCGTAATCTAGACAAGCTAATCAAAGGTGATCATATTCTTGGCGTTAAAGATGTTCTCTTTGACAAAGATAGACTTTGTAGTGCTTGTCGAGCAGGAAAACAAGTAGGTGGAAGTCATCCGTGAAGAACATCATGACCACAAGGAGACCGCTTGAGCTTCTTCATATGGATCTCTTGGTCCCAATGCTTACAAAAGCCTTGGTGGTAACTCCTTTGGTCTAGTTATAGTTGATGATTATTCCAGATTTACGTGGGTATTTTTCCTTGATGACAAATCACAGGTTCGAGAGAATCTTCAAAACCTTTGCGAAAGGCCCAAAATCAATTTGAGGTGAAGATCAAGAAAGTTCGAAGTGACAATGGAACGGAGTTCAAGAACGCCAATGTAGACTCTTTTCTCGATGAGGAAGGGATTCTACATGAGTTCTCGGCTACGTACACTCCTCAACAAAATGGAGTTGTTGAGAGGAAGAACCGAACGCTCATAGAGATGGCGAGAATGATGCTTGATGAATACAAGACACCGAAGCACTTTTTGGGGGAAGCCGTCGAGACAGCTTGTCATGCTATCAACAGGCTTTATCTTCATAAGCTTCTCGGCAAGACATCATACGAGCTCCTCGCCGGTAACAAACCTCAAGTGGGATACTTTCATGTCTTTGGTTCGAAATGCTATATCCTTGATAAGCATCGTCGGTCTAAATTTGCTCCTAAAACTCATGAAGGTTTTTTTCTTGGTTATGGATCAAACTCCCACACCTACTGTGTCTACCAATAATTTCACCCAAAGGTTGAAGAGACGGTAGATGTGAAGTTTGATGAATCTAATGGCTCGCAAGTAGAGCAAATGCCTATTGATGTAGGAGACAAGGACCCATCGGAAGCCATCCAAGATTTATCTATTGGAAAGATCCGTCCCATGGAAGTGAAGGAGAGTACCTCATCTACATATGTGGAGCCCCCTACCTCAAGGCAAGATGAACCTCAAGGCAACATGGAGGCCTCCACAAGTGGAACTCACCAAGATGAGGAAGTGCAACAAGAAGATCCACCACAACCTCCTTCTCCACCGCCTCAAGACAACACCAACAACAATGAAGAAGAAGAGGAAGATGAGGATGATGAGGAAGCTCAGCCACAACCTCAACAAAAGCTATCTCTAGTCCGAGCAAGAGTCAAGAAAAATCATCCCGTGGAACAAATGATCAATGACATCAACTCCGGGAGAATTACTCGCTCTAAAACTCGCTTAGCTAACTTTTGTGAGCATTACTCATTTATCTCTAGCATTGAACCTATGAAGGTAGAAGAATCACTTGAAGACCCGGATTGGGTGAACGCTATGCACGAAGAGCTTCACAACTTCGAGAGGAACAAGGTATGGACTTTGGTAGAGAAGCCCAAGGATGATCAAAACGTCATTGGAACCAAATGGGTGTTTCGGAACAAGCAAGATGAAGATGGACAAGTCATCCGCAACAAGGCTCGTCTCGTAGCTCAAGGTTACACACAAGTCGAAGGTATGGACTATGGTGAGACCTATGCCCCCGTTGCTAGACTTGAGTCCATTCGCATTCTTCTTGCTTATGCCAACCACCATGATATTACTCTCTATCAAATGGATATTAAAAGTGCTTTCCTAAATGGTGAAATTGAGGAGGAAGTATTTGTGAAACAACCTCCGGATTTGTGAATCCCAAAAAGCCTAATCATGTTTACAAGTTGCACAAAGCTCTTTATGGTCTTAAACAAGCTCCTAGAGCTTGGTACAAATGCTTGACTAGCTTTCTTCTTGAAAAAGGCTTTGAGATTGGAAAAATTGACTCAACGCTATTCACGAAAAGGGTTGATGGTGAACTATTTGTGTGCCAAATATATGTTGATGATATTATCTTTGGTTCAACTAACCCTCATTTTAGCGAGAAGTTTGGAAAGCTCATGTCGGAGAAGTACGAGATGTCCATGATGAGTGAACTCAAATTCTTCCTTGGGTTGCAAATCAAGCAATCTAAGGAGGGTACCTTTGTTTCACAAACAAAGTACACCAAGGATCTCTTCAAGAAGTTCAACATGCAAGAAAGCAAAGGTATGAGAACCCCCATGCCTACAAGTGGACATAATGACTTGACAAAAGATGGAGAACCCGTTGATCAAAAGGTTTACCGATCTATGATTGGTTCTCTACTATATCTCTGTGCTTCTCGTCGACATAATGTTGAGTGTATGCATGTGTGCTCGATATCAAGCAGCCCCTAAAGAATGTCATCTTAAAGCTGTTAAAAGGATTGTGAGATATTTGATACACACACCAAACTTTGGCATTTGGTATCCTAAGAGGGCCTCTTTCGACCTTGTTGGCTACTCCGACTCGGACTATGCCGGTGACAGGGGTTGATAGAAAGTCAACTTCGGGTACGTGTCAATTCCTTGGTCGATCCCTTGTATCTTGGTCCTCCAAGAAACAAAATTCAGTATCATTATCCACTGCCGAAGCAGAATATATAGCTGCTGGTTCATGTTGTGCTCAATTGCTATGGATGACACAAACGCTTAAGGATTATGGGATACATGTGAGACATGTTCCCTTGCTTTGTGACAATGAGAGTGCGATTAAGATTGGACACAATCCCGTGCAACACTCTCGAACGAAACATATTGAAGATCGTCACCATTTCATTCGTGATCACATTGCCAAGGGTGACATCAATCATAAGCATGTTCGTACTGACAAACAACTCGCTGATATCTTTACAAAACCTCTTGATGAGAAGGTGTTTTGTCGCTTAAGGAGTGAGTTGAACATCATTGATGCTTCAAACTTGGAGTGAAAACTCCATTGATGCATGCAAGGCATGAGCCTACTTGACTAATCCTTGATATTTCTCTTATGATAATGATCATATGTCTTGGACACATTTGCCCCCTTGTATTGCATCTAACTCCTTGCAGGTACTTGGATGATCTACATTCCACAAGATTACCACACACTCAAATCATGTGTAATCTTGTCATTGACCAAGTATCTAGCCCTTTGGGATGTTGAGTTCAAGGAACACAATTCCACATATCCTTTTTGACATCTTATACATCTAGTATTTCACTCTTGTCATCTTGGATATCCTTGAAGTATTTCCTTGCTTGCCTAACCCATGTAGGAAGATGAACTACACAAGTGGAAATGGCGCTCTAACTTCACATTCAATGAGCACCTACATCAAGTTCACCTACATGAGCAAAGCAACAACAAGCCCAAGGTATGTTCTTCACATCTTTAAGGAGCTTTGCTCAAAGACATGAGTACAAGCAGCTTCATAAGATGTGATCACATCAAATGCTTAATCGAAAAATGGCAACCCCATTTTGTGCTTAAACGATGAGTATGACCTATGATCAAATGTTCTCATTTGACTCCTAAGTCAAAATACTCAAACATAGGTGACCTTGTCATGATTCTATCTAGATGAAGTACATATGTTTTGGAGTCTTTCTATTTTCTCTTATGTTCTCTCGTTAAGTTTTCATTAAAAAACTTCATCTAGGAATCTTTTTCATTTCTATTCTTACGCCTTTGTGAATATCCTTCGCTCTCGATCAATTCCTCGAAAATCATTCACAAATTCATTGCAAATCCTTTGAAACATTCCGCAAAGTGAGCTGAATTATTTCAGATTTCCTTGGAATTAAACTCGGCGTCACCGATTTAAATATTTCGGTCTAACCAAACGGATCTGCCCTAAGTCCACGACTTTCGGACCCACCGATCCATCTTAATTCGGTGTCACCGATTTTTCTTCCAGGATATCATCTTCTGCAGCTCAACTCAATGATTCTCTATGCATGTTTCTTTTGCCCTGTTGTGATTCTTAAGGATCCCACTTCTTTCCATCTTCCCTGACCTTCCTAGTTTGCTGTCCTTTTCGGCACTTGATGTCAAAGGGGGAGAAGACTTAGGGGGAGAAGAGAAGATTTAGAGGGAGAAGAAGAGCAATCTTACCTTAAGGGGGAGAGAATCACATCAAAGCTTCAATGTTTTTCCTATAAGAGAATTTCTTGCCGTGTTTCACATTGGACATTACAATTGGCATCATTCTCATTTGGCATCATTCTTTTGATTTTGCTCTTTCCATCAAACCCCTTGATCCGAGACAACTCAAAGGGAGAGGAACCTTCACAATTGATATCTTATGGAAAGCAAAATCTCTCAGAGTTCATTGAAAATCTTTTTAGTTTCGGAGACATGTTTGCTGATTCAAGCCTGTGCTCAATATGAGACACTCTTTATACATGTCATCCCTGGCTTGGTACTCTTGATGTTCTTGCAGTTGGTTGAAGAAATACTCTTGTGTTATCTAACCTTGTTTTCCCAAGTCTATCTCTTCAGGTACAATGCCAAGGAACCTCAAGGTAAGTATATGCACTTTGCAGAATGTGCATGATGGTGACTTGCTTGTGAATACTTGTTTGCAAGAAATCACCATGCACATATGCATTATCACTCACTTCTTTTCATCTCGCTCGATGCATATAGCCAAGCTGCATGTAGCACATCTTGCCTTTCTCTCTTGTGTGCTTGTGGTAGTCCAAAACCATAATTTATGAAAATCTTGCACACTTGTAGGGGGAGCCTGTGTACTACATGTTTGTCAAAGCTTTCATGATAATTCTGTCTTTCTTTCAATAAGCTTTGATGTCTTGTTTAGTGTGTTGCCATCAATTACCAAAAAGGGGGAGATTGAAAGCACATTTGCTCCCTGGGTGGTTTTGGTAATTAATTACAACATACTTTGTGGTTGGACTAATGCTTTTATCAAGTATGTTTCAGGAAATTCAATCACATTGGCATGGCAAAAGGATCAAGAGGTGGACCCTCAAAATGCTAAGGCAAGCATTGGCAAAAGCTCAAGACTCCATTTTTGGTTTAGTGATCCAAGATCACATTGAGTCCATAGGAAAGCCAATACTATTAAAAGGGGATGAGGTTATGATGATGATCTGGTTGCTCAAGTGCTTAGTGATACATCTCCTAAACTATCAGCAACTTTCACTGCCATATACACTCATAAGTAATCTCGGTCCCACCGATATTCCAAACTCAGTCACACCAAGATGAACCACCTCAGCCATAAAGCCAAACCCTAGAAATATCGGATTTTCCGATTCTGAACTCGGTCTCACCGAAATATGAGTTGCCAACCTTCTGTAACCTTTTGTCATCAAATCGGTGTCACCGAGATGATGAAGTCGGTCCCACCGAGATTGGCTTGCTCTTATCATTGCACGAATCGGACTAACCGAGTTTGTATTTTCGGTCCCACCGAAAATCCCAACGTTCACATTATTTGAACTTTCGGTCTCACCGAGTTGTCAACTTCGGTCCCACCGAGATTGGTCAAATGTGTGTAACGGTTGGATTTTGTGTGGAGGCTATAAATACCCCTCCACCCCCTCTTCATTTGTGGAGAGAGCCATCAGAAAGAACTACCACTCCTACCTTACATTTCTGAGAAGAGAACTACCTACCCTTGTGTTGAGATCAAGTTGCTCCACTCCCACCATATGAAGCTTGATCTCTAGCCTTCCCAAGTTGCTTTCCACTCAATCCTTTCTTCCACCACAGCCAAATCAGTGAGGAGAGTTGAGTGTTGGGGAGATTATCATTTGAAGCACAAGAGCAAGGAGTTCATCATCATCAACAACATCTATTACCTTTTGGAGGGTGGTGCCTCCTAGATTGGTTAGGTGTCGCTTGGGAGCCTCCGTCATCGAGATGTGGAGTTGAACCAAGAAGTTTGTAAGGGCAAGGAGATCGCCTACTTCGTGAAGATCTACCCCGAGTAAGGCTAGCCCTCCGTGGGCGTGGCCATGATGGAATAGACAAGGTTGCTTCTTCGTGGACCCTTCGTGGGTGGAGCCCTCCGTGGACTCTCGCAGCCGTTACCCTCCGTGGGTTGAAGTCTCCATCAACGTGGAAGTACGATAGCACCACCTATCGGAACCACGAGAAAAATCACCGCGTCTCCAAATTGCGTTTGATCTTCTCCACTTCTCTTTACTACTTGTGCAATTTACTTTCCGCTGCCCATACTCTAGAATTGCATGTGTAGTGTGCTACTTGACTTGTGTGTTATGCAAAAATCTGCCAAAATCTGTCCTTGATAAAAGACGGAATTTTTATCTTGTCGAGTAGTCTAATCACCCCCCCCTCTAGACACTCTCACCTTCTTCGATCCTACAACCCTCATACTCCTCTCCGCGCGGGCTTCCACTATCGCGTCTTCCCCAGCTCCCCGTCGTCCCCTTCCTAGGCCTCGCCGTCGTCCACCGCCCTGGTGCTCTCGGCGTGGCGTGGTCAATGTGGTCAAGGAACGACTTCCATCGGACGTGGACTGTACGTGGAGAGGCTGATAGCTGGGTCCATGGCCGCAGCAAGGAAGTGCCTCCTTATTACGCAGAAAATAATGATTCCTCCACCTGAAAGCAGGGACCCATCGGACGGACCACAGTATTTCATGAGAAAACGTTTCCCCCCTGACTGCTGGGACCTGATACGTCCATTTTGCATCATGCTTTTATATCAATATTTATTGCATTATGGATTGTTATTACACATTATATCTCAATACTTATGGCTATTCTCTCTTATTTTACAAGGTTTACCATGAAGAGGGGGGATGCCGGCAGCTGGAATTCTGGCTGGAAAAGGAGCAAATATTGGAAACCTATTCTGCACTGCTCCAAAAATCCAGAAACTCCACGGAAGTCAGTTTTGGAATTAATAAGAACTATTGAGCAAAGAAAACACCAAAGGGGGCCCACACCCTACCCAGGAGGGTGGGGGGCGCCCACCCCTACTAGGCGCGCCCCCTGTCTCCTGGGCACCCTGGTGGTCCTCCGGTGCCCATCTTCTGCTATATGAAGGCTTTTACCCTAGAAAAAAATCAGAGGCAAGCTTACGGGACGAAACTCCGCCGCCACGAGGCGGAACCTTGGCGGAACCAATCTAGAGCTCCGGTAGAGGTGTTCTGCCGGGGAAACTTCCCTCCGGGAGGGGGAAATCATCACCATCCTCATCACCAACGATCCTCTCATCGGGAGGGGGTCAATCTCCATCAACATATTCACCAACACCATCTCCTCTCAAAACCCTAGTTCATCTCTTGTATCCAATCTTGTATCAAAACCACAAATTGGTACTTGTGAGTTGCTAGTAGTGTTGATTACTCCTTGTAGTTGATGCTAATTGGTTTACTTGGTGGAAGATCATATGTTCAGATCCTTAATGCATATTATTACTCCTCTGATTATGAACATGAATATGCTTTGTGAGTAGTTACGTTTGTTCCTGAGGACATGGGTGAAGTCTTGCTATTAGTAGTCATGTGAATTTGGTATTCGTTCGATATTTTGATGAGATGTATGTTGCCTTTCCTCTAGTGGTGTTATGTGAACGTCCACTACATGGCACTTCACCATTATTTGGGCCTAGAGGAAGGCATTGGGAAGTAATAAGTAGATGATGTGTTGCTAGAGTGACAGAAGCTTAAACCCTAGTTTATGCGTTGCTTCGTAAGGGGCTGATTTGGATCCATATGTCTAATGATGTGGTTAGGTTTACCTTAACACTTCTTTTGTAGTTGCGGATGCTTGCAATAGGAGTTAATCATAAGTGGGATGCTTGTCCAAGTAAGGGCAGTACCCAAGCACCGGTCCACCCACATATCAAATTAACAAAGTACCGAACGCGAATCATATGAGCGTGATGAAAACTAGCTTGACGATAATTCGCATGTGTCCTCGGGAGCTCTTTTATCATTATAAGAAATTGTCCAGGCTTGTCCTTTGCTACAAAAAGGATTGGGCCACCTTGCTGCACTTTATTTACATTCATTGCTTGTTACTCATTACAATTTATCTTGTCACAAAACTATCTGTTACCTACAATTTCAGTGCTTGCAGAGAAACCTTACTAAAAACCGCTTGTCATTTCCTTCTGCTCCTCGTTGGGTTCGACACTCTTACTTATCGAAAGGACTACGATAGATCCCCTATACTTGTGGGTCATCAAGACTCTTTTCTGGCGCCGTTGCCGGGGAGTGCAGCGCCTTTGGTGAGTGGAACTTGGTAAGGAAACATTTATATAGTGTGCTGAAATTTTCTGTCACTTGTTACTATGGAAAATAATGCTTTGAGGGGCTTGTTTGGGGTAGGTTCACCCCAACCAGAAGAGCAAAGAGTTGCTCCTCAACCTACTGAACCTACTGAAAATATTTACTTTGAGATTCCTTCGGGTATGATAGAGAAACTGCTAGATAATCCCTTTGCAGGAGATGGAACATTGCATCCCGATTTACACCTTATCTTTGTGGATGAAGTTTGTGGATTATTTAAGCTTGCAGGTATTCCCGATGATGTTGTCAAAAGGAAGGTTTTCCCTTTATCTTTGAAGGGAGATGCATTGACATGGTATAGGCTATGTGATGATATGGGATCTTGGAATTATAAACGATTGAAGTTGGAATTTCACCGGAAGTTCTATCCTATGCATCTTGTTCATCGTGATCGTAATTACATATATAATTTCTAGCCTCGTGAAGGAGAAAGCATCACTCAAGCTTGGGGGAGGCTTAAGTCAATGTTATATTCATGCCCCAATCATGAGCTCTCCAGAGAAATGATTATTCAAAATTTTTATGCTCGGCTTTCTCCCAATGATCGCAACATGCTCGATACTTCTGTCTTTGGTTCTTATATGTCAAGACTATTGAATTCAAATGGGACTTATTGGAAAGAATTAAACGCAACTCTGAAGATTGGGGTTCCGGTGATGGTAAGGAGTCAGGTATAACACCTAAGTTTGATTGTGTTAAATCTTTCATGGATACCGATGCTTTTCGTGGATTTAGCGCTAAGTATCTGAGATAGTAGCTGCTTTTTGTGAATCTTTTGCTACTCACGTTGATCTCCCTAAGGAGAAGTGGTTTAAATATAATCCTCCCATTGAAGTAAAAGTAGTTGCACCTATTACAGTTGAAGAAAAGACTGTCACTTATAGTGATCCTATTGTTCCTACTACTTATGTTGAGAAACCTCCTTTTCCTGTTAGGATAAAGGATCATGCTAAAACTTTGACTGTTGTTCGTAAGAGTAATACTAGGACTTATACACCTCCTGAGCAAATCAAAGTTGAACCTAGTATTGCTATGGTTAAAGATCTCTTGGATGATGATTTAGATGGGCATGTTATTTATTTCTGTGGTGAGACTGCTAATATTGTTAGACCAGATGCTAAGATACATAGACCTGTTGTAGGCATGCATGTTATTTCTGTTAAAATAGGAGATCATTGCTATCATGGCTTATGTGATATGGGTGCTAGTGCTAGTGCAATACCCTATGACTTATATAAATAAATTATGCATGATATTGCACCCGCTGAATTGGAAGGTATTGATGTTACTATCACGCTTGCCAATAGAGATACTATTTCACCAATTGGGATTGTTAGAGATGTTAAAGTATTGTGTGGGAAGGTTAAATATCCTGCTGATTTTCTTGTTCTTAGCTCCCCACAAGATGATTTTTGTCCCATTATTTTTGGTAGACCCTTCTTGAATACTGTTAAAGCTAGGATTGATTGCGAAAAAGATATTGTTACAATTGGCTTAGGGGATATGTCTCATGAGTTTAATTTTGCTAAGTTTCGTAGACAACCCCGTGATAAAGAATCACCTAGTAAGGATGAGATTATTGGTCTTGCTTCTATTGCCGTGCCTCCTACTGATCCGTTAGAACAATATTTTCTAGACCATGAAAATGATATGTTTATGAATGAAAGAAGGGAAATTGATGAAGTGTTCCTTCAACAGGAACCTATTCTGAAACACAACCTACCCGTTGAAATTCTAGGGGATCCCCCTCCACCCAAGGGTGATCCCGTGTTTGAACTCAAACCATTACCTGATAATCTTAAGTATGCTTATCTTGATGAAAAGAAAATATATCATGTTATTATTAGTGCTAACCTTTCAGAGCAAGAAGAAGAAAGATTATTGAAAACTCTGAAGAAGCACCGTGCTGCTATCGGATATACTCTGGATGATCTTAAGGGCATTAGTCCCACGCTATGCCAACAAAAAATTAAATTGGAGGAAGGTGCCAAACCAGTTAGAGATCCTCAACGACGATTGAATCCTAAGATGAAAGAAGTGGTAAGAAAGGAGATACTAAAGCTCCTTGAGGCAGGTATAATTTATCCCGGTGCTGATAGTGATTGGGTAAGCCATGTCCATTGTGTTCCTAAAAAGGGAGGTATTACTATCATTCCTAATGATAAAGATGAATTTATCCCGCAAAGAATTATTATAGGTTATAGGATGGTAATTGATTTCCGTAAATTAAATAAAGCTACTAAGAAAGATCATTACCCTTTACCTTTTATTGATCAAATACTAGAAAGACTATCCAAACACACACATTTCTGCTCTCTAGATGGTTACTCTGGTTTCTCTCAAATACCTGTGTCAGGGGGGGATCAATCAAAAACTACTTTTACTTGCCCTTTCGGTACCTTTTCTTATAGACGTATGCCTTTTGGTTTATGTAATGCACCTGCTACCTTTCAAAGATGCGTGATGGCTATATTCTCTGACTTTTGTGAAAAGATTTGTGAGGTATTCATGGATGATTTCTCCGTTTATGGATCCTCTTTTGATGATTGCTTGAGCAACCTTGATCGAGTTTTGCAGAGATGTGGAGACACTAGTCTCGTCTTGAATTGGGAAAAGTGCCACTTTATGGTTAATGAAGGCATTGTCTTGGGGTATAAGATTTCTGAGAGAGGTATTGAAGTTGATAAAGCTAAAGTTGATGCTATTGAAAAGATGCCATGTCCCAAGGACATAAAAGGTATAAGAAGTTTCCTTGGTCATGCCGGTTTTTATAGGAGGCTCATCAAGGACTTCTCTAAAATCTCTAGGCCTCTGACTAATTTATTGCAAAAAGATATTCCTTTTTTCTTTGATGATGATTGTGTAGAAGCATTTGAAATACTTAAGAAAGCTTTGATCACTGCACCAATTGTTCAGCACCTGATTGGAATTTACCCTTTGAAATTATGTGTGATGCTAGTGATTATGCTGTAGGTGCTGTTCTAGGGCAAAGAGTTGATAAGAAATTGAATGTTATCCAGGATGCTAGTAAGACTCTTGATAACGCCTGAGAAATTATGCTACTACTGAAAAAGAGTTCTTAGCAGTTGTGTTTGCATGTGATAAGTTTAGACCTTATATTGTTGATTCCAAAATTACTATTCACACTGATCATGCTGCTATTAAATATCTTATGGAAAAGAAAGATGCTAAGCCTAGACTCATTAGATGGGTTCTCTTGCTCCAAGAATTAGATTTGCATATTATTGATAGAAAGGAGCCGAGAACCCGTTGCGCATAACTTGTCTAGGTTAGAGAATGTTCTTGATGACCCACTGCCTATTGATGATAGCTTTCCTGATGAACAATTAGCGGTCATTAATGCTTCTTGTACTGCTCCTTGGTATGCTGATTATGCTAATTACGTTGTTGCTAAATTTATACCACCTAGTTTCACATACCAGCAAAAGAAAAAGTTTGTTTATGATTTAAGACATTACTCTGGGATGACCCACACCTTTATAAAGAGGGACAATTCATTTTTACCCCTAGTTGGTTCCTACCCACGGGTTTTGCCCTTACTTTTCGAGCTTGCTCAGTTTTGCCCTTACTTTTTCCACTGAGATCCCTCGAATGCCCTTTGACCGTTTGACCAAAACTTTGAAAATTCATAACTAATTCATACAAACTCAGAAAAATACAAATAAGATATCAAAATGTTCAGATAAACATTACCTTTATGGCCATATCATTTGCATTCAGGACAAATGCATCGTTTAAACTACCTGAGGTAATTAATGTTATTAACATTATTAAAAATAAATAGGTATAAACAATATTTTTTTCATGAATAAAATTACATGCAAATGTAGGTGATGTTTTCTGAACATCCTGATAACTTGTTTGAATTTTTCTGAGTTTGTATCAACTTGTTATGAATGTTCTAACGACATTGACCATTATTTGGAAACTTCATAACAAGTTGATATGAACTCAGGAAAATGCAAATATGGTATCAGGATGTTCAGAAAACATCACGTACATTTGCATATAATTTTTATTAACGAAAAAAATATTGTTTATACCTATTTATTTTTAATAATGTTAATAACATTAATGACCTCGGGTAGTTTAAATGATGCTTTTTTCCTGAATGCAAATGATATGCCCATAAAGGTAATGTTTATCTGAACATTTTGATATCTTATTTGCATTTTTCTGAGTTTGTATGAATTAGTTATGAATTTTCAAAGTTTTGGTCAAATGGTCAAAGGGCATTCGAGGGACCTCGATGGAAAAAGTAAGGGCAAAACTGAGCAAGCTCGAAAAGTAAGGGCAAAACCCGTGGGTAGGAACCAACTAGGGGTAAAAATGCAATTGTCCCTTATAAAGAAGGAGTAGATGGTGTTATTAGACGTTGTGTACCTGAGCATGAACAGGAACAGATCCTACGCAAGTGTCACTCTAAATCATATGGAGGACACCACGCTGGAGATAGAACTGCACATAATGTATTGCAATCTAGTTTTTATTGGCCTACTCTCTTCAAAGATGTTCGTAAGTTTGTCTTATCTTGTGATGAATGTCAAAGAATTGGTAATATTAGTATATGTAAAGAAATGCCTATGAATTATTCTCTTGTTATAGAACCATTTGATGTTTGGGGCTTTGATTATATGGGACCTTTTCCCGCCTCTAATGGTTATACACATATTTTAGTTGCTGTTGATTACGTTACTAAGTGGGTAGAAGCTATTCCAACTAGTAGTGTTGATCATAACACCTCTATTAAGAAGCTTAAAGAAGTTATTTTTTCGAGGTTTGGAGTCCCTAGATATCTTATGACTGATGGTGGTTCACATTTTATTCATGGTGCTTTCCGTAAGATGCTTGCAAAGTATGATGTTAATCATAGAATTGCATCCCCTTATCTCCCGCAGTCTACTGGTCAAGTAGAGTTGAGCAATAGAGAGCTCAAATTAATTTTGCAAAAGACTGTGAATAGATCTAGAAAGAATTGGTACAAAAAACTTGATGATGCATTATGGGCCTACAGAACTGCATATAAAAATCCTATGGGTATGCCTCCGTATAAGATGGTTTATGGAAAAGCATGTCACTTACCTCTAGAACTTGAACATAAAGCATATTGGGCTATTAAAGAGCTCAACTATGACTTCAAACTTGCCGGTGAGAAGAGGTTATTTGATATTAGCTCACTTGATGAATGGAGAACCCCAGCCTATGAGAATGCCAAGCTATTCAAAGAAAAAGTCAAATGTTGGCATGACAAAAGGATACAAAAGCAAGAGTTTAACGTAGGTGATTATGTGTTATTATTCAACTCTCATTTAAGATTTTTTGCAGGAAACTTCTCTCTAAATGGGAAGGTCCTTACGTTATCTAGGAGGCCTATCGTTCCGGTGCCATAAAAATCAACAACTTCGAAGGCACAAGTCCGAGGGTGGTGAACGGTAAAAAAACAAACATTATATCTCAGGTATTCCTATCAATGTTGAAACTAATATTATTGAGACCGTAACCCCGGAGGAATACATAAGGGACACTTTCCAGAACGTTCCATACTCCGAAAAGGAATAGGTATGTGGTACGGTAAGTAAACCAACTCCAAAACAATTCTAATGGCAATTTTTATCCGTTTTGGAATATTTAAGAATTTTAGGAAGAAAGAAGTAATCCGGGAAGGACACGAGGCCTCCACGAGGGTGGAGGGCGCGCCCACCCTTCCTGGGCGCCCCCCTGTCTCATGGCCACCTCGTGTGCCTCCCGGACTCTGTTTTCTTGTATGTTATGTATTTTGGTCGGTAAAAATTCATTATATAATCTCCCGAATGCTTTGACCACTGTATCACACAAATATCCTCTGTTTTCGTTTCGAGCTGTTTTTCTGACAGATCTAGAGCATCATGACGTCTCCAAGCGCTCCCAAGGACAAGTTTTCGAGAGGGTTATCAACCCCTATCTCGCGGAGGTGCTGCAACACCCTCAAACCATTGAGATGTGTGAGGGGGTGCTGCACATCCGCGATGTGGAGGGACCAAGGCGTACCGGAAGCGTGGGGACAAAGCTCGAAGCCATGGAGCAACAAGTTTTCAAGTGCCAAGGGATGGTGGAGCGTGGACTCAACGCCAACCAGATGATGATCACGGAGTTCACCAATAACCACAAGCTATATGCCAAGGTCATTGGGGAGACCATCTTCAAGCTTCAAGAGAAATCGAGCACCTCCTAATCTAGATCTATGACCTGCAAAACCAAAACTTTGAGTATTAATATAGATTCAAGAGGATGAGTTTGGCTGCAGATTTGAGGATCTTGGAGACTCGATCATCCTTCTATGATGGTGAGCCTATGCCTTGGAAGATGGACGACAAGCCTACATCATCAACAACTCCTACTTCACCACCTCTGAGGACATAATCACATGGGTATGGGCACTCCCCTTGGCAATTGCCAAGCTTGGGGGAGGTGCCCCGGTATCGTATCACCAGCACACTCCTATCTTTACCATTTTACTTAGTTCGATCCTTTTAGTAGTATCTTGATCTAGTAGATTGAAGTTTTAGTATCAACTAGTTTTGAGTTTTGCTTTGTGATCTCTTTATGTAATTGAGTCTGTGAGCTATCTATAATAAATATTAGTGTTGATTCGAGGGATTTGCTATCTTGCCATGATCTTGAGAAGTAGAAAGAATAAAAAGAATAAAAGAGTTCATATTGATCTTATGGATAGTAATGACTTCACAAATAGAAAGTATGAGGCATAAAAGTTGTTGAGAGTTGACAAACATAGTTTTGGTCATCTTTGCAATTAATAGGAAGTAATAAGGAAGGAGAGGTTTTCACGTACAAATATACTATCTTGGACATCTTTTGTGATTGTGAGCACTCATTAAGTATGACATGCTAAAAGAGATGATGTTGGACAAGGAAGACAACACAATGGTTTATGTTTTCTCACATCTCAGTTAAAGTATATTGTCATTCATCTTCCCAACATGTTGAGCTTGCCTTTCCCCCTCATGCTAGCCAAATTCCTTGCACCAAGTAGAGATACTACTTGTGCTTCCAAATATCCTTAAACCCAGTTTTACCATGAGAGTCCACCATACCTACCTATGGATTGAGTAAGATCCTTCAAGTAAGTTGTCATGTTGCAGACAATAAAAATTGCTCCCTAAATATGTATGACTTATTAGTACAGAGACAATAAGATTTATACGATCTTGTTATGGAAGCAATAAAAGCGACGGACTGCATAATAAAGGTCCATACACAAGTGGCAATATAAAGTGACGTTCTTTTGCACTAAGATTTTATGCATCCAACCCTAAAAGCACATGACAACCTCTGCTTTCCTCTACGAAGGGCCTATCTTTTACTTTATGTTTTACTTTATGATTGAGTCAAGGTGATCTTCACCTTTACCTTTTTCATTTTATCCTTTGGCAAGCTCCTCGTGTTTGAAAGATTTTGATATATATATCCAATTGGATGTAAGTTAGCATGAATTATTATTGTTGACATCACCCAAGGGTGAATACGTTGGGAGGCAACACAATAAGCCCCTATCTTCTCAGTGTCCGATTGAAACTCCATAACCATAAGTACTGCGTGAGTGCTAGCAATTGTAGAAGACTATATGATAGTTGAGTATGTGGACTTGCTGAAAAGCTCTATTCTTGACTCTTTCTGATATTATGATAAATTGCAATTGCTTCAATGACTGAGATTATAGTTTGTTAGTTCCCAATCAAGTTTCTGAACCATACCTGACATTGTGAATTGATTGTTACTTGAGCATAATCATATGACAAAATCTATATATGTTGCTGTTATAAGAATGATCATGATGCCCTCATGTCCGTATTTTATTTTTATCGACACCTCTATCTCTAAACATGTGGACATATTTTTTCGATATTGGCTTCCGCTTGAGAACAAGCGAGGTCTAAGCTTGGGGGAGTTGATACGTCCATTTTGCATCATGCTTTTATATCAATATTTATTGTATTATGGGCTATTAGTACACATTATATCTCAATACTTATGGCTATTCTCTCTTATTTTACAAGGTTTACCATGAAGAGGGGGATGCTGGCAGTTGGGATTCTCAAGGAAAAGGAGCAAATATTGGAAACCTATTCTGCACAACTCCAAAAATCCTGAAACTCCACGGAAGTCAGTTTTGGAATTAATAAGAATTATTGAGCGAAGAAAACACCAGAGGGGGCCCACACCCTGCCCAGGAAGGTGGGGGCGCACCCACCCCTATTGGGTGCGCCCCCTGTCTCCTGGGCCCCCTGGTGGCCCTCCGGTGCCCATCTTCTGCTATATGAAGGCTTTTACCCTGGAAAAAATCAGAGGCAAGCTTAAGGGACGAAACTCCGCCACCACAAGGCGGAACCTTGGCGGAACCAACCTAGAGCTCCGGCAGAGCTGTTCTGCCAGGGAAACTTCCCTCCGGGAGGGGGAAATCATCACCATCGTCATCACCAACGATCCTCTCATCTGGAGGGGGTCAATCTCCATCAACAACTTCACCAGCACCATCTCCTCTCAAAACCCTAGTTCATCTCTAGTATCCAATCTTGTATCAAAACCACAAATTGGTACCTGTGGGTTGCTAGTAGTGCTGATTACTCCTTGTAGTTGATGCTAATTAGTTTACTTGGTGGAAGATCATATGTTCAGATCCCTTAATGCATATTATTACTCCTTTGATTATGAACATGAATATGCTTTGTGAGTAGTTACGTTTGTTCCTGAGGACATGGGTGAAGTCTTGCTATTAGTAGTTGTTGGGGATATTACCACTGGGCGTGAACCGGCCTACTTGGGCTGGGTTAACTTCATTAGTAGTATAAGTAGATGAAGGCCCAAGGCCTGTAGTCGGTTTAGAACCTCTAGTCGTAAACCGGCCTGATGTATAAACTTATATTGTAAGTTAGGAATAGAGAGAGACCAACCGGGATACGAATATGAACCGGTATGGGACTCCATGGACCGACGGGCGTCACCCGTGTATATAAGGGGACGGCCCGGCGGCGGTTCAAGACAGACAACAACAACTCGAGCCTAGGCGAAGCTTGTTTGCTCCCTGGCCATCGAGACCACATCAATTCCATCACAACTAGACGTAGGCTTTTACCTTCATCGATGGGGCCGAACTAGTATAAACCCTTGTGTCTTTGTGTCCGCTTTAACCCCTTCAAGTTAACCCGTAGCGATGGCTCCACGACTAAGTCCTTTCACTAGGACATCTGCCGTGACAAATCCACGACAGTTGGCGCCCACCGTGGGGCTATCGCACGACGGTTTGATGATCTTGGAGGGCAAGCTCAAAGGACTCAAAGGCTATGCTGTGGTCCGGATGACCAAGAGTCGTCGTGGCAATATCTACATCGACGATGCAGGATGGGGTCCCGAAGCCGATTCGATCGAGTACGGGTACCGGGTCCCCTTTGGTGGCATACATGTTTTTATCGGCAAGATTGGTGAGCCTGGGCCTGAGCCGGACATCTGCACCGACCTCGTCGAGACGGCTCAGCGTGCGAGATCTACGCAGGTTAAACCGGCCGTGAAGCGTGCCTTCGTGGGAGTCATCCACGGAGGGGAGCATGAGGACGATTCAGAACGCGGTAGCGAGACCGTCGTCTATTCCGGCGACGAGTCTTCAACCGGAGAGACCGAATCATTGTACCAGTTGCAGGACGACCAGATTAGGGGCTGTTTCGATGGCGACAGTATTCCGGACCCCCCAGATCAGATCAACCGGGTTGGAATATTTATGGCCGGCACGCAGGCGGCGAATCACTCTTCGACCGCCGCAGCAATGCTCTCCGGATCAGCGGCGGCAGCGACAACAGGGGCAGGAGGCCTAGTGCGCCCACCGGTTCAAGTTCTGTCTGACCTGTTTGACGCACTAGCTGCACTTATGGCAGAGGCCAATCCGGCGGATCAGGAGGCCCATGATGCAGAGATTGCAAAGGTGAGAGAGCAGATTATGCGAGCCAAAGCCGACTGGCGGCGCAGAGAAGGACAGGATGGCCGCAGAGCGGCCGCTGGATGCCAGGCCTATAAACTCATGCTCGACTGAACGCATCACAGAGGTCTTGAAGCGTAGCACGCACCACGCCGCCGTTAGGGTTCGACCCTCAAATCTCTTTCACACTCCGGAGCTGGAACCAAGAATCCACCGGGCACTGGAGGCAAACCGGGTCGAGGCACCAGGGCCAGGAGCGACGGTCCAACCCTGCCTGATGGAACCTCCTCAACAGAACATTGTGATTCCTCCGCCGGTTCAGACACCTCCGGGTCATTACTCTAATCCTATGGACAATCTTGTTGCAGCTGCTGCGTGATTAGAAGCTATCCCGGTCGAAGGAGACTCTCCGCAAGCAATAGAGACGCGCCGGGTTAAGGAACTTCTCCGGACCGCTTTGATTCAACAGGAGGCATATTCATACAGCCGCGATCGGATTCATTCCACACCTCGTCCAAGCCGGAGCTATTGCAGGTGCCTGGATGAACCGGCCATATCGAGCAATGCGCGAGGCCGTGAAGCGGGCCGTGGCAATAACCCGGCAGGTGGTGTTCGCGATGCTCAGGATGTAGTGGACCGGGCCCGGGCACGAAGGGAGGCCGAGTTAGCAGCACAGAACGAGGCGGGTCAGCTTACACCGGTTCGTCCTACCACTTCTGCCGGGCCAGGGGTCGCATCTGCTTTGGGAGTACCCTGTTTAGTCCCCGCTTTACGCAATGTACGTCTGCCCAAGGATTTCAAGGGTCCGCGTAAGGTTCCGAAATACACCGCTGATTTATCTCCAGAAGCATGGGTAGAGAGTTATGAGATGGCCATGGAGATGCTGGATGTGGATGAGACCGCATGTGCAAAGTACTTCACCATGATACTTGAAGGCACGGCCCGTACTTGGTTGAAGAGCCTGCCGCCTAATTCTATCAGTTCATGGACCCAGTTGCGGGCCCGGTTTATCCAGAATTTCAAAGATATGTGTAAATAGCCCAAGTCCATAGTAGACCTGGCGGCTTGTGTTCAGGAGGATGGAGAATCAACAACCCATTGGGTGCGCCGCGTTTCGGAAGTCTTGCACTCATCTGACAGGATCAATGCTTGACTCGCGATCTTAACCACGAGGGCAACCGCCGGTTTATGCCTTTAAAGTTGAAATTGGGGTGTATGAAGCGGTTCTGTAATGACATGGGAACTCTCATGGCCGCTTTGGTGAAGTATGCTGATTCTGATAGTACCAAGGATCCCGAGACTGACGATGATGAAGCAGGGAAGGGAAAGAAGAATAGCAACTCCAAGGGGCATCAGTACAAACCGGCGGGCCATGGAAACGGAGGCAAGCGTAAGGCAGATGGCAGCATGGACTTTGTGGCTAACACTAATGCGCAGGACAAGGGTCAACGACGCAGAGGTAAAGCGGCGAATCGTAATGGGGCTCCAAATCCTAACCGGGATCGCTTAAACTATTTGTGGAATCAGCCTTGTCCAAAGCACGGGATGAAGGAGGCGCCGGCTAACCACCTTTGGAAGGATTGTTACATTATGCAGGAATTTAAGAATTCTAATGCTTTCCGGTATGACCGTGGGTCAGGTGGTGGCTCAGGATCCGGTTTCCATGGGCCGGGTCACGATGGGGCTTCCGTTCAGTTTCAATCGTATGTAATAATAACCGTAATAATCAGAGCGGTCAAGGGGTTACAACCAACAAAGCGAGAAGAGCAGCAATCGGGTTATCGAGCCAGCCAAAACAGTTGAACAATGGGCGATATCACGCCACAACTAGCTTGGATAAGCGCGACCAGAAACTCCACAAGCGAGCGGTGAACTCTGTTGAACCGGCCGTACCACATTACTTACGCTGGTCAGAGCAGCCTATCGTGTGGAGCAGGGAGGACCACCCACCCCGAGTTGACAATCCGGGCCAGTTGGCATTAGTGGTAGACCCTCAGGTGGGAGGTTATAAGTTCACCAAGGTGCTCATGGATGGAGGGAGCAGTATTAACATCTTGTACTATGAGACATTCCGCCGCATGGGGCTAACAGACAAAGATCTCAGACCGTCTAATACGGCGTTCCATGGTGTGGTGCCTGGCAAATCGTCATATCCTGTTGGTAAGATAGCCCTGGAGGTGGCTTTTGGGGACGAGCATGATTCCCGATCCGAGACACTAACCTTTGAGGTGGTAAAAATCCGGAGCCCGTATCACGCCTTGTTTGGGCGGCCGGCTTATGCTAAATTCATGGCACGGCCTTGTTATATCTATTTGCAGCTCAAGATGCCGGGCCACAAGGGGACAATAACGGTTCATGGGAGCCGCAAGATTGCTTTGGAATGTGAGGAAGGTGATGCGGCCTATGCAGAGTCGGTTTGTGCCACAGAGGAGTTGAAATATTATAGAGACAATGTTGATCCGGCGGACATGACCCCTTTGAAGAAGCCCACTACAGAGCGTGATTCAGACCTGAAGTTCAAATCGGCGGCTGAGACCAAGCTTGTTGACTTCGTGCCCGGCGATTCGTCCAAGCAGTTCACTGTCAGTGCCAACTTGGACCCTAAATAGGAAAGCGCGCTCATCGAGTTCATCCGTGAGAATCGGGACATTTTCGCATGGAAGCCTTCGACATGCCGTGTACCGAGGAACTCGCCGAGCACACTCTTAATGTGGATCCCAAGTATAAACCGTAAAGCGGTTTCTCCCGGTTTAACGAAGAAAGGCGCAGCCATTGAGAGGAAGTGGCGAGGCTCTTAGCGGCTGGCTTTATCATTGAGGTGTTCCATCCAGAGTGGCTTGCTAATCCAGTGCTGGTCCTTAAGAAAAATGGCACTTGGCGTATGTGTGTGGATTACACGGATCTTAACAAAGCTTGTCCAGCGGATCCTTTTGCCCTCCCCCGCATTGACCAGATTATTGATGCCACGGCGGGTTGTGAGCGTTTGAGTTTTTTGGATGCATACTCTGGGTATCATCAGATCAAAATGGCGGTTAAGGACCAGGAGAAGACGGCGTTTATTACTCCCTTTAGAGCCTTCTACTATTTATCTATGCCTTTTGGGCTCAAGAGCGCCCAAGCCACTTATCAACGGTGTGTACAGAACTGCTTGCATAAACAGATCGGCCGTAATGTGCACGCTTATGTGGATGATATTGTAGTCAAGTCAAGGCAGAAGGAGACACTGGTGGATGATTTGAAGGAAACCTTTGACAACTTGCGAGTTTACAAGATGATGCTTAACCCGGCCAAGTGTGTCTTTGGTGTTCCGGCAGGCAAGTTACTGGGTTTTCTTGTGTCCAACAGAGGAATTGAGGCTAATCCAGAGAAGATTACGGCTATCACCTCCCTGGCTAAACTGAAGTGTATCAACGATGTTCAGCGTTTGGCGGGTCGGATCGCTGCACTGAGCCGGTTTATCAGCCGTCTCGGAGAGAAGGCCATCCCTTTATACCAGATGCTGAGAAAGACAGATCAATTCATCCGAGTCCGCCGATGAAGCGTTGAAGACTTGAAGCGGCAATTAGCCAATCCGCCCGTTCTTGCAGCTCCGGTCGACAAGGAGCCGTTATTACTATATGTAGCGGCCAATGCTCGTGCAGTTAGCGTGGCTATTGTGGTAGAATGCAAGGAGGCGGGCAAGGAATATCCGGTTCAGCGACCGGTTTATTATATTAACGAGGTGCTTATTGAATCTAAGCAGAGGTATCTGCATTGGCAGAAGCTGGTATATGGAGTTTTTATGGCAAGCCAGAAGTTGAAGTAGTATTTCCAAGGGCACCCCATCACAGTGGTCAGTTTAGCTCCCTTGGGGGATATCATACAGAATCGGGAGGTGACTGGCCGGATTGCCAAGTGGGCTATAGAACTTGGGCCGCACGGATTGAAGTACGTACCTCGGACGGCGGTGAAGTCTCAAGCACTTGTGGATTTCATCAATGATTGGACTGAGTTACAAGCACCAGAGGAGAAGCCGGATCACACATATTGGACTATCCATTTTGATGGATCCAGGCAATTGGAGGGCTCGGGGGCTGGAGTCGTATTAACTTCCCCACGAGGTGATAAGTTTTGTTATGTTCTCCGCTTAATGTTCCCTTGTACTAATAATGCAACTGAGTATGAAGCCTTGCTCCATGGTCTCCGGATGGCTAAGGAGATGAACCTAAGTCGGGTTAAGTGCTTCAGTGACTCGGACCTCGTGGCTCAACAAGTGTCTGGCACGTGGGATTCTAAGGACCCACTTATGGCTGCATATCGTCGTGAGGTGGATAATTTTGCGGGTCACTTCAAGGGTTATCAGGTGGATCACGTGGACCGACGAAACAATGAAGCAGCGGATGCTTTAAGCCGGTTGGGCTCTCAGCGTAAACTGGTCCCGCCTAATGTCTTTCTTGATGTGTTGCACAACCCGTCAGTCAAGCTCCCGGGTGAAGCGGATTTGGCTATTCCTGATCCGGAGGCTCAATTGGTGGCAGCCCTGCATGTCATACCGGATTGGACAGTTCCTTATCTTGCGTACATGAACCGGGGAGAATTGCCAGAGGATGAGATTCTAGCCAGGCAGATAGTCTGGCGATCCAAGTCTATGACTATTGTCAATGGCGAATTACATCATTGCAGTGTATCAGGGGCGTTTCAACGCTGCGTTTCTCCTGAGGAAGGCTGTGAAATCTTATGTGAAATCCATGAAGGGGATTGTGGTCACCACGCCGTTTCAAAGTCTCTGGTGGCAAAGGCGCTTCGTCACGGGTTCTATTGGTTGACAGCTCATGCTGATGCGGAGGACTTGGTTAAACGGTGTGATGGCTGTCAGAAATTTTCATATGCGTACTCATGTGCCGCTCAAGAATTGAGGATGATTCCAATTACTTGGCCGCTTGCAACATGGGGGCTGGATATGGTCGGGCCCTTTAAAAGATCCAAGGATAAGAAAACCCACCTTTTGGTGGCAGTTGACAAGTTTACCAAGTGGGTTGAAGCGAGCACATCAACAAGTGTGATGCAGCTACGGTGGTGCAGTTCATTAAAAGGTGATTTTCCGGTTTGGCTTTCCACAAGATCATTATCGATAACGGTACCAATTTATCCAAGGGTGCTATGAAGGAATTCTGTGAACGTGAGCACATCCGACTTGACGTATCATCAGTGGCTCACCCCCAGTCCAATTGGGCATGCAAAACGGGCTAATCAAGAGATCTTGCGAGGCATCAAACCCTGGCTTATGGTTCCATTGCAAAGAACACCAGGATGTTGGGTTGAAGAACTACCATCTGTGCTATGGAGTACTAATACTACACCCAACCAATCTACAGGATACACGCCGTTTTTCATGGTCTACGGAGCGGTGGCGGTTCTCCCTAGTGATATCCGGCACAATTCGCCTCGTGTGGCGGCTTATGTTGAAGCGACAATGAGACAAAGACGCAAAACGCTTTGGACCTATTGGACGAGGAGCGACATAGCGGCTACCCGCCGGCGATTTATCAACAAGATCTTCATCGCTATCACGATCGCGGGTCGTAACCGTAACTTTTCAAGAAGGAGATTTGGTGCTTGGCTCATCCAAGACCGACGGATATGCACAAGTTATCCCCACCTTGGGAGGGACCTTTGTGGTCAAGAAGAATCTGCACAATGGGTCGATTATCTCGATTGATATTCGAGAGCATAAAGACTCACGCACATCAGAGGAGGAGACCAACAGGCCGTGGAACATAGCTCATCTTCGGCCTTACTACACCTAAGCCATTGGCTCTATCTATGTACATATTATGACAGTGTATATATTATCTTTGATATAATAAAACCGGTGCCTCAGCTAAAGCGGGGTCTCTGTCCTTTCATATCATGTGTGGTTACATGGAGTGGTTCTGTTTTAAAGCGGCCTCCGGTTTACCCCTTGAAATTTGCTTTTTCTTATCACTTGGGGCCTTGGTCGTATCCGAACCAACGTGACACCTTTTGATAGGCGAAAGCCACCAGATCACTTGCGCACATGGTCAAGTCTGAACCAGTCACGCCTCTTGATTGGCCTAGGGCCACAAAATCACTTGGGGACTTGGTCGAACCCGAACCATTGCCACGCCTTTTGATTGGCATATATGCCACGGTTTCCTTTGGGGACCTGGCTGACTTGAACCATTGTCACTCCTATTGGGGGCTTGGTCCTGTCCGACCATGGTAACACCATCTGATCAGCTCAGTATAGCATGTTTTTTGCAAACGGTTTTTATCATTGCCTTTGCTTCCATACTTCTTTTATGACTATTCCTTAATTTTTGTTGTGTTTCATTTAAACAAGCAACACTTTTTTACCGGTTCAGCTGACGGATTTGGTTCATTTTTAACCCGAAGAAATATGCCCGGTTTACCTTTCCTGTTAACATCATGGAGTAACAGGGGGGCTCATACTGACCTAGCATGGTTTACATGGGAGTTGTTTTCTCCCCTTTGACGGTAATGGTTTACAAAACCTCCGTTTCAAGCCTGGCTAAGCCAACTTCATGCCCAGCGATGGCAGGTACTTTGTATCACATATTTGTTTATATATCTTAAATGCATTGATGATATATATATCAAGGTCGTAAACCGGCTGGCGGTATAACCGCCACCGCAGTTCAAGATTTTCTGATTGCAGGAAATATAAATTGAGGATTTCAAGCAAAAGCATCAGTACTTATGCACGAAGGCATATTTAAAGCGGAAGTATTGGCTATTCTATTACAAGGCAAAGCGGTGCCCAAATAAGATCATTTTTCTTCTGGTGGATCATAATAAAGTTGCTATTTAAACCGGCTCCCGGTTCAAGCCTGCTCATCGTCCTGCGCCGCTTCAGCTTCCTCATCTCTATCCATTGGCTGGAAATCAACAAAGGGTCCAATGATTCCCATTAAAGCTTGAAAGACAGCTTCTTCATGGATCAGAGAAGACGGTTCAATATCAGGAGCGTAAGTATGCTTACGGTTTGGAGGAATCGGATTCTCCGCTTCAAGAGTTGGTGCAGCCACACGTTTGTTCTGACCATTATACTGAGCTTGATAATGTGACAAGTCTGCCTCTTCAGCCAATTGACAAGCCAGAGGGCACACTGCACGGTTTATCGCCCTCAGGTCATCCTCATTGAACTCTAAGCCATCTTCCTTCAAACTGGGATAGCCTTGAGCTGCTTCAACAGGATCGAAATCCGGCACCCATGCTTTTGCCCGGATCAAGGCATTAATTGCTCCGGTTCGAGCAGCAGATTTCTTCAATTCTTCAATCCGGGCAGGAAGCATTGACAACCTCTTCAGAGTATCTTGGATTAAAGTGGGTGCCGGATTGTTATGAGATGTCGTGGTGATGATCCGCTGCGCTCCGATATACAGCTGTTCAATTAAGGTGTAGGCAGCCTTCAGCTTCTTCCGAACATCTGACCCTAAGTGACCAATGCGTGTGCCTGCAACAATACAGGAACGATCACAAACCGGATCTATTATAAGAAGGAAAAAGTTGTCAAACAAACCAGAAGGAGCTTACCAAAGATAGCAGTGGTCATGGCATGCACTTGCCGCTTTACGGTTGTCAGCTCATCTACCACCGGTTTAAGGGCAACTTCAGCATTTTCAGCTCTTTTTATTAAAGCGGCCTTCTCAGTGGCCCAATCAGCCCGCTCCTTCTTGAAGCCCTCCTTCAGCTGTTCCGTGATGCTCAAAGCGCTGGTTAATTCTTCCCTTGCCTTGTCGGTTTCAGCTTGTTGGGTCTTCAAAGTTTCCTGCAGATCAGTAATCCGATCCTCTTTGATCCTCACTTCAGCCTGCATAAAGACAGTGTTTGGCTTTAAACAAACGGTACAAGAATTTGAAGTACCAACCACATAAAAATTTATACGCTTGATACTTGGGGGCTAATGCACCTTCAGTTTTCATCTATTACTAAGCTCAATACAGGTATTCAACTTGGCACTTGGGGGCTAATGGCTATTTGCTCAATTATATTCTGATGTTAGAGTCCCGGTTTAACTATGCTAAGTTGAACCGGCCCTTGGGGGCTATATTAATGGATTTGAAACTATTGAGGACTATATTCAAGTCCCGGTTTGAAGAAGGTTGCAAACTGGCCCTTGGGGGGCAAGGAGGATTAGTACAGTGGTAGCAATTAAAGAAAGAAGAAGCACAAGGAAGTTACCTCAAATTTATCTCTCATCATCTTGACCAGGCCAGCTTCACAGTCACGACTAGTATATAGCCGGTTCAAGTAACCAGAATGAAGATCTTGGGCACTCAGAGCAGCATATGTTTCCAGATCAACATCCCATTTGCCTTTGTTCATGGCAGAAGAATCTTCTTTACAGTATGCTTGGCCAAAGCGACAGGATTCCCTGGTTCAAAGCGACCTACGCCGGTGATCACAACATCATCGTCCTTGGACTCGCCGGTTTGTGTTGGCGCGGTCGGTTTATCGGCAGGTTTTGAAGGACTGCGGGATTTTTCAATCCGGATGGGGCTGGTAGGCTGGTCAGCAGGGACTGAAGTATTGATAGGCCTCTTCTCGAAGAATAGCCTCATCATGCAAAGGAGGGTCACTGGAACATCTTCATAAACAAACGCTTCAAGATCTGGTGCTCGTCTGCTCAGGGGCAACATCTTCCTCGACCGCTTTATCCAGACGGGCATTCTTGCTCGGTTTGGGTTTAGCCTCGAAGAGAAACAAGGAGTCAAGGAACAAGATAAATTCTAACATAGTATACCAGAAGCATATGTTCAGTCTAGCTTACCCAAGAACCGTTTTCAGTGGTGGCAGCTGAGAGGGCGACGATTCACCAGAGGATGAATGAGAAGTAACCTGATAATCGGAGTCGGACGGATTAAGAGGTTGACGGATGAAACTCGCTTTAGGATATAAATTAATAAAAAGGTCGGAGACCTCGGAGCGGCGTTTTCGAACAGGACTGTTTGGTGAACCGGTGGAGGTAACTACCTGGCCGCTGTGCCGGGTTGTGCGGCGAGCTTCATGTTGCTGAGTCTTCATAAGAAATTTGGGATCCAAATAAGCAAGAGGATGAGAAAATTTAACTTTCCGGTTTGCCTGGCGAAGTTTTGGCAAAGGCAAAGGATCTGAATCGGAAGAAATAATAGTTACCTCAGTGACATCAAGCATTCTTCGCTTCAGCGCCGTTCCCGACAAGTATCATCATCAATAAGGCGTGTAAAAAGTAAGCCTAGTGAATCAAGTTCTACTTCAAGGTCTGGGTTACCCACATCATCATCAATAGCCGGATCAGATGAAGCAGTGGTTTTCCTTTTGTGAGCCGGCTTCTTGATAACCTTGGTCTTTGTCCGGGTTGACCGTTCTGCTTTCTCCGGTTTGTCTTGCGGAAGCTTCTTGCTCCAAAATGGATTATCACCCTGGTTAAGTAGCGATTGATGTCAGACAGAGATAGCAATAACAGGTTCAGTAAAAAGTACAATCAAAATCTTACAGCTGGCGGTTTGTTGGTAGCACAGAAAGGGGGCAGGCCGGTTTGAGCGTAAAGGTGTTCCGGTTCGTTCAACATCTTCTTCACGGCATCTGTAACTTCATCATCTGAGAGCTGGATTTTAGTGTGTCGGAGTGGGTCATCGACACTATCAAGATATTTGCGATTAAACCGAGCGCCGGTGAGAGGCGGTCGCCCATGATATCCAACAGCGTGCAAGATCTATTATTGTTAAGCAGTTGGCCATGAAGGCTCGGAGCTTGGACAGTTGCGGAGCATATTTGCTTCTCTCCTTGGCACTTAATCTTTGTGGAAAGGGGTGAGTGTTGCTGAGCCGCTCCGGACGAAAGCTAGGCAAGGGATTTTCATTGTCAGGGGAGGTGTCTTTGCAGTAGAACCATGTTGCATTCCACTCCTTGGGGTGACTGTGTAGTTTGACATGGGGATAAGTGATTTCTTTCCTTTTCTAAATTGCCATACCGCCCAATTCGGTATTGGGGCCATCAGTGAATTCTGTGCGGCGGTTTAAGTGGAAGCAGTCTCTAAACAATTCAACTGAAGGCTCCTCTTGTAGGTATACCTCAGAGAGCACTTGGAAGTGACATAGGTTGGTAACAGAATTGGGGCCAATATCTTGCGGGCGGAGCTGAAAATTGGCTAACACATCCCGGTAAAATTTAGAACCGGGCGGTTTGAAGCCCCGGGCTAAATGATCTGCAAAGATCACAACCTCTCCCTCTTGAGGTGTGGGAGGATATTCATCACCAGGAACCCTCCAGTGGATAGTATCTTTGCTATCTAAAGCGCCGATCAAGACTAAATCATCCAGCTGAGTTTCTGTGATGCGAGAAGGAACCCAGTTGCACTCATATACTTGTTTGGCCATGTTGAGATCTACAAGAAATAGGTGATTCCGGTTCAAGAATATGTTGGATAAAAGAAGGTGCTGGTATGAACAATGCTAAACCGGAGGCAGTATATTTAAACCGGATTTCTACAAGGTGGCATCATATGGCTAAAGAGTTCTGGCGGTTCAACAACGGGACTAATGATATATACCGGTTTATTAACTTTTTCTATATTAAGTTAAACCGCCTGATCTAAACATTGAAAGCAATCGAGGTTGTGGATGGCTAAGTATACAGAAACAGGTTTCACAAGGTCTTATTGCAGCAATGGATCTGAAGCAAGTTCAGAAAAAAAAAAATATTCAAAAGGATAAAGCGGAACGGAAGTGAATCAATAAGCAGATACATAGATGAGATTTATGGACTTGAGCGTGAAAATACAGGCGGATGCTAAAAGGCTACTGCTAATCAGAGCAGGGGTTCACAGATTTATCCAGGAGTCTGGGTACGAGTATGAACAAGCGATGAACACGGCAAGAACATGAAACCCTAAGAACAGATCTATGTCAAGAAGAATAGAAGGCTTACTAGAAACGAAGAAGACGCGGAAGGCTACCGCAGTACTCTGGTGCGTTCAGGTTGATGCAGCGGCCCAAGACGATGCAGAGGTCAACGGCGGCGGCGGAGCTCCGAGGCTGGCGACGCGAGGAAGACGAAGAGAAAGAGATGAAGGGGAGAAAAGGAAATGACCCTTCGGTCCTATTTATAAGGCAACAGACGTAGGTTAGACGCGCGAATCCAGGAGCCAAAATTTCGGAAGTGGAGCTGATGACTTGGGTATCGCAGATCTATTAATAAAAGAAGGCATCATAAATGTTAACTTCGTGATGACGTCATGCCGGTTTACAACAACCAGAGATGATGACGACATGGCGGTTTACCAATTACCAGAAGATGTCGAAGACAAGATTTTGTGAAGGATTGACATGAACCAGTTCAAATCAATCTGGGCCTAATGTTGGGGATATTACCACTGGGTGTGAACCGGCCTACTTGGGCCGAGTTAACTTCATTAGTAGTATAAGCAGATGAAGGTCGAAGGCCTGTAGTCAGTTTAGAACCTGTAGCCGTAAACCGGCCTGATGTATAAACTTATATTGTAAGTTAGGAATAGAGAGAGACCAACCGGGATACGAATATGAACCGGTATGGGACTCCATGGACCGACGGGCGTCACCTGTGTATATAAGGGGACGACCCGGCGGCGGTTCAAGACAGACAACAACAATTCGAGCCTAGGCGAAGCTTGTTTGCTCCCTGGCCATCGAGACCACATCAATTCCATCACAACTAGACGTAGGCTTTTACCTTCATCAAAGGGGCCGAACTAGTATAAACCCTTGTGTCTTTGTGTCCGCTTTAACCCCTTCAAGTTAACCCGTAGCGATGGCTCCACGACTAAGTACTTTCACTAGGACATCTGCCGTGACAAATCCACGACAGTAGTCATGTGAATTTGGTATTCGTTCGATATTTTGATGAGATGTATGTTGTCTTTCCTCTAGTGGTGTTATGTGAACGTCGACTACATGACACTTCACCATTATTTGGGCCTAGAGGAAGGCATTGGGAAGTAATAAGTAGATGATGGGTTGCTAGAGTGACAGAAGCTTAAACCCTAGTTTATGCGTTGCTTCGTAAGGGGCTGATTTGGATCCATATGTCTAATGTTGTAATTAGGTTTACCTTAATACTTCTTTTGTAGTTGCGGATGCTTGCAATAGGGGTTAATCATAAGTGGGATGCTTGTCCAAGTAAGGGCAGTACCCAAGCACCGGTCCACCCACATATCAAATTATCAAAGTACCGAACGCGAATCATATGAGCGTGATGAAAACTAGCTTGACGATAATTCCCATGTGTCCTTGGGAGCTCTTTTCTCATTATAAGAAATTGTTCAGGCTTGTCCTTTGCTACAAAAAGGATTGGGCCACCTTGCTGCACTTTATTTACTTTCATTGCTTGTTACTCGTTACAATTTATCTTATCACAAAACTATCTGTTACCTACAATTTCAATGCTTGCAGAGAAAACCTTACTGAAAACCTCTTGTCATTCTCTTCTGCTCCTCGTTGGGTTCGACACTCTTACTTATCGAAAGGACTATGATAGATGCCCTATACTTGTGGTACATCAGGACCCACCAGCTACACCTTCGCACGCAAGGAAGTGCGTCTGGGCAAAAAAAAACGATTCGCCCCCCTGACTGCTGGGACCCACCAGCTACATCTTTGCACGCAAGGAAGTGCCTGACAGTCGAGACCCACCTGGTCGAAGCATACGTAGCATTGTCATTCTGGCCACGAACGTGTATGTACATATATACTGGTCGATGTAGAGGCGCGCACGTGTCGTAGTAGAGGCGCGCACGTAGCATGTACACGTACGTACAGCGGCCAGTGTGCAAGAAAGAAAATACGGCCACGTATGTGTACATACGGGCGGGGTCTCAAACGCCTACTTGCGCATACGTATGGCCAGGGCTCGTGTACATGGCTGGGTCGGAACGGTGAAACAGCATCATCATCGTGTTCATGGGGAGGCAACGGAATGCGTCGTGTTCATGGGGAGGCAACGAAATGCGTCATTTTCATCGGAAGGCAATGGAACGCATGGGAGCCAACCGGATTGGATGGAACAGGCGATGGAAACGAGGCGTGGCGTATCGTAGAACGGAGGAAACGGCCTTGTGTTCGACCGGCCACCTTCGAAATGGGATCCTGTTCATCGGGAGGGGTCTGGCGTACCGCAAAATGGAGGAAACGGACCTCCTACGGTCAAAACGGGGGTCCTGTTGATCGGGAGGAGTGTGGCGTACCGCAAAACTGATGAAATGGACTTTTGTTGGAGCGCTACGGTCGAAACGGGGGTCCTGTTCATCGGGAGGGTGTGGCGATCTTGCAAAACGGACTCCACGGATCTGTTTCATCTCCATCGTCGACCTCCTCCAGCCTCCACGGGCTACCGTCAACCTCCTCCAGCCTCCATGGGCTCCTGTTCATCCAGCCTCCACCGCGCGCTACTCCACCGGCTACTATTTAACCACCCCTCCATGGGCACCCCTCCACCATCTACTGTTCATCCAGCCCTCCACGGGGTCGTCCTGTTCATCCAGAGGCAACGCCACGGGGACCTGCATCCACCCCCATTGCTCATTGTTCATCCACCCCCGCAACACTCGCTGCTCATCCAGAGAGGCAGATCGATCGGCTTCAGCTTAGCGGCGATGCGGCGAATCGCCGATCGGCTTCGATTAACGACCATCGATCGATCGCTCGGGTTGATAACACGAGCTGCGCAGTCTGTCGCCGGGTTCGATTTGAGCCCAATGCCTCGCTTCGGGTTCGATTAGAGCTAACGCCGCACACACGCTGCAGACGTCGTGTCTGCGAGAAAGCGCGATCGCTTCGCCCCCGACCGCCCATCAGAACCGAACTCCACGAAATTTTCCTCGCCCTCACTTCTACCACGATTTTTTCTGTCATGGACGGCCCAAAGAATGTCATGCAGCTGCGTCTCCGGCCCGCCCAGGACGAAAAGCCCATTTTCTGTCATGATTTTTTGTCATAGAAGTAGGAGCCCACCACATCTATGATGATACCGGGTTTTGTCACAATTATCGTCATAGAAGTGTCATATGTATGACAGAAAAAAGTTTCGTTCGGCCCAAAATGTCATGGATGTGTCTTTTTTGTAGTGTAATGATGCTATGGATGATACCGGGGGGTATAAGTCATGGAGAAGTTAGAATAAAGTAGGTAATATGCAAGAATAAAATATGAATGGGTTCATAACAGTACCTATAGTTTATGATTTGCTTATTATACTAACGGATCTTGTCGTGGAAATATCACGTCAGATGTCCTAGCAGAAGGACTTAGTCATGGAGCCATCGCAACGAGATTAGCCTGAAGGGGTTGAACCGGACAAGGGACACAAGAGTTTTATACTAGTTCGGCCCCTTACGATGAAGGTAAAAGCCTACGTCTAGTTGTGATGGGATTATTGGGGTTTCGATGACCAGGGAGCAAATACGCTTTGCCTGGGTCTCGAGTTGTTGTTTCTTGTCCCTGAACCGCCGCCGGGTCATCCCTTTATATACATAGGTTGACGCCCGGCCGGTTTATAGAGTTCCGAGGCAAGCTCACACAAGTGTCCGGCTGGGTCTCTTCCTTTCCCTGTCTTACAACACAAGTTATACAACTATGGCGGTTTACAACTATGGGCCCTAATCCGCCTTTAGGCTCTGGGCCTCTAAGCTTTATTGGTAGAGTGCCATCTTCTTTGTCTTCATGGGCTTCAATATGGATGAGCATGAACCGGACCCTCCTGGGCGGTTTACACTCAGTAGTTATATCATCAACATTAGGCCCCAGATTGATTTGAACCTGTTCATGTCAATCTTCCATACTTAGAAAATTCCCTGAACATCTTCTTATGATCCTCGTAAACCGCCATGATATCTTCTCCTGTAAACTTTGGTGAACCGCCGTGACGTCATCTTCTGACACTGCAGTAAATCGTCATGATGTCATCTCTGCATAAAAAGATTTATGAAGATTCCCTTCCTTTAATTATTTCCCGAAGATCGAGGCGACAGCTGCGCCCCCTCTTGTCGCTTTAGGCTCCTCGATCCTCGCGCCTGCCGTTTATCATCTTGCCTTTATAAATAAGATCGGGGGGTTCTTCCATTTTCCCCCTTGCCATTTCGCATCTTCTTCTTCCTCGCGACTCTGAAGAGCCCAAGCATCGCCGCCGCCGTCGACCCTCGAACCTGCACTGACTAGGCCGCTGCATCACCCTGTTCGTACCAGAGATCTTGCGATACTCCTCCGCCGTTGTGTGGCCCCGGTAAGTGCTCCCTTCTTCCCTTATCAAATCTGCATTAGGGTTTCGAAGTTCTTCAGTGTTCATCAACATTCCACAGAGCTTATCTGCTTTTCCTCAACATCTGATTGAATCTAGTTTAAGCCTGACCACTTCTTCTCATAGCCGAAGCCGTAGCTTGAATCTGTCCCACCATAGCCTCTTGTTGTTCCTGAATAGATCTCATCTGTATGTTTATTTGTTCTACCGTCACCATTTTTAGGGCTCAGAAAAATTTCTTTTACTAGGCCGCGGTAGATCCAAAATCATGACACCTTCTTGCGAAATCTGTTTCCTTAGTACTTAGCAAATTTCAGATATGCCTCTTCCAATTGCAGGCGGTTTAACTTTTAGAAAATGATAATCTGGCAGGTACCATTAGCCCTCGCATAAACTGCCATCTTATCTTGAACATCCATATCCAGTTTAAAGTGTGTACATGTCTGAATTAATTTCCCCGGTTTCACACCGGTTTGTGCACGTCAATCTTGAACCCTGAATCGGCTTTTGCACTTCCTTTACAGTCTGTCCTTCACAATGGCCAAGCAGTTCACCTCTTGCAACTGGGTTCCTTCCCGGATCACGGAGACTCAGCTCAATGGATATGTTCTAACTGGCGCTTTGGCCAAGAAGGAAGTTGTTCATTGGCGGGTTCCTGGCCCTGAGTGCCCTCCTGAACCTCCAGATGGAGAAGTGGTGGTATTTATGCAGCATCTAGACTGGGGATTCAGCCCTCCCGGATCAAAGTTTTTCCGGGATGTGCTTGCTAGCTTCCGGCTCCATCCACAAGATATTGGACCGAATTCTGTGTCTAATATCTGCAATTTCCAAGTATTCTGCAAAGTTTACCTTCAAGAGGAACCGTATGTTGAGCTCTTTAGGGACTTCTTCCACTTAAACCGCCGAACTGAATTCTCTGAGGCCCCAACACCGAACTCGGTGGAGTGTCGATTCAGAAAAGGAAAGAAGTCGATTTTCCTCACGCCAAACATCACAGCCACCCCAAAGATAGGAACCAAACATGGTTTTATTGTCAGAATACTGCTCCTGCTGAAGAAAATCCTTTGCCGGGTTACCGTGCGCACCGGCTTAGCAATGGCCACCCACTACCTCAACGACTCACTGCCAAAGAACGACAAGCTTATGCACCTCAACTCGCCAAGCTCCGGGCTTTCCTAGCCAACGGTTTAACCAGCGTTGACCTCGTTCGTTGCTGGGTTTCATGGGGTATCCTGCCCTTAACCCGCCGCTCCAGGTTGATGCATGAGTATACCGGAGATATCAAGGACCCTCAACGGCACCATGAAATAGAGATAACTGACGATGAAGTTACTGAGGCCATCAAGAAGATGCTGGATGAACCGCTCGCTGAATGCAGCAAAACTGGGCTGCGTCCCTTCAACACCTCCAACAAACCGCCAGCGGTAAAAATTTCACCCTTCTGCCTTTCTGATCCGTCTCCGCTTTAACATTGTTCTGATAATTCTTTATCTATTCTTTCAAGCCAAAGATCCTTTCTGGAAGAGGAAACCTCAGGACAAACCGCGAAAAACTCAAGAGAAACCGGCGAGGGCCGCTCATGCCAAGAGCAAGGCCGTCAAAAAGTCAGCCAAGAAGAAAACAGCCGAGTCTTCTGATCTGCCTGAAGATGTTGATTCGGAACAAGAGGTAGAACTTGACTCCCTTGGCTCATTTTTCATACATCTTATTGACAACGACCATTACCAGGATGATGCGGAAGCGAGCCGTGCTGACAATGTAGAGGTAATCTCCCTTTCTTCCACTTCCAATCTTGTGCCAGTAAGAAAACCCGTTGCGCGGTTCGGAAAGTGAAGCGTTCACATCCTTTCACTCCTTTGGATCCAATACATCCTGAAGCTCGAGGTACAACCCGGCATAGTGGCCAGCAAGTCACTTCTTTCGGTTTACCAGATACTCCACTCCGGAAGCACCGTGCAAAGGTCTCTTATAATTCTATCAAGTCTTATCCCCTGGCGGGTTACTTTTGATACCCTCTTAATCCGTCTGACTCAAATTATCAAGCCACCTCCAAGTCGTCCTCTGGCAGTTCATCAACCACACAAATGCCTCCCCTTAAAACGTCCCTGGGTAAGTATAACAATGTTTACCTTTGTCTTCTTGCATCGGTTTACCATATTAATCCTTTATGTGCCATTTTGCAGTGCCAAAGCCCGATTGAGCAAGAAGGAAAAAACAACTGCTCCCACTGATGAGGTTGAACCGGACAGGACCTCAGAAGATGCTGGCGAGAATGTTGATGTTGTCATGGACGACCCTGTGCCGCAAGGCCAAACCACTGACATTGATCCGCCCGAAGTTAACCCGGTGAGTCCTCATATCAATCCACCAAGCCCACAAGCTAATCCTCCAAGTCCGACTGTTGATCCGCCAACCCCTGCCAAAGCCTCAGACAAACCGGTGAGCCCAAATGTAGCCACTGATGACGTTGTGATTATTGGGATTGGCCATACCTCTTTGGCAAAGCATAGTGCCAAGGTGGAATATGCTGTTGAAGAAAAAGGCAAGTGGAAAGCTGATGTGTCGACTTACGCTCATCTCCCCGCTCAGGAACTTCATTCTGGATACTTAAACCGCCTTTAAACAAGCTGTGACTATGAGGTCGGTTTGGTCAACTTGATGAAGGAGCGTTATGAGGTAATCTTTCAAATACTTCAAAAAAATTCTTTGCACTGTATAACTCCATCGTAGCCCCCAAGGGCCAGTTTATCTCTTCAAGATGAACTGGGACTTTGAAATAAAAAGACTTCCAACTGTGTAGCCCCCAAGGGCTGGTTTACCTTTTTGATGATAAACCGGGACTTTCTGTTTCAAACTTGTCTTTGTTGAATTCCTTCATCTTTAAATATTCAGATCAAATATGCATTGGCCCCAAGTGCCGAGATTAATACTTGTATTGAGCCTTGGGACTTTGAATGATAGTCAAAACAAAAAGCAATACGGCAAGGTTTTGAGCACTTCGTTTTTTATCACCTGCTCACCTTTCGGGGGGTGGAAGGCCGTTTCAGTTCCTGGGTTTGGGACCCTCTCATTCCGCTAAAATACAGGATCTTCTTCTGGTTAGCCTTTTGGGGGCGTCTGAACACCGGGGACAACATGTTCAGGAAGAGATGGGTCATTGCACATGCTGACTGTGATATCTGTCCGGCTCGTGAGTCCATAGATCATATCATCTTGAGATGCTCTCTCGCTACTGCTCTTTGGGACAGATTCGGGTTGGAGAATTCTGCTTCACGATCTGCTAACCTCCTGGAGTTCATGCAAGTGTCGCAGCCACGCTGGCCTTCGTCAGCTGCTTGGAATGTTCTTGTCGCTACTGCTGCGGTCACTCTTTGGCATGCATGGAATGATCGGGTGTTCAATGGCAAAATCTGGTCTCCAACATATGCACGACGGTACGCGTCAGATCTCCTCAAGTTATGGAGCCATCGAGCAAGGAGCCCAGAACACAAACAGGCGGTCTTGATGTGGTTGCATAGTTTACAAGCATAATGTAGTTGTGCCTGTGCCTGTTCTCCTTCTCCTCCCCTTTCCCTCCTTCCACCCTTCCGTTCTGTCCTTGGGCAGCTTATGGCCTATGCGCCCTGGTGCAAAACATAAGCTTCATGTAATGGACCTATGGTCTCCGGGCTACGGCCTGTTTTGAAATATATAAGGTAGAAAGTACTCTACCTTTCATTTAAAAAAACAAAAAGCAATCCGCATTAGCCCCCAAGTGCCAAGCGTATAACTTGTTATGTGCTTGGGACTTTGAGAAAAATCTTAACATCTTTATCATCTGTCTTGGGCAGGCTGACTTGAACATCAGAGACACCCAAATTGCTGATCTTCAAGGAAATATTAAGTCCCAGCAGGCAGAAACCTCCAAAGCCAAAGATGAATTGAAGGGCGCTTTGACTGCCATGGAACAATTGAAGGATGGCTTCAAAAATGAGCGGGTGAACTGGGAAATCGAAAAGGCAGCTCTCTTAAAGCGGGCTGAAGATGCCGAAGCAGTACTTAAACCGGTGGTTGAGGAGCTAGCAGGGCTGAAGCAGCAAGTCAATGCTATGACTTCAGCAATATTTGGTAATCATCTTTTGTCCATTCATTCCGTAAACATTGTTGAAGTTGTCGGTTTAACAGTAATTTTTTAAACCGTTCTGCAGATAGCCGTGTTGCTCATCTAGGCTCTGACATGCGGATGAAGTTGAAGGCAGCTTACACTTTAATAGAACAACTATATACTAGTGCTCAACGAGTCATCTGTGCATCTTCCTTCAACAAGCCAGCACCCATCTTGATCAAGGACACATTGACCAAACTGTCTATGACCCCAGCGCAGATAGAAGAGGTAAAGCGATCTGCTGCAAGAGTTGGCGCTTTAACAGCACTGACGCAAGCCAAAGCGTGGATTGCTGACCTTGATCCGGCAGATATCGCCAAAGGCTATCCCGGTCAACAAGAAGATGGATCAGACTTTGACAATGAAGCTCTGAAAGTCTTGACAAAGGAGATGCGCCCGCTGGCAAGCCAACTAGCTGAGGAGGTCGATTTGTCTGTCTACAGGTCCAGCTATGATGCAGATGGCAAACGGGTTGACGCAACTGTGAAGGAGGCTCAGAATTTACTCCATCCAATCTGTAAGCACACTTATGCTCCTGACATTGAACCGTCCAACCTTATAGGCGACGAAGCTGTATTTCAAGCCTTAACCAGGATTGATTGGACCACCCTTGAATTCCAGCCACTGGGTGAGGAGGAGGAGGCTGAACCAGCGCGAGATGATCCTTCAACGTCACGTCAGCCTGGTGCTGAATCATAATCCTCCGGCCGTTTTGATTGTTATGCGTTGTGAGCAACAAACAATTATTCTTTTGGGCACCAAAGCGCCTTGTAATAGGCTAGGTGAAATACTTTGATTGTGCGCCATTGTGCAATGCTACTTGATACTGTAATCCGGCATTATGTTGCTATGCTTTGCTTTATTTGCCTTGGTATTCCGTATAAGTCCTTCTTTCTGCATGTTAAATATTTAAACATGTCCTGGTGGTTTACCGCCGGACGGGTTATGATACCCAATACAGAAACAGAATCCTCATCACCAAGGTTATAAAGTAATAAAATATGAATCATATCATACCTGTGATATTAAATCACTTTTGTTGGTCCGCCAACTCATTTAGTAGGGGTGAAAACCCAAACTTTGGGTGTTGGAAGGTACCCACCACATTATGCTGGTGCATAATAAGCCATACCGAGTATTGATAAACACCGGATGATCATTCTGGCGACTTATAGTCAATGCCAGGCAGGATTGAAAGATGTCGGTTCACCATTGATTATATGCTTAATAGCTGATAATTGTAAGCCACACCGGGTTAAGAGACACCGGGTTGAGATGAAGACATATAGTCTGGCTGGGTCAAGAGACACCGGTTTACCTTAAAATTTGATCAATAAAGATAAAACTTGTAAAAACAAAAGCAAATAAAACTTGTAGTCGATGCTTTTCGAGGGCTGCCAGACCCAAATTTGAGGCTTTTCGTGAGCTGCCAGGCCGCTGAGTTAAACCATTTGACAAAGCCTTTTAAGATGGGCCTCCAACTAACCAATCATCGTTTTAACTTTGACAAGTTTAGGGTCTCCATGAGAGTAACTTTTCAAACGTTCGACGGGTCATGCTAGGATTACCTGGATAGGAGTGGCTTACTTGATGAAGGGAGGTTAACCCGGGGTTTTAGGTGAATACACCAGGCTTCCAAGCCGTGGGTCGATACCCAATTACAAGGGTCCTTTCAAACTCTTTGTTACTTTACACAAAGAGCCCCCAAGTAACTTTGTGAGCCTATGGCTCAATGGGTGCCTATGTTTGAGTTGTGCTTTTAGCAACAGAACTCTCTTTGGCCCCTTGGGTGTGAAGCTCCCAAGCTGTATTATGGCATGATAGCTGGTTTAATGGACAAAACGAGACATCGCTTTGTAAGCAGAAGCCCCCTTGTAACCAAGAAATATTGGAAGAACGGCAGAGGCCCTGCTTGTAGCAAGGATGCCGGTTTATTATATTATAATATATACATTGTCAAAATATGTACATAGTGAGAACCTATGGCTCAGGTGTAGTAAGGCCGTAGAAGAGCGATATTCCACGGCCGACGGGTCTCCTCCTCCGATTTGCTTGAGTCTTTGTGCTCGCGAACGTCGATGAGGTAGTATGATCCGTTGTGCAGATTCTTGCTGACCACAAAGGGTCCTTCCCAAGGTGGGGATAACTTGTGCATATCGGTCTGATCCTGGATGAGTCGGAGCACTAAGTCACCTTCTTGAAAGGTTCTTGTCCTAACCCGGCGGCTGTGATAACGCCGCAGGTCTTGCTGATAAACCGCCGAACGAGCCAATGCCATGTCCCGTTTTTCATCTAACAGGTCCAGTGCTTCTTGACGTGCTTGCTCATTGTCCGCTTCAACATAATTGGCAACTCGAGGCAAGTCATGACGAATATCACTGGGGAGTACCCCCTCTGCTCCGTAAACCATGAAGAAAGGCGTATAACCTGTAGATCGGTTTGGGGTGGTGTTTATGCTCCATAACACAGATGGTAGTTCTTCCACCCAACAACCCGGCATCTGCTTCAAAGGGACCATAAGCCGGGGCTTTATACCCTTCAAAATTTCCTGATTAGCTCGCTTAGCTTGACCATTAGATTGGGGGTGAGCCACAGACGCCACATCAAGCCGGATGTGCTCTCGTTGACAAAAGTCCTCCATCTCGCCTTTAGAGAGGTTCGTGCCATTATCTGTGATAATGCTGTGTGGAAAACCGAAACGGAAGATCACCTTTTTGATGAACTGAACCATCGTGGCTGCATCACACTTGCTTACTGGCTCCACTTCAACAGATCTCATGAGGTTATTGTTGAGTTTTGTGTGCTGAAATTTTCAAGTTAGATCACGATGGATGAAGGAATAAGGAGCGACAAGAACCTAAGCTTGGGGATGACCAAGGAATCCCAAGGTAATATTCAAGGAGACCCAAGCATCTAATCTTGAGGATGCCCTGGATGGCATCCTCTATTTCATCTACAATCCATCGGTATACTACCTGGAGCTATATTTTTATTCATCACATGATATGAGTTTTGCTTGGAGGGTCTTGTATTATAGTATTCATTGCTTTGTTTGCTTTTTAGTTTGACACAATCATTGTTTGTTGCACACACACTGAGGGAGTCCTAGACTAGGGGGTGTCCGGACAGCCGGACTATCATCGTCCGCCAGACTCCAAGACTATGAAGATACAAGATTGAAGACTCCGTCCCGTGTCCGGATGGGACTTTCCTTGGCGTGGAAGGCAAGCTTGGCGATACGGATATGTAGATCTCCTACCATTGTAACCGACTCTGTGTAGCCCTAGCCTCCTCCGGTGTCTATATAAACCGGAGGGCATTAGTCCGTAGGACACAACATACATTACAGCAATCATACCATAGGCTAGCTTCTAGGGTTTAGCCTCCTTGATCTCGTGGTAGATCCACTCTTGTACTACCCATATCATCAATATTAATCAAGCAAGACGTAGGGTTTTACCTCCATCGAGAGGGCCCGAACCTGGGTAAAAACACCGTGTCCCTCGTCTCCTGTTACCATCCGCCTAGACGCACAGTTCGGGACCCCCTACCCGAGATCCGCTGGTTTTGACACCGACATTGGTGCTTTCATTGAGAGTTCCTCTGTGTCGTCACCGATAGGAAGGATGCCTCCACCCGTCTTCAAAGACGGTATTTTCGCCGAAGGGGCCTTGGCCGTCGGCCAAACTATCCGGCTAGGTGGTTTTCTTATGACCGCCTGTCCGGCCACTGCCTCGACAATGACTTCTCAAGTCGTCAAAAGCAATCTTCGCGTCAGCTCGGAATCCGCCGAGCAGTTGGATCCAATAGAGCTCTCGTCTGTTAACGAGCTCTTGGATTGCATCGCCGCCCTAGGAGTCGCCACAGACTACGATCAGATTGGGCTTAAAACTGATCTGAGAGAGATTAACTCTCCCCAGGCCACCCACCACATCGCAGTGGTAGAGGAACAATGCGGCGACTCTTTGCCTATATTAAAAACTAGTCACGTCCGGATTCCCGAACCCTCCATGCCGGACTTCCGCGGAGGGACGGGCTTCGATCAAGCATTGAACTTAAAATCATGCATCACTCCGGACTCGCTGGATTGTGTCCAGCAACCTAAGCTTCCGAATTCGGAAGCTCTTCGGCCTTTAAGCCCCAAGATGGGCAGGGATCCGGATTTTAGTCCACCCACCCGCCCAGACATATGCGATCTATCTCTAATACGGCAAGAGCCCGCTGAAACAGTACATCACTACTGGGCCAGATTCCTCCTAGTTATGGACAGGATAAAGGACTGCCGAGAGGAAAACGCAATCTCAATCTTCTGCAATAATTGCACGGACAAGGGAATACTAAACGCCATTGATCGTCGCAAAATTACGCGCTTCACCGATCTGGCATCCATAGTACGAAAGTACTGTGCGATGGAGAGTTCCCGGAAAACCGAAAATCAATTTTGGGATAATCCGGCCCAAACGCAGTCCACAGCAAAAGGGCGCCTTACACTCAGGCCCCAGATGCAAAAACGAAAAAACAAAAACCCAATAAGGGGCACGGAACCATACTGGAGGGATGGCTCAATGGACCCTGTAAGTTTCATAGTACAAAGGGAGCCGTCCCAACACATAGCCTTCGAGCATGTTGGATATTACGGCAGGTGGCCAAAAGTGGCGAGGAGGTTCTAGCTCCGGGAAAACACTCCAACAATACCAGTACGGTATCAACAGTCTTCAATACCTTCGCATCAAACAATATGCGAAAGCGAACAATCCGCGGACTCGCCGAAGTCTACCAAGTAGCAACAGCAAATCCATGGAGCGACACAGCTATTACCTTTAACGCCAGCGACGAGCCTAAATTCCAAACAGCCAGAGCGCCAGCCGCACTGGTACTTAGTCCCATAGTGGACGGCTTTCGACTGACAAAAGTCCTCATGGATGGCGGCAGCGGACTAAACCTCATTTACGAGGAAACTCTGCGAAAAATGGAAATCGATTGGAGCCGTATTGAGCGAAGCAGCACAACCTTCAGAGGAATAATCCCTAGCCGGGAAGCGCGCTGCACTGGAAAAATCACACTCAATGTGGTGTTCGGCTCGCCGGACAATTACAGGTCCGAAGAAGTCATGTTCCAAGTGGCCCTGTTCAGTAGCGGATATCACGCCATATTAGGACGAGAGGCATTCACAATCTTTCAAGCGATACCTCATTACGGGTACATGAAGCTCAAAATGCCTGGGCCCAGTGGAATAATCACTCTCGTTAGTGATCCGAACATAGCACTCCGCGCCGAAAACAAGACAGCCGCACTAGCCCTCGAGGCACTATCCGAAGCCTTAGCGGCAGAAGAACTCACCGTGCTGCGCTCCACGGTGAACAGGGACGATGTGATACTCGATAAAAGATCCAAGTCCACCTCCTTCAAACCAGCAGATGAAATAACAAAATTCCAGGTCCATCCAACGGACCCAACAAAGACGACCTCCATTGGGGCACAATTGAACCCCGAAGTAGACGCCGCACTACGCGAATTCCTTCGGGAAAACTGGGACATTTTCGCCTGCCATCCTTCGGATATGCCCGGAATCCCACACAGATTGGCAGAACACAGCCTAAACATCCTAAAAGGATTTAAGCCAGTCAAACAAGCTCTTCGACGATTTTCCAAACCCAAAAGACAGGCAATGGGAGAAGAGCTAGCCAAACTATTGGAAGCCGGATTCATCAGAGATATCAAACATCCGGATTGGCTAGCAAATCTGGTAATGGTACCAAAGAAGGACAAATCCTGGCGCCTCTATGTCGGATTTAAAGACCTCAATAAGGCTTGCCCAAAGGACCCCTTCCCTCTCCCCCGCATCGACCAAATTATCGATGCTACCGCAGGGCACGATTCGTTGTGCTTCCTGGACGCATACTCCGGCTATCATCAAATCAAGATGGCGGAAGCAGACCAAGCCGCAACGTCATTCATCACTCCATACGGACCATTCTGCTTCAACACGATGCCCTTCGGACTTAAAAATGCCGGTGCAACATATCACCGCATGATTCAAACATGTCTGGCCACCCAGATCGGCAAAACAGTCGAGGCATACATAGACGACGTAGTCGTCAAAACAAAACACGTCGAAACTCTAGTAGACGATTTGAGGCTCACATTTGACAACCTCAGAGCATATGACATCAAGCTGAATCCGGAAAAATGCGTTTTCGCATACAGCCGGAAAGCTGCTTTGGCTTCATTGTATCCGTAGAGGAATTGAAGCAAACCCGGCTAAAATCCGAGCTCACACAGTTGGATACTCCAAAAGACCTCAAACAAATACAAAATTAACAGGATGCGTGGCAGCCTTAAGCCGCTTTATCTCCGTCTAGGAGAAAAGGCGTTGCCCTCTATCGCCTCCTCAGCGCATCAACACTTTGAGTGGACGGATGTCGCCAACGCCGCACTCGGAGAAATAAAGGCCATATTGGCAACAAATCCGGTCCTGGCTGCGCCCACTCTGGGCGAACCAATGTTGTTATACATCGCAGCAACGCATCAAGTTGTAAGTGCGGTCCTCGTCGTCGAATGAGCGACAAAAGGGCAGAAATTCCCTCTTCAAAAACCAGTGTATTATGTATCCACTGTGTTAACCCCCTGCAAGTCCCGTTACCCGCACTATCAGAAGATAGCATATGCGGTGTTCATGGCGTCCCGGAAGCTCTGACACTACTTTCAAGAGTGTTCGATAACAGTGGCCTCTGAAGTACCACTCAATGACATTATAAATAACCGCGACGCAACGGGCAGGATTGCAAAATGGGCCATTGAGCTCTTACCATTCGATATAACTTACAAACCTTGGCGAGCTATAAAGTCACAAGTTTTGGCTGACTTCGTCGCTGAATGGACCGAAGCCGAACTCCCTAAAGAGTACGGCGCATACTCCAATTGGGTTATGCACTTCGACGGCTCTAAAATGTTGGCCGGACTGGGGGCTGGCGTCGTATTGACGTCCCCAACCGGGGACACAGTCCAGTACGTACTTCAAATAATGTACACGGACTCCAACAACGCAGCCGAATACGAGGCCCTATTACATGGTCTCTGGATGGCAGTCTCCATGGGTATTCAACGCCTAGAGGTGCACGGGGATTCAAACCTTGCAATATCCCAAATAAATGGAGACTTTGACACCAAGGATCCGAAAATGGCAGCATATCGCAACGCCGTCCTAAAAATGTCAGCTCAGTTTGAAGGACTCGAATTTCATCACATAGCCCGAGATAATAACCAAGCGGCCGACGTACTGGCATGCATTGGCACGAAACGTGATGCTGTCCCTCCAAATATCTTCCTGGAACGGCTATTCAAGCCATTCGTACTATGGGAAGAGGAGCCCGGAAGTGACAAACCGGAAAAAACCGAGCCAATCGGTGATTCAACCGATGACATAACACCGTCAGCCCACGACATAATGGCAGTAATCGCCCCATGGACAGAACCATTCCTAGCCTACTTGCTTAGGCAGGAACTTCCCGAAGACCAAAACGAGGCCCGCTGCATAGTCCGGCGATCGAAAGCCTACAAGGTCCATGAGGGAGAACTTTATAAGAAAAGCACAACCGGAGTCCTTCAAAGATGTATCTCCGAAGAGGAAGGGCGCAACCTCCTGGCTGAAATTCATGCCGGACTAGGCGGACACCACGCAGCAGCCCGGGCCCTTGTAGGAAAGGCATTCCGTGCAGATTTTATTGGCCGACGGCCCGGCAGATTCCTGGACTTAGTCCAGAGATGCGTTGGTTGTCGCCTCTTTGCTAATCGAGCCATATGCCGCCTACCGCCTCAAAACTATACCCATTACCCGACCGTCATGTGCAGGGGCTTGATATGGTTGGACCCCTTAAAGGGGGAACCCACAAGCAAAGGTACCTATTGGTCATGGTGGATAAATTCACCAAATGGATAGAGGCCAAACCGTCAAAACGGCAGAGTCCGGACCAGTGATAGACTTTATATCCGGGTAGTACACCGCCACGGAGTCCCCACAAGATCATCACCGACAACGGCACGAACTTCACAGCCGACGAGGTCAAGTCATGGTGCAAAAATATGGGCATCAAGCTCGACTACGCTTCAGTCTATCACCCTCAAACCAACGGTCAAGTGGAATGAGTAAATGGTCTAATAATGAGCGGCATTAAACCCAGACTAGTGCGGTCACTTACTAAATCGACACGCCTTTGGGTCGAGGAGCTCGACCAGACTTGGGGCTGCGGACAACGCCTAACCGTACTACCGGATTCACACCATTTTTATGGTATACGGCATAGAGGCAGTCTTGCCCTGTGACATTATTCATGACTCACCTCGAGTGCGCATGTATGAGGAAAGAGAGGCCGAGCTTGATCGGCAGGATAGCTTGGACACATTGGAGGAAGAACGTGACGTCGCGAGGGCTTGTTCTGCATTTTATCAGCAGCAGGCCCGAAGATATCAAAGCAGAGAAGTACGGGCCAAGACTTACAACGTTGGTGAACTAGTTCTACGCCTGCCGGACAAGAAAAAGGACAAGCTCAAGCCCAAATGGGAGGGCCCCTTCATTATCGATCAAGTCCTGACCAGCGGAGCATACCGTCTACGAAATGCGTCGGATAACCAACTCGAGCCGAACCCATGGAACGCAGCCCGCCTCCGACGATTCTATGCCTAGCGCCGGACTAAGAGTTCGTCCCCTTCCCCCGTCCAAACTTTTACACTTCGGCTGTCTTTTGTTTCTCTTTTTATGCCTTTTTATTTAAAAGCCCTTATGGGCCTATTTTTGCATTTTTTTGCATACGCATGATGTGCCATCCGCACTCATTATTCCTGGGGGCTTCTTTTACAGAAGCTCAATTACACGGGTTTCATACCCAGCACATGTGTCAAGCTTCCACATGTACCTTTTACTCGCCATTATATGCATCGATATGACTTAAGTTTTGGCCAAGCTGGGTTGCCTGGCTCCTGTGCTTACCCCTACGTTCCCGATTGTTCGGCTAGGAGGTAAAGGAGCACCTCTGTGATTGTTATCTTGGTCACCGGATGTGTACCTCGACCGGGTGAAGCCGAAAGCTAGCGTTCTTAAGGGAATATTCGGTCGGTGACTTAAAAGATGACTTTTACCTATTTATCTATCTGCCCCGGATGTTTTATCGCTTTTTTGCAGTCCGGACATGCACTTTAGGGCATGCCTCCCGTGAAAGGAACCCTTAACGGAACTATTCTCCCGGAAGATGTTTCTTACTAACCATGTAATATAACATAACTAGTTGGGCACTTGTCCGATAAAGCACTAATGACCCCTACGCTGGTCTCCATGCATACCACGGTTGTTTCTTAACCAAAAGGTATTCGGACACACTCCGGACTCTAGGGTCCCGAGGTTGAAGCGAAAAGGTCGGCAAAGACAAACGATCTACAATCCGCTAGAAGGCATTTCACATGTCACTTTAAAGGATAACATACATTGTCAAATTCTTCGATTGTATTCCTCCTCAATCCCGCCTAACAGTGCTGTCCAATTTACAGTCCGTTGGGAAAATTTAGCAGCCAACTCTACTTGCTCAGATACTAAACTCACAGGATCTCCTTCCCATCGGGCCCCACCGTCCAACTCGCCATGTGGTTGGGATCCGCCTTCTTATGTAACGCTCTTCACCATGGCCCAAGCCTCCTGGCACCTTGACGGCAAGCGAAATCTTCCACAAACGGAAGCGCTGCCGCACTCTGAAGCTTCTCGAAGCTCCCAAGGCCCTCGGGTAGGGAGAGGGCTGGCCATAAAGCCCGGACGACGACGCTCATTGCTGCCGAACCTGCTCGAGCGATTGCAGCAGCTCGAAGTTGATCACCCGTTGATACGGCATCTCCTCCAGCTTAATTCTGTGAGTATACCTACAAGACATACTATGTCAATTTGCTTCTTCGCCAAACTCTTCTTTTAAAAGGAGTTCGCTCAAGCACTTACTATAAATGCCGCGACGAAGCCGCTGATTCTCCTTAACGGAGCCAGACAGCTCGGCTCGAGCGCCTTTCATCTCTTCTCCGAGCTTGGCGTGGGCATCCTGGAGTTTGTTCCTTTCTTGCTGCACCCTATTCAGCACACTCTCGCCGGCCTTCAGCTGGCGCGGCAATGCTTGCCTGTCTGGATCTTGTCCGGCGGCACCTGCAATGTCATTATTAGACTTGCGTGCACGCCCCACAGCGCTTATATTTATTAATAAAAATGTGTTACCAGGAGGGGTCTCTGCGTCTCCTCGGCGGCAAGTCTGCGCCTCAAGTTGGGCCTTGCAATCTTGCAGCTCCGAGACAGTGGGCATTCTTCTTGGTAAGAGCTGCGTTTTCAAATGATCCTTAAATCAGTTAACATAACTACTTTAAGTCTCGGGGACTCTTGGTATATACAACCATTAAAATTCCCTTACACGTATGTCTTTCACATCTTGCTCCGTGGCTCGTAAAACCATCATGAGCGGCACGGAGATGCGCGCGTATCTGCGTTAAAGGCATCCAATGCCTCGGGGAGAAGCACGCTTCACGAAATCGTGTCGGCGGCGCCTATGGTTCATGGCGCTCTCCACCTCGCACTTGGTGGCGCATATGCGTCGGTGTCCTCCATTGGAGAAGGATCCGGCCCGCGTCTTGCGCTTGCCTCCCCCTCCAGGCCGGGCGCTGGAGCCTGGCCGGTGTAGGTTGGATCAGCAACTTTTGCGCCCGCAGTCCGGCGAGTGCTTTTTCTCCTACAAAGATCATGAGCACTCAGACGCTTCCTAGGAACGTCGCTCTGAAAATTCAAATACAAGCTATGCCTTTGCGGCGACGTTTCTGTACGCACCGTGCTCCTTTTCCGCCTGCTGGTCCGGACTGACCTCTGTAGGTCACTTCCCGCCGTGAAGGCGCTTCCTGCAAAATACCATCGTTCGCGAAGGTTAGAAATGAGCAAGGAAGGGATAATGGTGTTCGGACTTCGACCACGGTCACCTGGGAAGCCGGACACAGTCCGGGGTAGTCCGCCGTAATGGCAACCAAAGCATTGTCCATGCTGAGCTGGTGAAATACCCCGTCGATCAGCTCCACCTCGATGTCCGGATCCTCTTCGAAGGCCGGATCTAGGTATCTTTCCGGATCCTCGGGTTGCGGAGCAGGACTTACCATGTCCTCCACAGTCCGGCGTAGGTCCTGCGCCGAAGACATAATGTAAGAAGCCTAAACTTCAAAAGCATGGGTTGAGCCCTTAAAGGTGTTCGCTTACCCATCCTCTAGGGTTGTTCATGGAAAACCCATTTAAGGGGTTCGTTCGAAGGAAGTCCTCCTTCTCCCCCTTGTACAGACTGGACAGGATCTTCACAAGGTCCTCGGTCGAGTCCGCCCTTCTTGACCATGACGGGTGGCATCGTCTTCCCCGTTGAAATCCCACATAGGGTGGCCTCTATATTGCAATGGCTGTACCCCCCGCATGATGCATGTCACCATGACTCCGATCATGGTCAACCCAGAGTGGGCCAGCAATCTTATTCGGCCCATCAAGTAATGGACGCTCTTGTCTTCCTCCAATCGGGGGCTCCGTGGGCGCTAGCTTAGGCGTTTCTTCAGGAGCAACACTAAACTCCGGAGGCCAATCCGGACTGGGTCCGCGAAGGAGCGTCTCCTATGTAAAACCACTCAAGGCCGCCTTGGACGCCTTCTTGGGAGTACCGGATGGGTATCCGGTCCCGGCGATGCGCCATATTTCGGCGCCGCCCACTTGATATATGGACCCCTCATGAGAACGGGGTACGAGGCAGAACAACCTCTTCCACAATGCAAAATGGGGCTCAATGCCCAGGAATAGCTTGCAAAGAGCTACGTAGCCCGCGATATGCAGGACAGAGGCGGGTGTGAGGTGGTGGAGCTGGAGTCCGTAGAACTCCAGGAGCCCGCGGAGGAACGGATGTATCGGGAATCTGAGTCCCCTTACCAAATAAGGGACGAAGCATACTCGCTCCCCTTTATTGGGGCTTGGGGTAGCCTCCGCTTGCCTCCCACCTTGATAGGTGACCAGCCCGGCTCGGACCGGGACCATGAAGGCCGGAGGGAGAAATCCCCCCGCTTGGAGCTTCACTAGCTCGTTGTGTGAAACAGAGCACCTCCTCCAATTCCCCGGCGGTGGGCTGGGAGTGCGTGAAGAAGAGCCGCATCGACGGTCCATGATGGAATGGATTTTTTGGCCAAAGGCGCTCCAATGAAGTATTCACGGGAGGAGGATGGTGTGGTTTGGATCTGGATTTTTGCCTCTTTTATAGGCGGATGACTCGCACGACTGGGGGGTGAAACGTAAAAGACGCCCTGGCTTTTCGCATTCGTGCGACGCGTGGAAAAATACCATTATTGGGCGTAGAAGCTGAGAAACACAGTATTTATGGTGAAGCCGGACACTGTTCGGCAGGTGCATGGAACTTGAAGGGAGAACCCACCTTGCAACGCCGAAGACTATATACGCGATGGACTTATCGTCATTGAAGCCTGGTTCGGGGGCTACTGAGAGAGTCCTGGACTAGGGGGTGTCCGGACAGCCAGACTATCATCGTCCGCCGGACTCCAAGACTACGAAGATACAAGATTGAAGAGTCCGTCCCGTGTCCGGATGGGACTTTCCTTGGCGTGGAAGGCAAGCTTGGCGATACGGATATGTAGATCTCCTACCATTGTAACCGACTCTGTGTAACCCTAGCCTCCTCCGGTGTCTATATAAACCAGAGGGCATTAGTCCATAGGACACAATATACATTACAGCAATCATACCATAGGCTAGCTTCTAGGGTTTAGCCTCCTTGATCTCGTGGTAGATCCACTCTTGTACTACCCATATCATCAATATTAATCTAGCAGGACGTAGGGTTTTACCTCCATCGAGAGGGCCCGAACCTGGGTAAAAACACCGTGTCCCTCGTCTCCTGTTACCATCCTCCTAGACGCACAGTTCGGGACCCCCTACCCGAGATCCGCCGGTTTTGACACCGACACACACCTTTTGAGAGGGACACACATTTATTCATGATTTGTTAGAATACTCTATGTTCTTCACTTATATCTTTCGAGCTAGGTTGTTCCTCTAGTGCTTCACTTATATCTTTTAGAGCACAGTGGTGGTTATATTTTGAAGAAATAGTTGCACTCTAATGCTTCACTTATATCTTTTTGAGAGTCTAATAAATAGTAATTGCAATATGCACATGTTATGAAATTGGTCCTGATATGATAGGTGTTCAAGAGGGATATAATAAAAACTTTCATGTAGATCACTAAATATGATAAGTTTGATTCCTTGCAATAGTTTTGCGATATTAAGATGGTAATTGATGTCCACTACGCAACCTTTTTCTTGTAGACTCGTGTTGGGCCTCCAAGCACAGAATTTTGTAGGACAGTAGCAAATTTCCCTCAACTGGATGACCTAAGGTTTTTCAATCCGTGGGAAGCATAGGATGAAGATGGTCTCTCTCAAACAACCCTACAACCAAATAACAAAGAGTCTCTTGTGTCCCCAACACACCCAATACAGTGGTAAATTGTATAGGTGCACTAGCTTGGTGAAGAGATGGTGATACAAGTGCAATATGGATGGTAGATATAGGTTTTTGTAATCTGAAAATATAAAACAGCAAGGTAACTAGTAACAAAAGTGAGCGAAACTGGTATTGCAATGCTTGGAAACAAGGACTAGGGTTCATACTTTCACCAGTGCAAGTTCCCTCAACAATGATAACATAATTAGATCATATAAAAATCCCTCAATGTGCGACAAAGAATCACTCCAACGTTCCTACCGCGGAGAACATAAGATGAAATTGCTTGTAGGGTATGAACCCACCTCAAAGTTATTCTTTCTGATCAATCCTTTGGGCTATTCCTATAAGTGTAACAAACAACCCTAGAGTTCATAGTAAAATAACACCACATGACACACATCAATCAACCCTAATGTCACCTAGATACTCCAATGTCACCACAAGTATCTGTGGGTCAGTTATACGATATGCATCAAACAAATTCATATTCATAATATTCAATCCAACACAAAGAACTTCAAGAGAATCCTGAGATTTCTACCAGAGAAAGGAATATGAAAGTGCGTACCAACCCCTATGCATAGATTACCCCAATGTCACCACGGGAATCCGCAAGTTGATAACCAAAACATACATCAAGTGGATCAACAAAACATCCCATTATCACCACAGATATCCCATCGCAAGACATACATCAAGTGCTCTCACATCCAAAGATTCTATCCGACATAACAAAACCTCAAAGGAAAAGACTCAATTCATCACAAGGTAGAGAGGGAGAAACACCATATGATCCAACTATAATGGCAAAGCTCGCGGTACATCAAGATCGTGCTGAATCAAGAACACGAGAGAGAGAGAGATCAAACACATAGCTACTGGTACATACCCTTAGCCCCGAGGGTGAACTACTCCCTCCTCATCATGGAGAGTGCCGGGATAATGAAGATGGCCACCGATGATGGATTCCCTCTCCGGCAGGGTGCCAGAGCAGGGTCCCGAGAGGTTTTTCGTGGATATAGAGACTTTCCGCGGTAGAACTCTCGATCTAGGTTTATTTCTGGGAGTTTCTCTATTTATAGGAATTTTTGGCGTCGAGAACAAGTCAGGGGGGTCCATGAGGAGCCCACAAGACCAGAGGGTGCCCCTAGGGGGTAGGGCGCTCCCTTCACCCTTGTGGAGGCCTCATGGCTCTTCTGGCCCAACTCTTTTGCCTCGGGGGCTTCTTCTGGTCCATAAAAAATCACCGTAAATTTTCAACTCATTTGGACTCCATTTGGTATTCCTTTTCTGCGAAACTCAAAAACAAGGAAATAACATAAACTGGCACTGGGCTCTAGGTTAATAGGTTAGTCCCAAAAAGTCATATAAAATAGCATATAAATGCATATAAAACATCCAAGATGGATAATATATTAGCATGGAACAATAAAAAATTATAGATACGTTGGAGGCGTATCAAGCATCCCCAAGCTTAATTACTGCTCATCCTCGAGTAGGTAAATGATAAAAATAGAATTTTTGATGTGGAATGCTAACTAACATATTTATCCATGCAATTTTTCTTTATTGTGGCAAGAATATTCATATCCATAAGATTCAAAACAAAAGTTTAATATTGACATAAAAACAATAATACTTCAAGCATACTAATAAAGCAATTATGTCACCTCAAAATATCAAGGCCAAAGAAAGTTATCCCTACAAAATCATATAGTCTGGATATGCTCCGTCTTCATCACACAAAGTATTCAAATCATGCACAACACCGATGACAAGCCAATCAATTGTTTCATACTTTTGATGTTCTCAAACTTTTTCAACTTTCACGCGATATATGAGCATGAGCCATGGACATAGCACTATAGGTGGAATGAATATGGTGGTTGTGGAGAAGACAAAAAGAAGGAGATGGTCTCACATCAACTAGGCGTATCAACGGGCTATGGAGATGCCCATCAATAGATATCAATGTGAGTGAGTAGGGATTTCCATGCAACAAATGCACTAGAGCTATAAGTTTATGAAAGCTCAAAAATAAACTAAGTGGGTGTGCATCCAACTCGCTTGCTCACGAAGACCTAGGGCAATTTGAGGAAACCCATCATTGGAATATACAAGCCAAATTCTATAATGAAAAATTCCCACTAGTATATGAAAGTGACAACATAGGAGACTCTTTATCATGAAGTTCATGGTGCTACTTTGAAGCACAAGTGTGTAAAAGGATAGTAACATTGCCCCTTCTCTCTTTTCTCTCATTTTTTTAATTTTGGGCCTTCTCTTTTTTTGCCTCTTTTATTATTATTATTTTCGTCTGGAGTCTCATCCAGACTTGTGGGGGAATCATAGTCTCCATCATCCTTTCCTCACTGGGACAGTGCTCTAATAATGAAGATCATCACACTTTTATTTACTTACAACTCAAGAATTACAACTCGATACTTAGAACAAAATATGACTCAATATGAATGCCTCCGGTGATGTACCAGGATGTGCAATGAATCAAGAGTGACATGTATGAAAGAATTATGAACGGTGGCTTTGCCACAAATATGATGTCAACTACATGATCATGCAAAGTAATATGACAATGATGAAGCATGTCATAATAAACGGAACGGTGGAAAGTTGCATGGCAATATATCTCGGAATGGCTACGGAAATGCCATAATAGGTAGGTATGGTGGCTGTTTTGAGGAAGGTATATGGTGGGTATAAGGTACCGGCGAAAGTTGCGCGATACTAGAGAGGCTAGCAATGGTGGAAGGGTGAGAGTGCGTATAATCCATGGACTCAACATTAGTCATAAAGAACTCACATACTTATTGCGAAAGTCTATTAGTCATCAAAACAAAGTACTACGCTCATGCTCCTAGGGGCATAGATTGGTAGGAAAAGACCATTGCTCATCCCCGACCGCCACGCATAAGGAAGACAATCAATAAATAAATCATGCTCCGACTTCATCACATAATGGTTCACCATACGTGCATGCTACGGGATCACAAAATTCAACACAAGTATTTCTACAATCCACAATTACTCACTAGCATGACTCAAATATCACCATCCTCATATCTCAAAATAATCATAAGGAATCAAACTTCTCATAGTATTGAATGCACTTTATATGAAAGTTTTTATTATATCCCTCTTGGATGCTTATCATATTAGGACGAAATTCATAACCAAAGAAAATTACCATGATGTTTAAGACTCTCAAAATAATATAAGTGAAGTATGATAGTTCATCAATTTCTCCAAAATAAAACCACCGTCATGCTCTATGTAACCTCCCAAATTTTCAATTTGGAATGTTATACATAGGTCATCCATTCACATCATATTTTATTGCATTTCCGCTCCGCAATCCTCGAAATCCTAAGCAACTCAAGGACCCTCGAAGAGAGTTGGGGATTTCCCGGTTTTCATATTTGATTCCTATCAAATAGGGAAACGAGGATTTTTGATTTTAATTATTTTTTCTCTGAAAAAATATTTCTTATAAAAAATATATATGAGAGGAGATAATATGACTTCTCTAAAACAATTGAAATATTGGAGGAAAAATGTTAAAATCATTTGTTTGATTTTTATTTGAGTTTATTTGGATTTTATTTGCATTAGAAAAATTGCACGTTTTCAAAATTGCATTTTAGGGCCAAGAAAATGTTCATCTTGTTCTAAATATTTTATTTAGACGGTGAAAATTTGTTTTGGCATTTTTAGGTTTTTATTTCATTTTCTAGGATTTTATTTCTGTCGGCGAAATTATTTAATAAAGTTCACTGGTGGGCCGAATCCAGCCAGTGCCGCCGCCCAACCGCCCAAGGCGCTTGCCGCCCGCCTGCTTGGACCGAGTCCGAGCCGGACTCCGCCACCGCCGCGCCTGCCCCCTCCTCCAAGTCGCCTCTTTTATACGCCCCCCCCCCAAGCTCCACCACCGCCACCACCACCGCCGCCCGAGCCGCATTGCCGCCGCCGCCTCCCTGCCGCCGCCGCCGAGCCCCGCCGCCCGTGATACGCCTCCGTCGTATCTATAATTTTTGATTGTTCCATGCCAATATTATTCACTTTCATATACATTTTGGCAACTTTTTGTATTATTTTTGGGACTAACTTATTGATCCAGTGCCCAGTGCCAGTTCCTGTCTGTTGCATGTTTTATGTTTCGCAGAATACCCATATCAAATGGAGTCCAAACGGGATAAAAATGGACGGAGCTTATTTTTGGAAAATATGGAAAATTCCGGAAGAAAAATCAACGCGAACCAGTGCCCGAGGTGGTCACGAGACAGGGGGCGTGCCTGCCCCCTGGGCGCGCCCCCTACCCTCGTGAGCCCACCGTAAGGCGGTTGACGCTCTTCTTTTGCCGCAAGAAAGCTAATATTCAAAAAAAATCACGGCGAAGGTTTCAGGCCAATCGGAGTTACAGATCTCCATATATACATGAAACGGTGAAACAGAGCCAGACGAGAACGCAGAAATAGAGAGATAGATCCAATCTCGGAGGGTCTCTCGCCCCTCCCAAGGCATGCGAGCCAAGGACCAGAGGGGAAACCCTTCTCCCATCTAGGGAGGAGGTCAAGGAAGAAGAAGAAGAAGAATAAGAAGGGGGGCTCTCTCCCCCTTGCTTCCAGTGGCGCCGGAACGCCGCCGGGGGCCATCATCATCACCGCGATCTTCACCAACACCTCCATCATCTTCACCAACACCTCCATCACCGTCCCCCATCTATATCCAGCGGTCCACTCTCCCGCAACCCGCTGTACCCTCTACTTGAACATGGTGCTTTATGCTTCATATTATTTTCCAATGATGTGTTGCCATCCTATGATGTCTGAGTAGATTTTCGTTGTCCTATCGGTGATTGATGAATTGCTAAGATTGGTTTGAGTTGCATGTTTTATTATTGGTGCTGTCCTATTGTGCCCTCTGTGTCGCGCAAGCGTGAGGGATTCCCGCTGTAGGGTTTGCAATATGTTTATGATTTGCTTATGGTGGGTGGCGTGAGTGTGAAAGCACGAACCGAGTAAGTAGGTTGTTTGCGTATGGGATAAAAGGGGACTTGATGCTTTAATGCTATGGTTGGGTTTTACCTTAATGAATCTTTAGTAGTTGCGGATGCTTGCTAGAGTTCCAGTCATAAGTGCATATGATCCAAGTAGAGAAAGTATGTTAGCTTATGCCTCTCCCTCAAATAGAATTGCAATAGCGATTATCGGTCTAGTAACGTAGTCAATTGCTTAGGGACAATTCCACAACTCCTATCACCACTTTTCCACACTCTCTATATTACTTTATTGCTTCTTTATCTAAACAGCCCCTAGCTTTTATTTACGCATTCTTTATTTTCTTGCAAACCTATCCAACAACACCTACAAAGTACTTCTAGTTTCATACTTGTTCTAGGTAAAGCGAACGTCAAGCATGCGTAGAGTCGTATCAGTGGCCGATAGGACTTGAGAGAGTATTTGTTCTACCTTTAGCTCCTCATTGGGTTCGACACTCTTACTTATCGAAAGAGGCTACAACTATCCCGTATACTTGCGGGTTATCAAGACCTTTTTCTGGCGCCGTTGCCGGGGAGTCATAGCGTGGGGTGAATATTCTCGTGTGTGCTTGTTTGCTTTATCACTAAGTATTTTTATTTGCTGTTCTAAGTTGTTCTCTATCTTTAGTTATGGATATGGAACACAAAATACCAATAAAATTAGGTGTACTTGCTACTCATGGAGATGGGGTAACTCCTAAAACCATCGATTCTCATTATGCGAGAGATATTATATACTACTTTGGTAATCCTGAGAAAACCCCATTCAACTTTATTATGGGAGACACGTTGGATCAACGTGAATACTTTAGGGATTATCGCTCGACACAAAAAGGGAAACTATTATGGGATCAATTTATTATGTTGCGTTGGTATGCCTGGGCTCTATGCTTGAGATATGATATTACTTGTTCCTCTAGGATGGAGGCTCCACACCTTCCCTTTTCATGCAAATTTAATGATAATGAAACCTTAGCTTCTTATGCTAATGGTATATATGATTACTATGATGTGGAACAAATAGAAGAACTTGTTGCTTTTAAGGCTGCTTATGAAATTGAATCTTTGTTTGAAAAGTATGAAGCTTTAGATGATGATGTTTATAGGCCTGAAAATCTTGCTATACTTAGATATTGCTATGAAAATTATGAATACAATTACTATATTAATGCATTTATTAAGGAAGTCTCTGCTGCCCAAGAAGAGAATAATATTTTGCAGGAAGCTATGGAAGAAGAAATTGATGAAACTGTGAGCTCATTGGATGAAAAAGATGATGAGGAGAGCGAAGAACAAAAGGAGGAAGAGCGGATTAGCTACCCGTGCCCACCTTCTAATGAGAGTAACACTCCAACTCATACATTGTTTAATTCCCCTTTGTGCTTACCGAAGGATGATTGCTATGATGTTTGCTATGATCCCTTGAATTTGTCTGAAATATCCCTTTTTGATGATGCTTGCTATGCTTGTGGCCAAGATGCCAATATGAATTATGCTTATGGAGATGAACTTGCTATAGTTCCTTATGTTAAAACATGAAATTGTTGCTATTGCACCCACGCATGATAGTCCTATTATCTTTTTGAATTCTCCCTACTACACTATATTGGAGAAGTTTGTGCTTATTAAGGATTATATTGATGGGTTGCCTTTTACCGTTGCACATGATAATTTTGATGAATGTGATATGAATGTGCTTGCTTCTCCTACTTGCAATTATTATGAGAGAGGAACTTTATCTCCACCTCTCTATGTTTCCAATACGACAAATTTGCAAGAAATTGTTTATACTATGCATTGGCCTTTACTATGTGTACATGAATTGTTCTTTTATGACATGCCGATGCATAGGAAGAGAGTTAGACTTCGTTGTTGCTTGATATATGTTACTTTGTGCTCACTACTAAATTACAAATCATTGCTAATTAAAATTGGCTTTGATATACCTTGGGATCCGGGTGGATTCATTACTTAAGCACTAAATGCCTAGCTTAATGGCTTTAAAGAAAGCGCTGCCAGGGAGATAACTCGGAAGTTGTAGAGAGTCATTTATTTCTGTTGAGTGCTTTCATATAGTTTAAAAACAAAAAAATAAAGAGGGGAACCTAAAAACTTTTCAAAAAGGAAAGTGAAAGTGAGAAAGACAAGCATTGTTGAAGTGGGAGAGCTCCTTGAACTTTGTTCATGCTCACAGAAACTTTGTGAATCTTGATTACAGAAACTTTTCATGAAAAATAATTATCCCCTAGTACAATTCCATTGTATTATAAAAATAATGTGCCAAGGTTTGCCTTTAGGATGTTTACAATGCTTGTTGGTTTGTACGGTGCGGGACAGAAACTTTGGCTGTAGTGCGCGATTTTACATTTCTAACTGGAACGTCAATTGGTTCTGATTCCTTTTGCAATGTATTGCTATACAACTTGTTTTTTTTTCTAATTTTGGTAGAATTTTTGGGGTACCAGAAGTATTGTGATTGTTCAGATTGCTACAGACTGTTCTGGTTTTGACAGATTCTGTTTTTGATGCATAGTTTGCTTGTTTTGATGAATCTATCAATTTGTATCAGTGGATTAAGCCGTGGAAAAGCTATATTAAAGTATACACAATGCAAAAACAAAATATGAATTGGTTTGCAACAGTACTTATAGTGGTGATTTGCTTTATTGTACTAACGGATCTTACCGAGTTTTCTGTTGAAGTTTTGTGTGGATGAAGTGTCTAAACGAGGATGTCTCGATATGAGGAAAAGGAAGAGAGGCAAGAGCTCAAGCTTGGGGATGCCCGAGGCACCCCAAGTAAATATTCAAGGAGACTCAAGCGTCTAAGCTTGGGGATGCCCCGGAAGGCATCCCCTCTTTCTTCAACAAGTATCGTTATGTTTTCGTATTCGTTTCGTTCGTGCATTATGTGCAAGTCTTGGAGCGTCTTTTGCATTTAGTTTTCACTTTTCTTTTATGCACCATGCTGGTATGAGATAGTCCTTGGTTGATTTATATATGCTCATTGCACTTCACTTAAATCTTTTGAGTGGCTTTATAGAATGCTTCATGTGCTTCACTTATATCATTTGAAGTTTGGATTGCCTGTTTTTCTTTACATAGAAAACCGCCATTTGTAGAATGATCTTTTGCTTCACTTATAATTGTTGGAGCATGGGCATATATTTTGTAGAAATAATTAAACTCTCTTGCTTCACTTATATCTATTTAGAAAGATGACAGGAATTGGTCATTCACATGGTTAGTCATAAAATCCTACATAAACTTGTAGATCGCTGAATATGATATGTTTGATTCCTTGCAATAGTTTTGCGATATAAAGATGATGATATTAGAGTCATGCTAGTGGGTGGTTGTGGATTGTAGAGACACTTGTTTTGAGGTTTGCAAGTCCCGTAGCATGCACGTATGGTAACCGTTGTGTGACAAATTTGAAGCATGGCGTGTTTCTTTGATTGTCTTCCTTATGAGTGGCGGTCGGGGACGAGCGATGGTCTTTTCCTACCAATCTATCCCCCTAGGGGCATGCGTAGTAGTACTTTGCTTCGAGGGCTAAGAAACTTTTGCAATAAGTATATGAGTTCTTTATGACTAATGTGAGTCCATGGATTATACGCACTTTTACCATTCCATCATTGCTAGCCTCTTCGGTACCGTGCATTGCCCTTTCTCACCTCGAGAGTTGGTGCAAACTTCGCCGGTGCATCCAAACCCCGTGATACGATACGCTCTATCACACATAAGCCTCATTATATCTTCCTCAAAACAGCCACCATACCTACCTATCATGGAATTTCCATAGCCATTCCGAGATATATTGCCATGCAACTTTCATCATCATCATCATATACATGACTTGAGCATTCATTGTCATATTGCTTTGCATGATCATAAGATAGCTAGCATGATGTTTTCATGGCTTGACCTTTTTTTGATGTCATTGCTATGCTAGATCATTGCACATCCCGGTACACCGCCGGAAGCATTCATATAGGGTCATATCTTTGTTCCAGTATCGAGTTGTAATATTGCGTTATAAGTAAATAAAAGTGTGATGATCATCATTATTAGAGCATTTCCCCAAATAAAAGAAGAAGAAAAAGAGAAAGGCCAAAAAGAAAAAAAGAAAGGCCAAAGAAAAAAAGGAAATAAATAAAAAGGGGCAATGTTACTATCTCTTTTCCACACTTGTGCTTCAAAGTAGCACCATGTTCTTCATGTAGTGAGTCTCATATCTTGTGCTTCAAAGTAGCACCATGTTCTTCATATAGATTGTCTCCTATGTTGTCACTTTCATATACTAGTGGGAATTTTCATTATAGAACTTGGCTTGTATATTCCAGCGATGGGCTTCCTCAAATGCCCTAGGTCTTCATGAGCAAGCAAGTCGGATGCACACCCACTTAGTTTCTTTTGTTGAGCTTTCATACACTTATAGCTCTTAGTGCATGCGTTGCATGGCAATCCCTACTCCTCGCATTGACATCGATTGATGGGCATCTCCATAGCCCGTTGATTAGCCGCGTCGATGTGAGACTTTCTCCTTTTTTGTCTTCTCCACATAACCTCCATCATTATATTCTATTCCACCTATAGTGCTATATCCATGGCTTGCGCTCATGTATTGCGTGAGGGTTGAAAAAGCTGAAGCGCGTTAAAAAGTATGAACCAATTGCTCGGCTTGTCATCGGGGTTGTGCATGATGGGGGCATTTTGTGTGACAAAAATGAAGCATGGCCAAACTGTATGATTTTCTAGGGATAAGCTTGCTTTTGCCTTGTTGTTTTGAAAAGACATGATTGCTTTATTGGTACACTCGAAGTATTATTGTTTTTATGTCAAATGATAGACTATTGCTTTGAATCACTCGTGTCTTAATATTCATGCCATGATTAGACATATTATCAAGATTATGCTAGGTAGCATTCCACATCAAAAATTATTCTTTTTTATCATTTACCTACTCGAGGACGAGCAGGAATTAAGCTTGGGGATGCTGATACGTCTCCGTCGTATCTATAATTTTTGATTGTTCCATGACAATATTATTCACTTTCATATACTTTTGGCAATTTTTATATTATTTTTGGGACTAACTTATTGATCCAAAGGCCCAAAGCAGTTCTGTCTGCTGCATGTTTTATGTTTCGCAGAATATCCATATCAAACGGAGTCCAAACGGGATAAAAACGGACGGAGCTTATTTTTGGAAAATATGGAAAATTCCGGAAGAAAAATCAACGCGAACCAGTGCCCGAGGTGGTCACGAGGCAGGGGGGCGCGCCTGCCCCCCTGGGCGCGCCCCCTACCCTCATGAGCTCACCGTAAGGCGGTTGACGCTCTTATTTTGCTGCAAGAAAGCTAATATTCGGAAAAAATCACGGTGAAGGTTTCAGGCCAATCGGAGTTACGGATCTCCATATATACACGAAATGGTGAAACAGAGCCAGAGGAGAACGCAGAAACAGAGAGATAGATCCAATCTCGGAGGGGCTCTCACCCCTCCCAAGCCATGGGAGCCAAGGACCAGAGGGGAAACCCTTCTCCCATCTAGGGAGGAGGTCAAGGAAGAATAAGAAGAAGAATAAGAAGGGGGCTCTCTCCCCCTTGCTTCCAGTGGCGCCGGAACGCTGCCGGGGGCCATCATCATCACCGCGATCTTCACCAACACCTACATCACCTTCCCCCATCTATATCCAGCGGTCCACTCTCCCGCAACCCGCTGTACCCTCTACTTGAACATGGTGCTTTATGCTTCTTAATATTTTCCAATGATGTGTTGCCATCCTATGATGTCTGAGTAGATTTTCGTTGTCCTATCGGTGATTGATGAATTGCTAAGATTGGTTTGAGTTGCATGTTTTATTATTGGTGCTGTCCTATTGTGCCCTCCGTGTCGCGCAAGCGTGAGGGATTCCCGCTGTAGGGTTTGCAATATGTTTATGATTTGCTTATGGTGGATGGCGTGAGTGACAGAAGCACAGACCCGAGTAAGTAGGATGTTTGTGTATGGGATAAAAGGGGACTTGATGCTTTAATGCTATGGTTGGGTTTTACCTTAATGAATCTTTAGTAGTTGCGGATGCTTGCTAGAGTTCCAATCATAAGTGCATATGATCCAAGTATAGAAAGTATGCTAGCTTATGCATCTCCCTCAAATAGAATTGCAATAGCGATTATCGGTCTAGTAACGTAGTCAATTGCTTAGGGACAATTCCACAACTCCTATCACCACTTTTCCACACACTCTATATTTCCTTTATTGCTTCTTTATCTAAACAGCCCCTAGCTTTCACTTACGCGTTCTTTATTTTCTTGCAAACCTATCCAACAACACCTACAAAGTACTTCTAGTTTCATACTTGTTCTAGGTAAAGCGAACGTCAAGCGTGCGTAGAGTCGTATTAGTGGCCGATAGGACTTGAGAGAGTATTTGTTCTACCTTTAGCTCCTCGTTGGGTTCGACACTCTTACTTATCGAAAGAGGCTACAACTATCCCGTATACTTGCGGGTTATCACCCCGCCGCTCAACCCCGCCTCGCCGGAGCCCCTCACCGGAGGTACCGCGCCGGATCCGAGCCGCCGTTTTTTTAAAACCGTTCGGGTTTTTTAGATCGGTTTGCCGGTTTTCTCGATTCTTCTAATTAGCGGACGTTCGTCCGTACGTTCGTTTAAACAAATGGTTTTCTTCCGTTAGTTACAGATAAAGAACGCTCGTTCGTTAGTCTGTTCGTCAGTTTTCTTTTATCGAATTTATCTGCGTTTATTTTCCATCGTGATTTCTGATCCGATCTTAGTTTCTACTTATCTTTTCGCTCGTTAGTCGGAATCAGGTGATTCAAACGCCTAGAGTTTCATCTCGAGACCCTCTTTCTGTTTAATCGGTTTAAACAAGATTTTGATACTGTTAAATTTGACCCTAGTTCAGATTAGTAAACGGATCTTGTTTCTTTCGCCGTTTGAGTTTCGTTGCTCCGTTTGATTTGATTCTTTTTGGGAACCGGAGTTCTTAAGTTGAACTTTCTGGTCAACCTCTTTTATTTGAAGTTTTGCTCGTGAATATTTGCTAGTTGCTTATGTATGTTATTGTTTATTTGCGATAGAATTCCCGGAGTGCGAAGCGTGTTACTACGGGTCTCTAGGATTCGCGAATCGTCAGCAAGGCAAGTAACACATTGATCATACTCTTTCATACCCAGTTTTTATTGCATTAGTTCAATCCACAAACATTGCATGGTTAGGATGTCATTAACTTGTGGGTTGGGAATTAGTTGTTGAGGTAGAACCTATTGCCCTTTTACTATCAAACCCTGGGGAGTTACTTCTACGCGTTGCTTATATTGCCATGCTATGCTTGTAGACGTGGTTTGGGTTTGAGTGTATCCATGACAGATGTGAGATTGTTAATTAATGGTTTATTTAAGGTGGCAACTTAAAATTCACATCTGGGTGGATTGAGGCACCTGGGGAACCCAGTGTTGTCTGGGTTTTTTTTTTGAAATCCCGGGGTATCCGTGTGATCTTCCTATGGACCGCCCCCAAGCTTAAAGGGAACTGCGATGATTCATGCTAGAAACTTCCGTGTGCAGCCACAAGCTATTATGGGCTCTAGCATAGTTGAGTAAGTTACGTGAAGCTCTCGAAGAGGTAGATCAGCAGGTAGTGGGTTTTGTAGGTTTGGTATGGTCTACCCGGAGTAGGGAGTTAATGTTTCTGAAAGACTATGTCTCGGTCATCTGTTTCTCAAACATCGTGCAGTGCGAGAAAACGAACGGAAGTGATCGAGTCTTGTGGGGAAAGTGCACAAACCTCTGCAGAGTGTACAATCTAATCATGGTTAGCCGTGTCCCCGGGTATGGACAAATCTTGAGTATCTAGTACTTGGGTTATCACATGTATCTCATCACTCTTAACTAATATTGTTGGGTTGTTAATTACTTTAATTTGGGATTGAGTTGGAGTTATACCTTCTCAATGTTTCAACCACCATGATAGTTAAAATAAAATTTATTCCTTTGTTGTAGGGAAAATTTTGCTTTTCGCAAAACTATAACCATAGAGCTTTCCACTAGCCAAATATGCATTTAGTGATAGCATTATTCTGTTCTTGCTCTACTGTGTTATATTGCCAGCATATTCCATGTGCTGACCCGTTTTCGGACTGCAACGTGTTATGTTGCAGACTTTTCAGACAAGGAGTAAGGTTCGTTAGGTCGCTGCCGTGCAGCTCAGCTATGACGTTGGAGTTGATGGACTCACTTTATCTTCCAAGCCTTCCGCTGTTATCGCATTAGATGGCCTTAAGCCATATTATTGTAATAAGTTCTCTTTTGAGACATTCGATGTAATAAGTGTGTGATTGCTACTCTATTATAAATCCTTCGAGTATTGTGCGTGTCAGCATTACTGATCCAGGGATGACACTGAAGCACAGAGACTTGACCGCTTGAGGTCGGGTCGCTACACTCTAAAAATATATAAGTGAAGCACTAGAGCAAATGACAAACTACTCCAAAAGATATAAGTGAATATTAATGAGTAGTTGAAGACTCTTAACATAAATAAAATTTCAGATCTTGGTATATTATTCAAACAGCAAGCAAAACAAAATAAAATGACATTGCAAGGATATCACATATCATGTGAAGAAGCAAAAACTTAGGCTCAACTAAAACCGACCGATAGTTGTTAAAGAAGAAAGGTGGGGTGCTAACCGGGGCATCCCCAAGCTTAGATGCTTGAGACTTCTTGAAATATTAATTAGGGATGCCTTGGGAATCCCCAAGCTTGAGCTTTTGTGTCTCCTTAATTCCTTTTATATCACGGTTTCCCTAAATCTTAAAAACTTCATCCACACAAAACTCAACAAGAACTTGTGAGATAAGTTAGTATAAATCAACGCAAAACCTTATCATTCTCTACTGTAGAAAATCACTAAAATTATTATTTGCTATTGCCTACTAAATGCCTCTGCATATTTAATACTCCTATCCTCAAATAGAATCATTAAACAAGCAAACATATGCAAACAATGCAAACATAACAACAATCTGTCTAAACAGAACAGTCTGTAAAGAATGGAAGAGGAATCATACTTCCCAAACTCAAAAAATTCTGAAAAATTACCACACTATAGAAAATTTGTTGTTACTCATTGTTTAAAAATTTCAAGATTTTATCATGTTCTTACTATTCACCAATATTCAAAACATAACAGCAAACTTTCTGTTTTCAAACAGCAACATATAGACATGTAAAATAGGCATGGTAAAGGCTATACTTGACCTTTTTATTGAACTGAAAGATAGAAAACATGTCTCTGAATAACAGCAAGCAAATATAAACAAAATAAAATGACGCTCCAAGCAAAACACATATCATGTGGTGAATAAAAATATAGCCTCAAGTAAGGTTACCGATGAACGAAGACGAAAGAGGGGATGCCATCTGGGGCATCCCCAAGCTTAGTTGCTTGGTTTGTCCTTGAATATTACCTTGGGGTACCTCGGGCATCCCCAAGCTTATGCTCTTGCCACTTCTTGTTCCTTAGTCCATCGAAACTTCACCCAAAACTTGAAAACTTCACAACACAAAACTCAACAGAAAATCTTGTGAGATCTGTTAGTATAAGAAAGCAAATCACCACTTAGGTACTGTTGTGAACTCATTATAAATTCATATTGGTGTTGTATATACTGTATTACAACTTCTCCATGGTTCATACCCTCCAATACTACTCATAGATTCGTCAAAATAACCAAACAACACATAGAAAACAGAATCCATCAAAAACAGAACAATCTATAGTAATCTGGAAACTTTCCATACTTCTGTAACTCAAAAAATTCTGAAAAAATAGGACAATCTAGGAAATTTGTATATCAATCTTGTGTAAAAAAGTCATATCAAAATCACATTCCAGTGAATTTTCTAAATTCCTGGACCGATCGTAAATGTTTCTGTTTTTGCACAGAATCAAGTCAACTATCATCCACACTATCCTAAAGCTTTACTTGGCACTTTATTGAAACAAAAGCTATAAAACATGATTACTACAGTATCATAATCATGTGAGCACAGAAAAAATTAGGTAATGGTGTTGGGTTGTCTCCAAACAAGCGTTTTTCCTTAATGCCTTTCTAGCTAGGCATGATGATATCAATGATGCTCACATAAAAATAAGAATTGAAGCACAAAGAGAGCATCATGAAGAATATGACTAGCACATTTAAGTCTAACCCACTTCCTATGCCTAGGGATTTTGTGAGCAAACAACTTATGGGAACAATAGTCAACTAGCATAGGAAGGTAAAGCAAGCATAACTTCAAAACTTTAAGCACATAGAGAGGAAACTTGATATTGTTGAAATTCCTACAAGCCTATATTCCTCCCTCATAATAATTTTCAGTAGCATCATGAATGAATTCAACAATATAACCATCACAAAAATCATTCTTTTAATGATGCACAAGCACATAATTTTTATTACTCTCCACATAAGCAAATTTCTTCTCATGAATAGTAGTGGGAGCAAACTCAACAAAATAACTGTCATATGAGGAATAATCCAATTGAAAATTAAAATCATGGTGACAAGTTTCATGGTTATCATTATTATTTATAGCATACATGTCATCACAATAATCATCACTTTGTTCTCATAATCAATTGGAACCTCTTCCGAAATAGTAGATTCATCACTAAATAAAGTCATGACCTCTCCAAATCCACTTTCATCAACATAATCATCATAAATAGGAGGCATTCTATCATCGTAATAAATTTTCTCATCAAAACTAGGGGACTAAAAATATCATCTTCATCAAACATAGCATCCCCAAGCTTATGCCTTTGCATATCATTAGCATCACTGGATATTCAAAGAATTCATACTAAAAACATTGCAATCATGCTCATCATTCAAAAATTTAGTGCCAAACATTTTTATAGACTTCTTCTTCTAACACTTGAGCACAATTTTCCTTTACATCATTTTCACGAAAGACATCAAAAAGATGAAGCATATGAGGCAACCTCAATTCCTTTTTTTGTTGTTTTCTTTTATAAACTGAACTAGTGATAAAACAAGAAACTAAAAGATTCAATTGCAAGATCAAAAGATATACCTTCAAGCACTCACCTCCCCGGCAACGACGCCAGAAAAGAGCTTGATGTCTACTACGCAAACTCGTGTTGGGCCTCCAAGCGCAGAGTTTTGTAGGATAGTAGCAAATTTCCCTCAAGTGGATGACCTAAGGTTTATCAATCCATGGGAGGCGTAGGATGAAGATGGTCTCTCTCAAACAACCCTGCAACAAAATAACAAAGAGTCTATTGTGTCCCCAACACACCCAATACAATGGTAAATTGTATAGGTGCACTAGTTCGGCAAAGGTATGGTATACAAGTGCAACACGGATGGTAGATATAGGTTTTTGTAATATGAAAATGTAAAAACAGCAAGGTAACTAGTAACAAAACTGAGCAAAACTGGTATTGCAATGCTTGGAAATAAGGCCTAGGGTTCATACTTTCACTAGTGCAAGTTCTCTCAACAATGATAACATAATTAGATCATATAACAATCCCTCAACGTGCGACAAAGAATCACTCCATTCCTATCACGGAGAACATAAGATGAAATTGCTTGTAGGGTATGCAACCACCTCAAAGTTATTCTTTCCAATCAATCCGTTGGGCTATTCCTGTAAGTGTCACAAACAGCCCTAGAGTTTGTAGTAAAATAACACCATATGACACACATCAATCAACCCTAATGTCACCACAAGTATCTGTGGGTCAAGTATACGATATGCATCAAACAACTTCAGATTCATAATATTCAATCCAACACAAAGAACTTCAAGAGCATCCCAAGATTTCTACCGGGGAAAGGAATATGAAAAGGCATACCAACCCCATAGATTACCCCAATGTCACCACGGGAATTCGCAAGTTGATAACCAAAACATACATCAAGTGGATCAATAGAACATCCCATTGTCACCACGGATATCCCATCGCAAGACATATGACCCAACTATAATGGCAAAGCTCACGGTACATCAAGAGAACACGAGAGAAAGAGATCAAACACATAGCTACTGGTACATACCCTTAGCCCCGAGGATGAACTACTCCCTCCTCGTCATGGAGAGAGCCGGGATATGAATATGGCCACCGGTGATGGATTCCCCCTATGGCAGGGTGCCTGAACAGGGTCCCAAGAGGGTTTTCGTGGCTACAGAGGCTTGCGGCGGCGGAACTCCCGATCGAGGTTTATTTCTAGGAGTTTCTATATTTATAGGAATTTTTGGCATCGAGAACAAGTCAGGGAGTCCACGAGGAGCCCACGAGACCGGAGGGTGCCCCTAAGGGGGTAGGGCGCGCCCTCCACCCTTATGGAGGCCTCGTGGCTCTTCTAGCCCAACTCTTTTGCTTCGGGGGCTTCTTTTGGTCCATAAAAAATCACCGTAAATTTTCAACTCATTTGGACTCCGTTTGGTATTCCTTTTCTGCGAAACTCAAAAACAAGGAAAAAACAGAAACTGGCACTGGGCTCTAGGTTAATAGGTTAGTCCCAAAAAATCATATAAAATAGCATATAAATGCATATAAAACATCCAAGATGGATAATATAATAGCATGGAACAATCAAAAATTATAGATATGTTGGAGACGTATCAGTAATATGTGGGGGTACTAGTGAATGATTGTGGTTTAGTAAGAATATCGGTGTTCAGTTTTGTGATTCCCGAAGCATGCACGTCTAGCCTCGATGAAGTTGGAGCATGATTTATTATTGAGTGTCTACCTTATGACTGGTGGTCGGGGATGAGTAATGGTCTTTTCCTACCAATCTATCTGCCTAGGAGCGTGCATAGTAGTACTTTGCTTTGAGGGCTAATAAACTTCTACAATAAGTATGTGACTTCTTTATGACTAATGTGAGTCCATCGATTATACACACTCTTACCTTTCCGCCATTTGCTAGCCTCTTCGGTACCGTACATTGCCCTTTCTCACCTCGAGAGTCGGTGCAAACTTTGCTGGTGCATCCAAACCCCGTGATATGATACACTCTATCACACATAAGCCCCCTTATATCTTCCTCAAAATAGCCACCATACCTACCTATCATGGCATTTCCATAGCCATTCTGAGATATATTGCCGTGCAATTTCCACCGTTCCGTTTTCATGGGACACCTTCATTGTCATATTGCTTTGCATGATGATATAGCTGACATAGTATTTGTGGCTCAGCCACCGTTCATCATTATTATACATGTTACGCTAGCATCATTGCACATCCTGGTACACTACCAGAGGCATAAATATAGAGTCATATTGTTTTGGTATCGAGTTTTGATATTGAGTTGTAAGTAAATAAAAGTGTGATGATCATCATTATTAGAGCATTATCCTATTGAGGAAAGGATGATGGAGACTATGATTCCCCCACAAGTCAGGATGAGAAACCGGACGAAAAAGAGAGAGGCCAAAAAGTGCCCAACAAAAAAAGGAGAGAAAAAGAGAGAAGGAGCAATGTTACTATCCTTTTCCACACTTGTGCTTCAGAGTCACTGTGTTTTTCATATAGAGTCTCCTATGTTGTCACTTTCATATACTAGTGGGAATTTTTCATTATAGAACATGGCTTGTATATTCCGACACTGGGCTTCCTCAAATGCCCGAGGTTTTCATCAGCAAGCAAGTTGGATGCACACCCACTTAGTTTTCAGTTGACCTTTCATGCACTTATAACTCTTAGTGCATACATTACATGGCAATCCCTACTCCTTGAATTGACATCAATTGATGGGCATCTCCATAGCCCGTTGATTACCCACGTTGATGTGACACTATCTTCCTTTTTTGACTTTCCCTTATTGATCTCTATCACCGCATTCTATTCCACCCATAGTGCTATGTCCATGGCTCACGCTCACGTATTGTGTCGGGTTGAAAAAGCTGAAGCGCGTTAAAAAGTATGAACCAATTGCTCGGCTTGTCATCGGGGTAGTTCATGATCAATACTTTGTGTTAGGAAGACCAAGCATGACAAGCATATATGATTTTGTAAGGATAGCTTTCTTTAGCATTTTTATTTTGAAAGACATGATTATTTGTTGGTATGCCTAAGTATTGATGTCTTTATATCAAATTATATACTATTGCTTTGAATAACTCAGATCTTAATATTTATACTATAAAAAGAGATTACATGATAAACATGTTAGGTAGCATTCCACATTAAAAATTCTGTTTTATCATTTACCTATCGAGGACGAGAAGGAATTAAGCTTGGGGATGCTTATATGTCTCCAACGCACCTACAATCTTTGATTGTTCCATGCTATTATGTTACCAATCTTGGATGTTTTATATGTTATTTTATATCATTTTTTGGCACTAACCTATTAACCTAGTGCCTAGTGCCAGATGTTGTTTTTCCTGCTTGTTTTTGGCTTTTCAAAAAATCAATATCAAATGAAGTTGAAACGGAAAAATAATCTTTGGATTAATTTTTTCTGGACCAGAAGGGACCTTAGAAGCTTTGGGAGGAGACCAGACGAGGTACGAGAGAGCCACAAGCTCGAGGGGCGTGCCCCTTGAGCTTGTGGGCCCCACACAACTCCGTTTGACCTAATTCAGCTTCTATAAATTTAGAAATATTCCCAAACTAACAGAGAGCCACCCAAAACATTTTTTCTGTCGCCGCAAGCTTTTGTTCTTCCACGATCCCAACTGGAGGCCTTTTACGGTACTCTGCTGGAGGGGGAATCAATCACAGAGGGATTCTACATCATCCTTGTTGCCTTCCGATGATGCATGGGTAGTTCACCACATACCTGTGAGTCCGTGGCTAGTAGCTAGATGGCGTCTTCTGTCTCTTTGATCTTCAATACAGTGTTCTCATATGTTCTTGGACTTCTATTCGATGTAATCTTCTTTTGTGGTGTGTTTGTTGGGACGCGATGAATTCTAGGTTTATGATATGAATATTCATGAGAAGTGATTGAGTCTTTTCTGAACTTTATTAAGCATGATTTTTATAGCTTTGTATTTCTCTCCGATATATCCATTTGGTTTGGTCAACTATATTGGTTTATGTTCAGTGGTAGAGGTGCTTTGTGATGGGTTCAATCTTGCCGTGCTCTATATCCCAGTGAAAGAAGGGGACAAGGCACGTATTTGTATTATTGCCATTAAGGGTAAAATAACGGGGTTTATTCATATTGATTGGATTTACTTTGTCTACGTCATGTCATCTTGCTTAAGGCGTTACTCTATTTTTCATGAACTTAATACAACAGATGCATGCTGGATAGCGATCGACTGGAGTAATAGTAGTAGATGCAGCCATGAGTCAGCCTACTTGTCTCGGACCTAATGCCTATATACATGATCATTGCCTTTGGATATCATCATAACTATGAACTTTTCTATCAATTGCCCAACAATAATTTGTTCACCTACCGTATGCTATGTGTTCGAGAGAGAAGCCTCTAGTGAAAACTATGCCCCCCGGGTCTACTTTAATCATATTACAAAAATCAAAATTCCTTTGCTGCAATTTTATTTCATTTATTTTGTTTTAAAGTTTATCCATCTACCTATACAAGATTTTATCCTTGCAAGTAACGAATTCAAGGGGATTCATAACCCTCTTACCCGGGTTGGGTGCAAGTATTTGCTTTTGTATGTGTAGGTGTTGTTCACGAGGCTTTGCGTGATTCTCCTATTGGTTTGATAAACCTTGGTCACTGAGGGAAATAATTATCTCTACTGTATTGCATCTCCCCTCCACTTCGGGGAAAATCCCAACGCGGATCACAAGTACCAACCACCTCAAAGGGTTGATCCCAATTTGGAGGTATAATGACAGGTGCCATGAGCAAGGCCTGTTTCAGCTTTTCGATGTCTGTTTTGCACTTGTCACTAAATCCAAAAGAAATGCTCTTCTGCAAAAGGCCAGTCAAAGTTTTCGAAATGCTTGAGATTTTTCTAATAAAGCATCTATGAAAACCGACATGTCCTAGAAAACACTGTATCCCTTTTATGTCTCATGGATATAGTAATTTTTCTATAGCATCTATTTTCGCTCGATGCACCTCAATACCTTTCCCAGATACTTTGTGACCTAAAAAGTTCCTTTTTGATACCATGAAGCGGCACTTCTCTCTGCAAAACTTTGTTAAGATTGTGAAGGCAATAATCAAAAGAAGTTCCATAGACAGAAAAATCATCCATGAAAACCTGCATGATTTCTTCAACAAAATTAGAAAATATAGCATTCATGCATCTTTCAAAAGTAGCAGGAGCATTACAAAATCCAAATGGCATAAGACAGTAGGAGTACATACCGAAAGAGCAAGTGAAATTTTATCTTGGTCTTCTAGATGCATTGCTATTTGTGAGAATCTAGAGTATCCATCAAGGTAGGAGAAGTGAGTATGTTTTGTTAATCTCTCAAGCATTTGGTCAATAAAGGGTAATGGATAATGATCATTGCACATCTCTTTATTTATTATCCTGGAAGCAATGCACATCCTATAACTATTGTTCTAGTTGGGATTATCTATGTTTATCAGGAACAACGACAAATCCTCCTTTCTTAGGAACACAATGAACTGGATTTACCCACTCACTTTCAAATACCGGGTATATAATTTCTGCATCAAGTAGGTGAATCAACTCATTCCTTACTACTTCTTTCATTTCAAAATTTAATTTCCTTTGATATCCGCATACTGGTGTTGCCCCTTCCTCCATATATATATGTGATGCGTGCATATGGAAGGGATTATCCCTTTAAGTTCATCCATAGAGTACCCGAAAGCCTTGCAATGTTTCATCAAAGTTTTCATGAGTACATATTTTTCCTCATCTAAAAGGTTATCACTGATAATCACTAGATATGTAATTGTTTCATATAAAACCTCATACCTTAATTCTTTCGGCAAAGGCTTGAGCTCAAGAGGTGGAATCCTCTCTTCTCCATTCTTCTCGGCACTTCAAATTGCTCACTAGTGGTAGGTTCTTTCACTGGTACCTCATCTAGATGTTGATTAATTTCCATTTTAGCTAGGTCTTCTAAACTTTGTTCATAATCAATGAGGCTTCTCTCAAGCTCATGTACCAGTGTCCCAAAATAAATAGAGGCAAGTTGTGCAATTGTCTTGTCTTTGTTGTCATCATGCTCTCATGGATGAGGAGGGTTTTTAAATCTTGAGAAATGAAACTCCCTTACTTCCTCCCCAAACTTGAGAGAGACAACCTCCCTTTTACAATTGATCTTCGCCCTTGCAGTGTTAAGAAAAGGCCTTCCAAAAATAATAGGAGAACGGTCATCTTCAGGCATTTCTATAGCAACAAAATCCGCTGGATAAGTAAAGGTTCCTAGGATCACATAAACATCAAATAATATGCCATAAGGTTTCCTAAGAGTACCATCTGCTATTTTTACATCCATGTTTGTGGGCTGGAGTTCTAGAATAGATTTTATCATGAAGCTTAGTATAAAGAGTATTAGGTATCTCATTAATAGATGAACCCATATCTGATACGTCTCCAACATATATATAATTTATGAAGTATTCATGCTATATTTACATCAACTATATATGGTTTTGGTGCACTTTTATATTATTTTTATGGATTAACATATTAATCCAGTGCCAATTCCAAATTTTTTACATGTTTTTGGTTTCGCAGAAAATTGATACCTACGGAAGTCCAAACATGACGGAACTTTTTGACGATTTTTCTCGAACATAAGTGCTACCTCTTGAGCTTGCGTTGATTTTCCCTTGAAGAGGAAAGGGTGATGCAACAAACTAGAGATAAGTATTTCCCTCAGTTAAGAACCAAGGTATCAATCCACTATGAGGAACACACAAGTCTCCAATAGATGCACCTGGACAAACTAACAAACACTTGCACAAAACGCGAAAAAGGGGTTGTCAATCCCTTCACGGTCACTAGCAAGAGTGAGGATAGAGATAGGTATAAAAGATAAGTAAAAAAGTAAAAGTAAATAAATTGCAGCAAGGTATTTTTGGGTTTTTGGTTTTATAGATCTGAAAATAATATGGTAAAAATAGACCCAGGGCCATAGGTTTCACTAGAGGCTTCTCTCTTGAAGAAAGCATACGGTGGGTGAACAAATTATTGTTGAGCAATTGATATAAAAGCGCATAGTTATGAAGATATCTAAGGCAATGATCATGAATATAGGCATCATGTCCGTGAGAAGTAGATTGAAATGATTATGCATCTACTACTATTACTCCACACATCGACCACTATGCAGCATGCATCTAGTGTATTAAGTTAACAAGAACGGAGTAATGCCTTGAGAAAAATGACATGATGTAGAGGGATAGATCCAAACAATATGGTAAAAACCCGACCCTTTTATCCTTAATGGCAACAATACAATACATGCCTCGCTACTCCTACTGTCACTGGGTGAGGACACCACAAGATCGAACCCAAAACAAAGCATCTCTCCATTGCAAGACAGATCAATCTAGTTAGCCAAACCAAATCAAAAAATTAGAGAGAAATACAAAGCTATCTTAATCATGCATAAAAGAGTTCAGAGAAGACTCAAATAATATTCATAGATAATTTGATCATAAACCAACAATTCATCGGATCTCAACAAACGCACCTCAAAAGAAGATTACGTCGAATAGATCTCCAAGAACATTAAGGAGAACATTGTATTGAAGATCAGAGAGAGAGAAGAAGCCATCTAGCTACTTGATATGGACCTTAGGTCCATGGTAAACTACTCACGCATCATCGAAAGGGTAGCAACGTTGGTGTAGAGGCTCTCCGTGATCGAATCCCCCTCCGGCAGAGTGCCAGAAAAGGCCCCAAGATGGGATCTCACGAGAACAGAAGCTTGCGGTGGTGGAAAAATATTTTTGGTGTTCCCTCTAGTGTACGAGGAATATTTGGGTATTTATAGAGCTGGAATTAGGGTTAGGGGGACTACAAGGGGCCCACAAGCTTGCAGGGCGCCCCCCCCCCCAGGGTGCACCCTGTGAGCTTGTGGCCCACTCGTGGCTCTCCTAGCCTCCTCCCGAAGCTTCGTGGTTGTCTTCTGGTCCAAGAAAAATCCTCAAAAAGTTTTGTTCCGTTTGGACTTTGTTTAGTATTGATTTTTTGTAAAAGACAAAAACAAGGAAAAAACAGCAACTGGCTCTAGGCACTAGGTTAATAGGTTAGTCCCACAAGCCAGGGGACTCGCCGTGGGGGCTAGGGCGCATCGAGGTGGCTTGTGGACCCCTCGCAGCTCCGTTAACGCTAGTCTTTGGCCTAAAAATTCCAAAAAAATAGAAACCCTCAGGGCGAGACCCGAAATAATTTTTCCATCGCCGCAAGTTCCTGTTTCGTGACGTTCTAGTTTGGAGGCTTTTTCTGGCACTCCGTCGAAGGGGGGAAACATCTGCAGAGGCCTCTCATCATGCTTGCTGCCTCTATGGTGATGCGCGAGTAGTTCATCCTCGGTGCCGAGGGTATGTACTGGTAGCTATGTGTTTGATCTCTCTCTCATGTTCTTGATGGGTTTGATCTTGATTGTATTATGAGCTTTATTAATAAAGTTGTCGGGTCCTCCCAAGATGGATCCATCATCGATCTCACTTCTACTGGCACGGTGAAGGTTTTGGATTCCAACGAGGAAAAGTAGGGTATGGGAGACGGCGGCGCCTCGACTCCCATGACCTGGTCAATGTCCCATGACTCTACCTCGCCGGAGACCGGGGCAACACTTCAAGGGGCGCAACCGGCCGATGGACTGTTAGAAGTACGCCCTAGAGGCAATAATATTTGTATTATTATATTTCCATATTCATAATTATGGAGTTTATATTCTATGATATAACTGTTATGATCCTGAAATATGTGATTCAGTGGAAAACTCATATGCACATGTGGAATAATAAACAGTAAAATAAAGGTTCATACTCTTGCCTCTGGGAGTAGCTCAAGTGTCATTTGTTATCATGTTTTTCAGATCTTAGGATATCGTTCAATGTAATGATAGTCCTAAAACAACATTGAGATTATGCTGTTAGAAGAATGGTCATATTGAATCGACCCAATCTTGTATGTTATGAACTGACTTAACATCGTCTGTAATCAGTTGTAATAACATAGAGTGTTAACGCATGATTTTGCTCCTTAGACCATGAGAGTATCATGGTGACTTCTTACCATACAGTGGGCTTTGGAGTTGCTCAAACGTCACCTGTAACATGGTGATCATAATGACAACTTACAGGTTCATCGGAAAGTCTAACAAGTGGCCAGATAGCTTTGGGATTTTCTCCTTCGACAATGGAGAGATATTCTTAGGGACCTCTTGGTGTGGTGGCATCCATCATCGTCTCTCCATACATCGGTGACAATGTCACGGGGATGCGAGAACAGAATAGCGAGAAAGAAGAACAAAACCGGTAATGAGGATTTCAGTATAGTGAGCATGGTGATGACTCAGGAGGATACCGATACATCCCGGGTTTTGTAAAGTATCGTGAAGCAAAGGTAACATAACATACTAACCAAAGGTTCACTTGAATATCATTTGTGTGCTCATAGGGATGGATATGGACGCCCACGGTTCTGTTATCGGTCACTGAATGAACGATTTCGTTCATGTCTATGAGTTACCGAACCTACGGGGTCATAAGCTTAAGTAAATCATGATTTTTTTATTGTTAGTAGGACAGGAGTAATGAGAATATATTTGTGGAATTGTTTCACTGATATTCGGAATAGTTCCGAGAGGATCTGGAAGCGTTGTGGGGTCACGAGAAGGGTTTTGGTAAATATCGAGTAATACCAGATATTACCGATAAATATATATAGGTGGAAAATGCTTATTGACAAGTTTATATATATATATAATGGTCTAAAAGTATTTAATACATTTTATATTTAATTGAAATATTAACGGGCCTTGAAAGGCCAAGAGGTGGAAGGCAACTTGGGCCACAAAGGCCCAAGTGGAGGTGGCGCCCCCCTTTCCTTATGGGGGGTCGAATCCTACTTGGGGAGGGAGTACAACTCCTCCCCTAGGTCAGCGCACCAAGGGGGACTCTTTCCCCTTTTGTGGTTGCCCTCTCCCTCCCCTCAACCTATATATACTAGGGGATTTTGTCCTTTGATACCACAAAAGTTTTGGAGCCTCCTGTAGTTCTTCTAGTTCTAGTTGGTCCTAGTTGACTAATTATAGTTAGGCTAATCCTATTGTCCTCATAATTAGAAGCCCCATGTGGTTCTAATCTCTTCATGCTAATATTTCGGCGACGATTAGCTCTGGACGGTGAAGCGCTGTCGGATCGTGAAGGTTACACGCTTGAGTAGAGAGGCCATACTTTCGATCTTTAGTTTGAGGGACTATTCGTGGGTGGTATGAGGGATCGTTCATTGAAGGTTCCAGGGACTCCAAGTACGATCTACACCAACATGTTCTTCTTCCGCTGCAACTCGGTGACGGTAAAGATCATGATCCCAACCCGTTATGCATCTTCAAATTAATCTTGGGTGTGTGTAGGCATAATTTTTTTTGGTTTCTACTATGTTTCCAACACGGACATGGGCACAATGGAGCCGAAAGGGCTCCGCTTTTAGATTAGGTTTTACGTGCATGTAATAATATGGACTTGAGGATCTCCAAATGATGTTTGTGGTCGTGGATTCAATTTTATGTGTGTTGTCCAGTCACTATCCACGGACACGTCCACGAGCGTATAGGGATGCTACGTCTTGAGCTTGCGTTGGTTTTCCTTGAAGAGGAAAGGGTGATGCAGCAAAGTAGCGTAAGTATTTCCCTCAGTTTTTGAGAACCAAGGTATCAATCCAGTAGGAGGCTCCTCAAAAGTCCCACACACCTACACAAACAAACAAGAACCTCACAACCAACACAATAAAGGGGTTGTCAATCCCTTCACGGCCACTTGCGAAAGTGAGATCTGATAGAGACAATATGATAAGATAAATATTTTTGGTATTTTTATGATAAAGATTGGAAAATAAAAGATGCAAATAAAAGTAGATGGAAAACTTATATGATAAAAGATAGACCCGGGGGCCATAGGTTTCACTAGTGGCTTCTCTCAAGATAGCATAAGTATTACGGTGGATGAACAAATTACTGTCGACCAATTGATAGAAAAGCGCATAGTTATGAGATTATTTAGGCATGATCATGTATATAGGCATCACGTCCGTAACAAGTAGGCCGAGACGATTCTGCATATACTACTATTACTCCACACATCGACCGCTATCCAGCATGCATCTAGAGTATTAAGTTCATAAAGAACAGAGTAACGCATTAAGAAAGATGACATGATGTAGAGGGATAAACTCATGCAATATGATATAAACCCCATCTTTTTATCCTTGATGGCAACAATACAATACATGCCTTGCTGCCCCTGCTGTCACTGGGAAAGGACACCGCAAGATTGAACCCAAAGCTAAGCACGTCTCCCATTGCAAGAAAGATCAATCTAGTAGGCCAAACCAAACTGATAATTCGAAGAGACTTGCAAAGATAACTTAATCACACATAAAAGAATTCAGTGGAGATTCAAATATTTCTCATAGATAAACTTGATCATAAACCCACAATTCATCGGATCTCGACAAACACACCGCAAAAAGAGTTACATCGAATAGATCTCCAAGAAGATCGAGGAGAACTTTGTATTGAGAATCAAGGAGAGAGAAGAAGCCATCTAGCTAATAACTATGGACCTGAAGGTCTGTGGTAAACTACTCACAACTCATCGGAAGGGCCTTGGAGATGATGTAGAGGCCCTCCATGGTCGATTCCCCCTCCGGCAGAGTGCCGACGAAGGCTCCAAGATGGGATCTCGCGGATACAGAAGGTTGCGGGAGTGGAATTAGGCTTTCGTGGTGCTCCTGGATGTTTTCGGGGTACGTGGATATATATAGGAGGAAGAAGTAGGTCGGTGGACGCTCGAGGGGCCCATGAGGGTGGGGGCCCGCCGGCACCCTCGTGGCCGCCTCCTCTGTTGCTTGACATCCACTCCAAGTCCCCTGGATCATGTTTGTTCCAAAAAGATCGCTCCTGAAGGTTTCATTCCGTTTGGACTCTGTTTGATATTCCTTTTCTTCGAAACACTGAAATAGGCAAAAAAATAGCAATTCGGGCTGGGCCTCCGGTTAGTAGGTTAGTCCCAAAAATGATATAAAAGTGTAAAGTAAAGCCCATAAACATCCAAAACAGGTAATATAATAGAATTGAACAATAAAAAATTATAGATATGTTGGAGACGTATCAAGCATCCCCAAGTTTAATTCCTGCTCGTCCTTGAGTAGGTAAATGATAAAAACAGAATTTTTGATGTGGAATGCTACCTAGCATAATTCTCAATGTAATTTTCTATATTGTGGAATGAATGTTCAGACATAAGAAATAGTAATACTTCAAGCATACTAATAAAGCAATCATGTCTTCTCAAAATAGCATGGCTAAAGAAAGTTATCCCTACAAAATCATATAGTCTAGCTGTTGCTCTATCTTCATCACAAAAAGTATTTAATCATGCACAACCCCGATGACAAGCCAAGCAATTGTTTCATACTTTAGTAATCTCAAACCTTTTCAACTTTCACGCAATACATGAGCGTGAGCCATGGACATAGCACTATATGTGGAATAGAATGGTGGTTGTGGAGAAGACAAAAAGGAGGAAGATAGTCTCACATTAACTAGGCGTATCAACGGGCTATGAAGATTCCCATTAATAGATATCAATTCGAGTGAGTAGGGATTGCCATGCAATGGATCCACTAGATCTATAAATGTATGAAAGCTCAACAAAAGAAACAAGTGGGTGTGCATCCAACTTGCTTGCTCACGAAGACCTAGGGCATTTTGAGGAAGCCCATCATTGGAATATACCAGCCAAGTTCTATAATGAAAAATTCCCACTAGTATATGAAAGTGACAACATAGGAGACTCTCTATCATGAAGATCATGGTGCTACTTTGAAGCACAAGTGTGGTACAAAGGATAGTAGCATTGTCCCTTCTCTCTTTTTCTCTCATTTTTTTATTTGGCCTTTCCCTTTTTTATTTGGCCTTTTTTTATAAAATCCGAAGTCTCATCCCGACTTGTGGGGGAATCATAGTCTCCATCATCCTTTCCTCACTTGGGACAATGCTCTAATAATGAATATTATCACACTTTTATTTACTTACAACTCAAGATTACAACTCGATACTTAGAACAAGATATGATCTATATGAATGCCTCCGGCGGTGTACCGGGATATGCAATGAATCAAGAGTGACATGTATGAAAAATTATGAAGGTGGCTTTGCCACAAATACGATGTCAACTACATGATCATGCAAAAGCAATATGACAATGATGATGCGTGTCATAATAAACGGAACGGTGGAAAGTTGCATTGCAATATATCTCGGAATGGCTATGGAAATGCCATAATAGGTAGGTATGGTGGCTGTTTTGAGGAAGGTATATGATGGGTGTATGGTACAAGAGAGGCTAGCAATGGTGGAAGGGCGAGAGTGCGTATAATCCATGGACTCAACATTAGTCATAAAGAACTCATATACTTATTGCAAAAAACTACAAGTCTTTGAAAACAAAGTACTACGCGCATGCTCCTAGGGGGATAGATTGGTAGGAAAAGACCATCGCTCGTCCCCGACCGCCACTCATAAGGAAGACAATCAATAAATAAAATTGTGCTCCAACTTCATCACAAAGCGGTTCACCATACGTGCATGCTACGGGAATCACAAACTTCACCACAAGTATTCTTTAAATTCACAATTACCCAACTAGCATGACTCTAATATCACCATCCTCATATCACAAAACAATTATCAAGCATCAAATTGATCATAGCATCCAATTCACTTCCTATGATAGTTTTTATTATACACAACTTGGATGCCCATCATTCTAGGACCAATTTTATAACCATAGAAAATACCATGCTGTTCTAAAAGACTCTCAAAATAATATAAGTGAAGTATGAGAGATCAACAATTTCTTCAAAATTAAGCCACCGCCATGCTCTAAAAGGTATAAGTGAAGCACTAGAGCAGAACTATCTAGCTGAAAAGATATAAGTGAAGCACATAGAGTATTCTAATAAATTCCAAATCAAGTGGGTTTATCCCAAAAGGTGTGTACAACATGGATGGTTGTGGTAATATAAAAAGAAAATAATAATATGATACAAGACGCTCCAAGCAAAACACATATCATGTGGCGAATAAAAATATAGCTCCAAGTAAAGTTACCGATAGACGAAGACGAAAGAGGGGATGCCTTCCGGGGCATCCCCAAGCTTAGGATTTTGGTTATCCTTGAATATCTTGGGGTGCCATGGGAATCCACAAGTTTAGGCTATTGCCACTCTTTATTCCATAGTCCATCAAATCTTTACCCAAAACTTGAAAACTTCACAACCCAAAACTCAACAGGAAATCTCATAACCTCCATTAGTGCAAGAAAGAAAAACCACCACATAAGGTACTGTAATGAACTCATTCTTTATTTATATTGGTGTTAAACCTACTATATTCCAACTTCTCTATGGTTCATGCCCACCGATACTAGCCATAGATGCATCAAAATAAGCGAACAACACACAAAAACAGAATTTGTCAAAAACAGAACAGTCTGAAGCAATCTGTAACTCTCGAATACTTATGGAACTATAAAAATCCTAAAAATAGGAAGTCCTGGAAAATTTGTTTATTGATCTACAGGAAAAAGAATCAACACAAAATCACGTTGCTGTGAATTACTAAAAACTATTTTTGTGCGTGCAAAGGTTTCTGTTTTTCAGCAGAATCAAATTAACTATCACCGTAGGTTATCCTATAGGTTCTACTTGGCACAAACACTAATTAAAACATGGAAACACATCTAAACAGAAGCTAGATTAAAAAATTATTACTAAACAGAAGCAAAAAGCAAAAAACTAAAATAAAATTGGGTTGCCTCCCAACAAGCGCTGTCGTTTAACGCCCCTAGCTGGGCATAAAAGCGAGGATAGATCTAAGTAGTGCCATCTTTGGCACTCAATTCATAAGTAGATCGCATGATAGATTCATAAGGTAATTTAACTTTCTTTCTATGGAAGTGTTCCATGCCTTTCCTTAATGGAAATTTGTGTCTAATATTCCCTTCCTTCATATCAATAATTGCACCAATCGTTCTAAGGAAAGGTCTACCAAGAATAATAGGACATGAAAGATTGCAATCTATGTCAAGAACGGTAAAATCTACAAGCACATAATTCCTATTTGCAACAATAAGAATATCATTGATCCTTCCCATAGGTTTCTTAACGGTGGAATCCGCAAGGTGCAAATTTAAAGAGCAATCATCAAAATCATGGAAACCTAGAATATCACATAAAGTTTTCAGAATCGTGGAAACACTAGCACCCAAGTCACACAAAGCATAGCATCATGATCTTTAATTTTAATCTTTATAGTAGGTTCCCACTCATCATAAAGTTTTCTAGGTATAGAAACTTCCAAATTAAGTTTTTCTTCATAAGATTGCATCAGGGCATCAACGATATGTTTGGCAAAAGCTTTATTTTGACTACAAGCATGAGGAGAATTCAACACGGATTGCAACAAGGAAATACAATCTATTAAAAACAATTATCATAATTAAATTCCTTGAAATCCAAGATAGTGGGTTCAATGCTATTTAAAGTCTTGACCTCTCCAATCCCGCTTTTACCAAATTTAGCGTCAAGATCTAAAAACTCTGAATCATTGGGACGCCTTTTAACTAAAGTTGAATCATCTCCAGCCCCATCATTATTAAGATTCATATTGCAAAACAAGGATTTAATAGATGTCGGTGGGAAACGACACCTATGGGATCACTGGAATCCCTACTACGGTTGCGGGGCGCAGGGATCGTGAGAAGAGCGGCACTAGTAGATAACACAAAGGGGATTTACCCAGGTTCGGGCCGCAAATATGCGTAAAACCCTACGATCCTGCTTTGGTGGATGTATTTAGTGTTCTTGAGCTCTTAAACTAGCTCTGGGTGCTGCTGGGTTCGAAAGAGCTGACCCCTTATCCCGTGCGCTATGGGCCTCCATTTATAGGCGAAAGGGGCTGCCACAGTGGCACACAGGAGGTGGAAAGTGCTACAGTGATGTGAGCTTATCGCTGGTATTACAGGACAAAGCGCATTTAATGCGAGGCTTAAGAGCTCCTCCTTGCGAGGCCTGTCCCATCCGTCACCGCTCCTCCTTGCTTCGACACGCGCCCTGGCCAGCAATGCATGCGGTGCCATGTAGGTAGGCATGCAGCTGAGGTGGCGCGGTGGTGGAGCCTCCACGAAGGGCTTCATGTTGCCACGTAGGTGCCTACCCAGCTGGTTGGGTCGGCAGCTGCATGCGAACGACGGCGGGGTCTTGGCTGGCGTGGGCCTGGCAGTGGCCCTGCTGGTGCGCTTGGTGAGGGTCTTGTCGGGTGGCCTGGCAAGGGTCTTGCCGGGTGGCCCGGCAAGGGTCTTGCGGTGGCGCGCTGGCGTCCCCGGCAAGGATCTTGTCGGGGGATCTTGTGGGTTTCTTCGGTGAGGATGGTTGCCTTCCTATCCTTATTTGATCTTGACTATTCTTTGTCTTCACAAAGATCTGCATGCCACCATGGAGGTGCCTCCCGAGCCTTGTCCAATGTGTTTGTTTAGCGTTGGTGGGCTCAAAGGTGGCTCACTCAGCTGGTGTGGGCAAGTAGTCCCGGCAAGGGTCCTTGCCGGGGAAACCTGCTTCGTCCGTATGATCTTTGTGGCCTTTGTCCTTGTCGTTGCTCTGTTTGTCCTGTGCCTTCGGCTTCTCGCCGGCTTCCCTTTCCTGCCCTGTTATGTGTGGCCGTGGCGGGAGGCTCTGACTGCCCGTGCACAAGTAAAGGGGTCAAAAGGAGAGCCCCTACTTTTGTACACCGACAGGAGCCCCCGGGCCTAGGCCATACATAAGCGCAGCACGTTGTTGGGTCAGGCCCAGAACGGTGCGCGGGCAATTGCGGCGGATTTTACAGTGGTATCTGCTCCGTCCGCTGCGCTTCTCCACGATCCGCGTCGAACGCGCGACGTGGGGATCATGCACGCGCACATGACAGAAGCGTGTTGGCGTCACCTTGTGGTGGACAGTAAAGAGGCGGCTTGTGTGTCTCTTTGAGACCGCAGAGCCGCCTCCCGTTTACTTCCCTCGCTTGGGAACTGTCGCTCCACGCGTCCCACTACGCCCGCCCCTTGCGCCACGTTCGCTGCATGCATAATGCAGAGCGAATGACAGGCGCGTGGGATGTGGGAAGTCGTGCGCGTGTGTGGGTCGATTCCCACGTGCCTTCAATGGAGCGGGGAGGGCGGTCGACGGCCCCGCTTGCTGTCACTTCAACGGGTCGGATTGGCCGAGAGGGGCGGCCGAGCCTCGCCCCCACCCCTTTATAAAGAGGGGAGCGGGAGGAACGGTGCCTCTCAACCCTTCGCCATCTGCCTCTACCCATTCCTGCTTCCTCCTTTCTTCTGCCATGGCGAGGGGGCGTGGCGACGCTTCATCGGTGGCGGCGAGGGTTTCGGCCAGACAGTGCATCGCTCCTCCCCAAGAGCTCATAGTGGTGGAGCTGGCCACTAGAGGAAGGGGGAGGGGGCGAGGTCGAGGCCATCGTGGTGCTCGAGGGAGAGGAGGACGGGGTGGTAGATCAGCCTCGCCTCTGCCAGCAGCCCCTCCTCCGATGGAGGGCCACGCCGGGGACAACCCCTGCATTCTTCATCAGGCTGCGCCAGCCACCGCGTCGTCGCCTTCGCCTCCCAACTCCATTTGCGCGGGAGATGGCTGGATCCGCCGCAGGCATTGCGGCTGCATATGAGGGGTTGCGGGAATAGTGGCACATGGGCTAACGTTGAGTTCCCCGCCCCTCATGTCATGTATCTTCACCGAGGGTGGAAGACCTTCGCTCGCCTCCACAGCTTGACGGATGGGCTCACTCTCCATTTCAAACTAATGGAGGGTGGCCTCCTCTCCGTCAAGATCTTCGGGCACTTCGGGACTCGCGTAAGGTGCTGCCTGGAGAGCTCTTCTGACAACGAAGATTCCTCCTCGAGCAAGAGTGGCGAGGAAGACAACGGCAGCGACGACGAGGCTAGCGGGCGGCAAGATGAAGGGTCCGACTAGGCGTTGGGCGCCGCTCCGAGCGGCACCGGCGACCCCATCATCCGTGTCGCCGGCTCCTTGAACTTCTCGGGGTCGTCTTCTTGGGCGGCTAGTGTTGGGAGGCTGCGGAAGAGGAAGAGGGCGGGCAGCAAGGCTGTCAAGTCGGAGTACGCGGGCACCGACGCCTTCGTCACGTATTGACGTCCTGCCCCTCGTCTTCGAGCTCTGCCTCCAGCGCCGCCATCACCATCCAGCCCTTGGACGGCCACCGAGATGTTCCCTTGGTGTCTTATGCCACTCGTAGCTCGCCTAGGCACCCCTTTTGCCCTTCAGCTTTCTTGTTCCATTTCCTAGGGAGAGGGACAAGAAAGGGGTTACGGGCACCTTGTATCTTTTTAGTCTTGTAAGCCTTCGGCCTTTGTTAACTTTAGAACATGTAATCCCCTTGTTCATGTTTTCATTTCGTATGAACTGTACCTGTACGGTATGTTTTTTTAACGAAAAAGGGATGTTTGCCGGGATTTCCGTTCGCGGGTGGAACCCACGACAAGGAGTGAATCCTTGTTATTTTTTAAGATAAACATTTTTCGCCCGGCAACAGGCCTTGCCGTCTTCCCACTTTACTCGACCTTTCTCGCGCCCTTGGCGGAGGCAGGGATGAGGTGGGCTTAGGCTCCTTGTTCCTCTTCTTTGCTGCCGTGGCTATGACTAGATTCAGACCCAGGGGATAATCCTTGGGTGCCGAAAAAGGGGGAGCATGGTAGCTCAGGGATAGAACGGGGTTTCACGTATCCCAGTCCATAACGAAATGCATGATAGGGGATAGAGAACTTATCTGGATCTGCAGCCCCTGGCAACCTCGTCTTTCCGCGGATGAATCCTTGTCCTTGCAGCCCCCGGCAACTTTGGCTTGTCGGGCCTCGGACGTCGGTCCACCCCCTTTCTTCCAAAATAGCTCGACAAGGATATTTATGTGCCCTGCGAACCAAAGAAGACAGAGAAGAACAGAGAGACGCGCACTCGACCTCTAAGCTAGGGGTTAGCCGCCGCTAAGCACTATCAACCCTAACCAAGGAAGAGACTCAACCTAGCATGCATGTTATAACTTAGGGCGCCAATGCTTCGTTTATTTATGCTCAGGGTCTGCGCCTGGCTTTGTGCAAAGGGTTACATGCCTTGCCGGCAAGGCTTGTACAAAAGGGGAGCTTTCCGGGAGGCCCGGCAGCCACGCCTTATGGGTAAAACCTGCGGAGATGCTCGATGTTCCAGGAGTTGCTCACTGGAACGGCATCTTCGATCTCCAGTCGGACTGCGCCGGGCCTGGTGACTCGTGTTACCCGATAAGGGCCTTCCCACTTCAGCGTCAACTTGTTGGAATTCTTGGACGATTGAACGTGCCGAAGAACAAGGTCGCTTTCCTCAAAGCTCTGGGCATGAACCTTGAGGCTATGGTAGCGGCGCAAGGCTTGCTGGTAGCGTGCTGCTCTCACAGCCGCCCAGAGACGATCTTCCTCAAGGAGCGTCGCGTCATTTGCCGCAATCGCTCTTGATCAAGCTCATCATAAGCGAGCACTCGAGGTGACCCGTATATGAGTTCTGTGGGGAGAACTGCTTCTGCTCCGTAAACCATGGCAAAGGGTGTCTGGCCGGTGGCTCGATTTGGCGTCGTTCTGATCGACCAAAGAACTGCCGGCAACTCATCAATCTAGTGCCTTCCACTCTTGCGCAGCCTGTCAAAAGTCTTCGTTCTTAATCCTCGTGGGACTTCAGCATTTGCTCTCTCCACTTGGTTGTTGCTCCGTGGATGTGCCACGGAAGCAAAAAAGACCCTGCTGCCGAGATCCTCGATGTATTGCATGAAGGCATGGCTTGTGAACTGTGTGCCGTTGTCGGTGATGATCCTGTTAGGCACCCCAAAACGGCACACTAGTCCCTTGAAGAACTTGATGGCTGACTGCGTTGTCACCTTCCTCACTGCTTCCACCTCTGGCCACTTTGTGAACTTGTCGATTGCGACGTACAAGTACTCAAAGCCCCTGACAGCATGGGGGAAAGGGCCCAGTATGTCGAGCCCCCAGACCGAGAAAGGCCAGGAGAGAGGGATAGTTTGAAGGGCTTGAGCTGGTTGATGGAGCTTCTTCAAATGGAACTGGCACGCTTCACACTTGGTTACTAGTGCTGTCGCATCTTGGAGGGCGGTGGGCCAGAAGAAACCTTGCCGGAAAGCCTTGCCGGCAAGGGCCCTCGACCCTATGTGGGAGCCACATATGCCTCCATGTATCACTACCAACAGCTTTAGTCCTTCCTCCTAGGAGATGCACTTCAATTTCACCCCATTCGGTCTTTTTCTGTACAGTTCATTATCAACGAATTGGTACAGAGCAGACCGGTGGGCTACTCTTTCTGCCTCTTCCTTCTCCTCGGGAAGCTCTCCTTTCTGAAGGAATCGGACGGTGTGCTGCACCCACGCCAGAGCTTGTGGCTCGACGAAAAGGACCAAAGGCATCTCTTCTGCCACGGGAGCGGCCGCCTCCACGGCCATGACCTGGGGTCCTGTCGGAGTTGGTTGCCCCGTGGCAGGATCGGCATCCATGGCAACATCTTCGCCGGCGGCTCCGGGGAGCTCGGTGGGGAAGTACTTGCCGGGGCCTAGCTTCCTCCGCTTGTTCTGCCCGGTCGACGGCTCAACAGATGGTTGAGTTAACTGAAGCACAAAAGTACCTGGTTCCACAGGTAGCTTGTGGGCAGCGTGCTTTGACAGGTAGTCGGCGATGTTGTTCTCCGCCCGAGGGACATGCTCCGCTTGTATACCGTCAAAGTGCTCCTCTAGCTTCCTCACCTCATCTACGTAAGCTTCCATCAACGGGCTTTGATAATCTTTGTTGATCTACCTGACGACGAGCTGTGAGTCGCCCCTTGTCGGTGTCAAAACCGGCGGCTCTCGGGTAGGGGGTCCCGATTTGTGCGTCTTAGGCTGATGGTAACAGGAAGCAAGGACACAATGTTTACCTAGGTTCGGGCCCTCTCGATGGAGGTAAAACCCTACTTCCTGCTTGATTGATATTGATGATATGAGTAGTACAAGAGTAGATCTACCACGAGATCGTAGAGGCTAAACCCTAGAAGCTAGCCTATGATGATTATGATTGTGATCGTGATCGGCCTTCTAAGGACCAACCTCTCCGGTTTATATAGACACCGGAGAGGGCTAGGGTTTACACGGAGTCGGTTACAAGGAAGGAAATATATTATCTGGATCGCCAAGCTTGTCTTCCATGCAAAGGAGAGTCCCATCGGACACCGGACGGAGTCTTGAGTCTTGTATCTTCACGCTCCAATAGTCCGGACAAAGTATATAGTTCGGCTGTCCGGATACCCCCTAATCCAGGAATCCCTCAGTAGCCCCTAAACCAGGCTTCAATGACGATGAGTCCGGAGCGCAGTCTTGTCTTCGGCATTGCAAGGCGGGTTCCATCTCCGAATACTCCAAAATACCTGTTACGACAAATAGTGTCCGGCTCCCCATCAATGTTGTACTCCTAGGCTTCTGTGCCTCAATAATGACCATCTCCATGTGTCGAGCGAATGCGAGGAGCCGAGGCATTTTTGCGTTTGCCACCCCCGGTCCTGTAGATTAACCGTCTATTTAAAGAGACGGGGATCCTCAGATCCAAACCTCACTCTCTTCCCCCGAGCAAGCATCCAATAGAGCGCTCCGAAAAAACTGTTCCATCATGGCCGAACGCTGCAGCTCTTCTTCTTGCTCCCCTCGCCCCAAGCTGGGGGACTGGGAAGAGTGTTCAATTCCTCGCAGCCGTTTGATAGAGTTACAGACCCAAGGGTTTCTCCCACCGGCGTTCATGGTCCCAGTCCGAGCCGGAATAGCCACCTATAATGGCGGGGAGCAAGGGGAGGGATCTCCTAATCCGTCTCCAGAGGAGCGAATATGCCTCATCCCGCATCTGCTAAGGGGTGTCGGGTTTCCTATCCACCCGTTTCTTCGCGGACTCCTAGAGTTCTACGGCCTCCAGTTGCACAACTCCACCCCTGCCTCCGTGCTGCATATAGCAGGATACGTTGCCCTCTGTGAGCTATTTCTAGGTTGCGAGTCTCACTTTGGGTTATGGAAGAAGCTGTTCTGCCTCGTCCCTCGCAACCAGGGAGAATCCCTATGTCAAGTGGGCGGAGCCGAAGTATGGCGCATCGCCGAGATCGGATACCTATCCGGCACTCCCAAGAAGGCACCAGAGAACTGGCCTTCGGAGTGGTTTTATGTTGACGATGTTCCCCTTCCGGATCCAGTCCGGACAGGTCTCCCGAAGTTCAATAACGCTCCACCGAAGGCGCGTCGAAGCTGGCGCCCTCGGGGCCCCCAAGAGGAGGATACCAGAGAAATACACTTTCTGATGAGCAGAATAAAGTTACTGGCCAAATCCGGGCTGACGATAGTCGAGGTTATGGCAATATGCATAATGCGGGGAGTGCAGCCGCTCCAATATCGGGGGAAGCCCATGTGGCACTACAACGGGGAAGATGATGCCACCCGCTGTGGTCATAAAGGTCCGGACTCTACCAAGGCTCTGGCGAGGATATTGTCCGATTTATATAAAGGGGAAGAAGAGGAATTCCTTCACATTAAACCGCGGGATGGGTTTTCTATGTACAACCCCCCAAGCTGGGTAAGTCGTCATTCTTTCCCCTGCTTCACTTATTGTGGCGTTTTTCGCCAAGATTATGTACCTCGATATTTCCGAGCAGGAACTGAGGAGGGTCGTAGAAGGAATCTCCAGCCCCTCCCCACAGCCAGAGGACCTCGGACGGGCCCTTGATCCAGGGCTAGAAGAAGATCCGGATATTACTGCGGAGCTCGTCAACGGGATATTTTATCAGGCGAGCTGCGATGGCGCCTCTGTGGCTATTATTGCCGACTATCCCAGACTGCTACCCACGTCGCGTGTAAGCCAAGCTGAAAACTCTATCCTCCGAAGAGGATTCCTTTCCGACGTCATGCCTTGCACCTGAAGTGTCGTGTTTCTGCAAAGACGACGGTCAAAGCACGTAGCCGAGCCCCTAAGGACCCGTCGGCAAAGGGCGTCCGGATCGGGCAGGCTTAAAAGGAAGGCGGTTAGGGCTGAAACGCCACTACAGAGGTATGGTAAAAACCTGCTCTGTGATAATCGTATATGAAATGTAACAGCGTCCTTCGTGCCCTGGCAGAAAGAGGAGTAGCCGGACTATATCCGGAGATCCTGCCGATCACGCCTCCACCAGCCGGATTCTAGAACGGGCTTTGAGAAAGGAGGCGGATGCGGGGCCGATGCCGCATTGTCCTCCGACAGAGGATGCAGATATGCTTTCCGCCACGAATTCCGAAGTGGAGAGTGCCATGAATCACCGGCGCCGACGGGCCGTACTTCGCAACAACATCTTTTCCGAAGAGGCATTTAATGCTTTCAATTAGGGAGACACATACATCCGTGCTGCTCAAGGCGGACTTGCTCGAGCGACGGACCAGTATACCAAAGATATACGGGTAAGAAAATTTGATAAGCATGTATAGCAGTAGCCCCTGAGACTTGAAACGGTTGGAACAACTGTTTTAAGGATCAATTTATGCACAGGTCCTTGTAGATAAGAATGAGCAATTGTCTTAGGAGCTGGAGGAGTGTAAGACCCAGCTGAGGGCCACGGTTACCAAGTTGGAGGAATTCCAGAAGGCCTCGTCTGGTAACATATGTCTCAATTATATGGAGATGTAACAGTTAGTAAGTAGCTCTTATGATAAGTCTAACAGAAAATTCTATAGACATTCCCGGGGTGAATCCGGAGTTTGTAGGAGTTAACAAGTCGCATCTCCAAAGGCAGCTGAAAGCTGGCGAGCGTATTCTTACGCAAGTTAGGCAGGAGAAGAACAATCTTCAAGATGCCAATGTCCGGCTGGACGTCGAATTGAAAGATCTTCACGCTTAGCTGGCGGACTCCGTAAAGGAGAACAAAAGGCTTCATCGCGGCATTTATTGTAAGTGCCTAGATGAATTGTAGTACAGCTCGGCGAGGAGGCATATTGACAGAATTTTTACTTGTAGGTATGTTGACGGGCCGCTCTGAGGAGGAGATGCCCACGTCTGCAGGTGATTTACTGCAAGACCTCTCACAACTGCACGAGCGAGCTCGGCAGGTGATGTAGGGCGTTGCTTAGGCCTTGTGGCCGTCAAGCTTCCTGTCGAAGGGCATGGGGGAGCTTGTGGATATGCTTCAAGGAGCACGACGGCGCTTCCGATTGTGGAAGATGTCAGCCTGCCGACAAGGTGCAAGAGAACCCTGGGCTATGGTGAAGACGCGCTACACCAAGCCGGACCCGAACCATATGGCGGTCGAACGGCGGGGCGGATGGGCAAGAAATTCCGTGAGTCGGTGTATGACCAGGTGGCGTTAGTCCGAAAATATTTCCAACAGATTGTAAGCTAGATAGCACATTGGATGGTATAGAGGAGGAATATAGTCGGTCAAGTGACTGTAATTCAATGGACATAAGTAGTCCCTAGCGGATTAAAATCATTTGTCATGGCGGACCTTTTAAGCTTCAAATTTCGGTCCGCGAGTCGGTGTGTATCCGAATACCGCTTCGATTATCTGAACCGGGGTATGCATGGAAACCAGGCGTAGGGGTCATAAGTGCTTGAACAGACAAGTACCCAACTACTACCTCCGTCACGGTGTATAAGTCATTCGCGTAGTTCTAGGTCATTGATTTGAGGAATTAAATATGTGCTATATGTCATGAAAAGTATATCACTAGATTTCTACACGGATGTAGTTTCTAAATATATATTTTTTGTCACATATAATACATATTTAGATAGTTAAATTGTCGACCTAGAACTACGCGAATGACTTATACACCGGGACGGAGGGAGTAGTTATGTTATATTACATGGATAGTAAGAAACATCTTCCAGGGAGAATAGCTCTGTTAGGGGTTCCTTTCCCTGGGTACGCATGCGACGATGCACATGTCCGGACTGCGAACAAGGACGCAGGATACAAAACTTCTGGGGATTTGCGTTGTAATAAACGAAAAACATCTTTTGTTCACCGACCGAATATTCCCTTAAGAATGCTAGCTTTCGGCTTCACCCAGTCTGAGGTACACATCCGGTTGAACCGCAAGAATAATCATCAGAGGTGCTCCCCTTATGCCCTAGCCGAATTAACGGGAACATAGGGCATAAACACAAAAGCGAACAACCCAAAGCATGGCCACATCTTAAGTCATATCGATGCATATAATGGTGAAGAAAAGGAACATATGGAAAAAGAACGCATATGTGATGGGCAAAAAGCCATTAAAGTAATTATATTTAGCTTCCGTATAGGAAGCCCCCAGGTATTGCTTACACACATAATGCGGCCGGAGTGATCCGGGCATCCGTACTGTATTAAAATACTTTGTGTGGAGAGGAAAAAAGGTCGAGAAAGGAAAAGGGAGGGAGCATAATTAAAAAGGAGAGGGTAAGGAGACGAACACTAAGTTCGGCGCTAGGCGTCGAATCTCCGGAGTCTAGCCACGTTCCATGGGTTCGGCTCGAGTCTGTTATCGGATGCATTACATAAGTGGTACGCTCCTCCGGTGAGAACTTTATCAATGACGAAGGGACCCTCCCACTTAGGTTTGAGCTTGTCCTTCTTCTTCTCCGGTAGGCATAGAACGAGTTCGCCAATATTATAAGTTTTGGCCCGCACTTCTCTGCTTTGGTACCGTCGAGCCTGCTGGCGATAGAATGCGGAGGCGGGCTTTTGCGACGTCGCGCTCCTCCTCCAGGGCATCAAAGTTATCCTGCCGATCTAACTCGGCTTCCTTCTCTTCGTACATGCGTACGCGAGGCGAATCATGTATTATGTCGCAGGGTAGTACTGCTTCCGCGCCGTACACCATAAAAATGGTGTATATCCGGTGGTGCGATTCGGCATGGTCCGCAGCCCCCAGAGCACGGAGTCGAGCTCTTCGACCCAGTGTGTGTCCGACTCCGTCAAGGATCACACTAGTCTGGGTTTGATGCCGCTCATGATGAGACCGTTTGCACGTTCGACCTGGCCGTTTGTTTGGGGATGGTAGACGGAAGCGTAGTCGAGCTTAATGCCCATTTTGCCGAACCAAGTTTTCACTTCATCGGCTGTGAAATTTGAGCCGTTATCAGTGATGATGCTGTGGGGGACGCCGTATCGGTGTACAACCCCGGATATGAAGTCTATCACTGGTCCGAATTCGGTCGTTTTGACTGGTTTAGCTTCTATCCATTTGGTGAACTGTCAGGACCCCGATCCTAAGTCACATCGATCTAGCATGTAACACCTCATATCACTTTGCGGCCTCACGCACGGTATTCCCACGGGTGTCGCCTTACCATGCCCGGAACCGTTTGCGCCTTTTGGCACACGTATATGATAGTGTCGCTAGGATCCATATGACAGAGAACCCGGGCTGACATGGCTACACCCGTGGGAATACCGTGAGTGAGGCCGCAAAGTGATATGAGGTGTTACATGCTAGATCGATGTGACTTAGGATCGGGGTCCTGATAGCTTTGGTATCAGAGCCTGACTGCCTGTAGGATTACCAAGCCAAACTGGTCGAAGTTGAGTCTAGAAATTCTCTAGTTATGTAAGGGAATTGATTGTGGGAAGGAACTTAAGGCTCTTTTTACTCCTTATACCTCATGGCCTTCTGATCTAAGTCATCCTATCTTTCCTGCGGGGTTAAGGTACTAGGCTTTCTCTTCCGTCTATTAGGATCACGTGTTACTACTCCGTAGTCCCATAGGATTGGTTGATCAGAGTCATATTCCAGTTTTCGAGTACTTCCGGTATAGCCTGATTAGTACTATCTCAGAACCTTGAGTGATGATGTTGAGTATGTTACTACCCCATTTTAGCAGGATGTCTCATCCTGAGCATTTTACTGCCGTTATGCTGCCGGAATTGCCCTAGGAGTTTGAGAGATACTAATCTCCTTGTCCTAAATTCTATAGCTTATAGTTGATGCTAATTCCGTCCTTGGTTTCGTTTCTCAGGATGTCATCATGTCGGTGTACTAAAGTAGGGGTACCTTAGTATCCCGAACTTGTGCACGGGCAGTCGTAGCATCCCGCGGCAAGGCTTGCCGGGCGTCCGCCAAGAGCCTCTGCCATTCCTATTGATGCCATTCAAGAACAAAGTGTTTAGCGAGAGGATGAGCCCGGCAAGAGTAGCTTGCCGGGAAGGATAAGACCCGGCAAGAGGAGCTTGCGGAAGGCCACAAGGCATTTCAAGAGACTTGCCGCGACGCATCGTCGTCCGGCAAGACCCGGCGAAGCGCAAGCTTGCGAGTCGGGCAAGACAGCGACCGCGGCAAAGGCGCTTGCCGCGGCGGTTACCACTCTGCATGCACGCTCAGTAGCGTCCGGCGATGTGTCGCCAGGATCGTTCGGTGCGTGGCGGTAGTTGTGCAACCAAGCGGTGCGAGGTGGCAAGTGGAGATGACGAAGGCCATCGTGGCGATAGGTGGCGCCCTAACGGTCGTTTCTTACCTTGTTTAGGCGACCGGACGGGCATTAAATGCCCTTGTCCCTGCCGTCGAGTTAGGTAGGGGGGTCAGAGGTAGCGGTTGTACCAACCCCTCTTTTTACTTTTACCCCTCTCTGCGTTGCCACTGCCGGTGACCCTTTAGCCTATAAAAAGGAGGCCCATGCGCACATAGGAGGGTTCGACTCATCGAAACTACAACATACCCACGCTCTCGAGCAAGAACAGAATATAAACACAAAGCGGCGGGAGGTTTTATCTCTCGGAGAGCTCGGCCGGGTAAAATCCCTCGCGCTTCGCCTCGATCTGCTCTTCGTCGCCCTCCGCTCCTTGCGGACGAAAGGGCCCTGCCCCATAGGTGCTCGTTCCCACGACATCTTTGGCGCGCCAGGTAGGGGGGCGTCGAGGTTGTGCGAACCTGATCCGGCGTTCGTGCGCGCTACATCAACATCTTCATCGACATGCCACCGAAGAAGAAGGCTTCAGAGGTGGTTGCTCCGTCCACGTCGATCCTACCGTCACCGGAGCAAACGGGCGGTGGGGTGGACGCCCGGCAGAGGAGCGGGCGCTGACGGGGGGACTCACGTCGTCACCAGATCCAAGGACAAGGCCCCGCAAGCTTCAAGCGTCTGTACAGACCACGCACCCCTCCGGGGGTGCAAGATCAACTACGCCATGGTGCTCCTAATACCGTACTCGCGTTGGAGCAAGGCCAAGCTGGTGGAGTCGCGGGGCGCTCAAAGGCCAACATCTTGCGCGTCAACCGCCGCACGAAGCGCGATCGATCGCTGGGCGAGATGTTGCTCCTTCTAACACTTAGAAGTTTGAGCATATCCGCTCCTCGCGTCGTTCGCCACCGCCGCCCAAGACTCGAGGAAGCGCGGCGAGCCCGGCTGCTTCTAGACTACCCTCGGCACGAGACAAGATCGGCGACTAGAGGCCACCATTGAGCCTCATCGGCCGCTTAGCGGCGACAAGCCCCGGCAACCGAGCACATCGAAGCCCCGACAAGACGCCCAGGCGCAAGCCGACGCCGACAAGACCACTGGGGGTGCCACCATCGTGCACTCCCCGCCCCGAAGGCCAAGATCGCCGACTCACCGGGCTAACCTCGACACTGATTCCACCGCGTCGTCGGACCCGCGAGCCCGTCGCGATCAGCGCCAAGTTCTCCAAGAACGACGACAAGAAGACGCTCGTACTCGCATCGAGCGTCGGAGAGAAGCGGCGTCGGTCGGACCAGCGTCTTTGGCCCACTATTGATATGCATGCGCCCGAAGAACGGTGACTTGCCGTCGCGATAGGTTGCCCTCGTTCACTGTGAGCTGCGGCGAGTCGATGGCTTAGTACCAGAACTTCAAGCGGATGTACCCGAAATGCGATGGCGAGATACATCCGTCGGAGTTCCTCGGCGTCTACACCATCGCGGTGCGAGGCTGCGGGGCGCGACGAAAGATCTCGCCAACTACTTCCGGCGGTGCTCAAGCCCAATGTCGAGATCTTGGCTCATGCACTTGCGGACAACTCCATCTCTTCGTGGGCGGACCTGTGCCATCAGTTTGTCAGCGCCTTCACAGGCGGCCACAAACCCCATGGCCAGGAGAGCAATCTTCATCTGCTCGCCCAGAAAGAAGGAGAACCCCTACGCAAGTACATACAAAGGTTCAGCCAAGTGCAGCGCAACATCGAGACGTCCACCTGCGCGGTTATCGCGCGTTCCATCGAAACGTCGTGTCGCGAGATGAGGAGGAGATGGCGATGTGCAAAATCGAAGATGTCGAGGACCTATATGCTCGGCGACAAATGTGCGCGTCTTTGAGGAGGAGAAACTCCCGGAGAGAACGCAGGAGCGAAGGATCGGCGGTGAGGATGCCGCCCCGGCAAAGGAGAACCGGAGGCGGAATAACAGAAAGAGAAAAGCTAAGGATGTGCTAGTTGTCGAGCAGTCCGGCAATGGAGGTGGCGCTGAGAAGGCCAAAGCTGGTGACTCCGGCGAGACTGTGGTGGCCGCCGACAAGCGAGACAGCTCCGGCAAGCGATCTTGCAAGATCCACGCACCAAGGGCCATGGCCTCGGGCCTGCAAGAAGGTTGAGCAGCTCGTAGAGCTGCGAAAAGCTGAATCTGGCGCCACGACAAGGAGAAGGCCCAGGAAGGTGGGGGAGGATCCGGCAAGAAGCGTCCCGCCCGAGGAGGGCGCCGCGGCAAGGCCAAGAAGCGGCAAGGAGACAGGCCTCCCCGCGGCCACGACAAGGACGAAGATGAGGACGAAGATGAAGAGATGGATGAGGATGAGGCCGACGAACAGGAGTTTCAGAAGGCAATGGAGGTTTTGTGCGTAGACGGCGGTGCTTCTCTGCATACCTCGCACCGCCAACTCAAACAGTGGGTGCGGGAAGTAAATGCAGCAGAACCGTCCGTTGAGTCGCGCAAGCCCCTGAAGTGGTCAACCGCCCATCGTCTTTGGCGTTGAGGATCACCACGATCGCATAATCTGCGGTCGGGTGCTTGCCGATGTTGGTTTCGCCAACAATCCGCAACCTCAAGGTCACGAAGATGCTTGGTTGACGGCGGGCCGGCTGAATCTGATCTCTTCGCGGTGCTCAAGAAGCTCCGGATCCCGACGGCGAGCTCGAAGAGATGGTACCTTTCAAGGAATAAATCCGGGAAGGAGCAAGCGAAGGGAAGATTACATCGCCGATGACATTTGGCGTGGCTGAACTTCGTGAACGAGAGAGTCACATTTGGCGTTGCTTGATTTCCCATTGCCCTACAATGGGATACTTGGTCGATCAACGCTTCGCCAAGTTCATGGCAGCCTCTCATTACGCTTACAACGTGCTCAAGATGCCCGGTCCGATAAGTGTCATTTCTGTCCATGGCGACAAGAAAGATGCCCTTATCTGTACCGACAAGATCTACCGGGAAGCAGCAGCCGCAGCAGAATGCAAACCACTTGCCGCTGAAGCTCCCGGGGGGAAGAAGAAGACCAAGTCCGGCAAGAGTAGCTCTGATGCTCACTCCGGCAAGTGCACCTCTTTGGAGTGCTGCTCTACCGTCGTGGACGCACCATCGAGCTCCACTGGCAAGTGCAAGAAGGCAAAGACAGCTTCACCAGAGACCAAGAAAGTGGCCGCCAAGGAGGGCGGCACGGTGGTATCTTCACCATCGATGCCACGCTTGACCCTAAATAGGAAGCGGCTCGTTGCTTTCTGCGGCGAATGTCGATGTGTTTGCATGGCAACCATCTGATATTCCCGGTGTTCCCAGGAAAGTAATTGAGCACCACCTTGCCGTCTGCCCTCACGCGCGGCCCGTCAAGCAGAGAGTTAGGAAGCAAGCAGTGGAGCGACAAGAATTCATTGTTGAAGAGATCAAGAAATTGGAAGCAGCAGGCCTGGTCCGAGGAGTACTCCATCCAACATGGTTAGCCAATCCGGTGAGTCGCGCCAGTGAGCGGGAAGTGGAGGCTTTGTATTGACTTCACCGATGTTAATAAAGCTTGTCCCAAGGATCCATTTCCCTTACGGCGCATTGACCAGTTTGCCGACTCCACGGCGGGATGTGATCTGCTTTCATTCCTTGATGCATATTCGAGGATATCATCGAGTTCTTCATGGCGAGAAGAGGATGAAGAAAACCGCATTCATTACTCCATGTGGCACGTCTTTGCTTTATGCGGATGCCTTTCGGACTAAAGAATGTTGGTTCAACATTTGCAAGAGTAGTCGATCATGCTTTTGAGCCACAATTTGCACGAAATGTAGAAGCTTACATGGATGACATAGTGGTCAAGAGCAAGGACAGAGAAACATTGATCCAAGATTTGGACGAGACTTTTGCAAATCTGCGCAAGATCAATCTTAAGTTGAACCCCGAGAAGTGCGTGTTTGGAGTTCCTTCCGGCAAGCTTCTCGGGTTCTTTGTGTCCCAGAGGGGGGTTGAAGCCAATCCCGACAAGATCAAGGCCATTGAGCAGATCGAAGCACCAAAGCGCGTCAAGGACGTACGAAGGCTTGCCGGCTGCGTTGCTGCTCTCAGTAGGTTCGTCTCTAAATCTGCTGGGCATACCGCCATTTTCAAAATTTTGAAAAAGGCAGGTCCAATGAAATGGACTCCGGAAGCGGAGGCTGCGCTGCAAGACTTGAAGAGATACTTGTCCTCCACTCCAATACTTGTCGCACCTAAGCCACAAGAGAAGTTGCTGTTGTATCTAGCGGCAACCAATCAAGTGGTTAGTGCTGCGTTAGTGGCGGAGAGGGAGGCGGATGATGAGCCAGAGGCCACGGCAAGCGAGTCCAGCGATAAGCAAGGGGCTTCCCCGACAAGCTCTGGTCCCGACAAGGATGGATCTGTACAGCCGCAGGAAGAGAAACAAAAGAAGATGGTGCAGCGCCCAGTGTATTTTGTCAGTTCCCTTCTGCAGGGGGCTAGATCAAGGTACTCTCAAGTGCAGAAGTTGCTTTTCGGCCTTCTCATGGCCTCGTGGAAGCTGCGCCTATTACTTTCAAGCACATGAGATCACAGTTGTCACTCGCTTTCCGTTGAAGAGGATATTGCAAAATCCAGAAGCGACAGGCAGGATTGTCGAGTGGGCACTGGAATTGTCAAGCTTTGGCCTCAAGTTTGAGAGTACCTCAACTATCCAGAGCCGAGCATTGGCAGAATTCATAGCAGAATGGACGCCGACACGATGAAGAAACTCGGAGACGAGCATCCCGTCAAGAAGCAAGCAAAGAATGGATCATGTACTTTGATGGTGCCTTCTCGCTGCAAAGGCGCCGGTCTTGGCGTACTACTTGTCGCACCCACCGGAGAGCACCTCAAGTCACGTGATCGGATGCACTTTCCCAAGGAGCAAGCAACAAACAATCTGCAGAGTATGAAGGCTTGCTTGCGGACTCGAGAATCGCCATGGACCTTGGGATCAAGAAGCTTATTGTCGGGGTGACTCGCAGCTTGTCGTCCGTCAAGTAAACAAAGATTACGAGTCCGTTGATGGAAGCCTACATTGATGAAGTGAGGAAGCTAGAAGAACATTTTGATGGCTGCAGATGGAACACGTTCCAAGAGCTCGAGCGACATTGCAGACGGCTGTCAAAGTCGCCGCACTCAAGTTACACAATGGAACCAGGAATTTTTGTGCTCAAGCTGACTCAACCATCTGTAACACCATCAAGCTGGACAGAGCAAGAAGAGGAAGTTGGTTCTTGGCGACTACTTTCGTGAGCTCCCGAAGCCGCCGTCAAGAAGGTCCCCAAGATCAACACAAAAGTCTTTGAGGCGCGATCTGCTCCGACAAGCCCTAGGGTTTGTTTCGTTGAAGCAGACGCTCCCGACAAGCTGTGTCCCGACACGCTTGCCGGGGAGCTTCACGCTCCGGCTGAATCACAGATTCTTGCCGTGGAAGCAGAGTTCCCGCAGCAGCATTTGCGCCTTTAGTCCTTGTCGTTGAGCCACAAGCTCTGGCATGGGCACAGCAGATCGTCCATTTCCTTCAAACAGGAGAACTTCCCAAAGAGCAAGAAGAAGCGGAGAGAGTAGCCCGGCAATCAAGTATGTACCAGTTTGTCGATGACATACTGTACAGAAGAAGATTCGACAGAGTGAAATTGAAGTGCATTTCCCGGGAAGATGGACAGGAGTTGTTGGCGGAGATACATGGAGGCATATGTGGTCACCACATTGGCGCAAAAACACTTTGCAAGCAAAGCCTTCCGGCAAGATTTCTTCGGCCGACAGCCCTCCGAGGATGCAACGCACAAGTAACCAAGTGTGAAGCGTGCAGTTCCACTCAGCGAGATACATCAACCAGCTCAAGCTCTCCAAACAATCCCTTTATCCTGGCCATTTTGATGCAGGGGCTCGACATCCTCGGCCCCTTTCCCGAAGCTGTCGGGGCTTTGAGTACTTATGCGTTGCAATCGACAAGTTCACAAAGTGGCTGAAGTGGAAGCGGTGAGGAAGGTGGCAGCCCGGTCGGCAGCCAAGTTCTTGGTCAATTGTTTGCCGTCTCGGACTCCCTAACAGGATCATCACCGACAATGGCACGCAATTCACGAGCCGCACCTTCATGCGATCGTCCAAGATCTTGGCGCCAAGATCTGCTTAAACTTCATTGCCCACCCGAAAGCAGCGGTCAGCGGAGAGGGCAACGCTGAAGTCTTTGCGGGCTCAAGACCAGAACTTCCGGCGAGGCTGCGCAAGTCACGGAAGAAATTGGATCGAGGAGCTGCCGGTGGTTCTTTGGTCGATCGGGGCGACACCGTCGAGCCAGCGGCGGACACCTTTTGCTCTAGTCTATGGAGAAGAAGCGGTTCTCCCCACAAAACTTCGTATACGGATCGCCTCGAGTGCTCGCTTATGATGAGCTTGAGCAAGAGCAGCTGCGGCAAGATGACGCGCTGCTCCTCGAGGAAAGATCGTCTTCGAGCTCTTTGTATGAGCTGCTCGCTACCCGACAAGCTTTGCGTCGCTACCATAGCCGCAAAGTTAATGCGAGAAGCTTGAGGAAGGCGACCTTGTTCTTGGTAGCGTTCAATCCGCCAAGAATTCCAACAAGTTGGCGCCAAAGTGGGAAGGCCCTTATCGGGTGAAAGCGAGTCACTAGGCTGGCGCCGTTTGTCATTTGAGACCGAAGATGGCTTTCGGTGAGCAACTCACGGAACATAGAGCATCTTCGTAAGTTTTACCCATAAAGGCGCGGTTGCTTGGAACTGTTCAAGCAACCACCTTTATACAAGCCTTGCATTGTTGCATGTAACCCTTTGTACAAAGCGGGCGCGAGATCCGTGCATAAATAAAGTTTATGTGCTCCGCACATCTTGTCAAATTTCATGCATTCTTTCTTTTTTAGCATGTTTTATCTGACACCTTGTGCAGCACTTGCCCCCGGTAAGCAATAACGAGCCTTAAGGCCCCATATCATTATTTTCTCTTCTTTCTTTTTTCTCAAAAGGAAGGTTCCTTCGCCCACAAGTTCACGGGGGGGGAGGAGAGGATAAAGGTGTGGACTGGGCGTCGTTCAAAGAAGTATAGCCTTGCCGGGACACAACGACAGAAAAGCTAAGTTGCCAAAGTTTGAGCATGATCAGTTTTTAAAATTTTAAGTTATCTTCCTTGAACGACCGTGTTTTGTATGGAAAACCTATGCGCGGAGGAACCTCCTCGTAGCTAGTTGCGCCCTTACTTTGTTTGAGTCCGCTCAACAACTTAAGTGTGCTGCAACTAGTTGCGACAAGGTTTCTTGCGGAGCCCAGCACCGCCACGAAATCTTGATATTCCTTTCAGGCGCTTGCATAGCGATGCCAGCGCTACAGCAAGTTCCCTAAAAGCGTAGGGTAAAAACATACAAAGCAAGGAATCAAGTAAAGGAGATAGCATAGCAAGCATTGCCCAGAATAAAGTTATATTACAAAGGTAACTTGTTGCAGCACTGACTAAATTGTTCTCATAACTTAAATAACAGCGACAAGGAAGGGAGAAGATGGGTGGCCTAATCCACGCTCTCGCCGTCGATCCTCCTGACTTCATTCACCTTGTCCACAATGGGTGCGACAATGGCTTTGAGCTCTTCAAGATCAGAGCCCGCCAGCAGCTTCTTGAGGACGCGGGTGTGTAGGATCGAAGAAGGTGAGAGTGTCTAGAGGGGGGGTGATTAGACTACTCGACAAGATAAAAATTTCGTCTTTTATCAAGGACAGATTTTGGCAGATTTTGCATAACACACAAGTCAAGTAGCACACTACACATGCAATTCTAGAGTATGGGCAGCGGAAAGTAAATTGCACAAGTGGTAAAGAGAAGTGGAGAAGATCAAACGCAATTTGGAGAAGCGGTGATTTTTCTCGTGGTTCTGATAGGTGGTGCTATCTTACTTCCACGTTGATGGAGACTTCAACCCACGGAGGGTAACGGCTGCGAGAGTCCACGGAGGGCTCCACCCACAAAGGGTCCACGAAGAAGCAACCTTGTCTATTCCATCATGGCCTACGCCCACGGAGGGCTAGCCTTACTCGGGTAGATCTTCACGAGTAAGCGATCTCCTTGCCCTTACAAACTTCTTGGTTCAACTCCACATCTCAATGACGGAGGCTCCCAAGCGACACCTAACCAATCTAGGAGGCACCACCCTCCAAAAGGTAATAGATGTTGTAGATGATGATGAACTCCTTGCTCTTGTGCTTCAAATGATAATCTCCCCAACACTCAACTCTCCTCACTGATTTGGCTGTGGTGGAAGAAAGGATTGAGTGGAAAGCAACTTGGGAAGGCTAGAGATCAAGTTTCATATGGTGGGAGTGGAGCAACTTGATCTCAACACAAGGGTAGGTAGTTCTCTTCTCATAAATGTAAGGTAGGAGTGGTAGTTCTTTCTGATGGCTCTCTCCACGAATGAAGAGGGGGTGGAGGGGTATTTATAGCCTCCACACAAAATCCAACCGTTACACACATTTGACCAATCTCGGTGGGACCGAAGTTGACAACTCGGTGAGACCGATAGTTCAAATAATGTGAACGTTGGGATTTTCGGTGGGACCAAAAATACAATCTCGGTTAGTCCGATTCGTGCAATGACAAGAGCATGCCAATTTCGGTGGGACCGACTTCATCATCTCGGTGACACCGATTTGATGACAGAAGGTTACAGAAGCTTGGCAACTCATATTTCGGTGAGACCGAGTTCAGAATCGGAAAATCCGAGTTTTCTAGGGTTTGGCTTTATGGTGAGGTGGTTCATCTCGGTGTGGTGAGTTTGGAATATCGGTGGGACCGAGATTACTTATGAGTGTATATGGCGGTGAAAGTTCTTGATAGTTTAGGAGATGTATCACTAAGCACTTGAGCAACGGATCATCATCATAACCTCATCCCTTTTAATAGTATTGGCTTTTCCTATGGACTCAATGTGATCTTGGATCACTAAACCAAAAATGGAGTCTTGAGCTTTTGCCAATGCTTGCCTTTGCATTTTGAGGGGTCCACTTCTTGATCCTTTTGCCATGCCAATGTGATTGAATTTCTGAAACATACTTGATAAAAGCATTAGTCCAACCACAAAGTATGTTGTCATTAATTACCAAAACCACCCGAGGAGCAAATGTGCTTTCAATCTCCCCTTTTGGTAATTGATGGCAACACACTAAACAAGACATCAAAGCTTATTGAAAGAAAGACAGAATTATCACAAAGCTTTGACAAACATGTAGTACAGGCTCCCCTACAAGTGTGCAAGATTTTCATAAATTTTGGTTTTGGACTACCACAAGCACACAAGAGAAAAAGCAAGATGTGCTACATGCAGCTTGGCTATATGCATCGAGCGGATGAAAAGAAGTGAGTGATAATGCATATGTGCATGGTGATTTCTTGCAAACAAGTATTCACAAGCAAGTCACCATCATGCACATTCGCAAAGTGCATATACTTACCTTGAGGTTCCTTGGCATTGTACCAAGAGATAAACTTGGGAAAACAAGGTTAGATAACACAAGAGTATTTCTTCAACCAACTGCAAGAACATCAAGAGTACCAAGCCAGGATGACATGTATAAAGAGTGTCTCATATTGAGCACAAGCTTGAATCAACAAACATGTCTCCAAACTAAAAGATTTTCAATGAACTCGAGAGATTTTGCTTTCCATAAGATATCAATTGTGAAGATTCCTCTCCTTTGAGTTGTCTCGGATCAAGGGTTTGATGGAAAGAGCAAAATCAAAGAATGATGCCAAATGAGAATGATGCCAATTGTAATGTCCAATGTGAAACACGGCAAGAAATTCTCTTATAGGAAAAACATTGAAGCTTTGATGTGATTCTCTCCCCCTTAAGGTAAGATTGCTCTTCTTCTCCCTCTAAATCTTCTCTTCTCCCCCTAAGTCTTCTCCCCCTTTGACATCAAGTGCCGAAAAGGACAGCAAACTAGGAAGGTCAGGGAAGATGGAAAGAAGGAAGTGGGATCCTTAAGAATCACAACAGGGCAAAAAGAAACATGCATAGAGAATCATTGAGTGGAGCTGCAGAAGATGATATCCTGGAAGAAATAAATCGGTGACACCGAATTAAGATGGATTGGTGGGTCCGAAAGTCATGGACTTAGGGTAGATCCTTTTCGGTCATACCGAAATATTTAAATCGGTGACGCCGAGTTTAATTCCAAGGAAATACAGAAATAATTCAGCTCACTTTGCGAGGAATGTTTCAAAGGATTTGCAATGAATTTGTGAATGATTTTCAAGGAATTGATCAGAGCCAGAAGGATATTCACAAAGACAGAAGAATAGAAATGAAAAAAGATTCCTAGATGAAGTTTTTTTTAATGAAAACTCAATGAGAGAACATAAGAGAAAATAGAAAGACTCCAAAACATATGTACTTCATCTAGATAAAGGTCGGCGACAAGGTCACCTATGTTTGAGTATATTGACTTAGGAGTCAAATGAGGACATTTGATCATAGGTCATACTCATCATTTAAGCTCAAAATGGGGTTGCCATTTTTCGATTAAGCATTCGATGTGATCACATCTTATGAAGCTGCTTGTACTCATGTCTTTGAGCAAAGCTCCTTAAAGATGTGAAGAACATACCTTGGGCTTGTTGTTGCTTTGCTCATGTAGGTGAACTTGATGTAGGTGCTCATTGAATGTGAAGTTAGGGCGCCATTTCCACTTGTGTAGTTCATCTTCCTACATGGGTTAGGCAAGCAAGGAAATACTCAAGGATATCCAAGATGACAAGAGTGAAATACTAGATGTATAAGATGTCAAAAAGGATATGTGGAATTGTGTTCCTTGAACTCAACATCCCAAAGGGCTAGATACTTGGTCAATGACAAGATTACTCATGATTTGAGTGTGTGGTAATCTTGTGGAATGTAGATCATCCAAGTACACGCAAGGAGTTAGATGCAATACAAGGGGCAAATGTGTCCAAGACATATGATCATCATCATAAGAGAAATATCAAGGATTAGTCAAGTGGGCTCATGCCTTGCATGCATCAATGGAGTTTTCACTCCAAGTTTGAAGCATCAATGATGTTCAACTCACTCCTTAGCGACAAAACACCTTCTCATCAAGAGGTTTTGTAAAGATATCGGCGAGTTGTTTGTCGATCTGAACATGCTTAAGATTGATGTCACCTTTGGCAATGTGATCACGAATGAAATGGTGACGAACTTCAATATGTTTTGTTCGAGAGTGTTGCAGGATTGTGTCCAATTTTAATCGCACTCTCATTGTCACAAAGCAAGGAACATGTCTCACATGTATCCCATAATCCTTAAGCGTTTGTGTCATCCATAGTAATTGAGCACAACACGAACCAGCAGCAATATATTACGCTTGGCGGTGGATAATGATACGAATTTTGTTTCTTGGAGGACCAAGATACAAGGGATCGACCAAGGAATTGACACGTGCCGAAGTTGACTTTCTATCAACCTGTCACCGGCATAGTCCGAGTCGGAATAGCCAACAAGGTCGAAAGAGGCCCTCTTAGGATACCAAATGCCAAAGTTTGGTGTGTGTATCAAATATCTCACAATCCTTTTAACAGCTTTAAGATGACATTCTTTAGGGGCTGCTTGATATCGAGCACACATGCATACACTCAACATTATGTCGGGGCGAGAAGCACAGAGATATAGTAGAGAACCAATCATAGATCGGTAAACCTTTTGATCAACGGGTTCTCCATCTTTTGTCAAGTCATTATGTCCACTTGTAGGCATGGGGGTTCTCATACCTTTGCTTTCTTGCATGTTGAACTTCTTGAAGAGATCCTTGGTGTACTTTGTTTGTGAGACAAAGGTACCCTCCTTAGATTGCTTGATTTGCAACCCAAGGAAGAATTTGAGTTCACTCATCATGGACATCTCATACTTCTCCGACATGAGCTTTCCAAACTTCTCGCTAAAATGAGGGTTAGTTGAACCAAAGATAATATCATCAACATATATTTGGCACACAAATAGTTCACCATCAACCCTTTTCGTGAACAACGTTGAATCTATCTTTCCAATCTCAAAGCCTTTTTCAAGAAGAAAGCTAGTCAAGCATTTGTACCAAGCTCTAGGAGCTTGTTTAAGACCATAAAGAGCTTTGTGCAACTTGTAAACATGATTAGGCTTTTTGGGATTCACAAATCCGGGAGGTTGTTTCACAAATACTTCCTCCTCTATTTCACCATTTAGGAAAGCACTTTTGATATCCATTTGATAGAGAGTAATATCATGGTGATTGGCATAAGCAAGAAGAATGCGAATGGACTCAAGTCTAGCAACGGGGGCATAGGTCTCACCATAGTCCATACCTTCGACTTGTGTGTAACCTTGAGCTACGAGACAAGCCTTGTTGCGGATGACTTGTCCATCTTCATCTTGCTTGTTCCGAAACACCCATTTGGTTCCAATGACGTTTTGATCATCCTTGGGCTTCTCTACCAAAGTCCATACCTTGTTCCTCTCGAAGTTGTGAAGCTCTTCATGCATAGTGTTCACCCAATCCGGGTCTTCAAGTGCTTCTTCTACCTTCATAGGTTCAATACTAGAGATAAATGAGTAATGCTCACAAAAGTTAGCTAAGCGAGTTTTAGAGCGAGTAATTCTCCTGGAGTTGATGTCATTGATCATTTGTTCCACGGGATGATTTTTCTTGACTATTGCTCGGACTCGGGATAGCTTTTGTTGAGGTTGTGGCTGAGCTTCCTCATCATCTTCATCTTCCTCTTCTTCTTGTTCATTGTTGTTGGTGTTGTCTTGAGGCGGTGGAGAAGGAGGTTGTGGTGGATCTTCTTGTTGCACTTCCTCATCTTGGTGAGTTCCACTTGTGGAGGCCTCCATGTTGCCTTGAGGTTCATCTCGCCGTGAGGTAGGGGGATCCACATATGTAGATGAGGTACTCTCCTTCACTTCCATGGGACGGATCTTTCCAATAGATAAATCTTGGATGGCTTCCGATGGGTCCTTGTCTCCTACATCAATAGGCATTTGCTCTACTTGCGAGCCATTAGATTCATCAAACTTCACGTCTACCGTCTCTTCAACCTTTGGGTGAAATTATTGTGAACACGGTAGGTGTGGGAGTTTGATCCATAACCAAGAAAAACCTTCATGAGTTTTAGGAGCAAATTTAGACCGACGATGCTTATCAAGGATATAGCATTTCAACCAAAGACACGAAAGTATCCCACTTGGGGTTTGTTACGGTGAGGAGCTCGTATGATGTCTTGCCGAGGAGCTTATGAAGATAAAGCTTGTTGATAGCATGACAAGCTGTCTCGACGCTTCCCCCAAAAATGCTTGGTGTCTTGTATTCATCAAGCATCGTTCTCGCCATCTCTATGAGCGTTCGGTTCTTCCTCTCAACAACTCCATTTTGTTGAGGAGTGTACGCGTAACCGAGAACTCATGTAGAATCCCTTCCTCATCGAGAAAAGAGTCTACATTGGCGTTCTTGAACTCCATTCCATTGTCCTCCGAACTTTCTTGATCTTCACCTCAAATTGATTTTGGGCCTTTCGGCAAAGGTTTTGAAGATTCTCTGAACCTGTGATTTGTCATCAAGGAAAAATACCCACGTAAATCTAGAATAATCATCAACTATAACTAGACCAAAGGAGTTACCACCAAGGCTTTTGTAAGCATTGGGACCGAAGAGATCCATATGAAGAAGCTCAAGCGGTCTCCTTGTGGTCATGATGTTCTTCACGGGATGACTTCCACCTACTTGTTTTCCTGCTTGACAAGCACTACAAAGTCTATCTTTGTCAAAGAAAACATCTTTAACACCAAGAATATGATCACCTTTGATCAGCTTGTCTAGATTACGCATACCAACATGTCCAAGCCTTCTATGCCATAACCAACCTTTAGCGGATTTAGCAATGAAGCAAGTTCTAGGTTGGGCTTTCTTAGTGAAATCAACAATATATAGATCACCTCTACGGATACCGGTAAATGCCATGTTATGATTGTCACGACGAAAGACTTGGCAATCTACTTCGGTGAATAGCACATTGAATCCAAAGTCACTAATCTAGACACGGAAAGTAAATTGTATCCAAGCGATTCTACAAGCATGACATTTTGAATAGAGCTATCATGAGATATGGCCACCTTACCAAGGCCAAGTACCTTACCCTTGGAGTTGTCTCCAAAAGTCACATACTTGCGTGGACCATCGTTCTTTGCAAGCTCTCGAAACATGTCTTTGTCTCGGTCATGTGATCGGTGCATCCACTATCAAGAATCCACTCTTTTCCACGGGATATGTAGTCTCTCAGTTTGCCATAAGATTGAGACTCTTCATGATCTTGTCTAGCTCGGTGTCCGAATCGGATAATCATCATCATGCTCATGCTCATCATCATATTGACCCATAGATTGTTCATCATCAACACCTAGGTCAATTTGATAACTACTTGCATTAGTTTTGTCAATGTGACAATAATCATCGAATGCAATACAAGAGCATTTCTAATTAGAACATTGATAAGACCGAGATCACCCTTCTTTTCATAAGATCACGAAGCTCAAAGAAGCATTTATCAAAGTTGGGATCATTGGGCGCATCATATCAAATTCAATAGTCTTGTATAGAATTTCATCAAGACCTCTCAAAGAGTAGTCGGATAAAGTTCTTCCAAGAACTTCCACATAGCATAGGCGCACTCAAAGTTTGTAATGAGCTTAAGCAAGTTATCGGGTAACCCTCTAATGATAAGATTTACAGTCCTAAGGTTACGAAGCAAATCAAGCTCTTCATCCATGGTAGGGTGCAAGGGGTCAAATGGAGGCACATATGGGGTCTCAACATATTTGCGCAAATTGTATGTCTTAAAGATAATAAGCATTTCAATCCTCCACGAGTTATAGGACACTCCATTAAGAATAGGCACTCTATGGCTAACACTCCCAAGCGTGAACCGTCCATCTTCCTCCAATGGTGTGTAAACCAAAGCAATGGAGACCAAAGCTCTGATACCAATTGTAGGATCGAAGAAGGTGAGAGTGTCTAGAGGGGGGGTGATTAGACTACTCGACAAGATAAAAATTCCGTCTTTTATCAAGGACAGATTTTGGCAGATTTTGCATAACACACAAGTCAAGTAGCACACTACACATGCAATTCTAGAGTATGGGCAGCGAAAGTAAATTGCACAAGTAGTAAAGAAAGTGGAGAAGATCAAGCGCAATTTGGAGACGCGGTGATTTTTCTCGTGGTTCCGATAGGTGGTGCTATCGTACTTCCACGTTGATGGAGACTTCAACCCACGGAGGTAGCGGCTGCGAGAGTCCACGGAGGGCTCCACCCACAAAGGGTCCACGAAGAAGCAACCTTGTCTATTCCATCATGGCCTATGCCCACGGAGGCTAGCCTTACTCGGGGTAGATCTTCACGAAGTAGGCGATCTCCTTGCCCTTACAAACTTCTTGGTTCAACTCCACATCTCGATGACGAGGCTCCCAAGCGACACCTAACCAATCTAGGAGGCACCACCCTCCAAAAGGTAATAGATGTTGTAGATGATGATGAACTCCTTGCTCTTGTGCTTCAAATGATAATCTCCCCAACACTCAACTCTCCTCACCGATTTGGCTGTGGTGGAAGAAAGGATTGAGTGGAAAGCAACTTGGGAAGGCTAGAGATCAAGCTTCATATGGTGGGAGTGGAGCAACTTGATCTCAACACAAGGGTAGGTAGTTCTCTTCTCATAAATGTAAGGTAGGAGTGGTAGTTCTTTCTGATGGCTCTCTCCACGAATGAAGAGGGGGTGGAGGGGTATTTATAGCCTCCACACAAAATCCAACCGTTACACACATTTGACCAATCTCGGTGGGACCGAAGTTGACAACTCGGTGAGACCGATAGTTCAAATAATGTGAGCGTTGGGATTTTCGATGGGACCAAAATACAATCTCGGTTAGTCCGATTCGTGCAATGACAAGAGCATGCCAATTTCGGTGGGACCGACTTCATCATCTCGGTGACACCGATTTGATGACGAAGATTCTGAAGCTTGCAACTCATATTTCGGTGAGACCGAGTTCGAATCGGAAAATCCGAGTTTTCTAGGGTTTGGCTTTATGGTGAGGTGGTTCATCTCGGTGTGGTGAGTTTGGAATATCGGTGGGACCGAGATTACTTATGAGTGTATATGGCGGTGAAAGTTGCGATAGTTTAGGAGATGTATCACTAAGCACTTGAGCAACGGATCATCATCATAACCTCATCCCTTTTAATAGTATTGGCTTTTCCTATGGACTCAATGTGATCTTGGATCACTAAACCAAAAATGGAGTCTTGAGCTTTTGCCAATGCTTGCCTTTGCATTTTGAGGGGTCCACTTCTTCAGTCCTTTTGCCATGCCAATGTGATTGAATTTCCTGACACATACTTGATAAAAGCATTAGTCCAACCACAAAGTATGTTGTCATTAATTACCAAAACCACCCAGGGAGCAAATGTGCTTTCAGGGTGAGGTCGAGGCCCGGATTGCGGAAGAGTATCTTCACCAACACCTTCTCCAAGACCTTGGCGCAGATTACGCAGAACTCGTCCTTGACTTCTTTGGGATCCTTTCCGGAAAGTTCTTTGGAGGGCGTCCTGCGCCCTTGAAGAAAAGAGTAAGCTTGGCGCTGGGCTGGAGGTTCTCGTCGGTGGAGTACCCGAAGCCCGCCAAGTCCAGTTCCGCCAGCTCCTCATTGATGGTTGCGGCAATGTTGTGAGCCCTCCGTCGAGCTCCACCGTAGCCCTCAAGGTGTTTTGAGTCTCGGCGGCCCTCGTGGCAGACTCCTCGTTGCCCTTGATCTCTTTCTTCAAGTCATCCTCGCGCTTCTTGGCGCCGTCCAGCGTCTCTGTCGGTGTGGCCAGCTTCAGCTCGGATCAACACTTGAGTCCTTGGCGGCGTTCGGTTCCTTGACCTTGTCGGCAAGTTGAACTTGCGGATCGCCATGGGCAAGGCATCCTTCTCACGTTCATGTTGGAGTGCGGCAAGCTCCTCATTCTTCTCTTTCATGTCAGCCTCCAGCTGCGTCACCTTCGCTTCTAATTCCCTCTTTGTCGGTGTACTAAGGTAGGGGTACCTCAGTACCCCAACTTGTGCACGGCAGCCCACTCTCTGCAACCGAGATCCATCAAATGCTTGCCGAGATCATCTCCGCTCCACACCAAGCCATTCAAGAACAAAGTATATAAGATAGAAACTCAAGACCCGGCAAGAGGAGCTTGCCGGAAGCCCATTCGGGCTCAAGGCTCGTTACTCCTATAGATCCCGGCGAGAGGAGCTCGTCGGGAGGACCGAAGACCACATCACGAAGTCACGCCTCGGCGCAGGCGCGCCTGGCGAGGACCCGAGGCGGCAAGTCCTGAGCCAGCAAGCCCGGGCCCGGCAAGATCAAGGCCCCGCAAGGAGCTTGCCGGGGAGAGCTGTGCTACGTGCCCGCACCCAGCTCATTTGCCCACGTCGCCTCCGGCCTTCTCGAGGCAGCGTGGCGGGTGGTCTATCTTGCATGAAGAATGCGGTGGCACTCCGCAGTGGTGGCCGCCGCCGTGGCGAAAAAAGAAGACGCAATGGCGGGAGCTTTTGGGGCGGCAATGACGGGCATTTAATGCCCTTGTCCCCTCTGTCAAAAGTAGGTAGAAAGCCTTGTAGCTGCCTTTGTTCCCTTTATTCCAACTACCACACCTTTTACGTTTTACCCCTCTACCTCACGTTGACACCTGTCGGTGACCCTTGCCCTATAAAGGAGGCCCATGCACAGCGTGGGGGTTCCAACGGTTGGCGATTCTCGCGAGAGGTTCTGCGACTAGCTACTCTCACGAGGTTTCACACAACACTCCACCGTTCGCTTTCGCATTCTTGAGCAAGATCAAATACAACACAATGCAGCAGTGAGGGTTTCTGCGACCATCGCGGCCAAGCTGGGTAAAAATCCCCAGCCGCGCATCGCCTCGATCTGCTCTCCATACGGCCTCCGCCCGTGCCGAACACACGAAGGGCCCGGCCCCCATAGGTGCAGCGCCGACCCATCCGGCGCGACATCTCTGGCGCGCCGAGTAGGGCGTCGAGGTTGTGCGAACCTGATCCGGCGTTCAAGCGCCAGCACCTTCATCAACCTCCCGGCCGTCGGCGGCTTCGCCGACAAGCTGCGTCATGGCCTCAAGAGCGAGAGCTTGAGGGTCGCAGATCCATCTCCGTCTTCCCGCGCCCGGCCGCGGCGGCAGGCGGAGGAGACGCCGGTGGAAGAATGGACACTGGCGAGGGCACTCGCGGTGCCACCAGATCCAGGGACAGGGCGGAGGACCACGCCTCGGCCTCCGTAGACCCACGTCCATCTCAGCACAAACATACGAAGGACAAGGCCCGACATCGCCTTACTTAACCAAGATTTATATACACATACATGTGCATTGAGCAATCGCATATCTACCTCGGCTGTTTTCATGGCTAAAATTGCAGCAACAAGGGAGAACCAAAAGGCACACGGCGACTAAGATCCGGCAAGCCGGGTCGCGAGGGTCACGTTGCCAAGGCTCTCCCTCGGCAAGCCAGCCCATTGGGCTGCAGCGCCAAGATTCGTCTCCGGCAAGCTAGAGTTCTTTGGGGCTGCTATTCAGATAAGTTTTTCATCCCTCGTCATGCATCCTCTCATGGGCGAGGGAGATGCGGAGGCTGCGTCTTTGAGCGATCGTGTCTTGTAAAAACCCGTGCGTGGAGGAACCGAAGTCGTGGCCCGATTCGTGCTTGGTTTGTTTCGAGTCCGCTCAACAAACCCAAGTGTGCGCTGCACTCTACCTTGCTTCCGAGCCTGCTCGACAAGATAGGCGTCATAATCCCGGCCCGACAAGGTTGCTTGCCGGAGTGACACCACCGGCGGGCTGTCCATGATGCGCTAAGCGTGTTACGCCCGGCAAGCTCCCGATAAGCGTAGCACATACAAAACACGCAGTCAAGTAAAAGACTCGATCCGCAAGCTTTCCCCTCTTTTCATTAAAAACATCCGATTTAGTACAAGTCCATGGAGGATGAAAAACATGATAGAGAGGATTACAAGTTCTTAAATGCAGCTAATGCCCGAGGGCTTACAATCTGAAAAGATAAGGTGCCGTGATCCCTCTCCTGTTTCTCTGTTCGGGAGTTCGGGAGGTAGGTCAAGGAGCCCCGGCAAGATAGGCTTGCGGGGAGAAAGACCCGACAAGAAGAGCTTGTCGGGGAAGCGAAAGAGCGACAAGGGGGCGTGGCGGTGGCGCCACCGTGCCCGAGGAGCTCTTGCAAGAAGGTGGCAGGCATGGGAGCGCATGCCGGAGAACCAGCGACAAGCCTGAAGCCCTGCGAAGAGCCACAGGCCAGAAGACCCCAAGAGAACACCCGGGGCCCGCCAGAGCTTGGCGGAGTCGGAGGCGTGGGAGGCGAGCTTGAAGATGGGGTAGTGGGGCGTCGGCCGCGCTATCGAAGGCTACTCGCCCTCGTCTTTGCGACGTGTGGGCCTTGCCGCCCTCCCCTCTTCCTCTTCCGCAGCCTCTCGCCCGCCCGGCAAGAAGGCGGCCCCGGGAGTTCGAGAGCCAGCAACCCAGAAGAAGGGGTTGGGTGGCCGCGAGGCAGCGGTGTCCGGCGTCTGGTCGGACCGCCATCCCCTCGTCGTCGCTGTCGCTCCCTCCTCGTCACTCTCGCTCGAGGAGGGCCTTCGCTATCAGGAGCTGTCCACACAGCAGCGCACCGGGTTCCATAGTCGCCAAGACCTTGGGCGAGGAGATCACCATCCAATAACTTGAAATGGAGGTGAACCCGCCCGTCAAGCTATGGATCGAGGCGAAGGTCTTCCACCCTCGGTCGAAGAACATCACGCCCGGGGCTGGGGACCACGACACTCACCCGAGTGCCGCTGATCCCGCAGCCCCTCATCGTAACTCCATCACGTCGGGTGGGTCGGTCCCATCGCGTCATAAGCGGGGCGGCAGGCGGAGGCGGCGGCGGCGCGTGCGGCTTGACGAAGAACTCCGGGGTCATCTCGGTGTGGACAGGCCGTGGTCGAGAGGCGCCGGGGAGGCAGGGGAGGCGCGTCGCCACGGCCGCCTCTCCCCGACCGCCTCGGCCACGCCCTCGACCTCGTCATGCCCACGCCCCTTCCTCTCCCTCTCGTGGGCGGCTCCACCACCACAGGGAGGCGGGTTGAGGCGGTGCGCTGCTGGAGGCAACCAGCGCCGCCACCGTCGAGAACGAGATTCCCTCCTTCCATGGCGGCAAGAAGAACGAAGATGAAGGCGAAGGAGAAGTGGGTGAGTGTGGCGTTATGCACCTTCGCCCTATTTAAAGGCGGGGTGGGGACTCAACCGCCCCTCTCGACCAATCAGAAGCAAGGAGGCGGAGGGCGGGGCCGACTCGCCCTCTCCGCCCGTGGCGGCTCGGTCTCCCACCGCCGCCCGACCCCGTGCATGAGGGCAGCGTGGCGGCGGGCAGGCGGCAGGTGAAGCGACCCGCTCTGCGCCACGATCACGGGGTGGATGCTTTAAAACTGCATCGCCGCCCACCTCCTCACGACACCGCAATCAGCGTGCCGTTGCGAGGAGGGAGGCGGCGAATCTGGCGAGTGGATTCGGCAGCAGTGGGCTTCGCTGCCCGTGCCTGTCTTGGGCCTGGCCCAACAGCGCTTCGGCTTGTGTATATAGCCCGAGCCGAGGGCTCTGTCGGTGTACTAAGGTAGGGGTACCTCGGTACCCCAACTTGTGCACAGGCAGCCCCAGCTCCACAACGAGATCCATCAAATGCTTGCGGAGATCATCTCCGCTCCACACCAAGCCATTCAAGAACAAAGTATATAAGATAGAAACTCAAGACCCGGCAAGAGGAGCTTGCGGGAAGCCCATTCCAGGGCTCAAGGCTCGTTACTCCTATAGATCCCGGCGAGAGGAGCTGCGTCGGGAGGACGAACCACATCACGAAGTCACGCCTCGGCGCGGGCGCGCCTGGCGAGGACCGAGGCGGCAAGTCCTGAGCCGGCAAGCCCGGGCCGGCAAGATCAAGGCCCGGCAAGGAGCTTGCGGGAGAGCTGCAGCTCGTGCCGCACCCAGCTCATTTGCCCAGCGTCGCCTCCGGCCTTCTCGAGGCAGCGTGGCGGGTGGGCTATCTTGCATGAAGAATCGGTGGCACTCCACGGTGGTAACCGCCGCCGTGGCGAAAAAAAACGCAATGGCGGGAGCTTTTGGGGCGGCAGCGACGGGCATTTAATGCCCTTGTCCCCCTCTGTCAAAAGTAGGTAGAAAGCAGCATGGCTGCCTTGTTCCCGCCTTTGTTCCAACTACCACACCTTTTACGTTTTACCCCTCTACCTCACGTTGACACAGTCGGTGACCCTTGCCCTATAAAGGAGGCCCATGCACAGCGTGGGGGTTCCAACAGTTGGCGATTCTCGCGAGAGGATTCTGCGACTAGCTACTCTCACGAGGTTTCACACAACACTCCACCGTTACTTTCGCATTCTTGAGCAAGATCAAATACAACACAATCAGCGATAGGGTTTCTGCGACCATCGCGCCCGAAGTGGTAAAATCCCAGCAGCGCATCGCCTCGATCTGCTCTCCGCACGGCCTCCGCCCGTGCCGAACACACGAAGGGCCCGGCCCCATAGGTGCCGCCGACCCATCCGGCGCGACACTCTTGGCGGCCTTGGCAGGCTTGGCGGCATCATCGCCGCTTCCTTGGCGCCCGCCAAGTGATTATTCGGCGCGAGATCCTCCTCGTGGCTGTCCAAGTTAACCTTTTACTGCGTCGGCTCACCTTCCCTTTGGACGGCTCCTCGGCGGCGAGCCTCTGCTGCTCTTGGCCCGGCCTTTTCAGGATGAATGCCTTCTTCGCCTCGACGAGCTCGCCCTCTCCTCGGCGATAGACGGAGGGCCTCCTGTTGCTTGATTCGGAGCTCCTCCGCATGCTTCTCTATGTCAATTCCGCTTTCTTGCGACAAAGCGCTTCCAGACCGGGCGCTGCTCTCTTTCGGCTTAGGAAGCGGAGGGCCGGAGCTTCTGAGGAAGAAACCGCAGTGGCGAGGGTGGGGGAGCGGCCCTGTTTTCTCTTCTTATATAGGGGAGGCGAGCGTTCGCCTTTCTTGAGTTAAATTGCCCACGACCTCTCCCTCTGACGCGCGCGTTGGCGTCTTGAATTCTGAGGCCTTGGCCGGATCTGAGTTAGATTTGGTATGGACCCGGGCGCGTGTGCCCGTGCCTGTTTTGGGCACAGCCCAACAGCCTTCGGCACATGTGTATGGCCCAGGCAGGGGCTCTGTCGGTGTACTAAAGTAGGGGTACCTTAGTATCCCGAACTTGTGCAGGCGATCGTGGCGATCATGGCAAGGCTTGCGAGGCGTCGCCAAAGCCTCTGCCATTCCTATTGATGCCATTCAAGAACAAAGTGTTTAGCGAGAGAATGAGCCCGGCAAGAGGAGCTTGCGGGAAGGACAAGACCCGGCAAGAGGAGCTTGCGGAAGATAACAAGGCATTTCAAGAGACTTGCGCGGCGCACCTTGGCGTCCGGCAAGACCAGTGCGGCAAGCTTGCGAGTCGCGGCAAGACGGCGACGCGGCAAAGGCGCTTCTTGCGGCGAAGCCACCACTCTGCATGCGCTCCCGGTAGCGTCCGACAGCGTGTCGCCACAGGATCGTTCGGTGCGTGGCGGTAGTTTGTGCAATAAGCGGTCGCGGTGGCAAGTGGAGATGACGAAGGCCATCGTGGTGATCGGTGGCGCCCTAACGGTCGTTTCTTACCTTTGTTTAGGCGACCGGACGGGCATTAAATGCCCTTGTCCCTGCCGTCGAGTTAGGTAGGGGGTATGGTAGGCTGTTGTACCAACCCTCTTTTTACTTTTACCCCTCTCTCTGCGTTGCCACTGTCGGTGACCCCTTTAGCCTATAAAAGGAGGCCCATGCGCGTGGGAGGGTTCGACTCATCGAAACTACAACATACCCACGCTCTCGAGCAAGAGCGAATATAAACACAAAGCAGCGGTAGGAGTTTTATCTCTCGAGAGCTCCGGCTGGGTAAAATCCCTCGCGTGCCGCCTCGATCGCTCTTCGTCGCCCTCCGCTCCCTTGCGGACGAAGGGGCCTGCCCATAGGTGCTTTCGTTCCCACGACACATCGAGTTAAGCGAAGTTCTATTGCTCGTGGCGAACCCGGAGATGGTAGGGATGAGGATCCTCCCGATCAATCTTTGTTGACGAGTTCACGTTAGAGATGGAGAGGAACAAGTGTGAGTCTAACGCTTGTTGCGCGTGTCGAGAGAACACCGCTCATCGGTTCAAAGTGCGCAACCATTCATGACTTCATTAAACGCACCCACCCACCTTTCATCATTCTATTGAACCACTCGTCACGCGAGATGGTGGCTCCGTAGCATCACTCATAAGCTGCGTTCATGACGTAGCTGAAGATAACAAGGTCACCTATGCCACATACCACACGGAAGGTCTGCTAGTCTTTGGTGGCGAGAACTATGAGGCTATGCTTCGGTGGCGATTCCTACTTGGAGGATTTCATTGAGGCTTTTCGCGAGCATCACATTCCCGAGCCCTCCTTCATCGCAAGAGAGAAGAGTTACGTAGTTTCACCGAATAAGATGGCTGTTGATGCTTAAGCGAGAGTTCGAGAACCTGCGCCGCTATGCCCGTAAGAGGTGTCCTTGGCCTTGAAGAAGCGAGCTAGGTTAGGAAGGGTCTCAACCCCAAGTTGCATCGTGATCTCCACTTGCATCATTGTGATACATTCCAAGCTCTTGTGAACAAGGCCATTAATGCGAGACAACTCAGCTCACTTACGAGGAGTCTCGTAAGCACACCCGTGAGTTGGGATCTTCTTCCGGTTCAGGCTCGCAGAAGCACCGGATTTGGGTTCCAAACTCCGCTCTTCCTCCCGGATATTCACTAAGGCCATCTCATGTGGTGCCTCACCAAGCTCAGTCGTATGTTCCACCCAGGCCTACTGGTAGACCGCTTGTCAGTGCGGGTCCACGTCCAACTTCAGGGACTTGCTTCACATGCGGGAAGCCAGGACAAGCACGTGACTGCTCTCAGACTAGTTATATTCCACCCGGCCGAGAAGTCATTGGCTGTGTTAAGCCATCAAGCAAGGCGATCGATGCCAAGCCAGCTCCCATGAGCGTGGGCGTGTGCATCACGTCTCGCCTAAAGATGCTCATGATGATCCGGATGTCATTCTTGGTACCTCCTTGTCAATTGTCATCCACGCCGGTTCTATTAAATCTTGGAGCATCTCATTCTTTCATTTAAGAGGCTATGCTCGTTTGCCACGACATGTCATTTTGTGATATACCAACTCGCTTGAAATCAAACCCGGGGTCTAGATGGCAAACTACGAGAATAAGCCATGGTAATGAAATCCTTGTTGATAGACTTGTATTCCTTGCATCACTTGTAGCCCTCAAGTCCTCGGATATTAACATCATCTTGGGTATGGGCTGGATGACACTCATCATGCCAAGATTGATTGTTACACCAGATCTGTTCACTTACACCCATCGGCAAGATAGTCCTTTATCTCCACTAGAGTTGCAAAGCGTCGGCTCTATTCTCTTAATGCCGACCCTCTTCCGGACCTTGAAGATATCCCGTAGTCGTGACTTTCCGGATGTCTTTCGGAGGAACTGCGGTGTTCCACTTGATGAGATGTAGAGTTAAGTCATAGATCTTATCCGAGAACGCTCCAATCTCTAGGAGACCTTACAAGATGGCACCCTTAGAACTAGC